>JBBDGP010000277.1:6710000-7910000 GCA_037952835.1 Lithobates septentrionalis | reverse complement strand
GTCAATTTATTAGATACAGTAATGTAATCCAATAAGATAACAATGTATGGTGTGTGTTGTGGTTTATACTTTTTGAATCTGCCGTCGGTTCCACCCCCCTGCATCGCGGCGCTTGCAGGGAAGGGAAGCCAGAACACATAGAGGATCGATCAATAGAAGCCGGCCGCCGTACACAGCGGGAGTACATCGCGGGATCCCGGGGACAAGGTAAGTAACCTCTTCCAGGATCAAGCGAAGCAATCCCGAGTGTGGCTCTGCTAATACCGCTAATGGTACTGAAATCTCACCTCGAGGCGCACTCGGGAATACCGCCAAGGAGGTTAAGGGAGGCAGTGGCTATTGTGAGTTCTCAAAAGTAAATGAGCAGAAGCTCTGATGACTTCCATCATCCAATCATGTGCAAACAAAAATGCTGTTTCTTTTTTATTTATTTTTTTATTCAATATCTTTTATTAATTATTGTCAGATTTACATACAAAAGTTCAGTTAGCATCTAATAACATACATCTCATCACACGAGAACTTTCTTCTCTACATCTAGCTGCACTTCACCTCTAAGCTTCTAAAACCCTTCCCCCTCCCCTCCCCTGCTCTGGATCAGAATTTTTTATGTCGCTTACATCTTTTACAATACCGGCTCCTAAACCACTCAGGCTCCTACCATTTCTGCAAACTTCAAAGAATGTTTAAATATATACCAGTCCTTTCATTTTCTCTCAAATCCCGCCCAGCCCTCCTCTCCACTGAATCTTAAATACTCCAAGTTGTAGATATCATCTACTCTATTGCTCCAGCTCCTCAACGTGGGACTTTCCGGGTCTTGCCAATGTTTAGGAATTAAACTTTTGGCTGCGTTCAGGAGTGCGGGAACAAGGGTTTTCAAATATTGATTAACTGGTGTTTTCGTCCAGTGGAAAAGACACTCCCACTGATCTTTTTGAACTTCCTCTTTTGTTATCGCTTTTATTTTCAGTGTTATTTCTCTCCAAAATTGTCTAATTTTGGGACACGTCCACCAAATATGGAACATGGTTCCCCATTCTCTGCACCCCCTCCAGCAGCACTGCGTGGTCTCTGTTTGGTACTTGTGGGTCTTATCTGGAGTTATATACCACCGTGCTAAACTTTTGAAACAAATTTCTATCATGTTACTATCCTGTGATGTTGCAAACACCAAAATCATAATTTTCCTCATCTCCCACTCATTCACCTGTGACCCTAATTCCTCCTCCCACTTGCTGATGTATGACAGCTTTCCCATCCCAGTCCCCTCTATTAGCGTTTTATAAATTATTATTTTATATATTATCGATATCCCCTTCCTTTTTTCTGCCTCCATAAATAATTTCTCCATTGGTAGCAGATTATCTGCTGATCTTAGATGGGAGAAACGCCATTCATCTATCACCATTAAATAATTTTTTTTGTTTTAACTCTTTAAGTGTGCATAACCTTCCCCTTACCATCACATCTTTTAATTGTGCATTCTGTTTTTTTATTCAATTTCCAAACATATTACTTTTCTCCAATGGAAAATTTTCAGCATCCTTAAGTGCAATACATGGGGAGTTACAGCTCCATTTTTCTTTTTTATGTAACATATCCCATATCTCTAATGTTTTAAGTGTCATCTTATGTGATTTTTCTCCTAAATTCCTCAAATGTGCAGGTACCCAAATCATTTCCCCCAAGTCTGTCTTACTAATTGTATTTTCCAGTTCCACCCATCTTTTATTTTTATTATTTTTTGCCCAGTCAATAGCCCGTGTGAGGAGAACCGCTTTATGATAGTTCTTTAACCAGTAGACATCCGCGCTATGGCCGAATGACGGCCACAGCGCGGACCTGCATTCCCGGGAGGCCGTCATATGACGGCCTCCCCTGTGCACGCTCCCTGCGCGCGCCCTGCAGGGCGCGCGCCGGGCACGCTGTGATCACCGAGTCGCTGAGACTCGGCTGATCACCAATCCGTGTAATGGGCCGGTCCCGGCCCCTTACCATGTGATCAGCTGTCAGCCAATGACAGCTGATCACATGATGTAAACAAAACATCGGTAATCGGGTTTTTTTTTTACTCACGATGACAGCACGAGTAGAAAAAAAAGCCGATCACCGGCTCACATGTCAGGGACATCGGTCCCGAAGTGGAAGAGGCACATCTGCCTCATCAGTGCCCAATAAAAGTGCCACCTAACAGTGCCCACAGTGCCACCTAACAGTGCCCACAGTGCCACCTAACAGTGCCCACAAGTGCCACCTATCAATGCCCACAAGTACCACCTATCAATGCCCACCTGTAGTGCCAATCAGTGCCACCTGCCAGTGCTGCCCATCACTGCCACCCATCAGTGCCCATCACTGCCACCCATCTGTGCCCATCACTGCGGCCTATCAGTGCCCATCACTGCCGCCTCATCAGCGTACATCAATGAAGGAGAAAAATTACCCATTTTAAATTTTTTATAACAAAATATAAAAAAATAAAACATTTTTTTTTTTTAAATTCAGTTTTTTACATTTTTTTAACAAAAAGTAAAAACCGCAGAGGTGATCAAATACCACCAAAAGAAAGCTCTATTTGTGGTGAAAAAATGATAAAAATTTCATTTTGGTACAGTGTTGTATGACCGTGCAATTGTCATTCAAAGTGCGTCAGCGCTGAAAGCTGAAAATTTGTCTGGATAGGAGGGGGGTTTAGGTGCCCGGTAAGCAAGTGGTAAATCTGGAACTCCAAGCCCCCCCCTGCTTTTTGTCTCTAGTTAGTACATGTAGGTTTATTCTTGGCTTTTTCCCTTTCCAGATAAACCTAAGGAGTATTGTTTTCCAGGTTTTAAAATATGCTTGTGGGAGAGGGATCGGCAGCATCTGAAGTTGATACATGATCTTTGGTAGTAAACTCATTTTAAACAAGTTCATTCTCCCCAGCCAGGAGACATGTCTTGACGCTATCTTACTTAAGTTGTTTTTAATTTCATTCAACAAGGGCAAGAAGTTTGTTTGGTATAATGTGTCCATGGACGTTGTAATTTTAACCCCTAAATATTTTAGCTCTTTCTCTCTCCAAGTAAATGGAAATTCCTCCTGTTATACAAGTGTCTCTTCTAAAGGGACACTTATATTCAGGATCTCCGACTTAACTGGGTTTATTTTAAAATTCAAGCATTCTCCGTACTGTTTCAGTTCTTTTATCAAGTTTGGCAGAGTTATCCTAGGGCATGAAACAAAAAACAAAATATCATTGGCATATGTGGCCAACTTATGTTCCGCTTCTCCCGTCCTGATTCTCCTATTGTCTGCGTCCTGCCGTATTTTCGCCAATAGTGCTTTAAGTGACAGAACAAACAGTAGGGGGGGCAGGGGGCACCCTTGTCTAGTGCCATTGTGCATTTCAAAGGGTCCTGAAACAGAGCCATTCACCTTCACACTTGCTGTGGGACAATTATATAGCGCTCCTATCCACTGCATGTATCTATTACCTATGCCCATCCTCGCTAGGGCGTCTCGCATGAACCCTCAGTATACCCTGTCAAAAGCTTTTTCAGCATCAATTGACAGGAGTAGACTGGGGGTCCCAGACTCCTTTATTTCATGCACCACCAGCAATGTCCTGATTCCATTATCTCGGCATTCTCTACCGGGTACGAACCCTGCTTGGTCGGTATGTACTAGTTCACTCATTAATGGTTTCAACCTTCCCGCCAATACTTGAGCAAACAACTTGATGTCGTCATTTAACAAAGATATTGGCCTATAACTCGAACATAATGAAGTGTCTTTTCCCTCTTTTGGTATTATGGTTATGGCCGCCTCTAAAGCCTCCTTCCTTATTGCCCACTTGGTTCCAATCCCGTTTTAGTATGAACATAATTTAGGGACTAGGATATCTCCGAACTTTCTATAGTATAACGTTGTCAGACCATCCGGGCCTGGGCTCTTACCCAAAGCAATCTCTCTATCTTAATATTTTCCTTTTCTCTTCCTCTGTTACTGGTTCCTCCAGCCCAATCATTTGCTCTTCTGAAATGTTATTTAGATCTATTTCTTCTAAAAAATCCCTGGTTTTATCCCTTCTTTTGTTTTTTTGCTCGGATGTTCCATTCTTATTGATCGCGTACAGTTTCGCATAGTATTCTTAAAATTTTTTAGCTATTCCTGATGTATTATAAACCATTGTTCCTGTGCTATCTTGTATTTTTCCTATGTAATTTACTGCTATTTTCTTTTTTAACATCCTTGCCAGGGGTTTTCCTATTTTATTACACCAAAGATACCTTTCCTTTTTAATCTTATTATAGGCGGCCCGTGTGTCTTGCTCGACTAGTTCTTTCAATTCTTCCCTTTTACGAATAAGATTCGCCAAGGTTTCTAGCTTTCCTGTTTTTTTATGTTGCTGTTCTATCCTCATGATATCTTTTATTAGAGCATTCTTTCTCCTTATTCCCGCTTTTTTCCTTTCTGTTACCAGTTCGATCAGAATACCCCTAACATAAGCCTTGTGGGCCTCCCACAATGTGACTTCTCATATTTCTTCCGTATCATTAGTTTTGAACTACCATTCTAGTTCCTGCCTGATCCTCTCTTCTACCTTTTCATCTTGTAGTAACTCTTCATTTAGTCTCCAGGGGATTTTTTTATTTAGCTTTTCCTCATTCTTAATTCCCATTATTACCGGTGCATGATCCGAAAAAGCGGTGATTTTAATATCAACCTTCACAACCGTCTCGAGCAATCTATGGTCTGCACTGAGGAGTGGAATGTATAATCTCGGCATTTATCATTTTGCGTTCGCCACACTTCTATCAGCTGATTCTGTTTTAAGGTCTTTTTTAAAGCCTTCCGCAGTACATTCCCAGTCCCATGTGTACTTGACGTACTATCAATCCCTGGAGTCATACAAAAGTTAAAATCTCCACCCAGAATAGTATATCCTTACTTAAAGTTCATGAACTTTTTTATGATGTTAATTGTGTATTTTATTGGGTTACTGTTAGATATGTAGATATTTGCCAGGGAGTATTCTTCCTCATTAATTTTACCCTTCAGAAACAGATACCTCCCTTCCGGGTCCGTAACTCTGTCCTCTAGGGTAAACCTTACTCCTCTGGCAAATCCTATAGCTATCCCTTTAGCTCTTTTTATTGGAGAATCCCCATAGTACCAGACTGCATAGTCACTTGATATTACTTTTAAATTAGAGTCGTGTGATATATGTGTCTCTTGTAATAGGACTACGTCCGCTTTATAGTGTTTGATTTCTCTTATTACGTTATTTCTTTTTATAGGAGCATTTAAGCCACGTACATTATAGGTCATAAGGTTAAGGGTGGTCATCTCTGCACACTGTGCTCCAGGACATCTCTCCCCCTCTCCCTCTCTAGGAGCACCGTGGGCAGAGACCCCCCTCCCCTCCTTTGTGTCTTGATCTATTCCAGAGCAGATCCCTAGGAGAGAGCCCCTCCTTTTTCCCCTCTCCCTTCCGCCCCCCCCCCTTCCCTTGGAGTAGTTGGCCTTCCCAAGACCCATGGATCCAAGGCCCACCTCCTCCTCCTGGCCCATTGGTTCCCCCCGGAGGTTGGACTCTGCCTGTGGGTCCTATCAGACCCGCTGCCCCCCAAAAAGGGATGGCCCTTCCCCCGCCCCCTCCCCCAGCAACATTCTATTATTCTTATTCTATGCCCCCGTCCCCCCCAGACCCCCAGTTTCCTCAGTATCTCTCAGTTATTCTTATTTTTCCTTATAATAGGCTGCAATCTCTGTTCCTCCATGGTCGGGGTGTTATTTCGTGTTTCCCACCAGCCTGGTATTTCAACAAGTGATATGTCCAGTCTGTTGCAAAAAGTGGCCGTGTCTTCTGGATATCTCAGGGTAGCTGACCGCCCCTCTTTTTTCCCTGTTAGACATGCTGGAAAACACCATGAATATTGAATGTTGTTAAGTTTCAGATGCTCCTGTATGGGGTTTCAGTGTTTTTCTTCTGGCCAGGGTCTCGGCTGATAGATCAGGAAAAATCTGCAGGGTGGTCTCTTCATATTTTATCGGCTGTGTATTTTTTAGGCTTTGCCAGATCTGCTCCTTATCTTGAAAATAATGAAATCTTGCTATTATATCTCTTGGTATTTCTTCTGCCAGTGTAGCTGGTTTTCTTACCCGGTGCATCCTTTCAAACTTTATTTTTTCAGTCTCTGTTAATCCCAGCATATGCCCAAATATTTTGTCCATTTTTACTTGTAGATCTTCTCCCTGCATATCTGGTACTCCCCTTATTCAAAGATTTTTCCTTCTATTCTGGTTTTCCTGGTCTTCCAGCCAATAAATTGTATCTCTAGGATCTTTCAAATCCTTTATTGTTACTGCTTGTAAATCCAGTTGCTCTTCCGTATCTTCAACCCTTCTTAAAATATGATTTAAGTCCTCATGTAAGGTGGCCATTTCCCCCTTAATAGATAACTCTAATCTTGCAAACATCTCCGCCATCTATCCTTTGGTTGGCAGCTGTTTTTTTTTCTTGTCTGGGGTCCATTACCGGTTCTTCCTCTCTGTCCTCACAGATGCTTTCTGAGATGTCTAATGTATCTGTGTCCTCGGGTTGTTTTCTCTGTCCCTTTTTTTGGGGTCCCTATAGGGGTTTTTTACTCTTAGCCCCTGTCTGTTTCCCCGGGCTCTCTGCCCCCCATCCCGTGTCATAAATTTTTTAATAGAGCCAGGGCTCATGCTCATTCTAGATGGATTTGCACTCGCCCCCTTTATGGATTTCCCCCTCATCCTGTCCTTTTAAATATATTTCGGGTACAGGTTCAATGTAGTAGTAGTATTTATTATTGAAAAACTTAACTACTGGCCGCCAACGGGCCCGATGACGTTGGGGGGGGGGGGGGTGAGAAGGTGAGTGACTGCTTAATTACCGTAAAACCTTATCCACATACCAGTTATCTCCGTTATCACACAGGATTGATGTTCTAAGCAGCAATTCAATCATTTAATAATATGAAATGAACAGCTCAATGCAATTTATCTTAGTAGGTTGCCTTGATTTTCTGATTTTCTGTTTCACCCTGTATTGCAGTTACACAGGTTCTTCACAACACCTCCTCTTACACCGTCCTGTCAGCCTTTAAACCAGTATGGTGCTTTTTACAGATTTTACCCTCTTTTATGGATTAATCATTATATTAACAGGGATACCACTTTATACACCAAGTTTCTAATCCATCCAGTGTTAGTGAAATGTGCATACAGTCAAGATACAATGGAAAAGCAAGTCACTCACCCTGCTGTCAATTCCTTCCTGGGGGTTTCCTGGGAATTTCCAGGGCCTTTTTTCTTTTTTTTCCTCAGTAATTGTTCTGTGGTAGCGTCATGGACTCCTCTTCCGCCGTGCCTGCAACGTCTTTTCCACTGTGTGGCTCGGGAGCATCAGCCCAGCTGGGTGGGGGGGGGGCAGGGGGAGACAAACCAACCCGCCCCCGCTCCCTCTGTAGCACGTCTGCTCCCAGCCAGAACCGGCTTCGCCTGCAGGCACCTACCCTCCCACTACCTCCGCCACATGATTTACACGGGCAGGCTGTCAGATGAGCTCCCGAAGTGCTTGTCTTCCTTGGTGGCCGCTGTACACTTTCGCCGGTACCCAGCACCCGGCACCGCTGCGCATTCCCGCTGGCTCTCCCAAGGCACTCCGGTGCTTCCGGTTGTGCCACTCACGCACACTCGCTGGTTGGCACACGGGTCGGGGGGGACAGAGCTGGGGGGACAGAGCGGGAGCCGAGAGAGAGTCATCACCACTCACTCATGCCGGGGGAGTTTTGCGGGCTTCTCGGGCCAGCAGCAGCAGCTGCGTCTGTCAGGCTCCCTCATCAGGCCTGCCCTCCCTCTCACCAAACCACTACTGTTTCTTTTTTATTTTCCTTGCATGTGATTGGGTATTCTTTGCAAAGTTAAGCCTTACCTCATTTACTAAGCTCTGGTACAACTGCACTTTGCAAAGTGCACAGTCTATTTGCCCTTAGTAAATCAACCCCAATGTATCTGTCTCATCCATTCAGAGAGAGAGAAAGCATGGAGGTGGGTTTCTTAGTGACTAATTACTGTGATAGCCAATCAGAGGTGATCTGGAATCAAACGTTCTGGGTCCCAATTGTTAGAATGGGGCAGAGCTCTCGGTGAGACGGGAGCGGTGGGAGCTCGCCAGCACAAAGGGAGATACAAAAATATGTAGCCCCACGGAAAAAAAAGCCCAGTCCAGTGAGGCCGCATATTTGCATATGGTCGGAGTGAAGGGGTTAAGCAGCAAACAAGTTTAAAAACAAGCCATCCCTGGCCCCTCTAGCTGTATGTACTATAAACTAATTAATTCTCAAAAAACCTCCAAGATCACAACAATTGGTTTCAGTCAATTCCTAACAGCTTAGAAACACCTGATGTGTATATACAATAGAAGGCTGGCAGTCTGCCAAGATTTTGGTACAGTAGAAAGTAAAAGGAAAAAAATCTAAGGTTTCAGTGCCTCTCTTGAGAGGATTAATTTCTCCACAAAGCCTATAGCTACAGAAGTGAACGAGGGCTTGTTTTTAAAGATTTTTTTAGTGCTTGTTCAGAATATGTAAATATTTCAGTGTGCATTGTCTTGACATAGGCTCTCTTAAATTCAAGGATTTCTTACTCGATAAGTGTTCTCTTTCTCCTAGTAATGCCCAATGTACTGGCCTTTAAGCTTCATCTGACAGCTGCAGGAAAAATATAGTACAATACAAGAGTACAATGGTGGAACTGGCAGAAAAGCTCTTTTCCACTCTTTTGGGATTTGCTATGTCAGCTGACAAACAGCTATCAAGCTGAGACAATAACCGTTTAACAAGAGATTAAGGAGCTCTGTCAACAGTTGAGATGTCTTTTTATGGCCTGGCATAACTTACCTGAAAGTAAGAGAAATCTGAAATAAGTGGAAAAACCCTTAAAAGGCTTTGAAAGACAAAGCTCTTGGAAAGTGTTTTGAATAAAAGATTTGGTGGGTGCCAAAGAAGACAGCAACAAAGGGTCTTGCAAGCCTGCTCCTTTCTGGAGTTAATTACATGACCATTTGCTTCATGTTAATTAGCATAGCCAAAACCTAAAGAATATGGGCTGATGTCGTTTATGGAATCTGCTCACTTAGCTAAAAATAGACTGGAAAGGAAGTGTTTTGTGATAATTAGAAACATACCCTTCGATGCCTACCATAAAGATCTGATTTCCCAAGGCCGACCTTTTTTGAACGCACAGATGCCTGCTTCCTGTTGGGAGCAGAACAGAAGCCAAAACACATGGCTAATTATTATTGCAATCCTTATGCTTGCATATTTATTTATGTATGTCTCTTCTGACCTACACAAGGTTGATGGAAGCCTAGAAAATCATACTTAGAAGGTACATTTTTTGACTGAGTAAATAAAACAATCCAAGCCTCTTCTGGAAGAGAACATCTGTGCGCAAGAAGGTTTGTTTATAATCAGTCTTAACTTGTGGCTTTTGACATATAGTAGGCATTACAAAAGACAGAGATTTTGGCACCGACTTATAAAATCTTTTGAAACCCTAGCCTACCCACAGTGGTAGGAACATCAAGTTTTAGCTGTTTTTCAGAAGAAGAACCGACCAGGAGGACATGATTAGGAAGCTTGAAAGATTGATTTTCTTTAAGCACGATTTCTTATAAAAAAAAACAAAGAAAAATGGAGCCGCTAGCACTGAACATTTTAAAGGTGCAGCTTTGACTTAACTTCACTACTCATTTAGCTTATGACCTAGAATGATCACATAGCTACAGAAGCCTGAAACATCTGGACTTCAGTTCTGCATGCATGTATAAGGTCAATAGCTCATTAGGTTGTAAAGTCAGGATCAGAATGAAGGCTCCAGAGCCTTCACATTTTAAAGCAAGTCCTTTATCTCTGTTCCCACACATTGAATTTAAAGAAGATCTTTTATTAAAATATATTTTTTTCCATTCTACCCCCTATGGGGCAAAGTGCCATGTGCTATGTTTCTAAGTGCTTTCTAGCCCAAGCAGTGGCAGTCCGTCCATTAGGGGCGCACAGGCGCCGTCCCCCTATCCATGCATCTGGCCCCCTAATCTACATGCAGGGCGCCGGACACATGGATTCCAATGGAGGTTTTTTTTGTTTTTGAAGCATGTGATTAGAGTCAGAGGCTCTAATAGGCTGCAAAAAGGGCTGGCTCGGGGCGCAGGGCATTGCGCCCTCTGAGCCCACCCAGCTGCGTGACAATAGCGAATGAATATTCGCTATTGTCACACTGATTCTCCTATCAGGGAGCAGGTCCTAAGACCCCTGTCCCAATTTCCCATTGGCCTAAAAGGAGGGTGGGGATGGTATTGCGGCGGGCTCTGGAGCTGCTTGAGAGTTTTGCAGGCACTGGGAGAGAGTGGAGCTGTACGGAGGAGGAGCTGCTGCTGTGCAGAGTATGGGCAGAGAGGAGCGACAGTCCCTGGTGTTAATACTGTACTGAGCCTGACCTGACAGCTGTGTGACCGACTGACCCACGGGGGGGGGGGGGGGGGGGTGACCCGACCGACCGGTGGAAGGTGGCTGTGGGTGCATTGTTTGCCACCCCCCCTCAAAATATACCACCAGCCGCCACTGAGCCCATGTATCAGTAATGATCTGCCCCCATCTCCACCTACTGCGGGCAATCTGACAACAGCTTTGAAGGAGACGGTTGGATTATAGCTACAGCTTATCTCAGCTGTGAACACTTTTCTGAGACAAACTAGAGCAAGAGGAATGCAGAGGGAGGGGGATGTGTTAACCTCTGCTTTCCTCTTGCCATTGCTTTTTTCAGGAATGTGTTCACAGCTGAGATAAGCTGTAGCTATTAATCAACTTTCTCCTTCAAAGCTGTTGTTGGATCGGCCACAGCCAGCAGGAGGTGAGGGGGACAGGTCAGTACACTTAACAAGGGTTAGAAAGCATTTAGAAACATGGGAAAGAGTACTACAGAATTGTAAAATAAAATTATAATAATAAACCTTCTTTAAAAATGAACCTTAAGCAAACAGCTAAATACATCACATGGAAGCTTTTTTATCTGCCAAAGGATTAGGTTTTGTTTTGTTCATCCAGCTTGTCCGCCAGCCTGGAGACCTGACTTTTTAAAGTCAATCCCCTGTCTCCAGCCTATGATTTGGCTGTAAGGGGGAACAGCAAAGTGATAAGGTAATCTCTGTGATTTCCCCTTGTATCAGCATATTCCTTGTCAGAATATATTTATGCATCACACCTAATTGGCCCCAAATAGTGTCCCTCTCTCTCCCAGTCTGAGTGCTACCGCATATGGTTGCAATAAACAAATTCTGTATTTATAACAGTTATATTTAAAAAAATACATGTTTTATTTATTTTATAAATATATAACTGGATTTATTGGTGTTTGTCTGGTGTTCAGCTATTAGGAACTCCACTAAGCTCTTTTTGCATTCCATCTGGTTATAGAATTTAAAAGCAAAGCAATTAACAAAAAACTCTGAAAAAACCCCCAAAAAACTGTACTGCTTATGGAATTTCTTAATATTCAATCATACTTGAATAGATTTAAAATCTCTTCATGTTATAGCAGAGCAGATATAAACCAGAAAAAAAGCTTAACTTTCATAGACATCTCGGCTTCACTGACCTTAGGTCACAACAAGTTTCCATTTATTAACAAGTCCCGGGCTTTTTTATAAAAGCAGAGAAAAGCACAATGGCAATGTCCAAATGCCAATCAAAACAGCAGTCTGATTTCACCTAGAATGATGAGGGCATTTTCTCTATGGTTGCTTGGATTTATTCACTTTGCCCTTTTGTTTATTAATGAATTAAACCCTGTTCCTAAAACACTTGTATACAACATATACAGTATCTCACAAAAGTGAGTACACCCCTCACATTTTTGTAAATATTTTATTCTATCTTTTCATGTGCCAACACTGAAGAAATGACACTTTGCGACAATGTAAAATAGTGAGTGTACAGCTTGTATAAGGCCCCTTTCACACGAGGCGGACTCCGTTTCCACGGAGCCCGCCTCGGTCTGCCGGCTCAGCGGGAGATCAGTCCGTTGATCTCCACTAAGCCGGCACATGACAGGTCCCTCTCTGCTCACTGAGCGGGGAGGGGCTTGTCAGGCGCCACTGCCGCCTATGGAGGGATCGGATGAAAACGGACAGCATGTCTGTTTTCATCAGATCTCACCCGATCCGATCCACCAGCGACGGACCTGGACGTAGGGCCATCCGTCTGCTTTTAGCGGATCGGACCGGGTCGGATGTCAGCGGACATGTCTCCTCTGACATCCAACGCTCCATAGACTAACACGGTGCACCCGTTCAGGTCCGCCGTCAAAACTGACAGGCGGACCTGAACGGTCCGATCGCGTGAAAGGGGCCTTACAGTGTAAATTTGCTGTCCCCTCAAAATAACTCAACACACAGTGATTAATGTCTAAACCGCTGGCAACAAAAGTGAGTACACCCCTAAGTGAAAATGTCCAAATTGGGCCCAATTAGGCCATGTCATGTGACTCGTTAGTGTTACAAGGTCTCAGGTGTCAATGGGGAGCAGGTGTGTTAAATTTGGTGTTATCGCTCTCACTCTTTCATACTGGTCACTGGAAGTTCAACATGGCACCTCATGGCAAAGAACTCTCTGAGGCTCTGAAAAAAAGAATTGTTGCTCTACATAACGATGGCCTAGGCTATAAGATGATTGCCAAGGGCCTGAAACTGACCTGCAGCACCGTGGCCAAGACCATACAACGGTTTAACAGGACAGGTTCCACTCAGAACAGGCCTCGCCATGGTTGAGCAAAGAAGTAGAGTGCACGTGCTCAGTGTCATATCCAGAGGTTGTCTTTGGTAAATAGACATATGAGTGCTGCCAGCATTGCTGCAGAGGTTGAAGGGGTGGGGGTCAGCCTTTCAGTGCTCAGACCATATGCCACACACTGCATCAAATAGGTCTGCATGGCTGTCGTTCAAGAAGGAATCCTCTTCCAAAGATGATGCACAAGAAAGCCTGCAAACAGTTTGCTGAAGACAAGCAGACTTATGCTGGCCATACACTATACGAAAAATCGGCCGAAAAATCGTTCGAATGGACACTTCGTTCGTTTTTCGGCAAGTTAGTGGGTACAAATCGATAATCGTTTGTGACGTTTTTGTGGAAAAAAAACGAACGGCATGTTTGGAAAATTTCTGCCGAACGTACGATAAATTGCAAGGTTAATGTGTTTCCCGTCCGAACTTTCTGCACTAGGTATATGTAAAAAAACGAACACAAAATTATTTATTCATGTCCACTGAACAGATTATCGGTCATTATATGATGGCACGATCGTTTGCGGTCACGGTCGAACGTTCGTTTTTCGAAAATGGGTTCGGCCGATTTTCTGTATAGTGTATGGCCAGCATAAGGACACAGATTACTGGAACCACATCCTGTGGTCTGATGAGACCAAGATTAACTTATTTGGTTCAGATGGTGTCAAGTGTGTGTGGCGGCAACCAGGTGAGGAATACAAAGACAAGTGTGTCTTGCCTACAGTCTGTCATGGTGGTGGGAGTGTCTTGGTCTAGGGCTGCATGAGGAAACCATGAATGCCAACATTTACTGTGACATACTGAAGCAGGGCATGATCCCATCCCTTCAGAGACTGCGACGCAGGGCAGTATTCCAATATAAGGAAAATGATACCCCAGCTCCACTGCCAATATGATGATCTATTAACTGTGATCCGGTGCTCTAGCCAGGACGTTCAGGCCCCAAAATGCAGTACTTGAATCAGAAAAGGGCTGGCTTTGATGAAGGCTTCTTAGCCAAAACGCATCAGCGTAGCCTGTACCCGTGTACCCATGTAACCCAATAAAGGACTTTTATTCAAGAGCATCCGAGTCGCCAGCCCTTTTCTGATTCCAGTATTCCAATATGATAATGACACCACCTCCAAGACGACTACTGCCTTTCTAAAGAAGTTGAGGGTAAAGGCGATGGATTGGCCAAGCATGTCTCCAGACCTAAACCCAATTGAGAATTTGTGGGGCATCCTCAAACGGAAGGTGGAGGAGCGCAAGGTCTCTAACCAGCTCTGTGATGTCGTCATGGAGGAGTGGAAGAGGACTCCAGTGGCAACCTGTGAAGCTCTGGTGAACTCCATGCCCAGGAGGGTTATGGCAGTGCTAGAAAATAATGGTGGCCACACAAAATATTGACACTTTGGGCCCAATTTGGACATTTTCACTTAGGGGTGTACTCACTTTTGTTGCCAGCGGTTTAGACATTAATGGCTGTGTGTTGAGTTATTTTGAGGGGGCAGCAAATTTACACTGTTATACAAGCTGTACACTCACTACTTTACATTGTAACAAAGTGTCATTTCTTCAGTGTTGTCATATGAAAAGATATAATAAAATATTTACAAAAATGTGAAGTGTGTACTCACTTTTGTGAGATACTGTACACTATATTATCATAAGTATTGGGATGCCTGCCTTTCCACGCACATGAACTTTAATGTCATCCCAGTCTTCATCTATAGGGTTCAATATTGAGTTGGCCCACCCTTTGCAGCTATAACAGCTTCAACTCTTCTGGGAAGGCTGTCCACAAGGTTTAGGAGTTTGCCTATGGGAATTTTTGACCATTCTTCCAGAAGCGCATTTGTGAGGTCAGGCACTGATGTTGGAGGGAAGGCCTGGCTCACAGTCTGCGCTCTAAATCATCCCAAAGGTGTTCTATCGGGTTGTGGTCGGGACTCTGTGCAGGCCAGTCAAGTTCCTCCACCCCAAACTCACTCATCCATGTCTTTATGGACCTTGCTTTGTGCACTGGTCCAAATCATTTGGTGGAGGGGGGATTATGATGTGGGGTTATTTTTCAGGGGTTGGGCTAGGCCCCCTTAGTTTCAGTGAAGGGAACTCTTGAGGCGTCAGCATACCAAGACATTTTGGACAATTTCATGCTCCCAACTTTGTGGGAACAGTTTGGGGTTGGCCTTCCCTGTTCCAACATGACTGCACACCAGTGCACAAAGCAAAGTCCATAAAGACATGGATGAGCGAGTTTGGGGTGGAGAAACTTGACTGGCCTCAGCCTGATAGAACACCTTTGTGATTAATTAAAGCGGAGCCAGGCCTTCTCTCCAACATCAGTGCCTGACCTCACAAATGTGCTTCTGGAAGAATGGTAAAACATTCCTATAGACATACTCATAAACCTTGTGGACAGCCTTCCCAGAAGAGTTGAAGCTGTTATAGCTGCATAGAGGGGGCCAACTTAATATTAAACAATATGGACTAAATTTTGAAATGCCATCAAAGTTAATTTTTACTTATAAAGGCGGGTGTCCCAATACTTTTGGTAATAATGTGATTGCATTGAATGTGCACTTTACAAACCGAAATGATTGCTGACATAAGTGTGCAACGTTTTTGACAGTTATCAGATTGTGCATCAGACTGTGGGTTTCCAGCACTTTACAGCACTGTACTGTAAGTCCAGGCCGATGTGGTAACAAACACCCAGGAGATGTGTCCATGACACCCTGGGTTCACAGGAAGTGAGTTAAATTACTTTTAACCAATAAAAGGAACAATACTGGAGGATGATGAAAGGTAGTGCTGGAGTGAGGAGATGGTGAGTATTGCATTGCACCATAATTACCTTTTCCAGGAATCTTCAGATTGGTCGTGTGATGAGTGGGGTCCTTTTCCAAACTCTTGGTGGTGGGCACAAATGGTGGACCCATGACACCCTGCACTTACAGGATGTCCTCAGTGTTTAAACTTGAAGGATGTAAATCTCTAGTGGTGGAAACAGATTACTGTGGGCGATAATGCTTGAGAAGAGATGAGTATTTCAGCCACAGCTGCTTTTTTTCAACACCTGCTGTGTTGAAAAACATTTTCCCGGAATTGGGCTTTAACAACCTCAGACTAAATACTAGTCTTTTTTTAACCTTATAGCACCATTATCATAGTGAGGATAAACAAACATAACCTACATCTCTAAAGAGACATGAATGTATCACCTGACTAAAGAAACAGACCAGTAACCATGTCCCTGGCATTTATAGGTAATGAAATAACCACAAGTGAACTCGGCGGCATCGACAACCCATGAGCCTTCCACGCTAAATGACCCGTGAGAAGTAATGAGGTTTAGATGACTTCCCAGCCCCGGCAATGAATCACAAGATGGCAACAGGAAAACCCTTCCTTTTATTCCTGAACTGGCAGCTGCAAATGTTCTCTGCTGCTCAGGAAAGGCAAATAAAACAAACATTAAGTAAATAGTAAATCTGAACCATGCAACACTTTAAAAGCTTACTTAAAATGAATATCCACCTCTAACACCCGAGAAAATGAAAATCATAAATGCTTTTCATGGGCACACATATAACAATAGGGTATAAACTTAATAAACTGACCTTGCTTCTCTTCTGAGGCCGCTGTTAGCTGTACCATATTAATGTGTACAGTATATAGAAAACTAGATAGAAATAAAAATAAAGATAGAAAATCTAAATCAAACCAATATTTGGTGTGACTTCATTGGCTTCAAACCAGCATCAATTCTAATGCCGGGTACACACGACCGGTTTTGCCGTCGGAATAAACTCCGAAGGTTTCGCCGACAGAACTCCGACGGAATTCCATTCAAGCGGTCTTGCCTCCACACGGTCACACCAAAGTCCGACCGTCCAGAACGTGGTGACGTACAACACGTACGACGGGACTAGAAAAAGGAAGTTCAATAGCCAGTAGCCAATAGCTTCCGTCTTGTACTTGCTTCAGAGCATGCATCGTTTTTGGTCTGTCGGAACAGCATACAGACGAGAGGTTTTCCCGATAGGAATTGGTTCCGTCGGAAATATTTAGAACACGTTCTATTTTTAGGTCCATCAGAATTTTCTAAAAAATAAGTCCGATGGGGCATACACACGATCGGAATATATGATGAAAAGCTTCCGTCTGACTTTTTCTGTTGGACATTCCGCTCGTGTGTACGCAGCATTACACTTGCACAAAGTCAGGGATTTTGTAGGATTAGAGTTAGGTGTATGATTAACTAATTATACAAAGAAGGTGCAAATGATCATCAATTTCATATGTAGTTTAAAAATACAGTGAATAAACAGCCCCCTTCCACTATCTCGGCACTAAAGGTATGTTAGGTTTCATACAATAAAAAGACCTTTCACACTTAAACCATAAAGGACTTCACCATGTGATAATAATAATTCTAAACAGCTGCCGCTTAAAATGCAAAAGCATAAATATCAAGATAAAAATTAACAATAATAACAATACCAGAAGACCAAATTAAGTGCCTGTAATTATTATAGCAGCGCTACTATTATAAAGTTCTATGATCTATCAAGATAAAAATTAACAATAATAACAATACCAGAAGACCAAATCAAGTGCCCGTAATTATTATAGCAGCGCTACTAATATAAAGTTCTATGATCAGCTTTCATGTGTCTGTAATACACATAAGTAGTAATTGACAGATGATGTAAGACAGTCCCAGAAACCGCAGATGGAAATCTTGCTATGTTGTATAAATGACACCCCACAGCAATCTGTGCAACACTCTCCCCTTCGGGGTTTATACTCACCAGAGGCTTGTATGTATCAGGCATGGATTGATAAACCGCAGTATTCCTCAGCGATAAGGGCAGTATCACAGCATATCCATCGGTTCTCAGGATAAAGAAAACTTCCAATAGTATAATTCCGTTTTCTCACTTTTATTAATTAAAAATATTTCCATACATCTTCATCAATCACAGCTTCTTCAAAAGTTATTGTAGGCAAATCAACAGGCAATCCTCACAGCTCTAGGAAGGGGTGACTCATGTTAATACAGGGAGCAGCATCCACCGCTTGGTTCTTAGTATATCACTTCCTAGCTGTGAATCGCACTGATCACATCCGGTCGTCGCAAGGTCAAGCCCTGACTAGTTTCGTCATTCGACTTCTTCCGAGGGCGGATTTAATTTCATATGTAGGTTGAAACACAGTCATCAACTGAAACAGAAACAGCTGTGTAGGAGGCTTAAAACTGGGTGAGGACTAGCCAAACTCTGCTACTAAGGTGAGGTTGTAAAAGACAGTTTCATGTCACAGGTCATACACCATGGCAAGACTGACCACAGCAGCAAGACACAAGGTAATTTTACTGCATCATCGAAGTCTCTCCCGTGCAAAGATTTCAAAGCAGACTGGCAGATGTACTATTCAAGCTCCATTGAAGAAGCACGAAGAAACAGGCAATGCTGAGGACCATAGACGCAGTGGTCGGCCAAGGAAACTTAATGTAGCAGATGAAAAACACATTGTGCTTATTTCCCTTTGACAGCGGAAGATGTCCAGCAGTGGCGTCAGCACAATACTGGCAGAAACCAGTGGGACCCAAAATGCCATACCTCCGATGTAGAAACAAGGCTAAACGACTCAACTTTGCACAAAAACATAGAAACTGGGATGCAGAAAAATGTCAGCTGGTGCTCTGGACTGATGAGTCAAATTTTTAAATATTTGGCTGTAGCAGGAGGCAGTTTGTTTGCCGAAGGGCTTGAGATAGGTACAATAATGAATGTCTGCAGGCAACAGTGAAACATGGTGGAGGTTCCTTGCAAGTTTGGAGCTGCATTTCTACAAATGGAGTTGGAGATTTGGTCACGATCAATGGTGTCCTCAATGCTAAGAAATAAAAGCAGGTACTTATCTATCATGCCATACCATCAGAGAGGCGTGTGATTGGCCCCAAATTTATTCTGCTGCAAGACAACGACTGTCATGTATCAGGTGAGACCAGAATTGTGTGGACAGCAACAGAGGAAACCAAACGTATATAAGTGAAAATATTATGATTTATCTAAGATAGGTCAAAAATATAAACACAACCACCTCCAATATAATACACTGCACAACCAACCAAATCACAGACAGAGACCCACAAATAACAATAATCATATATATATATATATATATATTTATATATATATATATATATATAATGGGGAATACCGTAATCATAAACGTAGCCAGGCCAGGGTAATCAACGGGAGGTCAGCAGATGGGCACAGGGAACAAACAGGACAAGGAGAGGATGGATGGATAAGGCTGCAGGGCAAGGGTAAGGGTAACAGGGCCACAGGAGGGACAGGTTCAAGTACAGGGTTCAGGTACAGAGACAGGATCAGGATCAGAGCTCTCAGGTTCAGGTCAAGGCGCAAGGAAGATACCAAGGCAACTATGTGTGTGTGTTGCCGGGTATATATACACATCTCCCGCAATCAGGCTTGGGTGACGCCTGATCGCAGGAGATGATGTCGTCTCCACACTGCCAGGAACCACCCGCTGGTGGACATCAGTACTGCGGCCCCAGGATCAAATAGTACCACCAGCAGGAGAAAGCTCCCCTGACAGTTCCAGATTGCCAGGAGACACCCGCTGATGGACATCAGTACTGCATGCCAAATGTCTGACAGCGCCACTAGCAGGTGGAACCTTTCTTGACAATGACCACAAACATACAGCCAATGCCATTAAGAACCATTTTCAGCATAAAGAAAAACAAGGATTCCTGGAAGTGTTGTTTTGTCCCCTACAGAGCCTTGATCTCACTTGTGTGCAAGTGTACCTAGAAGAATTGATGTGGTTTTGAAGGCAAAGTGGGGTCACACAGCACCAAACATTGATTGATTTGGATTTCTCTTCTGTACATTTACTTACCATTTATAAAATCTAACTTTTAACACTTCTATTTCTGAAAGCATTCTTAATTGACAGCATTTTTTTACACCTGCCTAAAACTTTTGCACAGAATGAATATTTCTACTGTACTTGTAAATTTTCACATACAGACTGTGTAGCTGCACAGGGGTCTTACTTTGGGGTCCACTGATACTAATACAAGATGTGGGTTGGAGGTTTCTGCCTGTCAAATAGATCTGAACGCTGCTTACTGAAAAGCGGGTTGCAGTGTTCATGATGCCCTAACCATACTCTCGGTTTGTATATATCCAAGTGATGCCTGGCACCAAGAACCTTCTTTACTTCCTACATGACCAGCACTGAGACATGGAAAATGTTTCTCCCATTTTCTGTTGATAATGTTTTGACCATAGTTTCTCAACCAGGGTTCCTCTAGGGCAGTGGTCCCTGGGGCCGGTTGAGGCCCTTTGCTTGCCTTTATCTGGCCCTTGAGGCATTATTCCAGCTACTGCCACCAACAATGGGGCATAATTTCTGCAACTAATACCAAAGATGGGGGATTATTTCTCCCACTATTAATAATGATGTGGCACTATTCCTTCCACTAAAACCAATATTGAAGTACCATTCCTCCCACTGACACCAACTATTTCTTCCCCAATACCAAAGATGGAGCATTTTTTACCCCCACTGGGCACAGTCCGGCCCCCCACAGTCTGGCCCTTTCTTTAGAAAGTTTGGAGACCCCTGCTCTAGGGGTTGCTAGGGGTTCCTTGAGCTGGAACAAATTAACCTCCCATCTGATGGTTCTTGCATAGTTCCATGTAATGCCACTTGACAGAGACAGCAGCAGGACACCATTAATCTTTTAAATGTCTGCAAGAGTAGCATTTTGACCACCAATGTATAAAGGGTATTTTTCCCATGGACCACCAATGCAAGCCGGTACTCTTCACACTGACTACTACGGTAAGGTAGATGTTTTGAATACCACTGTAAGGGGGGCATTCTATTCACTGACCACCACTGTAAGGGGGGAATTTTCCCATTGACCTGATTAGTTAATTTTTGCAGCGGTTCACTGAGACGTGAAAATTATTTCAAAAGGTACCTCTGGGGTAAAAAGGTTGAGAAAGGCTGGTTTAGACAGTAAGTGAAGCGGTGATGCATATGTAGCACTTACTCCCATAGGAGCCATTGGAATTTTGCCCAGGTTCTTCCCCAGTGAATTGCCCCACAGCCAGGCACACAAACTCACCCACACTTTTCCTCAATAGCCACTCTAGGGGTGTTGTTTTTATTTTTATTGTTTTGTTTTTTGGAGAACTTGGATAGGGTGGGGGGAATTGAGTGAGATACTCCAAAAACAAAAACTATGTACAGGTTGAGGACAGTGAACTCCTTTCTGAAACATTGAAGCAGAAGTCCTTGCTTGCAGCAAACTGTGGACTTTATAGCAGAAACAGTTGAATTTAGAGCTAAAGCAAAAGTCCTTGCATAAAGCAAACTGTGGACTTGACTTGTAGAGGAAGCAGTTAACAGCACACATGCTTCTTTCTTTAGAGCAATTGGAGCAGAGACCCTTCACAAGGAATTCAATAAACTAAGCTTTTCAGGACACCAACCGATGTTCCATTTAGCAAACACATCTCTCTAGCACAAGAGGGGTGGCAGCAGCCCAAAAGTCTCTACGATCTCTCAGCAGTCTGTACTCACAAAATGTCCAGGGAAAGCTGGTTGCCTCCTTCCAACTTCCAAGCAAAACCTTCCTCCAGTAATACCAGACTAGCTCTTTAGCAGACAGCCTCTCATTCAGCTCTCAGCAGCTTCAGCATCCAGGTCCTCAGGTCACCCACCTGAGGCCTCATGAACAGCAAACATGTGGCAGCAATGCCCTGGAGGGCAGCAAGCCCTCCAGGCTGGATTGATTCTCTCAGGGAAAAGACACAGAGCTCAGTGTACTCAGAGAATTTATACAGACTCCCAGCATGCCTTCAGGGCCCTGCTCCCTGGGATTGGCCAGGGCTGAATGAATATCCACACTGCCATCTGCATAGCTCCACACCTATGTTCCAGAGAATTCTCACAGCTCTCTGGAAAACAGACTGACAGCAGCTGAGAAAACTGAACTGACCTAATTGATCAGCTGCACTGGCTACAGTCAGCAGAACTAAATTTGCCTAATCCTACAATCACAGCCACACTGGTTGAAATGAGGCAGCTACATTTCAGCTAAATCAAACACATGCGCAGCTCCACTGAACACCGTGAGCAAGCATTAAAGTGATTGTAAAGTCTTGTTTTTTTTTCTATTAAAATAACAAACATGTTATACTTACCTGCTCTGTACCGTGGTGCACAGAGCAGCCTGGATCCTCCTCTTCCCGGGTCCCTGGCTGGAGCTCCTGGCCCCTTCCCTCCTGTTGAGTGCCCCCACAGCAAGCAGCTTGCTATGGGGGCACCCACACCAAGCTGCAGCTCCATGTAGCCATTCAAACACGGAGCCGTTGTTCGGCACCGCCCCACTTTCTCCTGCTTGGCTAACTGAGTTTGATTGACAGCAGCGGGAGTCAATGGCACCACAGCTGTGTCTCGGCCAATCAGGAGGGAGAGTCCAGGAGGGCCCATTTACTCGTGGATATTGCTGGATAGAGGGGGGCTCAGGTAAGCATTAGGGAGGCTGCTGCACACAGAAGGTTTTTTTTATCTTAATGCATAGAATGCATTAAGATAAAAAAAACCTTCTGCCTTTACCACAAACCTAACTAATCCTAGCACCTATCTAGGAGGTGCTACTGTACAAACATTATAAACCACGAGGGTATCGTTAAAACTCGCTATCTATATCTATCTATCTGAACCTGAACTCAAAAAGTAAAGATTTGCTATCTTATAGAGAACATCTATAAATTTTTATTGTGATTAAGCAGTACTTGAAAAATCTACCCCGTCTTTATTTTTTACTGAAAAATGACAGTGCCATTTCTGACATACAGTGCCTTGCAAAAGTATTCGGCCCCCTTGAACTTTTCAACCTTTTGCCACATTTCAGGCTTCAAACATAAAGATATAAAATTTTAATTTTTTGTGAAGAATCACCAACAAGTGGGACACAATTGTGAAGTGGAACGAAATCTATTGGATATTTTAAACTTTTTTAGCAAATAAAAAACTGAAAAGTGGTGCGTGCAAAATTATTCAGCCCCTTTACTTTCAGTGCAGAAAACTCACTCCAGAAATTCAGCAAGGATCTCTGAATGATCCAATGTTGTCCTAAATGACTGATGGTGATAAATAGAATCCACCTGTGTGTAATCAAGTCTCTGTATAAATGCACCTGCTCTGTGATAGTCTCAGGGTTCTGTTGAAAGCACAGAGAGCATCATGAAGACCAAGGAACACACCAGGCAGGTCCGTAATACTGTTGTGGAGAAGTTTAAAGCCGGATTTGGATACAAAACGATTTCCCAAGCTTTAAACATCCCAAGGAGCACTGTGCAAGCGATCATTTTGAAATGGAAGGAGTATCAGACCACTGCAAATCTACCAAAACCTGGCTGTCCCTCTAAACTTTCAGCTCAGACAAGGAGAAGACTGATCAGAGATGCAGCCAAGAGGCCCATGATCACTCTGGATGAACTGCAGAGAACTACAGCTGAGGTGGGAGAGTCTGTCCATAGGACAACAATCAGTCGTACACTGCACAAATCTGGCCTTTATGGAAGAGTGGCAAGAAGAAAGCCATTTCTCAAAGATATCCATAAAAAGTCTCGTCTAAATTTTGCCACAAGCCACCTGGGAGACACACCAAACGTGGAAGAAGGTGCTATGGTCCGATGAAACCAAAATCAAACTTTTTGGCCACAATACAAAACGATATGTTTGGCGTAAAAGCAACACAGCTCATCACCCTCAACACACCATCCCCACTGTCAAACATGGTGGTGGCAGCATCATGGTTTGGGCCTGCTTTTCTTCAGCAGGGACAGGGAAGATGGTTAAAATTGAGGGGAAGATGGATGCAGCCAAATACAGGACCATTCTGGATGAAAACCTGTTGGAGTCTGCAAAAGACCTGAAACTGGGACGGAGATTTATCTTCCAACAAGACAATGATCCCAAACATACAGCAAAATCTACAAAGGAATGGTTCACAAATAAACGTATCCAGGTGTTAGAATGGCCAAGTCAAAGTCCAGACCTGAATCCAATCGAGAATCTGTGGAAAGAGCTGAAAACTGCTGTTCACAAACGCTCTCCATCCAACCTCACTGAGCTCGAGCTGTTTTGCAAGGAAGAATGGGCAAGAACTTCAGTCTCTCGATGTGCAAAACTGATAGAGACATACCCCAAGCGACTTGCAGCTGTAATCGCAGCAAAAGGTGGCTCTACAAAGTATTAACGCAAGGGGGCCGAATAATTTTGCACGCCCCACTTTTCATTTTTTTATTAGTTAAAAAAGTTTCAACAATCCAATAGATTTCGTTCCACTTCACAATTGTGTCCCACTTGTTGGTGATTCTTCACAAAAAATAAAAATTTTATATCTTTATGTTTGAAGCCTGAAATGTGGCAAAAGGTTGAAAAGTTCAAGGGGGCCGAATACTTTCGCAAGCCACTGTATACTGTAAGGGTGCCTAGGCACTCTCACATAGCTATCTGCAGTGTGAGATATAAGGCACTGCTGCCTGTGACTGTTAGTTTCACAAAATTTGGAGTAAGATTTAGTGATGTCATTACTGTGCTGCTCACTGTTCTCCTTGGAGAGGAATCTGTACCTGAGGACCTACAGTGCAAGAAACTCCCTGCTTCCGCTTCATTCATTCTGTCAGTCTGTGCTACATCCACCTCTTTGCTGCCAGCCACCAGATCATCAATTTTCAGGAAGGCAGCTCTGACATGAGGAAGCAAAACCTTGATTCTACTAAGATAGCTGCCTCCACACAGTGTGGAATAACACACTGCAAATCAGTAATGGAAAAAAAACAGCAAGCAGCCAACAGACAATGCTGGCAACTATTCCCATGCCCTCTGGTGGTATTTTTTGGGCACAGCTTTCAGAGTCCAGATCCTTATAAATATCTGGGCAGTAGCTGAAAGAATGCCTAAAATTTTTTCTGGCATGGGGGACTATGGAGCTGCCCGGTTTCGTCTTGCACCTCCACTAACATAGTGGCCACATCAAGACAGCACTATGGAATTGATGATAGAATTGGGCCAAGCAAAAGAGCAGAAACAGAATGCCTATTGTAAAAGTTATATCATCTACAACGTACCTGTTTTGTATTGTGTGAAAGATAAAGCTGCCTGAGTCTAGATTCACATTTAGCTGGCCACAACTAGCACAAATTTTCCATCAATACAAGAAAGTTTCAAGAGGCTCAAGCAATACATTTGAGGCTTCCAAGCTACAAATACATTTTCTCTAATTCACCGTGTCTCATATCTCATTGCAGAGGACAGTCAAACAGTTGTAGAAATGTTCTGTCTATCACTTCCAGAATAGCAGGTGAGATTCTATTTAACAGCTGTCATTGTTACAGTGTGCTAGATTCTGCAATGTTTCCAGAAAGTTCAATGACCTGTGATGATGCAGGTATGCATATACCTAAAACTTGTTTTTTAGCTTTTGTTAAAAATGAAAGTAGTTCCTGGCTTTTTTTCATTTAATAATATTAAAGGCTGTGCAGGCCATTATTGATCAATGCCAAAATTTGCTACCTGCGAACAGTGGCGTAGCGTTGGGGGGGGGGGGGGGGCAGCTGGTGCGGTCGCCACGGGCACAACATCTAGAGGGCCGAGGTCTGCTGAGCCGCAAGTCCAACGCATAAAAGCTGCAGGCCTCCAAGAGTTAAATCCCTCTCGTGCCATTATAGGCTGGGCAGGCAGAGCGCCGGGCCGCCACTGGCTGGAAGTTTCGGGTGGGTTCTCCTGCTCTGCGGCCCCTGTGGAGAGTGTACAGCGAGGCTGCTGCAGGGCTTCCCTGCATCTCATTGTGTGTCATCGCCTGATCCCAACATCCTCCTAAGAGGGAGACCACATGAGGGCACCCTGAGGGGCCGGTGTGGACTGAGAGCCAAGGGATATGGTCTAGGAGGAGAGCCCAACCCTGCAAAGAGCACCACAGTCCGGAAAATGTGCACGGATCAGCACCTGGGTAATTGGCAGAACAACTTCCTTTGCTTAGCAGTTCATGAACATGGGCTTAATAGGCTGCTTGTGGTAATTCTCCATCCCTATACTGCTGCACACTTTATTCATCAGGTCTTTAGCCACATGGGGCTATGCTGGTACTGTATGTACAAAGTAAAGCTACATATATCACATACAGCAGAGTTTTCATTGTCTGATTATTCCCATCTATACATTAAAAGATAATATTCATCTTAAGGAGTGAGGCTGTGCTAACTAGTGTGCCCCAATGTGCAATCCTACGAAATATTGTATGGATGTTAAAAACTTGATATACCTAAATGGTTATTACAGCTGCATATAGATATATGTCGTGCTATGTATTTATACAATATGGACTGGAAAGTAAGTAATAGGTTGCAACTATATATTGTCTGTTTTTTTTTTTGTGCAAATGACAGCACATATAGTAAGCTGTTATAAGCTATAGCAGTCATTGTATTTTACTTCTTGGAAGTCTTAAAATGACAAAAACTGCAATCTGAATGGTGGCTATGGGTTATTGCCCAATATTCCTATTGGCATGGCTTTATTATAAATTTTAAAAAAGCCTACTTGTATGCACGCAAACCATGTCATTTAAATGTTTCTGTGTTTCTCTCTAACTCCCTAAGAACTCCTAATTTAACCACTTCAGCCCCGGAAGGATTTACCCCCTTCCTGACCAGAGCACTTTTTACAATTTGGCACTGCGTCGCTTTAACTGCTAATTGCGCGGTCATGCAATGCTGTACCCAAACGAAATTTGCGTCCTTTTCTTCCCACAAATAGAGCTTTCTTTTGATGGTATTTGATCACCTCTGCCGTTTTTATTTTTTGCGCTATACACAGAAAAAGACCGAAAATTTTGAAAAAAAATGATATTTTCTACTTTTTGTTCTAAAAAAAATCCAATAAACTCAATTTTAGTCATACATTTAGGCCAAAATGTATTCGGCCACATGTCTTTGGTAAAAAAAATGTCAATAAGTGTATATTTATTGGTTTGCGCAAAAGTTATAGCGCCTACAAACTAGGGTACATTTTCTGGAATTTACACAGCCTTTAATTTATGACTGCCTATGTCGTTTCTTGAGGTGCTAAAATGGCAGGGCAGTACAAAACCCCCACAAATGACCCCATTTTGGAAAGTAGACACCCCAAGGAAATTGCTGAGAGGCATGTTGAGCCCATTGAATATTCATTTTTTTTGTCCCAAGTGATTGAATAATGACTAAAAAAAAAAAAAAAAAATTACAAAAAGTTGTCACTAAATGATATATTGCTCACACAGGCCATGGGCATATGTGGAATTGCACCCCAAAATACATTTAGCTGCTTCTCCTGAGTATGGGGATACCACATGTGTGGGACTTTTTGGGAGCCTAGCCGCGTACGGGGCCGCGAAAACCAATCACTGCCTTCTGGATTTCTAAGGGCGTACATTTTTGATTTTACTCCTCACTACCTATCACAGTTTTGAAGGCCATAAAATGCCCAGATGGCATAAAACCCCCCCAAATGACCCCATTTTGGAAAGTAGACACCCCAAGCTATTTGCTGAGAGGCATGGTGAGTATTTTGCAGCTCTCATTTGTTTTTGAAAATAAAGAAAGACGAGAAAAAAAAAAATTTTTTTTTACTTTTTTCCATTTTCAAAACTTTGTGACAAAAAGTGAGGTCTGCAAAATACTCACTATACCTCTCAGCAAATAGCTTGGGGTGTTTACTTTCCAAAATGGGGTCATTTGGGGGGGGGTTTGCCACCTGGGCATTCCATGGCCTCCGAAACTGTGATAGGCAGTGAAGAGTGAAATCAAAAATTTACGGCCTTAGAAAGCCTGAAGGCGGTGCTTGGTTTTCGGGGTCCCGTACGCGGCTAGGCTCCCAAAAAGTCCCACACATGTGGTATCCCCGTACTCAGGAGAAGCAACAGAATGTATTTTGGGGTGTAATTTCACATATTCCCATGGCATGTTTGAGCAATATATCATTTAGTGACAACTTTGCGCAAAAAAAAATAAAAAAAATAAAAAATTGTCTCTTTCCCGCAACTTGTGTCACAATATAAAATATTCCATGGACTCGACATGCCTCTCAGCAAATAGCTTGGGGTGTCTACTTTCCAAAATGGGGTCATTTGGGGGGGTTTTGAACTGTCCTGGCATTTTATGCACAACATTTAGAAGCTTATGTCACACATCACCCACTCTTCTAACCACTTGAAGACAAAGCCCTTTCTGACACTTTTTGATTACATAAAAAAATAATTTTTTTTTGCAAGAAAATTACTTTGAACCCCCAAACATTATATATTTTTTTAAAGCAAATGCCCTACAGATTAAAATGGTGGGTGTTTCATTTTTTTTTTTCACACAGTATTTGCGCAGCGATTTTTCAAACGCATTTTTTGGGGAAAAAACACACTTTTTTAAATTTTAATGCACTAAAACACACTATATTGCCCAAATGTTTGATGAAATAAAAAAGATGATCTTAGGCCGAGTACATGGATACCAAACATGACATGCTTTAAAATTGCGCACAAACGTGCAGTGGCGACAAACTAAATACATTTTCAAAAGCCTTTAAAAGCCTTTACAGGTTACCACTTTAGATTTACAGAGGAGGTCTACTGCTAAAATTACTGCCCTCGATCTGACGTTCGCGGTGATACCTCACATGCATGGTGCAATTGCTGTTTACATTTGACGCCAGACCGACGCTTGCGTTCGCCTTAGCGCGAGAGCAGGGGGGACAGGGGTGCTTTTTTTTTTTTTTTTTTTCTTTATTATTCTTATTTTTTTTTATCTTATTTTTAAACTGTTCCTTTCATTTTTTTTTTTAATCATTTTTATTGTTATCTCAGGGAATGTAAATATCCCCTATCATAGCAATAGGTAGTGACAGGTACTCTTTTTTGAAAAAATTGGGGTCTATTAGACCCTAGATTTCTCCTCTGCCCTCAAAGCATCAGACCACACCAAGATCGGTGTGATAAAATGCTTTCCCAATTTCCCAATGGCGCTGTTTACATCCGGCGAAATCTAAGTCATAAAATGCTCGTAGCTTCCGGTTTCTTAGGCCATAGAGATGTTTGGAGCCACTCTGGTCTCTGATCAGCTCTATGGTCAGCTGGCTGAATCACCGGCTGCATTTTCAGGTTCCCTGTTGAGACAGGAGAGCCAGAGAAAAACACGGAAGACGTTGGGGGGGGGGGGCATTCCCTCCCACGGCTTGTAAAAGCAGTCTAGAGGCTAATTAGCCGCTAGGATTGCTTTTACATGAAAGCCGACCGCTGGCTGAAAAGAATGATACCAAGATGATACCTAAACCTGCAGGCATCATTCTGGTATAACCACTCAAAGTCGTGAATGGCGTACCTGAAGACAAAAAAATGGTTAACAATAAAGCACAGTAAACAGTAAAGTATAAAAAATTGCATACCTGAAAAGCAAACATGATAAAACATAACAGCAATAAAACATTGCAGAATAGAATACAGTAAAAAAGAGCAGAACAATAGAGAGAATAGAGAGAGAGAGAACAATAAAACGACAACTATTTTTTTTTATTTTATATTTTTGTATGTGTTTTTTTTTTTTTTACACTTTTTTTTGTAACTGTAACTTTTATAACTGTAACCGGTTCCAGGTTCGGGTCTCTCAAAATGCGATGGCATCTTGGGAGACCCTGTGAAAGTGTGCCTAGTCTGTGGAATGCTGTACCCTACGCTAATACTCAACTAGTGAATGGTAGCGTTCAAAACATTCACCAATGCAAAGACCAGGATTGCCAGGACAGGGGGGACAATAATAGCGGGTGTCACGCCTATATCCGCACTTGCTGCAGACACGACATCTTTTTTGGGGGGTTCATTGGGTAGGGGTACTCGGGAGGACATAAAGAAAATGCCTCTCATGCAGCCGACTGCATTTGGTTGGGGATGTGAATGGGGGAAGTACGGGCGCTGCAGAAGCGGTGGGTTCCCAATTAGGATTGGCGAATGCAGCAGGAAGGGCACTATGGGCACGACGGGCCTGTTTGTCTTCTTGGTGGCAGCGGGACACTACTTGTGCTTGCCACCTCACCAGCTTGAACTGCACTTATGGGACTCGCCACGTCACCAAGTGTTACTGCAGTGCTGGTTTGACTACGACCGGGGTGTACTAGGCCGCTGGTACTTGCCAGTTCACCAAAACGCTACCAAAAAAACTGTTAGCGATCGCAGGATCAGGCCTGACTCTTTAGTTTAGTGTTTTGTAAGTGTCAGTGATCGATCGATACTGCACTTGGGTGGGCTGGGCTGGGCCGGGCGGAGGGGCAAAACGCAGGTGCTAGCAGGTATCTGGGCTGATCCCGCTAACACTGCGTTTTTGGGAACCCTAAACTGCTGGGGACGCTAGTATAGATCTGATCGGATCAGATATTGATCCGATCAGATACTATACCACTAAGGGAGGTGTACGGTGCGTGCGTGGGTGTTAGCGGTACTGGCGCTAACCTGACACTGCCTGGGGCTGGTGCTTGCCAGTTCACCAAAACGCTACCAAGAAAACTGTTAGCGATCGCAGGGATCAGGCCTGACTCTGCGAACGCTGCAGTTATGCGTTTAGTGTTTTGTAAGTGACAGTGATCGATCGATACTGCACTTGGGTGGGCTGGGCGGAGGGGAAAAACGCAGGTGCTAGCAGGTATCTGGGCTGATCCCGCTAACACTGCGTTTTTGGGAACCCTAAACTGCTGGGGACGCTAGTATAGATCTGATTGGATCAGATATTGATCCGTACAGATACTATACCACTAAGGGAGGCGTATGATGCGTGCGTGGGTGTTAGCGGTACTGGCGCTAATCTGACGCTGCCTGGGGCGACGCATATCACCGGCGGGCCATCAGGGGGCTAAACCTTTATTCGGTAATAAACGGCGGGTGCCCTGACACTATAAAAAATAAATGAACTAACCAGCGTCACCCATAATGGTTATACGGTGATCAGTGGTGAAAGGGTTAACTAGGGGGCAATCAAGGGGTTAAAACATTTATTAGATAGTATATGGGGGTCCCTGTTGCTATAAAACGCTGACGGCGAACCTAAATATTTACGTCCCTAACTAGCGTCACCAGCGACACTAATACAGCGATCAGAAAAATGATCGCTTAGTGACACTGGTGACGGGGGGTGATCAAGGGGTTAAAACTTTATTAGGGGGGTTAGTGGGGTACCCTAGACCTAAAGGGGGGTAATACTAACTGTCCCAACACTGTAACTGTCACAAACTGACACTATGCAGTAATCAGAAAAAAAAAAAAAAAAAAAAAACCTGCTTGGTGTCAGTTTGTGACGGGGGGGGGGTGGGGGTGATTGGGGGGGGGGATCGGGGGGTGATCGGGGGGGGATCGGGGTGTTTTGTATGCCTGGCATGTTCTACTGTGTTGTGTTGTGTTTGTGCACTTACATTCCAGTCTTCTCTCCTCGGCCCGGAACGGAAAATACCGAGCCGAGGAGAGATGACATCATTTCCTCTGCCTCTGTGTACAATACAGAGGCAGGGAAATGATCCCATTGGCTGGGAGCGATCGCGAGGGGGGGGGCACGAATGGATGGCCTCCCCCTCACCACCGATCGCCGGGGAAGATTTGCCGACCGCCGCAGGCACCGGGGGGGGGGGGTCCGATCGGACCCCCCACCCGCGGGCAGGCAGGGACGTACAGGTAAGCCCTTTTGCCTGCCCGTGCCGCTCTGTCGACGTACATCTGTGTGCGGCGGTCGGCAACTGGTTAAATACGTTTCTCTGACATGGTATATTGCAGCCATTTGCTAAAATCATTTAAGTTCATTTTTTTCCTCATTAATGTACACACAGCACCCCATATTGACAGGAAAGCACAGAATTGTTGACATTTTTGAAGATTTATTAAAAAAGAAAAACTGATATATCACATGGTCCTAAGTATTCAGACCCTTTGCTGTGACACTCATATATTTAACTCAGGTGCTGTCCATTTCTTCATTTGAGTCCAGCTGTGTTTGATTATACTGATTGGACTTAATTAGGAAAGCCACACACCTGTCTATATAAGATAAGACCTTACAGCTCACAGTGCATGTCAGAGCAAATGAGAATCATGAGGTCAAAGGAACTGCCTGAAGAGCTCAGAGACAAAATTGTTGCAAGGCACAGATCTGGCCAAGGTTACAAAAAAATTTCTGCTGCACTTAAGGTTCCTAAGAGCACATTGGCCTCCATAATCCTTAAATGGAAGACGTTTGGGACGACCAAAACCCTTCCTAGAGCTGGCCGTCCGGCCAAACTGAGCTATCGGGGGAGAAGAGCCTTGGTGAGAGAGGTAAAGAAGAACTCAAAGATCACTGTGGCTGAGCTCCAGAGATGCAGTCGGCAGATGGGAGAAAGTTGTAGAAAGTCAACCATCACTGCAGCCCTCCACCAGTCGGGGCTTTATGGCAGAGTGGCCCGACGAAAGCCTCTCCTCAGCGCAAGACACATGAAAGCCCGCATGGAGTTTGCTAAAAGACACCTGAAGGACTCCAAGATTGTGAGAAATAAGATTCTCTGGTCTGATGAGACCAAGATAGAACTTTTTGGCCTTAATTCTAAGTGGTATGTGTGGAGAAAACCAGGCACTGCTCATCACCTGTCCAATACAGTCCAAACTGTGAAGCATGGTGGTGGCAGCATCATGCTGTGGGGGTGTTTTTCAGTTGCAGGAACAGGACGACTGGTTGAAATCGAGGGAAACATGAATACGGCCAAGTACAGGGATATCCTGGACGAAAACCTTCTCCAGAGTGCTCAGGACCTCAGACTGAGCCGAGGGTTTACCTTCCAACAAGACAATGACCCTAAGCACACAGCTAAAATAACGAGGAGTGGCTTCACAACAACTCCATCACTGTTCTTGAATGGCCCAGCCAGAGCTCTGACTTAAACCCAATTGAGCATCTCTGGAGAGGCCTAAAAATGGCTGTCCGCCAACGTTTACCATCCAACCTGACATAACTGGAGAGGATCTGCAAGGAGGAATGGCAGAGGATCCCCAAATCCAGGTGTGAAAAACTTGTTGCATCTTTCCCAAAAAGACTCATGGCTGTATTAGATCCAAAGGTTGCTTCTGCTAAATACTGAGCAAAGGGTCTGAATACTTAGGACCATGTTAAAATTCAGTTTTTCTGTTTTAATAAATCTGCAAAAATGTCAACAATTCTGTGTTTTTCTGTCAATATGGGGTGCTGTGTGTACATTAACCACTTCAGCCCCGGAAGAATTTACCCCCTTCCTGACCAGAGCACTTTTTGCGATTTGGCACTGCGTCGCTTTCACTGACAATTGTGCGGTCGTGCGACGAGGCTCCCAAACAAAATTGACGTCCTTTTTTTATTAGAGCTTTCTTTTGGTGGTATTTGATTACCCCTGGGGTTTTTATTTTTTGCGCTATAAACAAAAAAAGAGCGACAGTTTTGAAAAAAACATATTATTTTTTAGTTTTTGCTATAATAAATATCCCCCAAAAATATATAAAAAAACTATTTTTTTCCTCCGTTTAGGCGAATACGTATTCTTCTACATATTTTTTGTAAAAAAATCGCAATAAGCAATTATTTATCGGTTTGCGCAAAAGTTATAGCGTTTACAAAATAGGGGATAGTTTTATGGCATTTTTATTAATAATTTTTTTTTTTAAATGGCGGCAATCAGCGACTTTTATCGTGACTGCAACATTATGGCGGACACATCGGACATTTTTGGGACCATTGTCATTTATACAGCAATCAGTGCTATACAAATGCACTGATTCCTGTGTAAATGACACTGGCAGTGAAGGGGTTAACCACTAGGTCGCAGTGTAGGGGTTAAGTGTGTCCTAGGGGCGTGTTTCTAACTGTGAGGGGCATGGCTGTGTGTGACACCTCACTGTTCTCTGCTCCGATGACAAGGAGAAGAGATCAGTGACACTGGCACTAGGCAGAACGGGGAGATGCTTGTTTACATTAGCATCTCCCTGTTCTTCCTCCCCGTGAGGCGATCGAGTCTGCGGGACCCGCGATCCGACTCACGGAGCTTGCCGTGGGCGCGTGTGCCCGCCTCTTAAAGGGGAACGTACAGGTACATGATTCTGCCTGTACGAGCCCTTCTGCCGACGTATATCGTCGTGAGGCAATCGGCAAGCGGTTAATGAGGAAAAAAAAAATTACTTAAATGATTTTAGCAAATGGCTGCAATATAACAAAGAGTGAAAAATTTAAGGGGGTCTGAATACTTTCCGTCCCCACTGTATATATAAGTATATATATATATATATATATATATATATATATATATATATATATATATATATATATATATATATATATATATACAGTGGGGACAGAAAGTATTCAGACCCCCTTAAATTTTCCAGATAGCACAATCATACCTTTGAAACCATACCTAGTGGAAGGTACTCAGGAAATGCTAAAAGTCCACAGGTTAAGGGGTGCAAATTCTATCTGTCTTCGAAGACAGGTTCATTTTGTAAATAATTTTTCCCAGCCATCTACTCTAGCCCTTTAGCCCTAAGCGATCCCCTTTTCCCTGGTGTCTACTTACCTCTTTCCAATGACAATGGCCTCTTGCGATGTTTACATACTCTGTTCAGAACGCTATTCGTCACTGGCCACAGTCAGTAACTTCCAATATATTGGAATGCGCCTTACTCCAACAGTATGAGATGGCATTCAAACATATGGGAAAGTACTTTGGAGGTGCAGGCAGCAAAAAAATTTCTAAAGCAAAGATGTAAGTACTGCAGGAGCCCGCCACCATTGGGAAGTAGTAAGGAGTCATCTGTTGAGGGATTCAGCTTAGAATAGCTGAGGGACAATATTTTCCAATTTGAGGAACTCTGGCTTCATGCATATTCACTGCCACTGTGGACCAAATTTCAGTTTTGTTTATCATATTGAATGACTCTTAGATTTATGCTATCAAAGGTTGCACATTTTATTCATAGATGTTGGATCCCATGGGATGTTACTTAGCAGGCGCTTAGGATTTGTTTCCTACTCATGTTTCCGTTATTTTGATTACATTTTCTTTTAAATATCTCTGCACACCTGTTTTGTTGTAAACATTGGTAAAATTCTTAATAAATACTGAATGCAAAAAAAAAAGAGTAGGTTAGGGGGGCAGAGGAAAAAGTTTTGGAAAGTAAATATGTGCTTTAATTATATATGTACTGACCTAAAACATACTCACACTAACATTACTGATGAAGTTTAGGCACCTTGTAATACCTACAAGTATCTGTAAGCTTTATAGTTCTTGGATCCCAGGCCCATGCTGTACATGGAACCTCAACTTTGGCCAAGGGGACACTAAGCTCCACACTGTTCAAGAGCTATGCCCCATACCACATTTCAGTTCAATTAGCAGAGCCTAAGTGGCCATAAGAGAATAAGACATTCAACAGTTAATAGGGCAAGACTCAGTGTTGAGGTCCTGTATTCAGCCTAAGCCTAGGATCCAATGAGCTTCACACTCTCCCAGGTTAATTTGAAACATACCCCACAGAAGGCTGTTCTGTTAAAAAGAGATAACGTTTTCCACATATGCATAAAAATGGTGCAATTTATTTTTTGTAATAATCTTAGACCATCTTTCAGGCCCTCTAGGCTCGTCTTGAGTGGAGCAACTAGCAGTTAAGTGGTGATGTGTGACAGCCCTCTGGTCAGCAATTACAGAAGCTCACGTGACAGGCTGCCAACTCTGACACTAATTGCAAGGTAGCGGCTTCTAAGCAAATAATGATTTTCTTAAGAAATTTGTATACAGTGTGGCAAGATGCCAAACATAGACAAACTTGATTTAAGGTTTAATTACACTTTAACATGTACTTAGGTGGCGTTATTTGGATTAAAAAAAGGATCAATGCACATTTGAATTTACAAAAGGACTCCAGCCGGCCCTATCTTTTCTCCTTCACTCCTGAACTAAAATTTGGATAAATATATATGAGCAGAAGAGCCTATTTTAGAACCTGTATTATAAATCAAAATCTGTCCAGGTGGCATGAGGCATACAACCTATTAATTAATTAATTAAAGATGACCGTTTGTAGCGATGTTTTAACAATAATAAATTCAGAACTGCAAATGGCATCATTGATAAGTCTAAAAATATATTTTATTGTAATGTTACATACAGTTAAAAAGGATTTGGTTCCGACAGCCTTGGAGGCAATGAACTTTGGCAAATCCAATAAGAAGTACCCGACCTATGACTTAATCCAAAAAATATGGTCCAAGACTAAATATATGTAGGGGGTGACAGGTTTCACAGACTACAGCCCAATATGGTTCAATGACACGTACCCAGAATTAGCTAAGATGCAGAATGGGGCGATATGGAGAAGATATGGGGTGCTGTATATTAGGCAGATTTTCCAACATGGGAAACTGCACACATTTGAGACCTTACAGAGGTTATTTGCGCTACCACAGTCTATGCCAGTTCTACTACTTGCAATTGAAACATGCAGTAGTGGCACAGAGTAAATCTACGGATTGGGTCTCTTCACCTACACCCGTGTTTAATGTGATTGCAGGAGCCAATAATACTAAAGGGTTTATTTCACAGTGTTATAGTATGTTACTACAAAGCTTTCTAAATAAACATCCTTTGGGAATGCTTGCTAAGTGGGAGAGAGATGTGGGCCCGTTGGATGGTGATCAGTGGGATGAGGTGTTGCAGGCTTCACCCCTATTGGAAAGGGGTTGTGGACACTGTCAATGGGGTATTTCAGGTCAAGTTGCCTACAAATCCCAAGCACTGCTTGCTCAATGTGATAGACGAGCTGGGATGGGAGGAATATACTAAAGTGGCAATTACCAAAGTTGTATTCTTGGCACGTAAACTAATTATGAAACACTGGATTTCAGAAGAGCCTCCTGCTCTTAAAGAATGGATTAATGCTGTTGGGGAAATGTTAAGAAAAGACAAGGTAATCTACCAACATAGAGGCTGCCCGCAGAAGTTCGAGAAACTCTGGGGACCATGGCTGAATGTTCCGGGGCTTGCCCCGGTGGATTTGGTCGTGGGCAGACTGCTGGGGTTGGGGACATGAGACCCTAAGTATTGGATAGTATAAGCTACCTTTACTAGGTATAGTTCCTTATGTGGTTTAATAATTTCCTTTGTTTATGATAAGGTTGGAGTCCTCAATTGGTCTATAATATGCAGTTGTAATAAATAAACTGATATTAACTGGTTAGGTTGGTGATTTAGGACAGGTTAGTTAAATAATGCAGCCAGTTGGACACACAAATGTGAAATGATTGGTAGAAATATGTATTTCGGAATGTAAATGTAAAGTCGGTATGTGTATGTTTTTATATGTTTTTCTCAATAAAATATTTTTCTGGATGAAAAAAAAAATTATTTTATTAGAACGCAGCCATATCAGATTTATTGTGGCCTTAGATAATAAAGGTATAATGAACAAATAAGAAAAAAAGAACATTCTCTAGTTATGTGAACAATATTATTATAACACAAATTAGATTTTGATACCCCATGGTGCCCTAGGAAATAGACTTGGATTCTCTATAATGTTGTTCTTATCTCCCTCTTTCAATATAACATCAATAAATCTGTCTCTTTTTGTCAGCCTTATTAAAAAAAAAAGAAGTCATAAATCCATTGACACATTGCAGACTAACATTATGCACACACAGTGTGGGCATAATAGTTTCTTTATGCAGTGTAAACAAAGACTTGGGGGGCACAACCTAAAAAATGCATTACATTAAAGATGGTGATGCTATAAGACCATACAAACAGAACAAAAGATTACAGCGCACACATACAAAAATTACATTTAAATACTGCAAGGCTATTTAAAGCACCTGAACATATCAAGCAAAAATACGTGGATTTGGTCACACCATATGGCCATACAGTGCTTAAGCCCACTACTGCGTCAAAGTACCCCATTATCAGTGGGTCCTACACTATTCATAGAATGAAAGATCCCGCTTCTCAACCATAGGAGAAACGCACTCCTCTATATGGGAGAACTAAAAGGACTCCTCCTATAACTGAGGTGGACACTAATTAGGGCTTAAGCACTGTATGGCCATATGGTGTGACCAAATCCCCATATTTTTTGCTGAATATGTTCAGGTGCATTAAATAGCCTTGCAGGATTTAAATTTCATTTTTGTATGTGTGCACTGTACTCTTTTGTTCTGTTTTGTATGGTCCAGTGTTGCCAACCCCCCGAAGTGAAATTTACTGGCAGAACACCAAAATTTACAAACGGCGCCAAATTTTTTGCTGACAAAAAATCATGACATTTACTGGCGGATCCACATTTTTTACTGGCACTGCAAAAAAGTGCCTACAATTACTGTTTTTAGTGCTAAACAGTGAAAATATCAATATTTGAACTATAAACACATAGCTAGTGCTATTAGCAATGTGTTTAAGTTTAACAAAAGTCAAAAAAAATATTTCTCAATTTACATGAAGGTCATGTTACTATAACCTGGCCAGCAGAGAGTTCCCCCTTACATCAGAGTGTGCAGGATGGTGACCAGAGACCACCTTCCGCAGAGTGAATACACTAAGGTAAGAGGGGTTACTAATATGGGGGGGAACCTTTATATCAGTGCCCCCTTTACATTATTGTATTCACTCCACCCTTACATTAGTGACCCCCCAGACTGGCCTGGCGGCACTGTCACTGACCTCAGGTGCACCTTGCAGGGCTCAGTCAGACAGCTCCAGCTTGGCGGCTATTCTATAGTCTCCTCTCCACAGTCCACACATGTCTGTCTCTTCCCGTGACCCCCATCCCAGCGGCGCTCCCACTCTTGACTCCTTTCTAGGATCCCTTCAGAGACTGAAGACATGATAAAAGACAAGAGATGGTCAGAGGCTGCGAACATGATACAGGAGGACAGAGGCTGCAGACATACTACAGGAGGTGGACAAAGGCTGCAGACATACTACAGGAGGTGGACAGAGGCTTTAGACATGATACAGGAGGTGGACAGAGGCTGCAGACATACTACAGGAGGTGGACAGAGGCTGCGGACATACTACAGGAGGTGGACAGAGGCTGCGGACATACTACAGGAGGTGGACAGAGGCTGCGGACATGATACAGGAGGTGGACAGAGGCTGCAGACATACTACAGGGGGTGGACAGAGGCTGAGGGCATACTACAGGAGGTGGAAAGAGACTCTGGGCATACTACAGGAGGTGGACAGAGGCTGCAGACATACTACAGGAGGTGGACAGAGGCTGTGGACATGATACAGGAGGTGGAAAGAGACTCTGGGCATACTACAGGAGTTGGACAGAGGCTTCAGACATACTACAGGAGGTGGAAAGAGACTACGGACATACTACAGGAGGTGGAAAGAGACCGCGGACATAGTACAGGAGGTGGACAGAGGCTGTGGACATACTACAGGAGGTGGAAAGAGACTGCGGACCAGTGCTGGTACAAGGCCATCTGGTGCCCAGGGCGAAGATGGCAAACTGCGCCCCCCCCCCCCGTATAAAGAAAGAGTCAGTGTCCTTTCAAAACCAGAAAACACTCAAAATAATACAAGAATACAATACTGTAGCTGCAGCCCCGTCGCAGTATATGTACTGCGGCGGTTCAGCAAATGGTTAAATTGTAAGGTGAACTTACATTGGACCCCATCCCCCCCAGTCCTGCTAACCTGGAGTCCAGCGATCCCCCGCACTGACCCCTTTACATTACACAGCACCCTGCATCTCTAGGCCCCTTTACATTACACAGCCACCTGCACCTCTGGGCCCCTTTACATTACACAGCCCCCTGCACCACTGGGCCCCTTTACATTACACAACACCCTGCATCTCTTGGCCCCTTTACATTACACAGCACCCTGCATCTCTGGGCCCCTTTACATTACACAGCCACCTGCGCCTCTGGGCCCCTTTACATTACACAGCCACCTGCGCCTCTGGGCCCCTTTACATTACACAGCCACCTGCGCCTCTGGGCCCCTTTAGATTACACAGCACCCTGCACCTCTGAACCCCTTTACATTACACAACACCCTGCACCTCTGGACCCCTTTACATTACACAGCCCCCTGCACCACTGGGCCCCTTTACCTTACACAGCCACCTGCAGCCCTTTACATTACACAGCCACCTGCAGCCCTTTACATTACACAGCCCCCTGCACCACTGAGCCCCTTTACATTACACAACACCCTGCATCTCTGGGCCCCTTTACATTACACAGCACCCTGCATCTCTGGGCCCCTTTACATTACACAGCACCCTGCATCTCTGGGCCCCTTTACATTACACAGCACCCTGCACCCCTTTACATTACACAGCCACCTGCATCTCTGGGCCCCTTTACATTACACAGCCACCTGCGCCTCTGGGCCCCTTTACATTACACAGCCACCTGCGCCTCTGGGCCCCTTTACATTACACAGCCACCTGCGCCTCTGGGCCCCTTTACATTACACAGCCACCTGCGCCTCTGGGCCCCTTTACATTACACAGCCACCTGCGCCTCTGGGCCCCTTTACATTACACAGCCACCTGCGCCTCTGGGCCCCTTTACATTACACAGCCACCTGCGCCTCTGGGCCCCTTTACATTACACAGCCACCTGCGCCTCTGGGCCCCTTTACATTACAAAGCCACCTGCGCCTCTGAGCCCCTTTACATTACACAGCCACCTGCGCCTCTGGGCCCCTTTACATTACACAGCCACCTGCGCCTCTGGGCCCCTTTACATTACACAGCCCCCTGCACCACTGGGCCCCTTTACATTACACAGCCCCCTGCACCACTGGGCCCCTTTACATTACACAGCCCCCTGCATCTCTGGGCCTCTTTACATTACACAGCCACCTGCGCCTCTGGGCCCCTTTACATTACACAGCCACCTGCGCCTCTGGGCCCCTTTACATTACACAGCCACCTGCGCCTCTGGGCCCCTTTACATTACACAGCCACCTGCGCCTCTGGGCCCCTTTACATTACACAGCCACCTGCGCCTCTGGGCCCCTTTACATTACACAGCCACCTGCGCCTCTGGGCCCCTTTACATTACACAGCCCCCTGCACCACTGGGCCCCTTTACATTACACAGCCCCCTGCATCTCTGGGCCTCTTTACATTGCACAGCCACCTGCGCCTCTGGGCCCCTTTACATTACACAGCCACCTGCGCCTCTGGGCCCCTTTACATTACACAGCCACCTGCGCCTCTGGGCCCCTTTACATTACACAGCCACCTGCGCCTCTGGGCCCCTTTACATTACACAGCCCCCTGCACCACTGGGCCCCTTTACATTACACAGCCCCCTGCATCTCTGGGCCTCTTTACATTACACAGCCACCTGTGCCTCTGGGCCCCTTTACATTACACAGCCACCTGCAGCCCTTTACATTACACAGCACCCTGCACCTCTGAACCCCTTTACATTACACAGCACCTCTGGGCCCCTTTGCATTACACAGCACCCTGTGCCTCTGGACCCCTTTACATTATACAGCCCCCTGCACCCCTTTACATTACAAAACACCCTGCATCTCTGGACCCCTTTACATTACACAGCCCCCTGCACCCCTTTACATTACACAGCACCCTGGACCTCTGGACTCCTTCAGTGTAGCCCCCCTTCAGTGCAGACACCCCCCCCTTTCAGTGCAGACCCCCCCACTGTTCAGTGCAGACACACACCCCTGTTCAGTGCAGACACACCCCCCCTGTTCAGTGCAGACACCCCCCCCTTCAGTGCAGACACCCCCCCTGTTCAGTGCAGACACCCCCCCCCCCTGTTCGGTGCAGACACACCCCCCCCCTTCAGTGCAGACACCCCCCCTTCAGTGCAGACACCCCCCCCTTCAGTGCAGACACCCCCCCTGTTCAGTGCAGACACCCCCCCCTGTTCAGTGCAGACACACCCCCCCCCTTCAGTGCAGACACCCCCCCCCCTTCAGTGCAGACACCCCCCCTGTTCAGTGCAGACACCCCCCCTGTTCAGTGCAGACACCCCCCCTGTTCAGTGCAGACACCCCCCCTGTTCAGTGAGGACACCCCCTTCAGTGTAGCCCTCGTTCAGCTCCCCCCCATTCAGTACCTCAGATCAGCGCGGCGGCACATGCTCAGCAGATCTCCTCCCCCTTTTTGCACATAAACAGAGAGGAGGGGGAGGCGGCTTCACTCTGGTCGGCTGTGCCTGTGTGACATCCGGGATCGCACAGACAGACAGCCCGCGGCCGCGAGAGGAGGGGAAGGTAGGTGCAGCGGTGCCACCCTGCACCCCCCCTCTCCCTTGCATTACAATGTAGATCGCCTCTCCCTGCCTGTGCCTGTCACTGCGCCGCTGCCTAAATCCGCAGCACTGCCACCGCTTCAGTCCCGGAGGGGGGGGGGCGGCCTGACACCCCCCCCCCAGTGTGTGGTACCCGGGCGGCCCGCCCCCTACTTAGTATGCCTCTGCACAGCTTCGCAAGCAGGCGCAGCTCTGCAGTGTGATAGTCACTTGTTGCCCACGAAGTTTAAGAACACACTGCCTGCCAGCACTGCGCCCCCTTCCTACAATTAATTGATCCGCCCAGGGCATCCGGCCCTTCCGCCCACCCCTTGTACCGGCCCTGCTGCGGACATACTACAGGAGGTGGAAAGAGACTGCGGACATAGTACAGGAGGTGGACAGACCCTGCTGCAGACATACTACATTCTCACGGTAGCCTCCTCCTCTGCCCACCATCATTTTACTTCTCCACATCATCAGTGTGCTGTGTCCTCCTCCTGTACCCCTTTCACTTCTCCACAGGTCAGGGCAGTACAGTGCGGCCCTGACCTGTGGAGAGATGAAAGGGGCACAGGAGGAGGACACAGCACACTGATGAATCTGATGTGGACTGGAGAAGTAATATGATGGTGAATAGAGCACATCATTCTCTGTCCCCTGCATATGCCATGCAGCCAAGGCCCAGGGACAGAGACTGATGTGCTCTATTCACCATCATATTACTTCTCCCGGCTCCCAGTAATGTCGTAATGATATTATCCCCCTACAGCTGCTTCACTCAGTCTCCTCCGGTACCTCCGGTCCGCCTGTGACAAGGGTGCACCGGTGCAGTGCAGTCATGAGGACAGAATCGCCTGGCTGGCCACTGTGGTCTCTCTCGTCTCTCAATGGAAAATTCGAAAATGGCGCCGGGCGGCGGAATTACGTTACTGCGCATGCGCCGCCCAGCCGAGCGCGTACGAGCTTTCCCGAGCCCGGCCGGCTTCGGAACGGCGCATGCGCAGTTGCGTGGTCGGCTCGCGGCCATCATTTTTACGGGCACCCGGTGCCTGCAACGGGCTTTCACGGGCGCCCCGAAAAAGGGGTCAAATTTACGGGCTGCCCGTAAATCTACGGGCGGTTGGCAACACTGGTATGGTCTTATAGCAGCACCATCTTTAATTCAATGCATTTTTTAGGGTGTGCCCCCTAAGTCTTTGTCTGTTTTATGGGTCCTGACCAGATCCCTTGGGCTGGAGCACCGCATCCCCCCACCATTACCTATAATTAGTGTCCACCCGAGTTATAGGAGGAGTCCTTCTAATTCTCCAATAAAGAGGAGTGTATTTCTCCCAAGGTTGAGAAGCAGAATCTTTCACTCTATGAATAGTGTAGGACCCACTGATAATGGGGTACTTTGACGCAGTAGTGGGCTTAAGCACTGTATGGCCATATGGTGTGACCAAATCCCCAAAATTTTTGCTTGATATGTTCAGGTGCTTTAACCACCTCAATACAGTGCACTTACACCCCCTTCCTGCCCAGACCAATTTTTAGCTTTCAGCACTCTCACACTTTAAATGATAATTACTCAGTTGTGCAACACTGTACCCATATGAAATTTGCGTCCCTTTTTTTTACACAAATAGAGCTTTCTTTTGATGGTATTTAATCACTAGTGGGTTTTTTTATTTTTTGTGCTAAAAATAAAAAAAACGTAAATTTGGTGAAAAAAATGCCTTTTTCTTTGTTTCTGTCATAAAATTTTCCAAATTTGTAATTTTTCTTCATAAATTTTGGCAAAAATTTATACTGCTACATAGCTTTGGTAAAAATAACCCAATTAGTGTATATTGTTTGGTCTTTGTGAAAGTTATATAGTCTACAAACTATGGTGCCAATCACTGAAAACAGGCCTTCAGTACATCAGGTATATCTCACTTCTTGAGACACTAACAAGTCAGGAAAGTACAAATACACCCCAAATGACCACTTTTTAGAAAGTAGACATTCCAAGGTATTAAGTAAGTAGCATGGTGAGTTTTTTTAAGTTGTAATTTTTTCCCACAATTCTTTGCAAAGTTAAAGATTTTTTTTTTTTTTTTTTTTACAGAATTGTCATATTATCAGGTTATTTCTCATTGCTCATTTCTCAATCACCTATTACACTTTTGAAGGCCCTGGAGCACCAGGACAATGGAATTACCCACAAAATTACCCCATTTTGGAAAGCAAACACCCCAACGTATACTCTATGAGGCATTGGCTGCAGATAGGCACTCGGGTACTCTGATGGGCTGCAGATAGGTACTCGGGTACTCGGATGGGCTGGAGACAGGTACTCGGGTAACTTGATGAGCTGCAGACAGGTACTCGGGTACTCTGATGGGCTGGTGACAGGTACTCGGGTACTCTGATGGGCTGATGACAGGTACTCGGGTACTCTGATGGGCTACAGATAGGTACTCAGGTACTCTGATGGGCTGGTGACTGGTGTTCAGATACTCTGAAGGGCGGTGACAGGTACTCAGTACTCAGATAAACCACGACAGGTACTCAGGTAATTGGGTACTCAGATGAACTGTGACAGGTATTCGGGTACTAAGATGAACTGTGACAGGTACTCGGATATTCAGATGAACTGTGACAGGTACTCAGGTACTCTGGTACTCATATGGACTGTGACAGGTACTCAGGTACTCAGATGAACTGTGACAGGTACTCGGGTACTCAGATGGACTGTGACAGGCACTCAGGTACTCAGATGAACTATGACATGTACTCGGGTACTAAGATGAACTGTGACAGGTACTCATATGTACTGTGATAGGTACCTGGGTACTCAGATAAACTGTGACAGGTACTCGGATACTCAGATGGACTGTGACAGGTACTCGGGTACTCAGATGGACTGTGACAGGTACTCAGGTACTCAGATGGACTGTAACAGGTACTCAGATGAACTGTGACAGGTACTCGGGTACTCAGATGAACTGTGACAGGTACTTTGATAGCTGGTGACAGGTACTTTGATGGACTGTGACAGGTACTTTGATGGGTGGTGACAGGTCCTCTTTATTGGGGGGGCAGGCAATCAGTGTGATTGGTGTACACTGTAAGCGGTAACGAGATGTTAGCGCAATCTCCTTCTCACACACGATCGGTGTGTGAGGAGGAGAACCCGGTAACATCCTGTTACCGCTTTATGTGTACATTTAGTGATCGGCTGTGAAAGGATCACAGCCGATCACGTGGTATACAGCCGCCAGCCAATGGCTATTTACCAGCGTCGGTGACGAACAGTGTTACCGGGAACACGCTGCTACCGACGTACATACACAGCGCTCGTGAGCGAACGCATGCGCCGTGCAAAGTGGGGCGGTACCATCTGTGATCGGCTGTGACTTCATTATGGTCAATCACGTGTTAAACAGCCATGCCCAATGGCTGTTCACCCCCCTCGTGGCGAGAGGTGTCTCCGTGATACGCTGCCACTGAAGGTACAGGGCTGTGCGCACACGATCGCGCGCATGCTCTGTTTAAATAGACAGACGTCATATGACGCCGCCCAGAACAAGAGCCGCGCCACCTGGCTGTTATATGACGGCTGGCGGGTGGCAAGCGTTTAAATAGCTTTGCAGGATTTAAATGTCATTTTTGTATGTGTGCGCTACAATCTTTAGTCCTCTTTATGCAGTGTGTCTGGTGGTTACTAACTACTCATCAGCGGTCAGGTTGTGTTGTCAGCTTTTAGTGACCGCAGGTTCCTCACCACAGGAAAGGAGAATCTTCATTTTTTGTTCATTATCCAGACCTATACAGTCCCATCCAGCCCAGGGAATACGAATTATAACCTGGGATCCACGGGGGAACAACAATATTGCTCACAGTATGTATGGAACATATACTACTGAAACCTGAAGCAGCCGGCTGGCTGGGCCCCCTGTTAAGTGGGGGTCCGGGCCCCCTACAGGAAGCCTGGTGGTCCCCCCTTATCGGCGACCCTGCCAGAGGGCGCAAGGTGTCACCTTTGTCATCATGTCATGGGTAGAAGTCAGGATGTAAATGAGTATATTTTTGCTTTTTCTCCTAATCTTTTTTTACAGGTAGCCCTGCTTTTATCACATAGGGTGGTAGGGGTGTAAAGGATAAGCAGACCTTGCCTTTTGATGTGAGTTCCGATTTAGTATGAACTGCCTTATGGAATCGTGCTAATGTTCTTTAAGCCTTCTTTCTATCTGAGTTTTATTTTTACATATGTATGCACAGGTGACCCTATCTACTTATATACATATGCTGCACCTATTAGTATAGCCCAGTGATTAGCTTTACTGCTCCTCTTATCTAAGTACAAGTGTGATGACCTGTGTCCATTGATTTTCATGGAAACACAGATATGTCCTGGTCATTGCTATTTTTCTGATAATTTAGTTACCTCCTTTTGAGTGTTATTTGAAAGAAGAGCTTTAACCAGATTCTTCTCTGTGTAAATTTGTAACATATATCTGTACAATATAAGTGATGGGCTTCTGGCTTTTTAGGTCCTTTTAAAGAATTGATACAGCCAGTAAAACTGTTAAAGCCTTGTAGAAGATCTAAAAGCTTTTCATTGTTATAGTGCTGGGAGGAGAGAATCACAATGTGTTCACGTATGACTGTACATCCAGGTCACAAGCTTCCAACACAATAGAAAGGAAACCTGATGATTCAAGTTTTTTCCATGGGCTGTAGATTGGTTGCGTGTTGTGATCATTATGATGAAGAGGTTATCTACATGTAAGTAGATTTACATTTTTCATTAACGACACCAATGTTCTTTAGGTATCATAGGATCACAGCTGGTCCAAGACATTGTGCTGCCTGGGTCCAAGAATGAAATGCTGCACCCCCTCCAAAAAAAAAAAAAATCATGCCCACCCAAAGGCCCCCACATCCATTATTTTATATAATGAAAATTAAAACTAAAATTACATTTATCAGGAAGTCAGGTTTACCTGCAACAGCACCTTGTCTATATGCAAAATTATATGACATACCATTATGTTCAATTCAGAGGGGGCAGGCTAGGGCAGTATAGGGGTGGGCTAGGGCAGTATAGGGGCAGGCTAGGGCAGTATATAGACAGGCTAGGGTAGTATTGGGGCAGGCTAAAGTAGTATATAGAAAGGCTAGGGTAGTATATGGACAGGCTAGGGTAGTATATGGACAGGCTAGGGTAGTATATAGACAGGCTAGGGTAGTAAATGGACAGGCTAGGGTAGTATAGAGACAGGCTAGGGTAGTATATGGACAGGCTAAGGCAGTATAGGGGCAGGCTAGGGTAGTAGAGGGGCGGGCGGAGCGGCCGGGGTGCAGTTTTCATCATGACACACAAAACTGCTGGATAAAAAAAATCTTGGTTGTCAATTTGCTGGGTAAATAGAAGAGAATGAGAGGTGGCTGTGATTCAATTTGCTGCCCCTCTCAAAGTGCTGCCTGGGTCCAATGGACCCACTGGGACCCATGGTAGGGCCGGCCCTGCATAGAATGAATTAAACATTCAAAGGAGATGAGTTTATATGCCTATAGAAAAGTTGTATTTCTTTATCGTAAATCATGGGACACATTAATTACTGTATGGGTTAAACGGCACCTTCAGGTGATGGACACTGGCACACCCTAGACAGGAAGTTAAACTCCCCATATAACCCCTCCCCTTACTGGGAGTACCTCAGTTTTTTCGCCAGTGTCCTAGGTGTTGGTCACGAGTAAAGATGTGCTGTGCTGAGCTCCGCTGGAGAAATCTTTGCTGGGGCAAGCCATGCAGCCAGATCCATTCAAAGTGTCTTTTCAGGCCAAATTGAATGGTACCCGGGCCTCCTGGTGGAAGAAACAAGGTTTTGCCTGTAACGCTTCTCTTTTTAGAGAGCTGGACCCCGGCATCCAGTGCTTTGTTTTTTTCAGCCATATTTCCTGGTGGGGTGCTTTACAGGTCCAGGGGTGTGGAACCTGGATAAGGTAAGGGAGATTCCTAAGGAATACTTCTAATTCTTGTGGGTTTTTTCCTTTAAGTAAATGTTGCCATGCCTAAAGTTGCCACCGGGGGATGTCAAGAGCAGATACCTGTTCCATGCTTGTCAGTCTCGCTCTGTGTCCGTACAAGCTGTACGCTTCCTCCAGCCCAAGCCCCAAGTAAGATGTGGGAAGGGGGTTTTTTCTTTTAAATGTCCCCCACCTGGACAGAGGTACCTCTTCTTTCCAGGAGGCAGAGGGAGCATGGGCCAGTCAGCAGTATGCCGCGCCGCTCCAGCTGCCACCGCCATTACGGCGGTTCTGTCACGTACCTGGTGGATGGTGAGCCTGAAGTGCAGAGAAAGACCTCCCTTACAGCTCCCACTCCGTTCCCCTGGAATGGAGACAGAGGGCCAAGAGTGAAGAGTGGTATGGGTGCCTGGCAGGATCAACGGTTGCTGAAACTCAGTAGTGGTGGCACCCTCTGGAGTCAGGAACCTAAAGAGTAGACTGAGGACAGAGACTGGAATGCAGGACTGGGACCAGGAACAACAGCAGGTAATAGCAGACTGGAAGCTGGACTGGAACCAGGAACAACAGCAGGTAATAGCAGACTGGAAGCTGGACTGGAACCCGGAACAACAGCAGGTAATAGCCTGGAACACTGGACTGGAACACAGCCGAAGATAGCCTGGAACGCTGGACTGGAACACAGCAGAAGATAGCCTGGAACGCTGGACTGGAACAACAGCAGAAGATAGCCTGGAATGCTGGACTGGAACACAGCAGAAGGTAGCCTGGAACGCTGGACTGGAACAGCAGCAGAAGATAGCCTGGAACGCTGGACTGGAACAGCAGCAGAAGATAGCCTGGAACGCTGGACTGGAACCAGGAACAACAGCAGGCAATAGCAGACTGAAAGCTGGTGAACACAGTGGAGGGTCAACAAGCCGGTGGTCAGTAACGGTCGGACAGCAGAGGTACCAGGGGTAATGCAGAGGGATGGTCAGGCAAGCCAAGATGGTGTGGTGCAGGCAGATAGCAGGATAGTCAAACAGGAAGCCGGGTCAGATAACAGGATACACAGATCAGATCAGGTAACACTCACAGAACGCTGTAGAGCAGACAGCGGGGAAAGAGTGTGACAGGCAGGTTTAAATAGCCTGCCTGACACCAGCGGGAGTGCGCGCGCGCGTGCCCGTGCGTGACCGCACCCGTGAACGCGCGCGCATGCACAATGGAACCCGTGGCCGAGTTCCCGTGCGCCTGGGACGCCGGTTACTGGCAGGATCTTCATGACAGGTTCCCTGTCCATCAGCTCTCCTCCTCTCCTCCTCCCCAGCCCCCCTACCACATGCGATCCGGTCAGATCGGAGCCACTTACGCGGGAAAACAACCTTTTTTTGAAAAAAAGTAGGGGGGGCGTGGTGGGAAGTCGGAGAAAGGGGAGGCGTGGCTAGAGTAGTGTTGATGTGCCTCAGACGTTCACAAATACAGGGCTGTGTCTGCTATAAAGTGCACCTTTTTTCAGATGCATTCAGCTGAGAGAGGGACACAGAGCAGACGGTGGCATGTGAGTTGGTGACACAGGCATTCCCAGGGCACATTTATTTAGCATCAGGCTGATCATTAATAGCAACGGCAGTTGCTAGACTATTTGCTCAGTAGTGGGTGCATTTTTTTGGTAGTACCTCTGCATTTGTGCTTGGCACTATGACCAGAGGGAGAGGTACAAATACCTCAAAAGACAAGGGCACAAAGGGGTCGCCCTCTGGCTCTAAGGACCCTCTCTCTGCAACACCATCCCCCCCTTAAAGGCCTAGGGAGGCTGGTCAGAGCGAGCCATCGGGGTCATCAGGGGTTGCAATTGCTTCCAACAGTTCAGCCCCTGTCTATATTACTGAGGAGGTTTTTTCCTCAGCCATGATTGGATTGGAGGAAAGATTAACGGTTTTAATCGCATCTTCACAGAGTGGAAGAAAACACATTAGGTCCCCTTCTACCACCTAGGATCCTGAAACAGAGGAACAGTGGGAGAGGGAAGATGCATCCCCCTCAGGGGACCGTGAAGAGACTGATGACTCCTCTTCCAAGCGATCAAGTGGGGAAGGACCTTCTTCAGCTTCATAAGCTGAGAAATTGCTGGTGCATTCTCTTACTGAAATGGTCCACTTCACATTTAAGCTACTCTTAACTGAGTCGGTTGAAAACCCACTTCTTGTTTGGGTTCACTAAAACCTCCTCAGGCCTTGCGTGCCTTTCCTTTGCTGGAAAAGCTTATGTATTCTGAGTGGGATCAACCAGATAAGCATTTTTTCCCCCTTAAAAAGTTTTCAACGCTTTATCCTGTGGATGAAAAATTTACAAAGATGTGGAGTATGCCAGCAATTGACGCTGCTATATCCTCTGTGAACTGAAGTTTGACTTGTCCAGTTGACAAAGCACAAATGCTTAGGGATCCAACTGATAAAAAATTGGAATTCCTGTTAAAAAACATTTTCTCCTTGGCAGGTTCAGTGGCTCAACCTGCAGCAGCGGCAATTGGGGTATGTCAATCCTTGAGAGACCATTTAAAACAGGTGCTCAAGGTTTTCCCTGAACAGCAGGCCCAGGATTTAGCCGAGCTGCCAGCGGCTTTGTGTTTTGCAATTGACGCAATCAGAGATTTTATTCTTCAAACCTCTCGCCTTACGCTTGGGTTGGTACATATGTGTAGAATTTTATGGCTGAAAAGTTGGTCAGCTGAAGCGCCATGCAAAAAGCTCCTGACTTGTTTTCCTTTCCGCAGTGAAAAGCTGTTTGGATATGATTTGGACAAATATATCCAAAAGATATCAAGTGGGAAAAGTACCCTTTTGCCAGTTAAGAAAAAGAGTAAATGTCCCTCATTTAAATGGGCTCTTTCTCCAGTGCCAGGGGCATCAGCCTCCAGGCAGTCGCGACGGCCTCCACCATCAGGTTCAAGGGGTAAACCTCTGGGTCAACCCCCGGGACAAAAGAAGTCCTGGGGGAGGAAACCTACAAGGCAGAATGCTAAAGCCTCTTTATGTTTGAGTGGAGGGAGACTTCTGCAGTTCTCAAGGGTCTGGCAGGAGGAATTTCAAGACAGATGGGTGGTCTCCACAATAGCTCTAGGTTACAAACTAGAGTTCTGTGAATCCCGTCTCCTCGTTTCCTCAGGTCAAATGTCCCCAAAGATCCAGAGAAAAAGAAGTCTCTCTTTCAAGCGTTAGACCGACTTTTGCCGCAAAAAGTGATCATGGTGGTCCCCATGGAAGAGCAGGGGTTGGGGTTTTATTCAAATCTTTTCACTGTGCCAAAACCAATTGGAGATGTCAGACCCATTCTAGATCTCAAAGATCTAAACCGGTTCCACATGGAATCAATTCAACCAGTAGTCTCCATCCTACAAGGAGGAGAACTTCTGGCATCAATTGACATCAAGGATGCATACCTGCATGTACCTATTTTCCCACCAGAAATATCTGCATTTCGAAGTAGAAAAACTTCATTTTCAGTTTGTAGCCTTGCCTTTCGGTCTAGCTACTGCACCTTGGGTGTTTACAAAACTTCTAGCCCTTTCTCTGGCCAGATTAAGGACTCAAGGTGTAACGAAAATAGCATACCTAGACGACCTGTTCTTGATAGACGAGTCGGTAGCCTGCTTGGATCAAAGCATGGTCACCACAGTCAACTACCTGGAATACCTAGATTGGGTCCTCAACCTAGAGAAATCTTCTTTAAAGCCAGTAAGAAGATTAGAGTATTTGGGTCTGGTTATAGATACAGCCCAAAAGAGGCCCCAGCGTGGCCCAGAAGATCTTGGTATGAAGAAATAGTAAAGATGGCGGTAGGGGCCCCATGGACCCTACCACCACGTTCAGACCTGCTATCACAGCGACCAGTGTTCCATCCTACTTTACAAACGCTAAATTTAACGGTTTGGCTATTAAAACCCACATTCTGAAGAATCGTGGGCTTTCAGGCTCAGTGATATCTACCTTGATTAATGCAAGGAAGCCAGCTTCCAGAGTCATTTATTATAGAGTCTGGAAGGCATATGTTTCCTGGTGTGAATCCAGGGGTTGGCATCCCAGAAAGTATGTCATAGGTAGAATTCTTGTCTTTCTGCAAATGGGCTTAGAGATGACGCTGGCCTTGAGTACTATCAAGGGCCAGGTCTTGGCCTTATCGGTAATTGTTTCAACGTCCGCTTGCTTCGCATTCTTTTGTCTGAAGCTTTATACGGGGGTTAGAGCACCCCTGAACCCTTGGGACTTGAATTTAGTTCTGTCGGCATTACAGAAACAGCCTTTTGAGCCGATACAACATATTCCCTTGGTCCTTTTGACAAGGAAGCTAGTTTTTCTGGTAGCCATTTCTTCTGCAAGAAGGGTATCAAAATTGGTGGCTCTTTCTTGTAAAGAGCCATATTTAATCATTCACAAGGATAGAGTAGTATTGTGTCCTCATCCTAGCTTTCTGCCAAAGGTGGTTTCAGGATTTCATCTAAACCAGGATATTGTTTTACCTTAATTTTTTCCAGAACCCTGTTCTACAGCAGAAAAGTCACTACATTCTCTGAATGCAGTGAGAGCAGTCAACATCTATTTAAAGGCGACTGCTCAGATTTGGAAAACATGTTTTGTTTGTGTTGCCTGAAGGTCCTAGAAAGGGACAGGCAGCGTTGAAATCTACTATTGCGAAATGGATTTGGCAAGTAATTATTCAAGCTGATGGTTTGAAGAGGAAAGTTCCACCTTTTTTAAACCAAAGCGCACCCCAGCAGGGGCTGTTAGTGCTTCATGGGCAGTGCATCACCAAGCCTCCATGGCTCAAATCTGCAAGGCCGCAACTTGGTCTTCAGTCCATACATTCACCAGATTCTATCAGGTGGATGTAAGAAGGCATGAGGATATCGCCTTTGGGCACAGTGTGCTGCAGGAAGCAGTATAGGTCCTCAGGTCTGATTGTACCCTACTTTTGTTTGTGTCTCCCTCCACTCAGATAGCATTGCTCTGGGACATCCCATACAGTAATTACTGTGGCTCTACGTCCCGTGATCTACGATAAAGAAAATATGATTTTTATAACAGCTTACCTGTAAAATTATTTTTTTGGAGTACATCACAGGACACAGAGGTCCCTCCCCTCTTTCTGGTTACACGTGTATTGCTTTGCTGCAAAACTGAGGTACTCCCGGTAAGGGAAGGTTTATATGGGGAGTTGAACTTCCTGTCTAGGGTAGTAATTACTGTGGCTCTGTGTCCCGTGATGAAATCCAGGAAAAGGATTTTACAGGTAAGCTGTTATAAAAATCCTATTTTTAGATGTATTTACTATTTCAAAAGGAAGCAATCCTTGACCATATACAGTTGTGCTCATAAGTTTACATACCCAGGCAGAATTTATGATTTCTTGGCCATTTTTCAGAGAATATGAATGATAGCACAAAAACTTTTCTTTCACTTATGGTTAGTGTTTGGCTGAAGCCATTTATTATCAATCAACTGTGTTTACTCTTCTTAAATCATAATGACAACAGAAACTGCCCAAATGACCCTGATTAAAAGTTTACATACCCTGGTGATTTTGGCCTGATAACATGCACACAAGTTGACACAAAGAGATTTGAATGGCTATTAAAGGTAACCATCCTCACCTGTGATCTGTTTGCTTGTAATTAGTGTGTGTATGTATAAAAGGTCAATGAGTTTCTGGACTCCTGACAGACCCTTGCATCTTTCATCCAGTGCTGCACTGACGTTTTTGGATTCTGAGTCATGGGGAAAGCAAACGAATTGTCAAAGGATCTGCGGGAAAAGGTAGTTGAACTGTATAAAACAGGAAAGGGATATAAAAAGATATCCAAGGAATTGAGAATGCCAATCAGCAGTGTTCAAACTCTAATCAAGAAGTAGAAAATTAGGGGTTCTGTTGAAACCAAACCACGGTCAGGTAGACCAACTAAAATTTCAGCCACAGCTGCCAGGAAAATTGTTTGAGATCCAAAGAAAAACCCACAAATAACTTTAGGTGAAATACAGGACCCTCTGAAAACATGTGGTGTGGCTGTTTCAAGATGCACAATAAGGAGGTACTTGATGAAAGATGGGCTGCATGGTTGAATCGCCAGAAGAAAGCCATTACTATGCAAATGCCACAAAGTATCCCGCTTACAATACGCCAAACAGCACAGAGACAAACCTCAAACCTTCTGCCACAATGTCATTTGGAGTGATGAGACCAAGATTGAGCTTTTTGGCCACAACCATAAACGCTACATTTGGAGAGGCATCAACAAGGCCTATGATGAAAGGTACACCATTCCTACTGTGAAACATGGAGGTGGATCTCTGATGTTTTGGGAATGTGTGAGCTACAAAGGCACAGGAAATTTGGTCAAAACTGATGGCAAGATGAATGCAGTATGTTATCAAAAAATACTGGAGGAACGTTTGCATTCATCAGCCAGGAAGCTGTGCAAGGGACGTACTTGGACATTCCAACTTGACAATGATCCAAAACACAAGGCCAAGTCGACCTGTCATTGGCTACAGCAGAAAAAAGTGAAGGTTCTGGTGGGGCCATCTCAGTCTCCTGACCTCAATATCATTGAGCCACTCTGGGGAGATCTCAAACGTGCAGTTCATGCAAGACAGCCCAAGAATTCACAGGAACTGGAGGCTTTTTGCCAAGAGGAATAGGCAGTTTTACCATCTGAGAAGATAAAGAGCCTCATCCACAAATACCACAAAAGACTTCAAAGCTGTCATTGATGTTAAAGGGGGCAATACGCAGTATTAAGAACTGTGGTATGTAAACTTTTGATTAGGGTAATTTGGGTAGTTTCTGTTGCCATTATGATTTAAAAAGAGTAAACACAGTTGATTGATAATAAATGGCTTCAGCCAACACTAACCATGAGTGAAAGTAAAGTTTTTGTGTTATCATTCATATTCTCTGAACAATGGCCAAGAAATCATAAATTCTGCCAGTGTATGTAAAATTATGAGCACAACTGTATATACAGTACACACAAATACAGAAAACTTGGGCATGTTTAAAAGTCAGAATTCATTAGGGATTGAAGTATATACATTATGAATTTAATTGATCACATCTCACATACGTTCTAACGTATTCATATAATTTTAAAAGTCTTTTTTAATTTTTACATTTGCAGCTTTTATTAAAATAATACTCGGCGATCCTTGTTAAGGCACTTCCTATTATAGGGTGACAAGCTCCGGTTTTGCTCCTGTGTTGTCACCCTGTCACACATGCTTCCTACAGAGACTGTAAGTGGCTGTTTTTTTGATTATTATTAGTATTTATTTTTTATAGTAAACTTTTTATTTAAAATTTTCATCAAAAAGTAAAGGATACAGGAAAAGAACAAAAAAAAAAAAACGGTCTTCCGTAGGGATGGGCCGAACACCCCCCTGTTCGGTTCGCATCCAGGAAATGCAAACAAGCAAAAAATTAGTTCGAACACATGAACACCGTTAAAGTCTATGGGACACGAATATGAAAAATCAAAAGTGCTCATTTTAAAGGTTAATATAAGGTTATTGTCATAAAAAGTGTTTGGGGACCTGGGTCCTGCCCCAGGGGACATGTATCAATGCAAAAAAAAGTTTCAGGTCTGGTATGGATTTTTTGGGGGAACCCCATGCCATTTTTTTTCATTTTGGCGCGGATTTCCCCTTAATTTCCATACCAGACCTGAAGGGCATGGTAATGGAATTTTGGGGGACCCCCACGCATTTTATTTTTTTATTTTTCAATGACTACAGGCATACTATAGACACCCCCCAGGTACGAAATTTAAAGGAATATTTCAGTTTTATTGTTTCACTTTAAGCATTATTAAAATCACTCCTCCCCAAAAACTGCAGTTTTTAAAACTTTTTTTTGCATTGATACATGTCCCCTGGAGCAGGACCCAGGTCCCCAAACACTTTTTATGACAATAACTTGCATATTAACCTTTAAAATCATCACTTTAGATTTCTCCCATAGAATTTTAAAGGGTGTTCCGCGGCTTTTCGAATTTGCCGCAAACAGCATACAACAGCATACAATGTCCACATCATACTACAGAATACAAAATGAGTTATAAGTAGTCCCATGTTTTTTACATAACTTCCCTATGTGTCATGGGTAAAGTGCAAGATTCATAAGGTAAGTGAAAATGAAAACATTAACATGGTGGACACTACCATACTCCAGTTTTGAATATAATGGGAAAGTAATAAAAACAAGTAACGGGCCTCTTTGTATGGAAGACAGTGAAGAGGGAATACAGAACAAGATCCAGGAGAAAGACAAAATATAAAAATGAAAACTTACTGAAACACAAGTGGTTTACTGGCAGGGCCGATCCTAGGGTCACAGACGCCTGGGTGCAGAAATATTTCTGGCGCCCCCACGTGGGCGTGGTCATCTTACCAACTCCTTCCCTTTACAAATGTTTCTATGGCAATGACTCAAACACAGAGATGCTCCCCTAAGAAGTCTTTGTTACCCTAAGATCCTCCCATGATCTCTTAACAATAAAGCAAATACAGGAAGAGCGTACACTAATGAGACCTGGAGGGGAGTCTCTCTGATGCACACAGAGAGGACTTCTGTTAGAGAGTCTGTTAGAAAGAGCCCCCAGGCATAGTACAGGAGATGGTCAGAGACTGGAGACATGTTACAAGAGATGGTCAGAGACTGCAGACATACTACAGGAGACGGTCAGAGACTGGAGACATGTTACAAGAGATGGTCAGAGACTGCAGACATATTACAGGAGATGGTCAGAGACTGCAGACATACTACAGGGGACGGTCAGAGACTGGAGATATAATAGAGGAGATGGTCAGAGACTGCAGACATACTACAGAAGATGGTCAGAGACTGCAGACATAGTACAGGAGATGGTCAGAGACTGCAGACATAGTACCAGAGATGGTCAGAGACTGCAGTTCTTATGAACGTTAGTAGATAATGGCCGATTGGCCCTCTCACCTGACCCAGCGATACAGCAACAACGGTTCCTCTGACCAGGAGTCAGCTCATTCTGAATTGCCCGTGGCTACTCCGCTGGGTAGAGCCCAGATCTGTATTTTGGCAATGACTCCATTCCCTTCTCTGCCAGGGATGGCGCCAGGCTGTGTGGCTTTCCCTCTGGTGGCGCAGGGCAGTGGGGTTCAAACCACCCCCTCCATTAGTAAAGACCCCCCTCCATTAGTACAGACCCCCCAGAACAAACCACCCCCCCTCTATTAGTACAGACCCCTAGGACAAACCCCCCCTCCATTAGTACAGACCCCGGACAAACCACCCCCCTCTATTAGTACAGACCCCCCAGAACAAACCACCCCCCTCTATTAGTACAGACCCCCCCAGAACAAACCACCCCCTCTATTAGTACAGACCCCCCGACAAACCACCTCCCCTCCATTAGTACAGACCCCCCGGCCAAACTACCTCCCCTACATTAGTACAGACCACCCGGACAAACCACCCCCCTCTATTAGTACAGACCCCCCCAGAACAAACCAACACCCTCTATTAGTACAGACCCCTGACAAACCACCCCCCTCCATTAGTACAGACCCCCCTGGCCAAACTACCTCCCCTACATTAGTACAGACCCCCCCAGGACAAACCACCCCCCCTCCATTAGTACAGACCCCCCAGGACAAACCACCCCTCTACATTAGTATAAACCCCCCCAGGACAAACCACCCCCCTACATTAGTATGGACCTCCCAGAACAACCCCCCCCCCTCCCTACATTCGTATAGACCCCCCAGGACTAAACCACCCCCCCTACATTAGTATAGACCCCCCAGGACAAACCACCCCCCCTGCATTAGTATAGACCTCCCCCCCAGGACAACCCCCCCTACATTACTATAGACCCCCCAGGAGAAACCCCTCCCCCTACATTAGTATAGACCCCCCCAGGACAAACCACCCCCCATTAGGTTAATTTAAAACATCCGGGCGGCAGCTGGAGAGGAGAGGACAGTGTGCAGCCGCGCTGCCCGGGTAGAGCGTGTCAGGCTTGGGCAGCAGGCAGGAGTGAGACACAGGAGGTTGAAGGAGGAGAACTGGAACACATTGGGCATGGGCACGAGCCGCCTCCCCCCAGTGACGTCACTGTGTGGCTGGTCTCTCACACAGAGACAGCCGCTCCGATCTCCTCTGACAGGAGGAGGGAGGTGGGATGGGCTGCGTCACTCGGCAGGTCGAGGCGGCGGCCAGCAGAGAGAGCTGCCTACGGACAAGGAAGAGGAGGAGGAGGGAGGGGAGCACTCTGCCGCTTCAGCGCCCCCACCTCTGTGGCGCCCGGGTGCACTGCACCCCGTGCACCCTGTCCAGGACCGTCCCTGTTTACTGGTCTAACAATACTCACTCAGCACTCTGAAAACCAGAGGTGTATGGATCGTGGAACAGCAGTGGCGTCACTAGGGTCGGTGTCACCCGGTGCGATAAAACATGGTGTCACCCCCCACTCCAACTATAGTCGCCCCCCAGTACAGACCCCCCTCCACTAAGTAAAGACCCCCCCGTCAATGCAGACCCTCTACGAAGTATAAACCCCCTCCATCAGTATAGACCACCCCCCTAGGTACAGACCCCCCTCCCACAGTATAGACCCCCCCCTCCCTCAGTATAGCCCCCCTTAGTATAGACCCCCCTCCATTAGTACAGACCCCCCCAGAACAAACAACCACCCTCCATAACAAACCATCCCCCCTCCATTAGTACAGACCCCCCCAGAACAAACCACCCCACCATTAGTACCAACTCCCCCCCAGAACAAACCACCCCCCTCCCCCATTAGTACAAACCAGCCCCCTCCATTAGTACAGACCCCCCAGAACAAACCACCTCCCTCCATTAGTACAGAACCCCTCAAAACAAACAACCCCCCCTCCATTAGTACAGACCACCCCCCCTCCATTAGTACAGAACCCCCCAAAACAAACCACCCCCCCTCCATTAGTACAGACCCGCCAGAACAAACCACCCCCCCCCCCTCCATTAGTACAGACCCCCCCAGAACAAACCACCTCCCTCCATTATTACAGATTACCCCCCTCCATTAGTACAGACCCCCCCAGAACAAACCACCCCCCTCCATTAGTACAGACCCCCAGAACAAACCACCCCCCCTCCATTAGTACAGCCCCCTCAGAAAAAAACACCCCCCTCCATAAGTACAGACCCCCCAGAACAAACCACCCCCTTCCATATGATATAGCTGTAAGCAGCAGCATAAACCAACCTCATTAGCAAGCCCCCCACCCCACAACATCTCACCTCAGGCAGCGGAGGACATCCCCCCATCTCAAGCCGACACCCCCTGCCCGTTACCGCACCAGCTTGGGCGGCTCAGGTGCACAGAACACCCGGGCGGCTGCTGAAGAGGAGAGGACAGTGTGCAGCCGCACCGCCTGGGTGGAGAGCAGCTGCAGATCGAGACAGGCTTGGGCAGGAGTCAGAGACAGAGAAGGAGGAGAACACATGGCAGGCACAGCCGCGGCGCTGGAGGTGTGTCCCAGCTGAAAGAAAAAAAAACTGCCAAAGGGAGCCATGGCTTTCCTTACCCTCGGGATGGTGTCACCCCTCTAGCGGGTGGCACCCGGTGCGGACCGCACCCCCCGCCCCCGTCTAGCAACACCACTGTGGAACAGTAATAAAAATGTAAGCCTCAGGTATCCTGCAATAACGAATAATCCTTTGGTACCTGAAGGTTAGGGGATCTCATCCATTGCAGGTTGTGTTCAGACAAAGTTATCAATTTCAAGAGAGTAATACTTCCAGCTAGGTCAAATGTCCCTAAACTGTTCCTCTCTATCGCTTGTAACATGAACACATCTCTCTGCCTCCATGATTTTGTTAAATTCCTCCTGCCAATCCCACAGAGTAGGGCATCGGCTCTGTTTCCAGAATCTGGGAATAAGGCTCTTTGCAGCATTCAAAAGGAAAGGTGTCATGCTCCGCTTATATGATTTTAAGAAACTAAGGGTGGCATGGAAGAGGTAAGGTAAAGGGGTAAATGCAATTGTCAGGAAAGGTTTCACCTGCTGGTGGCACTGTCAGACCTTTGGCTTGCAGTACTTGTGTCCACCAGCAGGTGTCTCCTGGCAGTCTGGAACTGTCAGGAAAGGTTTCACCTGCTGGTGGCATTGTCTGATCCTTGGGCCGCAGTACTGGTGTCCACCAGTGGGTGTCTCCCGGCAGTGTGGAGCCGAAATGATCTCCTCGTCACCTGAGGCTGATTGCAGGAGATGTGTATTTATACCCGGCAAACACTAACACACTTGTCTTGGTATTGTCCTTGAGCCCTGACCTGTACCTGTACCTCTGTAACTGAACCTGAAACCTGAATCCTGAACCTGTCCCTCCTGTGACCCTGTTATTTTGTACCCTTGCCCTGCAGCCTGATCCCGTCCACCTTCTCCCTGTCCTGTTTGCTCCTTGCCCCATCTGCTGATCTCCCGTTGATGGGCCTGGCTACGTTTACGATTCTGGTATTCCCCATCTATTGTATATACCTGTTTGATTGTTGTTATTTGTGGGTCTCTGTCTGGTAGTTGGATTGTTGTGCACTGTATTGTATTTAAGGTGTTTGTATCTATATTCACTTACTTTAATAAATTACTTCACTTTACATGCATTTGGTTCCCTCTGTTGCTGTCCACGCAGTTCTGGTCACACCTGTTCATGACAGAATACCAAGGCCATCCCTGACCAGAAGTGCACAGAGGAACCACTGCAGTGTTGCTTTCTGCTAAAATGCAGTCAGAAATAATTGTTTATCTTGCCTCACTGGTAACGGAGGATAATGATTATTGTCGTCTGGTATTGAAGGAGTGGGCCAGGGATCAACTTTTAAAATATATCCGTCTGGCCCATTCTCTGGTTGATCAGGGCGGTATGCTGTTTGAAAACGTTCAGCCTCTGGTTCAGCTGTGTGTAGAGCTAACCTTGTCCAGTGCTCCAGAGGGCAGGGATGATTTTTCTCCCCCCTTCAGTGTTAATCAGGTCATGTCTCTAGTGTGGCTTTTGGAGGATGACCTTACATACTTCTTTGAACATTACTCAGCTTGTTACCAACAGGTGCTAATGGAGTGTTTTAACTCTGTACAGTCCCTTATCAGACAGGCAGCATGTAAACCGCAGTTTTTTCAACCATTACTCCATGCATGGTCTAATTTATTGCACTCAGCCTCAGCCTGCCCACAACAAACCAATTCTGCTACCAGACACCTGCCTGCCCAAATGTCTTTTCCTCCATCACCCATGGCAACCTCAGTCTCAGCCCAATATACTCTGCTTCCCACCAAATATCAATACCCTTTTTTTTTCTCGCTGAACCTATCCTGCCTTTAATCCGCGTGCCTCTTCTCTGCTGCCTACAACAACCCCACAAAAACTTCCTCTAGCCACTGTCCCCTCTTCCTTGCCGTATTCCAGCTCTTCTCTCCAGTCTGCTTCACCCCTTACCTACAGTCCTGCAGTCACCTACAGAACTTCAGTGGCTAAGCCAAAAATATCTGAAGTTTTTTTCCGACCCATACGATCCTGCCATTAACCCAACCTGCCTCCACACCAGCAAATCTCCTCCAGCCGGCTTCCACACCAGCCGACCTGCTCCAGTCTACCGCCATGATCACCAATGGGGTCAAGTTAGTCTCTGATGGTACTGAACCTAAAGACTCACCTAACCCTGCCAACTTCCTGCCTGCTATCTAGCCTGAAGTTCCGGTGCCAATGTTCCAGCCTGAAGTTCCGGTGGCTGCGTTCCAGCCTGAAGTTCCGGTGCCCGTGTTCCAGCCTAAAGTTCCGGTGCCCGTGTTCCAGCCTGAAGTTCCGGTGTCCGTGTCCCAGCCTGAAGTTCCGGTGCCCGTGTCCCAGCCTGAAGTTCCGGTGCCTGTGTCACAGCCTGAAGTTCCGGTGCCCGTTTCCCAGCCTGAAGTGCCAGTGCCCGTTTCCCAGCCTGCTGGGCCGGCTCCCATATACCAGCCTGCTGGGCCAGTGCCCATTACCCAGCCTGCTGATACGGTGTTTGCTGCCTGGTGTTTCAAAGCCTGCTACCTAGCCAGATGACCCAGAGCCTGCCACCCAGCCAGATGACCCAGAACCTGCCACCCAGACAGATGACCCGGAGCCTGCTACCCAGTCAGATGACCCGGAGCCTGCTGCACAGTCAGATAACTCGGAACCTGCTGCCCTGCCAGGTGACCCGGAGCCTGCTGCCCAACCAGATGACTCTGAACCTTCTGCCCAGCCAGATGACCCAGAACCTGCTGTCCAGCCATATGACCCGGAGCCTGCTGTCCAGCCATATGACCCGGAACCTGCTATCCAGCCAGATGACCCAGAACCTGCTGCCCAGCCAGATGACCCAGAACCTGCTGCCCAGCTAGATGACCCGGAGCCTGCTACCCAGCCAGATGACCCAGAGCCTGCTGCCCAGCCTGATGTGCCTCTGTCCGCTGCCCAACCTGATGTGCCTCTGTCCACTGCCCAGCCTGATTTGGCTCTGTCTGCTGCCCAGCCTAATGTGCCTCTGTCCGCTGCCCAGCCTGATGTGCCTACTGCTCAGCTTGATGTGCCTGTGCCCGCTGCCCAGTTTTATGTGCCTGCTGCCCAGCTTGATGTCACTGTACCCACTGCCCAGCTTGATGTGCTGCTACCTGCTTCCCAGCTTGATGTGCCTGTGCCCGCTGTCCAGCTTGACGTGCCTGTGCCCGGTGCCTCGATTGATATGCCGCTACCTGCTGCCCAGCTCGATGTGCCTGTGCCCGCTGCCCAGCTTGACGTGCCTCTGCCTGCTGCCCGGCTTGATGCTTTGGACTTTTTTCATGTTCAGTTTGATATGCCTCTGCCCACTGCCCAGCTTGATGCCATGGACTTTTTTCAGCAGTGGCTAGCTGGAGCGTCCAGAGGCCGCTCCTTCGAGGGGGGGTACTGTCAGGAAAGGTTTCACCTGATGGTGGGGCTGTCAGACCTATGGCTTGTAGTACTTGTGTCCACCAGGGACTGTCTCCTGGCAATCTGGAACTGTCAGGAAAGGTTTCACCTGCTGGTGGCACTGTCTGGTCCTTGGGCCGCAGTACTGGTGTCCACCAGCAGGTGTCTCCCGGCAGTGTGGAGCCGACATTATCTCCTGCGAACAGGCTTCACCTGAGGCTCATTGCAGGAGATGTGAATTTATACCCGGCAAGCACTCACACACTTGCCTTGGTTTTGTCCTTGAGCCCTGACCTGTACCTGTTATCCTCTGTACCTGAATCTGAAACCTGAACCCTGAACCTGTCCCTCCTGAGACCCTGTTACCTTGTACCCTTGCCCTGCAGCCTGATCCCATCCTCCTTCTCCCTGTCCTGTTTGCTCCTTGCCCCCATCTGCTGATCTCCCGTTGATGACCCTGGCCTGGCTACGTTTACGATGTTGGTATAACCCATCTATTATATATACCTGTTTGATTGTTGTTATTTGTGGGTCTCTGTCTGGTAGTTGGATTGTTGTGCACTGTATTGTATTTAAGGTGTTTGTATCTATATTCACTTACTTTAATAAATTACTTCACTTTACATGCATTTGGTTCCCTCTGTTGCTGTCCACGCAGTTCTGGTCACACCTGTTCATGACAGAATACCAAGGCCATCCCTGACCAGAAGTGCACAGAGGAACCACTGCAGTGTTGCTTTTTGCTAAAATGCAGTCAGAAATAATTGTTTATCTTGCCTCACTGGTAACGGAGGATAATGATTATTGTCGTCTGGTATTGAAGGAGTGGGCCAGGGATCAACTTTTAAAATGTATCCGTCTGGCCCATTCTCTGGTTGATCAGGGCGGTATGCTGTTTGAAAACGTTCAGCCTCTGGTTCAGCTGTGTGTAGAGCTAACCTTGTCCAGTGCTCCAGAGGGCAGGGATGATTTTTCTCCCCCCTTCAGTGTTAATCAGGTCATGTCTCTAGTGTGGCTTTTGGAGGATGACCTTACATACTTCTTTGAACATTACTCAGCTTGTTACCAACAGGTGCTAATGGAGTGTTTTAACTCTGTACAGTCCCTTATCAGACAGGCAGCATGTAAACCGCAGTTTTTTCAACCATTACTCCATGCATGGTCTAATTTATTGCACTCAGCCTCAGCCTGCCCACAACAAACCAATTCTGCTACCAGACACCTGCCTGCCCAAATGTCTTTTCCTCCATCACCCATGGCAACCTCAGTCTCAGCCCAATATACTCTGCTTCCCACCAAATATCAATACCCTTTTTTTTTCTCGCTGAACCTATCCTGCCTTTAATCCACGTGCCTCTTCTCTGCTGCCTACAACAACCCCACAAAAACTTCCTCTAGCCACTGTCCCCTCTTCCTTGCCGTATTCCAGCTCTTCTCTCCAGTCTGCTTCACCCCTTACCTACAGTCCTGCAGTCACCTACAGAACTTCAGTGGCTAAGCCAAAAATATCTGAAGTTTTTTTCCGACCCATACGATCCTGCCATTAACCCAACCTGCCTCCACACCAGCAAATCTCCTCCAGCCGGCTTCCACACCAGCCGACCTGCTCCAGTCTACCGCCATGATCACCAATGGGGTCAAGTTAGTCTCTGATGGTACTGAACCTAAAGACTCACCTAACCCTGCCAACTTCCTGCCTGCTATCTAGCCTGAAGTTCCGGTGCCAATGTTCCAGCCTGAAGTTCCGGTGGCTGCGTTCCAGCCTGAAGTTCCGGTGCCCGTGTTCCAGCCTAAAGTTCCGGTGCCCGTGTTCCAGCCTGAAGTTCCGGTGTCCGTGTCCCAGCCTGAAGTTCCGGTGCCCGTGTCCCAGCCTGAAGTTCCGGTGCCTGTGTCACAGCCTGAAGTTCCGGTGCCCGTTTCCCAGCCTGAAGTGCCAGTGCCCGTTTCCCAGCCTGCTGGGCCGGCTCCCATATACCAGCCTGCTGGGCCAGTGCCCGTTACCCAGCCTGCTGATACGGTGTTTGCTGCCTGGTGTTTCAAAGCCTGCTACCTAGCCAGATGACCCAGAGCCTGCCACCCAGCCAGATGACCCAGAACCTGCCACCCAGACAGATGACCCGGAGCCTGCTACCCAGTCAGATGACCCGGAGCCTGCTGCACAGTCAGATAACTCGGAACCTGCTGCCCTGCCAGGTGACCCGGAGCCTGCTGCCCAGCCAGATGACTCTGAACCTTCTGCCCAGCCAGATGACCCAGAACCTGCTGTCCAGCCATATGACCCGGAGCCTGCTGTCCAGCCATATGACCCGGAACCTGCTATCCAGCCAGATGACCCAGAACCTGCTGCCCAGCCAGATGACCCAGAACCTGCTGCCCAGCTAGATGACCCGGAGCCTGCTACCCAGCCAGATGACCCAGAGCCTGCTGCCCAGCCTGATGTGCCTCTGTCCGCTGCCCAACCTGATGTGCCTCTGTCCACTGCCCAGCCTGATTTGGCTCTGTCTGCTGCCCAGCCTAATGTGCCTCTGTCCGCTGCCCAGCCTGATGTGCCTACTGCTCAGCTTGATCTGCCTGTGCCCGCTGCCCAGTTTTATGTGCCTGCTGCCCAGCTTGATGTCACTGTACCCACTGCCCAGCTTGATGTGCTGCTACCTGCTTCCCAGCTTGATGTGCCTGTGCCCGCTGTCCAGCTTGACGTGCCTGTGCCCGGTGCCTCGATTGATATGCCGCTACCTGCTGCCCAGCTTGATGTGCCTGTGCCCGCTGCCCAGCTTGACGTGCCTCTGCCTGCTGCCCGGCTTGATGCTTTGGACTTTTTTCATGTTCAGTTTGATATGCCTCTGCCCACTGCCCAGCTTGATGCCATGGACTTTTTTCAGCAGTGGCTAGCTGGAGCGTCCAGAGGCCGCTCCTTCGAGGGGGGGTACTGTCAGGAAAGGTTTCACCTGATGGTGGGGCTGTCAGACCTATGGCTTGTAGTACTTGTGTCCACCAGGGACTGTCTCCTGGCAATCTGGAACTGTCAGGAAAGGTTTCACCTGCTGGTGGCACTGTCTGGTCCTTGGGCCGCAGTACTGGTGTCCACCAGCAGGTGTCTCCCGGCAGTGTGGAGCCGACATTATCTCCTGCGAACAGGCTTCACCTGAGGCTCATTGCAGGAGATGTGAATTTATACCCGGCAAGCACTCACACACTTGCCTTGGTTTTGTCCTTGAGCCCTGACCTGTACCTGTTATCCTCTGTACCTGAATCTGAAACCTGAACCCTGAACCTGTCCCTCCTGAGACCCTGTTACCTTGTACCCTTGCCCTGCAGCCTGATCCCATCCTCCTTCTCCCTGTCCTGTTTGCTCCTTGCCCCCATCTGCTGATCTCCCGTTGATGACCCTGGCCTGGCTACGTTTACGATGTTGGTATTACCCATCTATTATATATACCTGTTTGATTGTTGTTATTTGTGGGTCTCTGTCTGGTAGTTGGATTGTTGTGCACTGTATTGTATTGGAGGTGTTTGTATCTATATTTACTTACTTTAATAAATTACATTACTTCACTTTACATGCTTTTGGTTCCCTGTGTTGCTGTCCACGCAGTTCTGGTCACACCTGTTCATGACAGCAATGGGTTTGAGTGTAGTTATCTGTATCTATGGGGAGATCTATTTATAAAATTTGCGGATCTTGGGACAATACCACCATAGATGTAATTACGTGCCTTCCTGGGGACATTCTCTCCAACACCTAGGGCCTGCCGCAGGGAAAATTTGTGCCAATTGCCTGGGTGTTTTGTACCATCGTGAGAGTAATTTATAACAAGTTTCCTGGGTTTTGGTGCTTATAGAGGAAACATGAGACCACATTTTTATTTTCTGTATTCTGAGGTGGTAATAAACACATTTCTTATTCAGATTCCCATTTTCTTATAAAAAATGTGAGGAAGTATGTATCAGCCTCCAATAATAGCTTATACTTTGGGACAAGAGATGTTTGGGATTGCCCCCATTATGACATCTAGATTCAAACTCAGTGAGACAATCACGTGCTCGCAATTTGGGATGTAATTTTTGAAGGAAGTCATGAACTTGTCTATGATGCCAGGTGTTCATGGATAACCCACCATAACTGCGTCTCAAGGGCAGAAGATGTCCTGCCGGGAAAGTGGCTGTTTTAACACAAAGTAGGCAGATATGGTCTGCTGTTGTCACCATCAGGAAGTCAACCCTGAGAAATGTCATGCAGCCATCATGTAGACAGGAAGTGGCTGCATAGGGACAGGAGCCTCATGTGGCAGTGACTTTATAGAGTATCTGACAAAAGTGAGTACACCCCTCACATTTTTGTAAATATTTTATTATATCTTTTCATGTGATAACACTGAAGAAATGACACTTTGCTACAATGTAAAGTAGTGAGTGTACTGCTTGTATAACAGTGTGAATTTGCTGTCCCCCCAGCCATTAATGTCTAAACCGCTGGCAACAAAAGTGAGTACACCCCTAAGTGAAAATTTCCAAATTGGGCCCTAAGTGTCAATAATTTGTGTAACCACCATTATTTTCCAGCACTGCCTTAACCCTCTTGGGAATGGAGTTCACCAGAGCTTCACAGGTTGCCACTGGAGTCCTCTTCCACTCCTCCATGATGACATCACAGAGCTGGTGGATGTTAGAGATCTTGCGCTCCACCACCTTCCATTTGAGGATGCCCCACAGATGCTCAATAGGGTTTAAGTCTGGAGAAATGCTTGGCCAGTAATCACCTTTACCCTCAGCTTCTTTAGCAAGGCAGTGGTCATCTTGGAGGTGTGTTTGGGGTTGTTATCGTGTTGGATTACTGCCCATGCTCTGCTTCAATATGTCACAGTACATTGTGGCATTCATGGTCCCCTCAATGAACTGTAGCTGCCCAGTGCCGGCAGCACTTATGCAGCCCCAGACTATGACACTGCCACCACCATGCTTGACTGTATGCAAGACACACTTGTCTTTGTACTCCTCACCTGGTTGCCGCCACACACGTTTGACACCATTTGAACCAAATAAGTTTATCTTGGTCTCATGAGACCATAGGACATGGTTCCATGGCTTTCTTGTGCATCATCTTTAGAAGAGGCTTCCTTCTGGGATGACAGCCATGCAGACCAATTTGATGCAGTGTGTTCAATAAAGAGACAAAGGTTTTGGAGGGATAGGGACTTTCAGGAATCCATGACATGGTAAGGTCATGTGTTTCCATCCCTAGGGACTTTGAATGATATCATGATGTGGTAAGATCATGAATATCCATCCCATATGCGTTTAGAGAGGAGGATATATTGCCAAGGAGGGTGGGACTTTAAATGAAGCACCGGTCAGCAAAAGAATACTTGGATGAATACAAAGGAATTTTATTGAAAGGCTAGATAAAAAGCATACATAATATTGGTAGCAATGGTACAAAATGACATACATATACTGATTAGACCATTATGTACAGTCCAAGTAAACATGTGATAACAATAATAAACACTGAACAACATGCTGAAATTGATGGTGATCTCTCAAATATGAACACATTTAATTCCTCAATTCATCTCAAAAGAAGGGGTAAATACAATGATATGACCGGTGCTTCATTTAAATTCCCACCCTCCTTGCCAATATATCCTCCTCTCTTGATGCAGTGTGTGGCGTATGTTCTGAGCACTGAAAGGTTGACCCCTCACCCTTCAACCTCTGCAGCAATGCTGGCAGCAGTCATACGTTTATTTCCCAAAGACAACTTCTGGATATGTCGCTGAGCATGTGCACTCAACTTCTTTGGTCAACCATGGCGTGGCCTGTTCTGAGTGGAAACTGTCCTGTTAAACCGCTGTATGGGCTTGGCCACTGTGTTGCAGCTCAGTTTCAGGGTCTTGGCAATCTTCTTATAGCCTAGGCCATATTTATGTAGAGCAACAATTCTTTTTTTCAGATCCTCAGACAGTTCTTTGCCATGAGGTGCCATGTTGAACTTCCAGTGACCAGTATGAGAGAGTGAGAGCGATAAAAACCAAATTTAACATACCTGCTCCCCATTCACACCTTAGAACTTGTAACATTAATTAGTCACATGACACTGGGGACGGAAAATGGCTAATTGCGCCCAATTTGGACATTTTCACTTAGGGGTGACAGCAAATTTATACTGTTATACAATCTGTACGCTCACTACTTTACATCGTAGCAAAGTGTCATTTCTTCAGTGTTGTCACATGAAAAGATATAATAAAATATTTACAAAAATGTGAGGGGTGTACTCACTTTTGTGAGATTCTATATATGTCAGAATGAAGAGCATGCAGAGAAATTATTAATACCCCCCGCAGAGGAATGATTTAGAGCTGATAAAATTGTATACATATTAGAGGGCATTTACAGAGATGCTGCTTCACTGACTGCAATTTTATAGACAGAGATCAAGACAGCATCTCCTTACAGATCAGTTCATCTTAGGTACACATAGTCCCTCCTTTAGAATGAGACCCAGAAATGTCATTTTTACAAGTACAGCAGTCTGCTGTGTATCGTCATGAAGAAGAATCTATGGAAATAGCATTTATGCTACAAACTAAAAGGGCTACCAATTCCCTAAACAAGGAAAGTTGTCAACAGCCTCCCATCATGACCATTAAAAAGGAAAATGCAAGAGTCTCACTTAAAGCCTAACTCCAGCTTTACTATCACTTTAAATAGTTAACTTGGGCCAAGCTGGCCCAAATAAACTATTTCCTTTGTTAATACGCAAGGCTGCTGTGTTTTGGCAGTGGTACGGGGCCAGCTTGGCCTAAATGAACTATTTAAAGTGATAGGAAAACTGGATTTGGGCTCTAAAAACACCCAGAAAGAATTAGAAAATCTTAAACCCTGGATGGACCAGAAATGAGTTGTGATGGATTGAAAGATAACTCTAGAATATTAGGGAGAGGGAATGGTCCAGTCTGCAGGAATTGCAGAAGAGGGCATTTAGATGTTGTCCTCAAATGGGTAAGGATGAGGAAGGGCCAGTTAAACTAGAACAACTCATGGTGGGCCACACTATGAGGCAGGGAAATAAAAATGTAGGTTCTGGCCCTCAAAAAAAGAGCCCAATCGTCCATTGTTGCTTGTATGGACAAGAAACAATGAATGACTAAAAGATGATTGAGGAATTTTATAGGGAAAAAATTCTAAAGGCAGTCTTCGGTGAATGCTCCATGGATCAAACTGGTTGGCTGCTAGCAATCTACCCATTCATGATGTGAGTGGAATAACATGGATGGGAATTAAACTTTGAGGAATAGAGTTAGGACAAATAGTGATTATTCTCACTAAAAGTCCAGATTCACATGGTGTGGCCCTCATTATGAACATTACTAAAACATTGTCTGGCCAATCTTTCCTTAAAGTGGGGTTCCACCCAAAAAAACAAAAATACCTGAAAAATTCTAAAAAAAACATTTGGATATTTTTTTTTTACTTACCTCTAAATGCCTGTTGCTAGGTGGTCCCTCGTAGTCTGCCTCTTCCTTTGCCTGGGCTGGTGACATCACTTCCCCCTCGGCACAGGAAGGGCTCGGCTCTGCTCCCTCCCTCCTGTCAATCATCTGGGACCCATTACAGGTCCCAGGTGATTGAGCGGCCAATCACGGCGCCGCTCGCGCATGCGTAGTGGGTGCCAGGCTGTGAAACCACAGCCCGGCGCCCACAGTTGAAATGCCGGCGCCGACGAGCGGAGGGGGGGGACGAGTGGGGCTTCGATCCCCCGCATCGCTGGACCCAGGGACAGGTAAGTGTCCAATTAAAAGTCAGCAGCTGCAGTATTTGTAGCTGCTGACTTTTAATTGTTTTTTTTTTTTTAATGGACCCCCTGGGTGGAACCCCTCTTTAAGTATGGTCCAAGATATTGTAGAAAATTTCCTAAAGATAAACAACAGATATGAATTTTAAGTGTGGTCAAACCAAATGAAGCCAAAGGGTGGTCACACCAAATATTGATTTGATTTCCATTTTTCGCTCACTTTGCATTTCGTAAATTGATTAAAATAAACAATTAAAATATTTATTTTTGAAAGCATTCTTACTTTACAGCATTTTTTCACGCCTGCCTAAAACTTTTGCACAATACTGTATATATATATATATACTCAATATCTCTACAGGATACCCAAAGGACACATGAGTAATGCACAACTGTAAGAGTATATTTAGTACTTAGAAATGACCTCTGCACGTTGTAAATGGTATATGGAAAGACAAAGTATTGAACAGTCTAGAGACAATGGAATCTACATGACAGGGAAATGTGTCACTGAACTTGTTAACATGTTTTCCCTGCAGCAAATGATTGATTATTCATTAAATGCAACGTTGCTTTGTTCAGCTGTCAATTTAGTAATATAAAGTGAGAAATCCTTTACAAATTATTGAGGTAAATAATGTCTCTTTAATTTAAAAGAATGATTGTTCATTTCAGTATGAATTATATACAGAGGAGTTAACATGATAACACTGATCTAACTCACAAATACTAATGCCCCGTACACACGATCGGAAATTCCGCCAGCAAAAGTTCGATGTGAGCTTTTGGTTGGAAATTCCGACCGTGTGTATGCTCCATCGGACTTTTGCTGGCGGAATTTCCTCCAGCAAAAGATTGAGAGCAGGTTCTCTATTTTTCTGTCGGAAAAAGTCCCTATCAGAAATTCCGTTCGTCTGTATGCAATTCCGACGCGCAAAAAACCACGCATGTTTAGAATCAAGTACGAGATGGAAGCGCTCGGTCTGGATTAGCAGAAGGAGCCCAAAGGGTGGCGCGCTTCAAATGGAACTTCCCTTTTCTAGTGCTGTCGTACGTGTTGTACGTCACTGTGTTCTTGATGGTCGAAAGTTCTAAGAACTTTTGTGTGATCGTGTGTATGCAAGCCAAGCTTGAGCGGAATTCCGTCGGAAAAACCATCCAAGATTTTTCCGACGAAAATTCTGATCGTGTGTACAGGCATTAGGATACAATATTTGTATGCTATGGTGTGGGCAGTAGTATTAGCAGGACAGGTAGTAACGCAAATGAGTGGAAATGACTAGATTCTATAAACATTTTGACTGTTAAAGGTTCAGTACACCTCATCTAGCCATACCTTTTGATTGAGCAAAGAAGATTTCTTTTTACCTAATGAGCTCATTTAGATTAATTGTAATGAACATTCATTTGGGGGATTTATTAACCACTTCAATACAGGGCATTTTCAACCCCTTCCTGCCCAGGCCAATTTTCAGTTTTCAGCGCTGCCGCATTTTGAATGACAATTGCGCGGTCATGCAATACTGTACCCAAATGAGATTTTTATATTTTTTTCCCCACAAATAGAGCTTTCTTTTGGTGGTATTTGATCATCCCTGCGGTTTTTATTTTTTGCGCTGTAAACAAAAGAAGAGCATCAAGTTTGGAAAAAAAAACCCACAATATATTTTACTTTTTGCTATAATAAATATACCAATTTTTTTAAAAAAAAATACAAAAATGTTTCCTCAGTTTAGGCCGATATGTATTCTTCTACATATTTTTGGTAAAAAAAAATCGCAATACGCATATATTGATTGGTTTGCGCAAAAGTTATAGTGTCTACAAAATAGGAGATAGTTTTATGGAATGTTTATTATTATTATTTTTTATTTATTTGTAATGGCGGTGATCTGCGATTTTTATCATGACTGTGACATTGCGGTAGACAGATCGGATACTTTTGACACCATTTTGGGACCATTCACATTTATACAGCGATCAGTACTATAAAAATGCACTGATTACTGTATAAATGTCACTGGTAGGGAAGGAGTTAACACTAGGGGGCGATCAGGGGGTTAAATGTGTTCCCTAGGGAGTGATTCTAACTGTAGGGAGAGGGGACTCACAAGGGGAGGAGACCGATCGGTGTTCCTCTGTACTGGGAACACATGATCGGCCTCCTCTCACCTGACAGGGTGGGGATCTGTGTGTTTACACACACAGATCCACGGTACTGCTCTGTTATCGGGCAATTGCGGGTGCCCGGCGGGCATCCCGGCCGCCGGGCACGTGCATTGGCTCCCAAGTCGCACGCGTTCCCCCCAGTCGGCCGGGAACCCCAGGACGTCATATGATAATGGGCGGGATGTGAAATGGTTAAAACTGTACAGTGCAGAATTTGGTGCAGCTCTGCATAGAAACCAATCAGCTTCCAGGTTTTCTTATTAAAGCTTAATTGAAGAAGCTGAAGTTAAAAGCTGATTGGCTACCATGCACAGCTGCACCAGATTCCGAGTGCTCCAGTTTTGGTAAATCAACCCCATTGTCTTCCTCAGTCAACAAAAGACAAATCTGACTCAACAAAAATCTACCAAATTTTACCCTCCAAATATCTCCCAAGACCTTCTGTGACATTGATTCTGCCACCAAAATGGTGACATTGTTACCTGCAAATAAAATTCCCTTGTATTCCCTAATATTGCTCCTTTTTGCTTAGCTGAATTCCAGGCAGATATCAAAGACACAATCAAAGTCAGTCATCAATAAATCCATATTTATAATTTTTAAATGCAACTAGGGTAAGTGCATACATTTGACTAGGTATTAGCAATCTCCTGTACAGAAGCACCCTAACAGGGTGAGGTAGGGGCAGCACTGAAAGCCAATCAGATATGCTGTATGAAAATGAGTTGACAAAGAACATGCTAATAGGAGGACAAAGATAAGTGAGCAGTGAGATAACCTCATTGGTCTCCTGCTGCTACTTCACTATCCAGTTAACAGTTGAGACAAGACACCACTGTATCCCTTCTAAAGTCCATGTATAACTGTAACAGAGAAGGTGGACTCATCCACCTGGTTTTCCTGTGTGACAGAGTTGTGTAAATCTCAGGACTTGATGGACAGAAGTACAAAAATGCTTGGGCAGGTGAAGCAGCTTCCTATATTATCTGAAAAATCTACAAACATTTAGACTGAAGATTATATTTTCTTTAAAGGACACTACATTCAGACATGCACTGCATCAGAATGTTTGCAGAATTGGGGAGTTAAAATACAGTCATCAACTAAAAATATCTGGCATTTTAGCGTGTGCTTTGTGTAGGGGGCGTGCATACAACTCAAGGCACTGTTTACCTTTTTTTTTTCCTTTATATTCTATAAAGGAAGAAAAAAACAGTAAACAGTGCCTTGAGTTTTATGCACGGCCCCTACACAAAGGACATGCTAAAATGCCAGATATTTTTAGTTGGTGACTGTACTTTAACTCCCCAATCCTGCAAACATTATATACTCTATAAAAATGTCACAAAAAAAATATTTCATTCAAATCTATGATCTCGTATGCACTGCAGTGTGTTACCATGCTGCATTTTGTTTTGCAGTGCACACCATCGCACATGTACAGTATAGTGTGAACAGGACACATAAAATACAATTGTGCTCTGGGACTGAGCCTGTGTTCATCTATGCAGATCAACAAAGCTCAACTGACATGGTGTATATGAGACTGCAGTAAACTGTTAATATATTATGTATATGTGATCAAAGAGAGTCACCATTATCTGTGTTCTCAGTAATTCCTGCAAAATCAGCATACACCTAAAGGCTCATACACATGGGTGCTCTTCCCTGTACGGCATCAAGAGTTCTTTGTTTATTTATCTACCCTGTAACTGAGTTGCATGCCGACAGCCCATATTAGTGAATTGACATGCTTTGGCTGTATAGACTCATTCTCACAGCCGAGTTTGACAGGTACAAAGCAACAGGTGCATGGCCCAGGATGCACAGGCTCTGCATGAGTGTCCACAAAACCATCTCTGTGTACCTGTCAGACTTGGCTGTGTGAGTTCATACAGCCCATGCATGTCCATTCACTAATATGGGCTGTCGTTAAAGTGGTATTCCGGCCGAAATTATAGTTTTTAAATAAAAATACCCCTATAATACACAAGCTTAATGTATTCTAGTAAAGTTAGTCTGTAAACTAAGGTCTGTTTTGTTAGTTTATAGCAGTAGTTTGTTATTTTATAAACTTACAGCAGGCCGTGGCCATCTTAAGTGTGGGCATCTGAAGCCAGACTGTATTTCTTCCTGGATCTCATCCTTGCAGATCTCGCACATGCACAGTGCAGCACAAGCAGTGTAATAGGTTTTAGGTCAGTTTTCCATAGCAACGGTAGTGTCAGAGGAAGTTGCCACCCCTTCCCAGAAGGCATTGCAAACAGGAAATGATGCGATGGGCCGCGGCCAGGGAGGAGGAAGTGAAAAATGAATACAGCAGATATACAGTAGGTGCTGAGAAAAAAAATATCCAATTTGTTTACAGTGCACAGTTTAGTGAGGGATGCTGAAGAGTTGTAAAAGTGGGTGGAACTCCACTTTAAGAAACTCAATAGCAGAACAGAAAATTAAACAAAGAGCTCTTACATAGTCTGGTTGAAAAATTACCATCTAGTTCAACCAATAAAAAGGAAAAAGGAAAAACCTAAAAAAAATCCCATACAATCATACACTATATTACCAATAGTATTGGGACACCTGCCTTCACATGCACGTGAACTTAAATGGCATCCCAGTCTTAGCCCCGGTCACATCGGTGCGATTTGACATGTAAAATTGCAGCCTAGTGCCGGTAATGGCACTGTCCCAATCGGTGCGACACTAACTTTGCGGCGCCGTACCGATTTCCACAAGTAGTTCCTGTACTATTTTTGGCGACTTCAGGGGCGATTTCATTAGACTTCTGTCCATGAACCCGCACATATGTCTTTAAAATCACCCACGAAATTGCACTGAAATGCGGGTTTGAAATCGTGCAAGTTCAGCTGAACTCGGACTTTTAAAACCTGTGTACATTTCAAACCTGCGTTCAGTGTGAATGAGGGCTTAGTCCGTAGGGTTCAATATTGAGTTGACCCACCCTTTGCAGCTTTAACTCTTCTGGGAAGGCTGTCCACAAGGTTTAGGAGTGTGTCTATGGGAATGTTTGACCATTCTTCCAAAAGCGCATTTGTGAAGTCAGGCACTGATGTGGATGAGAAGGCCTGGCTTGCAGTCTCCACTCTAATTCATCCCAAAGGTGTTCTATCGGGTTGAAGTCAGGCCAGTTAATTTCTTCCATCCCAAACTCGCTCATTCATGTCTTTACGGACCTTGCTTTGTGCACTGCTGCACAGTCATGAACAGGAAGGGGCCATCCTTAAACTGTTCCCACAAAGTTGGGAGCATGAAATTGTACAAAATGTCTTGGTATGCTGACACCTTAGGAGTTCCCTTCACTGGAACTAAGGAGCCAAGTCCAACCCCTGAAAAACAACCCCACACCATAATCCCCCCTACACCAAATGATTTGGACCAATGCACAAAGCAAGGTCCATAAAGACATGGATGAGCGGGTTTGGGGTGGAGGAACTTAACTGGCCTGCACAGAGTCCTGACCTCAACCCAATAGAACACCTTTGGGATGAATTAGAGTGGAGACTACAAGCCAGGCCTTCTCGTCCACATCAGTGCCTGACCTCACAAATGGAAGAATGGTCAAACATTCCCATAGACACACTCATAAACCTTGTGGACGGCCTTCCCAGAAGAGTTGAAGCTGTTATAGACGCAAAGGATGGGCCAACTCAATACTGAACCCTACGGACTAAGACTGGGATGCAATTAAAGTTCATGTGCGTGTAAAGGCAGGCGTCCCAATACTTTTGGTAATAAAGTGTATATACACAATCCTATACCTATTGTTCATCCAGATGAAGGCAAAAAACCCCAGCAAAGCATGATCCAATTTGCTATAGCGGGGGAAAAATGTCCTTCTTGCTCCCCTGAGAGGCAATCGGATATTCCCTGAATCAACTTTAGCTATAAATGTTTGTATCCAGTTATATTATGTACATTTAGGAAAGAATCCAGGCCTTTTTTAGCAATCTACTGAACTGACCAATCCCTTCACACTGAATGGTGCTGAACACCCATTGGAATAAGTCCTAAGGTGTTAGTAAGAGGGGAGAAGTAGTGTAGTTCCTTAAATAAATGTTACTGTTCTTTAGCTGCTGCCTACAGTTTGATTGGATTGGTAAATGTGAGAAACTCCTTAGACCCCCTTCACATGGGGCAGACTGCCTTCCAAACAGGCATCTGCTCATAGGTCCTCTGCTGAACAGAGCAGAGTCGGTGGATGACAGGTCCATGTTGGCTCAGTGTATGCAGAGTGGACACAGATCAAGTCTAGGGGGGGGGGGGGGCGGGTAGTCTAGGTAGTACGTTTACACCCGACTACCTCCGATCCGCCATTCCTTTTTTTTAAGCGGACAGGATCAGATCAGAGGTAGGTGTGGGCAAACAGTCAGAAGTCTAATTACACCCGCTGGTCCATATGAATGAATTGACTATCCAGTCGTGTGATAGGGGCCTTAGTACTGGCATTTTTTTCATCTGGTTCTCTGTATTTTGAGGCAGTAGGGAGTATATTACAGCACCCCCAGCAGATGTGCTCCAGGATCACCAGATTCCCAATAAAAGAGAGTAGGGTGGAGTGGTGCCAAACAGCAATATATTGAAATGTTATATCTTTAAAGTAACACCAGTGAAGAAAATATATTCTATTCAAGTATGTATTTCTAACTGAAAAAAGTCATTCCTTTTGCTGTCAACTCCTCCAAATCTAAATTTTTTTCTTTCTGCTGCTGTGATCCAACTTCCTGTTAGAGGCCTACATTAATTCTTCATTATCCCATTTTATGTAAGACCATAGCCTCCATCTCTTTCTAACGCCTGAGATGGACTAGGGACTATGGAGCATCGACTATGGGATTTGTAGTGTGCCTAGAGTAGTGTATATGACTGCAACTAACATGTACTGATCATTTCAAACAAGGAGAAGTTAGGGGGAAAGGAAATGTACAGAAACTCACCAAGGATGTTACACGGAGGCGGAAAATCACAGTAAGAAACAATCTCATGAACAATAGATTACAGGAATATTAAAGCGGTTGTTGATAAAAAAAATTCCCTGCAAGGCAATGTCATAATTGGCTAGTATGCATCGCATAATAGCACATCATGAGAGACTTACCTTAGAATTAAGCCCTCCAGTGCCACACTGTCAACGTTGAGAGGGCTGACATCTTCCCCCCCGGTCTTCCTTCCGGGTTTGCATCCTCTGGCTACATGTGTGGCCGGGGACGTGATGACATCACTCCCTCATATGCATGCGGGAGCCGCCGTTTACAGCACGGGCTCTGAAGGTCCAGCACTGTATGTCGGAACTTCAGAGCACATGCGCAGGCTTACCTGTAGGTACTGTGAATATCTCTTAAACCTGCATAGTTTAGGAGATATTCACAGTACCTACAGGTAAGCCTTATTATAGGCTTGCCTGTAGGTACAAGTGGTAGAACTGAGTTTACTACCACTTTAAGTAGTGGATGTGTATGGAATATTTGTGAAAAATAAAGATATCCTTTAGTGCCGCATCAGGCCCTCGTCCTGCACCCAGAAGAAGATACAGTCAGGTCCATAAATATTGGGACATCGACACGATTCTAATCTTTTTTGGCTCTATACACCACCACAATGGATTTGAAATGAAACGAACAAGATGTGCTTTAACTGCAGACTTTCAGCTTTAACTTGAGGGTATTTACATCCAAATCAGGTGAACGGTGTAGGAATTACAACAGTTTGTATATGTGCCCCCCACTTTTTAAGGGACCAAAAGTAAAGGGACAGATTAACAATCATCCATCAAACTTTCACTTTTTATTACTTGGTTACAAATCCTTTGCAGTCAATTACAGCCTGAAGTCTGGAACGCATCACCAGACGTGGAGTTTCATCCCTGGTGATGCTCTGCCAGGTCTCTACTGCAACTGTCTTCAGTTCCTGCTTGTTCTTGGGGTATTTTCCCTTCAGTTTTGTCTTCAGCAAGTAAAATGCATGCTCAATCGGATTCAGGTCAGGTGATTGACTTGGCCATTGCATAACATTCTACTTCTTCCCTTAAAAAACTCTTTGGTTGCTTTTGAAGTATGCTTCGGGTCATTGTCCATCTGCACTGTGAAGCACCGTACAATGAGTTCTGAAGCATTTTGCTGAATATGAGCAGATAATATTGCCCGAAACACTTCAGAATTCATCCTGCTGCTTTTGTCAGCAGTCACATTATCAATAAATACAAGAGAACCAGTTCCATTGGCAGCCATACATGCCCACGCCATGACACTACCACCACCATGCTTCACTGATGAGGTGGTATGCTTTGGATCATGAGCAGTTCCTTTCCTTCTCCATACTCTTCTCTTCCCATCACTCTGGTACAAGGTGATCTTGGTCTCATCTGTCCATAGGATGTTGTTCCAGAACTCTGAAGGCTTTTTTAGATGTTGTTTGGCAAACTCTAATCTAATCCTGTTTTTGAGGCTCACCAATGGTTTACATCTTGTGGTGAACCCTCTGTATTCACTCTGGTGAAGTCTTCTCTTGATTGTTGACTTTGACACACATACACCTACCTCCTGGAGAGTGTTCTTGATCTGGCCAACTGTTGTGAAGGGTGTTTTCTTCACCAGGGACAGAATTCTTCAGTCATCCACCACAGTTGTTTTCCGTGGTCTTCCGGGTCTTTTGGTGTTGCTGAGCTCACCAGAGCGTTCTTTCTTTTTAAATATGTTCCAAACAGTTGATTTGGCCACACCTAATGTTTTTGCTATCTCTCTGATGGGTTTGTTTTGTTTTTTTCAGCCTAATAATGGCTTGCTTCACTGATAGTGACAGCTCTTTGGATCTCATATTGAGAGTTGACAGCAACAGATTCCAAATGCAAATAGCACACTTGAAATTAAATGAGCAGCCAATTGTCCCATTACATTTGGTCCCTTAAAAATTGTGAGGCACATATACAAACTGTTGTAATTCCTACACCGTTCACCTGATTTGGATGTAAATACCCTCAAATTAAAGCTGAAAGTCTGCAGTTAAAGCACATCTTGTTTGTTTCATTTTAAATCTATTGTGGTGGTGTATTGAGCCAAAAAGATTAGAATTGTGTCAATGTCCCAATATTTATGGACCTGACTGTAGGTATAGCTCTTGCTGACAGTCATTTTCAAGAAATCTGCCCATCCACCTGAAAATTCTAATACACTCATCCCTAGTTGCAGAATTAAACATCATTTGCAAAACACCAGTAAAAATAATAGATTTTATTTCAAAATCACATGTTGCAAATACATAAGTATTTCGATGATACATCTGACTCTGGAATGAGCATTGGAAGTACATGTTCGGAACAAGGGGTCAATCTGCAAGTGACAATAAGACACAGATCCATCCTAGTAAACCTTAGGATGTCAGTTAAGCCACTGCTCTGTTATAACAGCAGGAGACACAGCAGACATTATTACAGTAGTGCATTCCAATACACAGTAATTTACACATTTCACTGAATGCGTACAGGAGGAACCACCCGCCGACAGAGCTACAGACAACAAACACATCTGGTTACATCACATATTGCTCACACTCAGATCAAACAGTGATTGCAGAGGTTGGACAATTGCATCAGTGCAGAGTGCATTCTGTCACATTATCACAGGAGACTGACAACACATGGAAGCCAGGCAGCAAGAGTGACAGTAACTGCTACACAAGGCTGGAACAGTATAGAGAAGAGTTATGGGATACTGCGAGGAGAACAGCTCCCACGCATGTAAATGGAGTATGGATGTTATTTTTAGTGTTATTGCAATGACAACAGGTAGACAGTGTAAATGAATGTGTAACAAGCAATCAGCTTGTTTTTTGTTTTTTTTGAGCAACAGATTGGTAACTCTACACCTCTTACACATTGGGAATAATGCTCAAATCCAATGCCATACATAACTCATTTCTGATCACCCACTGAGAGCAATCAAAATTATGAATATACATTTTTTTGTCTTTGTCCTAGTCAGTCATTACATAACTAAACCCTAAATCCTAAAGTAGAAGTTCCAATTCTTTTTTTTTTTATCACAATGTTCTGTTTATTACAGTGTTCTTGTATGTTAGTGTTCTGTCCCATCATCCTATATGTTGTGGAAGGCTAGCTACATGGGGGGACAGAATGCCCAGCCTTCCCCAATGGCCATCTGACAACTCAGCTAGCAAGCAGACCGCTACATTGATAGGATAGTTGGCACTTATCTCCAGCATAATAGTGGACACTTATCTCTTTATTACAATGTTCTGTTTTATTACAGTGTTCTTGTATGTTAGTGTTCTGTCCCATCATCCTATGTGGCGTGGAAGACTAGCTACATGGGAGGACAGAATGCCCAGCTTTCCCCAATGGTCATCTGACAACTCAGCTAGCAAACAGACCGCTACATTGATAGGATAGTTGGCACTTATCTCCAGCATGATAGTGGGCACTTATCTCTTTAGTACAATGTTTCGTCTCCGAAGGGCTAAAGTGCATGTGGTATTTTGTCCCATCTTCCTGTGTGCTGTGGAAGGCTAGCTTTGTGGAAAGACATGACGCTCTCTCCCTCCATGGAAGTCTGACAACTCAGCTAAAAAGGAGACAGATATATTGATAGCTGGCACTTATTTCCAGCTCCAAGCACCATCCTTAGACAAGCATCGCCAAGAGGAATACAGAGTGATGGGAGGCTGACACCCCAACCCCCCCCTGCCTTTGCATTGCTCTTGCTAGTATTTGTTTAGAGCAGTGGTTCTCAACCTCAGTCCTCAAGTACCTCCAACGGGCCATGTTTTCAGGTTTTCCTTTACTTTGCACAGCTGCTTTAAATCAATATCAATGACATGGTATTGATAAGAGCTATTTTATCTAAGGGAAGTTCCCAAAATATGGCCTGTTGAGGGTACTTGAGGACTGAGGTTGAGAACCACTGGTCTTAAGCAAGTGCTTGGGGCCAAAGATAAGTGAGATAATTGTTGGCTATCAGTGAAGGCATCTTCTTGGTAGGTGCATTGTCAGACAGCTGTGGGGAGGGGGTGCTGTCCTATCTGGCCACGTAGCTATCCGTGCACAGCATGTGGGAAGAAAGGAAAAAAAATACTACATTTACTTTGTCCCCAGAACACTATAATAAAAAAGACATAACATTTCTTTAAATGTGAAACATCTGGACCCTCTAAAGCTGGCACACGACACGGCTAAAGACTTATTGTGCCAGATTTGATTTAGCCAGATCAAAAATGTTTCAGTCAAAACAATGGATGGAGAATTTGACTTAGCACCCCCCTCCCCCACTCGCACTCTGGGCTTGATGCCCCTGCAGACATGGAAATCTAGGAAAAGAAAGAACTGGGCAAGAACTGCAGTAGGTAGACATCTCTCTCTGCAGTGCGGAGTCACGATAAATAACAAGCCAGTTTGTAGTTTAGTTTGTGAGTGTAAAGTAAAAAAATATGAAATATGGTTCCAATGAAAAATGAATGTCAACTTAATTTTGTTAATTTTTTTCTTAAGATTTGGTCCCCATGGATAGTCTACTCATTAACCTAGTCTGGAGTTTTGCTAATAGCTACAGTGAATATCTTTCATTTTGGGCTATTCTATGTCAAATCTCCCATGGTTGGGACAGTTCTGGTAAATTGGACCTGCCATGTCCTATTAAATTATATAGCAAATAGTCCACAACCACTGGCTATCTGTGCCTTATTATAATTATTTTATAGACCATGACTTAAAACTATATTGCCCTACTGAATGGTATGCATGCACTTGTCTGCAGTTCCCGCTTTGTTCCTGTTGAAACCTTAACAAAAACTATTAAACGAGAAATAAAGGTTCTGGATGAGCTGACATTCTAAGGCAATTGTATTTGCTTTGAAAATCACTTACAAAAGTGACTTTCTCTACCATGTCGATGATGCACTTGTTTGTTAGATGCAATAAAGCCAAGAGCATTTGACGTTTCTGCGTGTTACATGTTACATCATTTCTCAGAATGAATTTCTTCACAAAGTAAGCTTTTGACTAGTGCAGAGGTTGAGTTTTCTAAGCTCTGTGAGGTCATGTTACAATGAGGTCATGTTACAATGGCAATTCTGGTTGCTAGTGTTAGAATCATTAAGAGTCCACTCATTTTCTCCTGCAGTGTTGCTTTCTTGCTGCCTAGCCCAGCCACATGTCATTCCTTCACTGCTTCCTTACTGGTGATCACTTGAGTCTGAAAGAGTGCCCGGTAACAGATGATCCTCTCTCCCGATGGTTTAATTTAGAACCAGATTACAAATGAATTCAACACATTTCAGGGGAACAACCTCACCCTTCTTCAGGGCCGTTGATATGACACTTTGTGAAGCGATCATGCCTCGCTTCCATAACATACCACATACTGGCATTATACAAGTACTGCCAACAGCATTCATCACCTACTATTGAAGCCTGATTTCGCCACAAAGTGTCATATCAACAGCCCTGATAAAGGGGAAGGTTTTTCCCCTGAAACGCGTTGGCTTCATCTGAAAACTTTGTCATCCTCAATAAAGGTCTAAATGAAACCATCAAGAGAGAGGATCATCTGTTACTGGGTGCTCATTCAGACTCACTTAAAGTTTCTCCAGCTGACACGGCCGATATTAGAAAAGTAGCAGCCCGAAGATCTCAGTTGAGTACACTACCAACGCCTACACTTGGGCGATGAATTCCCCAAGATAAACACCTGCCACATTCATTGTTTCAATATCTACCAACAACCTATTGATTGGTTCACCAGTCCAGCCCAGTGTTTTGTGGACCTCAGAGTCTTGCTGGTGATCAAGATGCTTCAGCTTTCATGTCAGTGTGGGAGCAACACATATTATGTTGTGCAGACTTGTACTTTGTAGTGAGGTGTTGGCAGGTTTTAAATTAGCCTAATGGAGGGGTCCTAGAAAATCTTTTTGTTTTGCATTACTACAGAGAGATGTGAAGTTACCAATCTGACCCACTGTCTTTAAAGGACCACTAAAGCTAAAACAAAAAACTTACTTTATGTGAAAGGAGTAGTAATAAAATGATAAAATATGTATAAAAAAGTGCATACACACAGGGAAAATCACAAACTTTATCTCTTTACTCCAGGCAATCTGTTTATTGGTCAGCTAGCTTTTTAACCTGAAGAAGAAATAATTGGTTTTATTCTATATTGGGAAATATTTCTGACAACTATGATACTTATTATGTTAAAGTGTTACTAAACCCAGGACCCTGCATTCACTATATCTGGTCTCCCACAGTACACAGAACATGGAAATGCAATTATTTTAGTAAATATAAACTGCTAAATACCTTTTTTCATTAGCAGTAAATAGCAGTCTTGTGACTTCTTTCAGTATCTGGTTAAAGCTTGTAAGAGGAATTTTCATTCTACTCTGACTGTCCTATGAGGCTGCATGACTTCTGACCCTCTGTCTGGACAGTGCTGATTGGCCCTCTGCCAATCACATGCACCCTCCCAAGAAAATAGAAAAAATATAATCTCTAGCAATACACACCAAACTGAGCATGTGCAGAGTGACTCCAATACTTTGTCTTATCTGGAGATGGATTGGGGACAGTGGAAGAAGGGGAAAGATCAGAGAAGACAGGATCGAACAGCCTTTTTACACAATGCGGAGGATTGACCCCTTAGGTTCCACACTGAGTATAGCAAGCATGCTTTACTGCATATACAGACTGGTTTTACTGTTGCATGTTTAGTAACACTTTAAGTAATATCAAAGCCTAACTCAGAGCATCTACATATTGTTACTATGACCCCCTCCCCAGCTGTTAAAGGAAATAAATTCTTATTGTGTAGCCTCCCTGGCGTTTTTCCAGAGTGTGGCTCGGGATGAAAATTCAGGACCATTAGCGGTAACCCCGAGCCACACTCGGGATTACATCGCAGGATCCTGGTGTGGCTTTACTTACCTTGTCCCCGGGATCCTGCGGTGTCCCCCGCTGTGTCTGCGGGCTCTGTCCTCCTCCGAAGCCTCTCCTTGCCAGGCTCCGTTCCCTGCGAGCGTCGTGACGCACGGGGGCAGAGCCTGGCGGCAAATTCAAAAAATTTTAAAAATCATAACACATACAGTACTGTAATCTTACAGATTACAGTACTGTATGAAATCATTTCACATCCCTTTTGTCCCCAGTGCTTTGTCCTATGCCCTGCATGCAGTTTTATGTGATATATACTGTTCTTTCTGCCTGGAAACTGGAGATTGTCCATAGCAACCAAAAAGTGTCCCTTTACGTCAAAAGTGGATTTAGACCAGCTAGAAAACAGCGATAGTAAATTACAACACTTGCAGAATTGAGCGATAGTGAATCGTGGGGAAATTTATTTTATTATTATTATTATTTATTTATTTTTTTAATTATTTATTTTTATTTATTATATTATAATTTATGTTTTTGTGTTTCAAACTTTATCATACCCGGGATATCTACTAGACTCTTGTTTGGACAGATTTAAGTGTGTTATTGTTAAGAATTACAGGCCTACAATATAAAACGCCAAATTTCCATGCAAAATAATTGTACCGCTTTCAGCACCTAAAATCCGAAAGAATCATACCGCCAGGGAGGTTAAGATATAACAGATAAGTACTTACCTTAACCTGGGTACTGCAGTCTACCTTTTCTCTGATTCCAGTAGTGATGATCGGTCCCTGGGAGTCACTCCTTTTCCCAATCTTCAACCAGTCTTGTTGCCACCCCTCATGCCAATATCATCCTGTACTATAATGTTGCAGTTTACCAATTCTTAGATGTGATGGCTGCATTATTATTATTTTTTTTAGACTTCCCTTCCTTTGTTTTCATCTGGTGATTCTGCCAGTAAGTCTGTTGTTTTTCAACAGAACAAGCTGTCCTGCAGATATCACAGTTACAGGTTTGAGACAAACCATTTACTACTGACAGAGGTGCTTACAATTTTATTTATTTATGTAAACCTTTTAGTCCAAAAGAAAAAACAACAAACTGCTGTAACTGCTCATAAAGTGTTAGCTGGAGTTCAACTTTAATTTCTAATGCCCTGTACATACGGTCGGACATTGATCGGACATTCCGACAACAAAATCCATGGATTTTTTCCAATGGATGTTGGCTCAAACTTGTCTTGCATACACACGGTCACACAAAGTTGTCAGAAAATCCGATCGTCCTAAACGCGGTGACGTAAAACACGTGCGTAGGGACTATAAACGGGGCAGTAGCCAATAGCTTTTGTTTCTTAATTTATTCTCAGCATGCGTGGCACTTTGTGCGTCGGATTTGTGTACACACGATCGGAATTTCCGACAACGGATTTTGTTGTCGGAAAATTTTATAGCCTGCTCTCAAACTTTGTGTGTCGGAAATTCTGATGGAAAATGTGTGATGGAGCCCATACACAGTCGGAATTTCCGACAACAAGGTCCTATCACACATTTTCCATCGGAAAATCCGACGTGTGTACAGGACAATAGTGTATCGAACTCTGCTAGCACATTTAAACCTGCAAATTAGGACATTAGCTGTCCTTAGGAAACGTCTTAGGACGATTCATACAAAAGTTCTCGAAACATTCAAATGCTGTTTGAAAGATTCCATTTGCTTTTAACTTTTGATTTTGAAATAAAATGACTTTATCAAAAGAAAACCACATACACTGTTAGAAATTTGTTTGTATGAGAAACATTTTCCATCCTGCTCCTTCGAATTTTCTCATCACTGCAGTAGAAAACAAACACTGATTTTACCCACTAATATTTAAAAAGAAGAACAAACTTTCTTAGAACATTCTTTTCCTATGAATTTTCATTTGCAATTCTACCCATCTATGGTCAGCTTAACATGCCCCTCCCCCAGACTGACAATACAGCTGTCCAAAGGTGCCCCTGTGCTCCTTCATCCAGAGTGGGGGCACTCTAATACAAGAGGTGTGTTACTGGCCAGATCAACCGATGAAAACAGGGGGAAAAAGCCTAAAAAAAGAAAACGAATGCAGCCACCACATCTAATAATTAATAAACCGGGAATATACGTGTATTATATTTCTGGTTTGTGGTTTAATACTGCTTTAAGGTAAGCAATTTATCAACTATTATCTCAACCTCCTAGACAAAATAAGCATTAAATCAGCTTTATCAGCTAGGCATTTTGATAACTTTGTGAAAATGCTGGGAGTTCAGCTTTAAGTATTGATGCTCTTCTGAAATTTCACAATTTTTTCAGGAATATTATTAAAAATGACTTACATAAACCAAGTTTTAGTCTGTGTTTAGTGGTCCCTTACTGCAATCTAATTAATTGAATCATTGAGACTCTCTTCACTTGGCGTGCTCTTACTGATGTTTGTCATGCTAACCATTAGAGATTTGACTTTTTGGGCGTAGTAGTCCCTCAGATTGACAGAAGCCACGTCCTTCATCCCATCCCCAAAATCACAGCTTCTCATGGCATTTTCTAATTGTTTCTGTCGCCTGTAGAAATGAGAGAACTTATTGAATATGAGAGTGATGGGAAGCACAACCACCAATATGCCAGCCAGAATGCAAGCAGAAGCAGTCAGTTTGCCAGCTATGGTACCTGGGACCACGTCCCCATATCCTACCGTTGTCATGCTAACAGTGGCCCACCACCAGCAAGCCGGGATAGTGGCCAATCCATCGTTTTCCTCCTTTTCGATGGTATAAGCCACAACAGAGAATATAGAAATTCCTACAGAAAGATAAAGAAGCAGCAACCCCACTTCTTTGTAGCTGTATTTTAGGGTTGCCCCCAAAGACCTCAAACCTGTGGAATGTCTGGCAAGTTTCAGAATCCGGAAAATCCTCATAAGTCTGAGCACTTGAGCCACCCTCCCCAAGTTAGCCAGAGCTGGGCTGCTCTCCACCACCAAGTTGACAATTAATGTAATGTAAAATGGAGCTATGGAGATCAGGTCTATGATGTTCAGGGGGTGCTTGAAGAACGCCATTGTATCTGGAGATACAGCAAAACGGACCACCAGCTCTAAGGTGAACCAAGCTATTCCAAAATGTTCCACTATCTCAAAGCGAGAGTCCTCGTCTGCGTTCCCATTTGCATTTACTATCTGGAAGTCTGGCAAGCTATTCAGGCACATTGTTATAATGGATCCAATCACTATTATGATGGAGAGGATGCTGAAAATCCTGCTCAGGATGGAATAGCCTGGGTTATCAAGGGCTAGCCACAGTCTTCTTCTGAGGTTGCCAAGCAGCTGTTTATCAAACTTGGAAGCATCGTGATAAAAGGCCAGGATCTCATCAAAGGAAGAAGTGGTGCTCTCCTGTTCACTTTTCTCCTCCCATTGATCCTGTTCTGGTTCCACTTTCCTCCCATGGTAGCTGTAACTACAACACGAGTCTATAAAAAATTCATTAATGCCCCAGTATTCAATCTCTTGGCAAAAGGAGAAAACACACAGCTCCCCCATGACGTGGAGTTTACCGGTGTTGTAAAAATGCAGCACATAAGGAAAAAGCTCTGGGTTCCTGTCAAAGTAGAACTCATTCTTGGCGTCATCATAATCGTCACACAGTTCCAGGATGGACTCCTTCGACTGACAGGCCAACAACTTGCACAGTCTAGTCTCTGGGAATTTCAGCAGCGTGTCGTATCTTAACCTTTTCTTGAACCCTCCGACATTTATACTAATCTCTGTATCTTCAAAATCGGTTTCAGACAAATCCCTCAATATTGTGCCTGTCATATTGAGCTTAGAAGCCTCTACAAGGCAGACCTACACAAAACAAAGGAAAGAGAGAACATGACATCAATAATAATTTCCAATCCAAGACAACCGTTTACAGTGCAATCAGAATATCAACATCTGTGTAAAAATGATATATAATTTAGACGTACATAGAGGTCACAGAGCATAGAGAGATATTACCAATTCCTGTTGATGTAAATATTACTCCACCATGTTGCATTAGTGTTAATAGTGAGCTCCATGCAGATAGACTCTAAAAATCACAAATGAATACAGCTCTACATTCTATAACACATCATTAAATGTATTTTTTAAAGCAAGCAGTGTCAAATTTTGACTATGCATAAGCAGAGCTCTGAGAGGGAGAGAGAAAAGCAGCACAAGAAGCCAATCAATTGTGATGCAGTGCAAGAAACATGCTGAGGGGGAAAGAGAGCAGTGATGGAGAGAGAGAGAGAGAGAGAGAGAGAGAGAGAGAGAGAGAGAGCGCATTAGTGCGTTGCTTTTCCTTTCACTGTCTAGTCACAGGATAGGGGTGGGAGGGGGACATGTAACTGAAACTGCATCTACAACAGAGATAGATCCCCTCCCCAAGCTGGGCTATTTGGTGTAGCAGAGCTGTGTAAATCTCAGGACTGGATGGCCTACACTATCTTCTTCCCAGACAATGCTGCTGTCCAAGGGTGCCTCCATTGCTCCTCCTTCCAGTGTGGAGACACCCTAAGTGTGTTACTGGCCAGATCACCAGGTGAAAAGAAGAGAAAAGAAAAAAAATAATGCAGTCACCACATCTAGGGATTGGTAAGCTGCAATATATTACATTTGTTTAATTTTTTGTTTAGTACTGTTTTAAGCAATGACAAAATGAAATCATTTATATCACATGGGTATATCAATTCTATTTCATGTGATAATATAATATGAAAATCAATAAAGAATCATAAAATATAATTTATGATCAGGTGAACCATGTAAGGCTCACCATACGCATTAAGCTCAACGCACATATTAAAATCTGACTGTACAATCTCCTTTAGATCTACCAAAAGCGATGTAGTGCAAGGACTTTCCTGATTGGATACAGATTGATTGGTTAGACATGGTAGGTGCTCATATTACATCATTTTGGTAAATCTAATATTGATTGTACAAAGATTGTATGGTCAGAGTGTAACGTGGATGGTAACCCTTACAATCTGACCATACAATAAACTTTATGGTGGCCACACATTATCCAATTTACATGCAATTTGATCAAAATGATCAAATTCACAAACAAATGAATATCACTAACTTCCCATCTGATCGCTTTAGACTTGATTTTGATCGGATTCAATTAAAATGAGTCGATCGGCCAGGGTGGAAAATGATTGATCCTTTTTCATCAATCGCCAGCACTGAAATGCTTTGTTTATAAATGTGATTCTGTATTCAGATTATGAGTTTACATGGTGGAAACAGATCAGAAGAGATCGATCAGAAAATAAATCGATCATCTAACGAAATGTGTATGACCACCATTAGATCTACCAAAACTATGTTATATGAAGACCTACTGAAACTAGCCAACCAACCTGTACACAACCAGGCAAGCCCTTGCACTATATAGTTGTTGGTAGATCTTCAGGCAAGCCCTTGCACTATATAGTTGTTGGTAGATCTTCAGGAAAGCCCTTGCATTACCTAGTTGTTGGTAGATCTTTAGGCAAGCCCTTGCACTACATAGTTGTTGGTAGATCTTCAGGCAAGCTCTTGCACTACGTAGTTGTTGGTAGATCTTCAGGCAAGCCCTTGCACTATATAGTTGTTGGTAGATCTTCGGGCAAGCCCTTGCACTATATAGTTGTTGGTAGATCTTCAGGCAAGCCCTTGCATTACCTAGTTGTTGGTAGATCTTTAGGCAAGCCCTTGCACTACATAGTTGTTGGTAGATCTTCAGGCAAGCCCTTGCATTACCTAGTTGTTGGTAGATCTTTAGGCAAGCCCTTGCACTACATAGTTGTTGGTAGATCTTCAGAAAAGCTCTTGCACTACATAGTTGTTGGTAGATCTTTAGGAAAGCCCTTGTACTACGTCGTTTTTGGTAGATCTTCAGGCAAGCCCTTGTACTACGTAGTTGTTGGTAGATCTTCAGGCAAGCCCTTGCACTACATAGTTGTTGGTAGATCTTTAGGCAAGCCCTTGCACTATATAGTTGTTGGTAGATCTTTAGGCAAGCCCTTGCACTATATAGTTGTTGGTAGATCTTCAGGCAAGCCCTTGCACTACGTAGTTGTTGGTAGATCTTTAGGCAAGCCCTTGCACTATATAGTTGTTGGTAGATCTTCAGGCAAGCCCTTGCACTATATAGTTGTTGGTAGATCTTCAGGCAAGCCCTTGCACTACATAGTTGTTGGTAGATCTTCAGAAAAGCTCTTGCACTACATAGTTGTTGGTAGATCTTTAGGAAAGCCCTTGTACTACGTTGTTTTTGGTAGATCTTCAGGCAAGCCCTTGCACTACATAGTTGTTGGTAGATCTTTAGGAAAGCCCTTGTACTATGTAGTTTTTGGTAGATCTTCAGGCAAGCCCTTGCACTACGTAGTTGTTGGTAGATCTTCAGGAAAGCCCTTGCACTACGTAGTTGTTGGTAGATCTTCAGGAAAGCCCTTGCACTACGTAGTTGTTGGTAGATCTTCAGGAAAGCCCTTGCACTACGTAGTTGTTGGTAGATCTTCAGGCAAGCCCTTGCACTACGTAGTTGTTGGTAGATCTTCAGGAAAGCCCTTGCACTACGTAGTTGTTAGTAGATCTTCAGGCAAGCCCTTGCACTACGTAGTTGTTGGTAGATCTTCAGGAAAGCCCTTGTACTACGTAGTTGTTGGTAGATCTTTAGGAAAGCCCTTGCACTACGTAGTTTTTGGTAGATCTTCAGGCAAGCCCTTGCACTATGTAGTTGTTGGTAGATCTTCAGGAAAGCCCTTGCACTACGTAGTTGTTGGTAGATCTTCAGGCAAGCCCTTGCACTACATAGATTTGGTAGATCTTCAGGCAAGCCCTTGCACTACATAGTTATTGGTAGATCTAACATAGATTGTACAATCAGATCATAGCGTGTGTGAAAAGCTTAAGCGTAAACTGTTCACAATATAGAAATACCATAGCAAAAATCCATGACTCTTTACTATAAAAATGTCAGCATGCAATACAGTATAGATATTAACACATGTATCTGCATGTCTGCTATTGCTTGGTGATGTCATGCAGTAATATGTGATGAAATAAATAAAGAATAATAAGATAAGGCAACCCATAAGTGTAATCTGTTCAGAATTATAAAAATTTTACATCAAAGCTCCATTATTGTTTACTATAACTTAGTTTACCATGTCAGCATGCCAGAAAATAGAAATGCCATAGCAAAGATCTATGACTCTTTACTATAAGTATGTCAGCATGCAATACAGTCTAGAATAGATGCTAACACATGCATCTACATATCTGTCATTACATAGTGCAGTAATATGAGAATAAATCAATAAAGAATCATAAGATATGATTATGATCAGGAAACCCATGTATGTGTAAATTGTTCAGAATATGGAAATTCTATATGAAAGCTCCATGATTGTTTACTATTACTAAGCTTACTATAAGTATGTCAGCATGCATCACTCTATAGCTGTTAACACATGTACCTGCATGCCTGTTATTGCTTAGTGATGTCATGTAGTCAGATACGATGAAATCAATAAAGAAGCATGAGATATATTTATGATCAGGTAACCCGTATACGTCTAAACTCTTCAAAATATAGAAATTCTATATGAAAGCTTAATGACTTTTTACTACAACTTAGTATGTCAGCCTGCAATACAGTATAGATGTTAACAAAGGTATCTGCCTGTCTGTGATTACATAGTGATGTCATGTAGAAATCGAAGATGAAATGCAACACTGTACGGCTGTTATCACATGTACCTGCATGTCTGTCATTGCTCAGTGATATAATGTAGTCAGATAAGATAAAATCAATAAAGAATAATGAGATATATTTATGATCGGGTGACCCATATAAGCCTAAACTGATAAAAATATAGAAATTCTATATAAAAACTCAATGACTATTTACTACAACTTAGTATGTCAGCCTGCAATACAGTATAGATGTTATCTAATGTATCTGCCTGTCTGTCATTGCTTAGTGATATCATGTAGAAATCAAAGCTGAAATCAATAAATAATCAGAATAAGACATAAGAAATATTTATGATCAGTGAATTTAAACTGTTCAGGATATGGAAATTCGAAATGAAAGCTCAATGATTATTTACTATAACTAAGTTTTACTATAAGTATGTCAGCATGCCATACTGTATAACTGTTATCACATGTATTTGTCATTGCTTGGTGAGGTCATATAATAATATGAGATAAAATCAATAAAGAATCCTAAGACATATCTTGGAAATCCTCTATGAAAGCTCAATGACTGTTTACTATAACTAAGTTTTACTATAAGTATTCCAGCATGCAATGCTGTATAGCTGTTATCACATATACCTGCATGTCTGTCATTGCTTAGTGATGTCATGTAGAAATCTAAGATGAAATCAATAAAGAATCAGAATAAGACATATTTATGATCAGTGCATTTAAACTGCTCAGAATATAGAAATTCGAAATGAAAGCTCAATGATTATTTACTATTGGTTTTATTATAAGTATGTCAGTTTGCTATACTGCATAGATGTTAACACATGTATCTGTCATTGCTTGGTGATGTCATGCAATAATATGAGATGAAATCAATAAAGAATCATAACAAATATTTATGATCAGTAAATTTAAACTGTTCAGAATATGGAAATTTTAAGTGAAAGCTCAATGATTGTTTACTTATAACTAAGTTTTACTATAAGTATGTCAGCATGCAACACTGTATAGCTATTATCAGGTGTACCTGCATGTCTGTCATTGCTTGGTTATGTCATGTAATAATATAAGATGAAATCAATAAAGAATCCTAAGACATATTTATAATCAGTAAATCTAAACTGTTCAGAATATGGAAATTCTAAATGAAAGCTCAATGATTGTTTGTTTACTATAAGTTTTTTTATTTTATATAAATAGTTATTATATATTGTATTTGTCATTGCATGGTGGTGTCATGTACTAATATGAGATGCAATCAATAAAGAATCATAAGATATAATTCTGATTAGAAAGGATAAACTGATCAGAGTATGGAAATCCTCTCTGAAAGCTCCATGATTGTTTACTACAACCAACTAGTGTGATGCCATTTTATGTAATCCAATGCCAAGCAGTGCCAAGCGGTGCCAAGTTATGTTTGCCTTGCTCCTGGATGATTGCTATATTTTATCTTCTAGGCTTTAGGTGAATGAAATCCTACCTTTTATAGAGGGAACTTTATACCCCAATTGAAGGAAATGCAGTGATCCAACTTCCAGGGGCATCCTCTGCTCCTTCCATGGCAGGCTTTGGGGATCCCCATCACAGCTTGTTGAATGAATAGATTGGGGAGGGGTTGCAGATTCCTGGGCTGTGATGAGGTCCTCCTGAAGTTGTGTAGATGATGACCTGTTAGCAGCGCTGGATGATGGTGCTGAATGGACAGCTCCCAGCTCCGATCCCCGGCAGCTCACATGCTGGCAGGCAGCTCTCCTCTCCTTCCTCTGTCATTGTCTCCTCTCCTGCATTTATCGTTCGCTATTCCCCAGACAAGGAGCGTTGTTTTTCCTGCACAGGATCAAACTCCGCCTGGTTGCCCAGGTGCTCCCAGTGAGTGATGCAGGCTGGATTCCCTCCTCTGCATCATCATCATCATCATCATCATCATCAGCACATCAGGGAGGGGAGAACAGGCTGCCTGTCTGCAAAGCAAAGTTCACCCTATACACAGAGCTGGGAGCAGCCATGAGATGGGTGGCAGCCATAGGGGGAATGGTGCTGACAGGGAGAGTAGCGCAGTACTGTGCTCATCTCACATACATTAGATCGGTGGAAGGACACACAATATACAGACAATGGGGGCAGATCTGTGGACTGCCATAGAACACCATGGGCAGATGATGGATAAACAGGTGTGCATGGGATAAACAAGGGACAGCTCCACTCAGCTGATAGAAGAGGATAGATAGATGATGGAGAGAGAAGCTTCCATTGGATAGATATATAGAAGAGATGGATAGTAGAAAAATTATGGATAAACAGGTATGCATGGGATAAACAAGAAACAGCTCTCTCCTCTATTGATAGAAGAAGAAAGAAAATGGAAATAGAGGCTTGCATTAGAATTATAGAAAGAAGAAATGGGGAGACAAATGTTAGACAAATGATAACTAAACAGGTGTGCATGGCATAAACAAGGGACCACTCTCCTCGACTGATAGCAGAGGATAGATGGATGATGGAGAAAGAGGCTTACATTGGATAGATATATAGAAGAGAGATAGATAGTAGAAAAATGATGGATAAACAGGTGTGCATGGGATAAACAAGGGGCAGCGTTCCTCTACTGATGGCAGAGGATAGATGGATGATGGAGAGAGAAGCTTCCATTGGATAGATATATACAAGAGATGGATAGTAGAAAAATGATGGATAAATAGGTGTGCATGGGATAAACAAGGAACGGCTCTCCTCTACTGATACCCTGTTTCCCCGAAAATAAGACCTAGCGTGATCATCAGTGATGGCTGCAATATAAGCCCTACCCCCTAAATAAGCTCTAGTTAAAGTCCTTGTAGGTCTTATTTTCAGGGTAGGGCTTATTTTCAGGGAAACAGGGTAGGGCTTATTTGGGGGTTAGGGCTTATATTGCAGCCATCACTGACAATCACGCTAGGTCTTATTTTCGGGGGGACAAGGTAGAAGAAAAAAGATAATGGAAATAGTAGCTTGCATTAGATTTATAGAAAGAAGAAATGGAGAGACAAATAGTAGACAACTGATAAATAAACAGGTGTGCATGGGATAAACAAGAGACAGCTCTCCTCTATTGATAGCAGAGGATAGATGGATGAGGGAGAGAGAGGCTTACATTGTATATAGAAGAGAGCTAGATAGTAGAAAATGACGGATGAACAGGTGTGCATGGGATAAACAAGGAGCAGCTTTCCTCTACTAATTGAAGAGGATAGATGGATGAGGGAGAGAGAGGCTTGCATTGGATAGATACAGTTGTGCTCATAAGTTTACATACCCTTGCAGAATTTATGATTTTTTGGCCATTTTTCAGAAAATATGAATGATAACGCAAAAACTTTTCTTTCACTCATGGTTAGTGTTTGGCTGAAGCCATTTATTAATAATCAACTGTGTTAACTCTTTTTAAATCATAATCAGAACAGAAACTACCCAAATGACCCTGATCAAAAGTTTACACACCCCAGTTTTTAATACCGTGTATGTGTATTTCCCCCTTTAACATCAATGACAGCTTGAAGTCTTTTATGGTATTTGTGGATGAGGCTCATTATCTTCTCAGATGGTAAAGCTGCCCATTCCTCTTGGCAAAAACTCTCCGGTTCCTGTAAATTCTTGGTCTATCTTGCATGAACTGCACGTTTGAGATCTCCCCAGAGTGGCTCAATGATATTGAGGTCAGGAGACTGAGATGGCCACTCCAGAACCTTCACTTTATTCTGCTGTAGCCAATGACAGTTCGACTTGGCCTTGTGTTTTGGATCATTGTCATGTTGGAATGTCCAAGTACGTCCCATTCACAGCTTCCTGGCTGATGAATGCAAATCTTGCTCCAATATTTTTTGATAACATACTGCATACATCCTGCTATCAATTTTGACCAAATTTCCTGTGCCTTTGTAGCTCACACATCCCCAAAACATCAGCGATCCACCTCCGTGTTTCACAGTAGGAATGGCAGTTGTGGCTGAAATTTTAGTTGGTCTATCTGACCGTGGTTTGGTTTCAACAGAACCCCTCATTTTCCACTTCTTGATTAGAGTTTGAACACTGTTGATTGCCATTCTCAATTCCTTGGATATCTTTTTATATCCCTTTCCTGTTTTATACAGTTCAACTACCTTTTCCCGCAGATCCTTTGACAATTCTTTTGCTTTCCCCATGACTCAGAATCCAGAAACGTCAGTGCAGCACTGGATGAAACATGCAAGGGCCTGTCAGAAGTCCATAGACTCATTGACCTTTTATACACAAACACATTAATTACAAGCAAACAGATCACAGGTGACGGATGGTTAACTTTAATATACAATCAAACCCCTTCGTGTCAACTTTTGTGCATGTTATCAGGCCAAAATCCCCAGGGTATGTAAACTTTTGATTAGGGTAATTTGGGTAGTTTCTGTTGTGATTATGATTTAAAAAGAGTAAACACAGTTGATTGTTAATAAATGGCTTCAGCCAAACACCATCCATGAGTGAAAGAAAAGTTTTTGTGTTATCATTCATATTCTCTGAAAAATGGCCAAGAAATCATAAATTCTGCCTGGGTATGTAAACTTATGAGCACAACTGTATATAGAAGAGAGATAGATAGTAGAAACATGATGGATAAACAGGTGTGCATGGGATACACAAGGAACAGCTTTCCTCTACTGATAGAAAAGGAAAGTTGGATGATGGAGAGAGAGGCTTACCGTACATTGAATAGATATATAAAAGAGATATGGATAGTAGAAAAATGATGGATAGACAGGTGTGCATGGGATTAACAAGGGACAGTATTCCTTTACTGATAGAAGAAGAAAGATAATTGAAAGAGAAGCTTGCATTAGATTTATAGCGAGAAGAAACAGTGAGACAAATGGTAGACAAATGATAAATAAACAGGTGTGCATGGGATTAACAAGAGACAGCTCTTCTGTTCTGATAGAAGAGGATAGATGAATTATGGAAAATGAGGCTTGCATTGGATAGATCCAGAAAGAGAAGAGATGGAGACAGATAGTGGACAAATGATACATAAACAGGTGTGCATTGAATAAAAAATTAGCAGTCATCCTGACAATTATAGAACTAGATAGACAGATGATACATAAACAGGTGTTCATGGTATAGACAAGGGATAGCATTCCTGTACCGTTAGACAAGGATACAAAGATGATGGAAAAAAGACTTGCATTGCATAGATCTAGAGAGTGAAGGAATTATATAACATAATTAAATACACAGGTGTGCATTGGGTAGATATATAGAGAAAAGTGATGGGGAACCAAATAGTAGACAGAGGACACATAAACAGGTGTGCATGGGATAAACAATTGACAATCCTCCTGACAAACTTCATAGACAGATGATGTAAAAAAGAGGCTTGAAATAGATAGATAGATAGATAGATAGATAGATAGATAGATAGATAGATAGATAGATAGATAGATAGATAGACAGGGGAATCCTGGAAACAGAGACTGGCATTGCAAAGATCTAGAAAGAGAAGAAATTATATAATATGATACATGCGTAGGTGTACATTTGGCTAGATATATAGAGAAAGGAGATGGAGAGACAAATAGTAGACATGTGATATATAAACAGGTGTGCATGGCATAAACGAGGGACAGCTTTCCTGTACAGAAAGAGAAGGATAGATAGTTGATGAAAGATTTGCACTGAATAGCTCTAGAGAGAAAATAAATGATATAACATGATCAATACACAGGGATGTATTGGATAAATATATATAGAGAAATGACAAATAGTAGACAAATAAAAGATAAGCAGGTGTGCATGGGATAAAGAAGGGACAGCTCCACTCTACTGATAGAAGAGGATAGAAGGATGATGGAAAAAAGAGGCATGCATTGGCTAGATGGAGAGACAAATGGTAGAGAAATAATTCATAAATAGGTGTACATGGGATAGGCAATTGACTAACCTCCTGTAATCATAGAACTGGATAGCGAGAAGATATAAAAAGAGGCATGAAGGAAGAGTTTTAATTCTACTTTAAAGGCAAATAGGCTATTTACTTTGCAAGAGAAGTGGCACTTTGCATGGGAGTTTAGTGAATGACGTGAAGCTCTGCTGATTTCCATCATCCAATAATGTGAAAGTATAAACGCTGTCTATATAGCATGGATACAGAGATAATAGACAGGGAGAGAGATATATGAACAGGTGTGCATGGATGGCTAAATAGAGAATAGATGGTGAAAAAAATAGCAGACATAGGATAGATAAATATGTCTGCATTGTATATATATTTCAAGAGAGAAAATAGATGACAAGACAGATAGTAGAGGAAGATCAAATATGACAGGTGTAAATGGATAGCTATGACATATGAAAAACAGTTGGGCATGGGTTAAAAATAGAGAAGAGGTGGCAAGAAAGATAGTGGACCGGTCTTTCTAAGCTATGTTTCCTCCTGAAGTTGCTATGGGTTCCTTCAGTAATGAGCAATTTTGACTCCCAGATATTCAACCACTGACACCAATTATAAGGAGAATTCTTTCCACTGACCTCAACTGTATGGGACATTTTTTTCACAGACTATCAGTGTAGGTGGTCCCTTCACCCTATGACCATAAATATAAGGGGATTCATCTACCATTGACCACCAATCTTAGGGGGCCCTTCACCACTGACCATGAATGTAATGGGACACTTCTATTGCCACCAATGTAAGGGGGAATGTCACGGACTACCAATGTATAAGGGCACTTCACTGACCACTAAGCAATCACTCCACTGACCATCAATATAAGGAATCATGTCATTGACCATCAATATTAGGGATCACTTCACTGACCATCAATATTAGGGATCACTTCACTGACCATCAATGTAAGCAGGCACTGCAGTGGCCACCAATATAAGTGATTACACTGACCACCAATGTAAGGGGACAATTCACTGACCACCAATGTAAATGAACACTTCACTAACCACCTGTGTAAAGGAGCATTTCACTGACTACCAGTGTAAAGGAGCATTTCACCGACCACCTGTGTTAGGGAGTGCTTTTTAAGTGACCATTATTGTAAGAGTAGAAAGAGTCAGCATAAAAAGGGCCCGTAGGTAGTTTGATTGGCAGAGGTGCCCGATGTGGTTGTTCAAAGAATAGGCATGAGACGTCTGCTTTAGTAAAATATCCAATTTCTTTATTTCACCAAATAAAATGTGTTTCATGGCTTTAAATTGTCACTTCCTCAATTCAATGTGATAAAACTGGTGTCTAGTATCAGCTAAAAGAATATTCTCCAAGTGAGATCCACTTGGGGAATATTCTTTTTTGGCCACTAGATGGAATATAGAGCTTGTGGCAGTGATGTCATCTAGGTGGATCAAGTGGCAATTTAAAGCCACAAAACACATTTTATTTGGTGAAATAAAGCACTTGGATGTTTTACTAAAGCAGACAACTCGTGCCTATCCTTTGAACAACCACATCAGACATCTCTGTCAATTGAACTACCTACGGGTCCTTTTTGTGCTGACTCTTTCTACTACTTCGTTCACCCACCTGAGAACCCCCTAAGAGCACTTAGGATAGGAATGCCGGAGGCATCGAGAGTGGCCACACTAACCCTTCATGGAAACAGGTTTTCTCCACCCACGCACTAGGAAGGCCGCGTAGTTGGGTGACCGCAGCCTCAACAAATGTCCATTTTGACCTTTTTTCCTTTTATTGTGGAAGCACTGCATTCTTGTTTTCTAATTACTCTGATATACTATAGGGGTCTTATGTCTCCCCCTCTTTTCTTTTTTGGTTGAAAATCTGAGCTTTACCAGAAAACCCCTGGCCAGCTCCTCAGGATCCTCGATCTACCAACACACCCCAGACCATATTATTGTAAGGGGCTCTTTTCCACTGAGCACCAATATGAGAGAACACTACTGTTTTTGTGGTCTCCATTTCTTTTCTGCTCATTATTAATTATTTGTTTCATTTCATTATTTTTGAAAATAACTGGGTTATATAGAGCAGACCTGGGTGTCCGTGCCTCCACTGTGGCAGGGCCCAGTAGTAATGGAGAATCAGCACACTGGTCAGACTCAGAGAGGCACTGCTCTAATTAGTGGGTTAGGATACTAGAGTTCTTATTAAAAGTATTTCTTAGCATAGGGAATTTAGTGATCTATCTCAATCAGTCATTTATGAAACAAATGTTGACATTCTGACATAAGAAACCATGTTTTACATCTTTGTAATAAAATAAAGATTAAAATTCAGTTGCTTGCTTGTAGAAATGTCACAAAAGCCATAAAAAACACACTTGAAAGTAATTTTGTACGGTGTGCTTATTGATGCAGCGGTAGATCTGTCTTGCATGCTGCTATAATTATTCTATATTACAACAGAACAAGAGCACTAAATAAACTATTATTATTGTTATTGTTTAGTCAAAAAAAAATAGTATTAGATTTGGATTGAACACATACATATATATATAGTGTGTATATATATATATATCAGGGACATGCGGTGAGATCAGTGGCTCGTATTAGAGCCAGATACACACAGGTTACATACGCCCCGAACGTTAGAGCGAGAGCAATAATTCTAGCACTACACTTCCTCTGTAACTCTAACCATATTTAATGCGCCGCCTATTGAGATTTTTAAGTAGTGAAGCTTGGCGCCATTCCACAAGTGTGCGCAATTTTAAAGCGTGACATGTTAGGTATCTATTTACTTGGCGTAACATCATCTTTCACAGTATACAAAAAAATCTGGCTAACTTTAGTGTTTTTTTTTTATTCATGAAACAGTTTCTTTCCCCAAAAAATGCGTTTGAAAAATTGCTGCGCAAATACCGTGTAACATAAAAAGTTGCAATGACCACCATTTTATTCCCAATGGTGTCTGCTAAAATAATATATATATATATATAATGTTTGGGGGTTATGAGTGATTTTCTAGCAAAAAAATTATGATTTTTACATGTAGGAGAGAAGTGTCAGAATTGGCCTGGGTGGCAAGGGGTTAATTACCATAATTAAGTAATATACAAATAATTATTATATATTATTTTTAAGGTAATTTATTATTTTTTCAAAAACTGTTCTCAAGCAGGTGGCTTAAAGCGGAGTTCCACACAAAAATGGAACTTCCGCTTTTCGGAACCCTCCCCCCTCCGGTGTCACATTTGGCACCTTTCAGGGGGGAGGGGGGTGCAGATACCTGCCTAAGACAGGTATTTGCACCCACTTCCGGCATAGACTCCCATGGGAGTCTATGCCTCTTCCTGTCCCTCCGCGCTGTCTGCTGGGAACACACAGCTCCCAGGAGAGAGCGGGGACCACTAGGGATGCGCAGCGCGACTCGCGCATGCGCAGTAGGGAACCGGGAAGTGAAGCTGCAACGCTTCACTTCCTGATTCCCTCACCTAGGATGGCGGCGGCAGCTGCCGAGAACCGAGCGGGTTCTCGGCGTCCCCTGCCGACATCGCTGGACCCTGGGACAGGTAAGTGGCCATGTATTAAAAGTCAGCAGCTGCAGTATTTGTAGCTGCTGGCTTTTAATATTTTTTTTTTTTGGCGGTGTGGGTGAACCCCCGCTTTAATGGACAAATTACTGAAGTTCGAAGTTATAACTTCCAAATAGTAATTTCACATATAGCATAATAATATATGATTTAGCTTGTACATTTTCAGCAGCAGAAGATTCTCATTTTCCCTCTTAACTGTGTGAGAAAAACATGGGATTATGGGTAAATCTTATACCCATAAACCCGTGTTTTTTCCTTGTAGTTAAGGGGGCTGGGCTGGAGAGGAGCATGTGTCTTTTAGACACATGCCCTCTTCCATGACACTGCAGTGAGAGGCGTGCCTCCACTGCAGCATTTTTTTTGGACGGCTTGGGCCAATGGTACTTTACCATTGGTCCAAGACTCCAAGCTTTTCATTGAGTTCAGAGCCTCTGACAAGAAGTGAGGAGAGGCACTGTGAGCTCATCCTCTCAGTCTTCTGCAAGAAGAGTGTGCCAGCTTGTTTTTAAACTGGCTGCTCTGTATGGTCATACATCTCTGTGACCCCAGGTCGCCTAAGTATGACCCTCGAAGTCGATGCTCTTTTTTTTACGTTTACGTTTATATGTATATATACACACACAGCTATCTATCACCCAACTCCATTATAACCCAATATATTCAATTTTAAGCCTGGTACACATGGGCTGAATGTCGGGAGACATTCGACCTGCGTGTATGTTAGTCTGTCTGACAAAAGCTGGCTGTTTGGTCGGCTTCTGTCGGACATGCATGCTCGAAAACTAGCAACCGACCGACTCCTGATCAGTGCTCTCAACCATTGGCAGACAGCGCTGATTAGAGTGTTTAGTGGGCATCCCCCTGTCAGAACACAACAGCTCAGCGAGGGAGATCGTTGAAATAACCTTGCATGGTTAGTACAGTGGCTCCGACTGGATAGTGTGTACCAGGCTTTAGGGCCCTTTCACACAGGATGTCTGATCAGGCCCGCCTGTCAGTTTTTCCGGCGGACCTGATCAAACTTTGCAGTCTCCCTTATGGAGTGGCGGATGTCAGTGGACACCCGCCGCTATCTGATCCGATCCTGTCCGTAAAATCCAGATGCATGGTGGTCCTATTTTCCATCCATCTGGCGGATCGGATAGGATTGGATGGAAACGGACAGGCGGTCCATTTCAATCTGATTTCCCCATAGAGTAGAGTGGGACTGTGTCCTTGTCCGCTCTGCACAATGAGCGGAGACAGACCTGTCATCCGCCTGATCAGTGGGGATCAGCGCAGCGATCCCCCACTAAGCAAGCGGAATCCATTCTACGGAGGCGCCCGTGTGAAAGGGGCCTTAAATTTAACAACAGATAGTGAATATGCATTTTCTCTAAAAACTCCAAAGAAAGGTCACTTCATATGTTTGTATATATATTTTTGATTCTTCTGAAAGATGATGTAAACATCATAAGCGGGGCTTGTTATAAACACATCTAGGGATCTACTTGTAAATCATTTGTTGCACAAATGTGAAAAGCATTCGTGCAAGTTGAACGAAATGTCCCATATTTTGTCTAAGAGATTTATCTTGAATTGTCAGCTCCATCTAGTGGCCTAAATGCTGTATAGTTTTCTAAATCACCTCAGTAAAAAAAATAAAACCACATTTTGGCCACTATATGGAGCTGACGATACAGGCATTAATCTCCTAGAACAGTGATGGCGAACCTTGGCACCCCAGATGTTTTGGAACTACATTTCCCATGGTGCTCAACTACACTGCAGAGTGCATGAGCGTCATGGGAAATGTAGTTCCAAAACATCTGGGGTGCCAAGGTTCGCCATCACTGTCCTAGAAAAATATGGAGCATTTTGTTCAACTTGTGTGAATGCTTCTGACGTTAGTGCAACTATTTTATTTAAACATTTTTTATACATAGACCCCCCAGTGTGGTAAATCAAACCCGACATTGTTAAAGGACCAGTAGCAAAATATTCTTCTCAATCAGCTAATTTATAGCTTTCAATAATAAAACAGTTGACCCATTAGACTGACATTGGATGTATCTCGTATTGGCAATACACTAGTCAATTTAGTAACTGCTAAAATGACACACTAAATTTGACCATATCCCCAGTAAAATGATGGGTGGGAACTAGATATTGTCTCCAAATATCATTCTAAAAGCTGTTGTCATCTCTCAGCACTTACAAAGGCCAATTCATGCTACTTTGAATTCTTTACTTATCTCCTTATCAGGATGAAGAGTCGGCACCTGCTTGCAAATCTCCCTGTTATAACATTCCATTCAGGTGTTTATCAAAAGACGCTTTTAAGACTTGATAATCACACAAGTGATGCTTGAAATCAGGAATTTTGCTGGCTTTTATGGCGCCATCTGTGACCATGTTTATGGCTAGGCATTGAGCTTGTACTTGGCAAACCCTCGTATGAATTCGATTTTTTCATAATGCAGTAAAGTACTAATCTACCGAGAAGATCTTTTACAAAATACTGTGTGTTGGTGCCAGATAATATGTTGTATTTAACTGATGTTTCCAGATACAGGAAATGTACATTCATTGATCATCAGCATAGGCGTGCGCAGCCTATTGTATTAGGGTGTGCACCTCAAACCAAAGCTCAAACACACGCGCGTCTGTGTATATGTATATGTATATATATATATATATATATATATATATATATATATATATATATATATATATATATATATATATATATATATATACAGGCTGATCCAGATGATAATAGGCCTGTGATAAACAAGAAAACAAATCCCCAAACTCCTATATGTAGAGATATATAGTCTGTTGGAGGAGACAGTACATAATATTCGATCTGGTGATGAAAGATATATAATATGGGATCTGGGATGTGCATCAAAAACAACAGAGGGAATGAATACTCTTACCCCAAAGCGTGGACACACACGCCAGACGGCGGTGGGTCAATCAAGCATGAAATAATCGTTTCCAGTAGGCTCTCCAACCAGGGCTATTGCAGTTAGATGATGTATACCTGCATCTGTCTCCAAGAGGATCGATGGTAGATGTTCACGGTAGGGGCTCCAGCTGACGGGTGTTTGTAGTCATCCGACAGACATCCAATCGACAGTGCAAGTCATGGAAAGAAAGAAAAAAAGGGCCTCCACATAGTGCAGATGAATCCAAGATAAAAAAATATTTATTCGATAAAAACAAAATAAAAAATGTACAGACCACCAATCAATGTGTACATGGAGTGATCACAAAAAATAGTAAGAACAACGTGGTATAAAAAGAACAGCAGGCTATGTACCCGACATGTTTCATACAAACGTTCTTCTACTGGGGCATATATATATATATATATATATATATATATATATATATATATATATATATATATATATATCTTCTACTGGGGCATACCCCAGTAGAAGAACGTTTGTTCGAAACATGTCATCCTCGATCCTCTTGGAGACAGATGCAGGTATACATCACCTAACTGCAATAGCCCTGGTTGGAGAGCCTGCTGGAAACGATTATCTCATGCTTGTGTGTGTCCACGCTTTGGGGTAAGTGTATTCATTCCCTCTGTTGTTTTTGATGCACATCCCAGATCCCATATTATATATCTTTAATCACCAGAAAGAATATTATGCACTGCCTCCTCCAACAGACTATATATCTCTACATAGAGGAGTTTGGGGATTTGTTTTCTTGTTTATCACAGACCTATTATCATCTGGATCAGCCTGTGTCATATGACTTTATGTACACATGAGTTCACCCATCATCATTTATGCACTTGACACTTTTAATGCATTTTTGTACATTTGTAATATTTCTCATCACTTATTATCCACCAGTTGAATACTCACCCCTAAGGTGATCCGTGGGGGTGTTTGTATTCCCTTAGCACTGCATTTTTTATTATTTATTCTATAAACAATTTGTCATATTGTTGATGCTAGCTGCTATTTTCTAGTAATTTTTTTATGTCACTAGTGGCGCAACTTTTCTCACATATTTTTGTTTATATATATATATATCTATATATATATATATATATAGATATATATATATATATACACAGACACTTACTACATTATATATACAATTCAAATCAATATGAACCCTGCCTGGCTTGTCAGCAAAAAAGTAAGTGTCTTATATATATATATATATATATATATATATATATATATATATATATATATATACATACAAATAAAAATGCACACTTACTTTTTTGCTGGCAGGGACAGGGTTCATATCGAGTTTCCTTTTCTATTTTTGGTCCATCGTGTGGCTGCCCTTTCCTGCAGTGCTCAGTGCTGTGCCACTGCTCACCTCACTGAGCCACCCACATGCCGCTATCCGATTCCAGGCCGATTCCAGAGTCCGCTGCTTCTTCCAAGGGAAGGGAGAGAGAGGAGGCCGGAGGGGGGGCGGAGTGCAGATGTATATCACTCCGCCGCCTGCGGGACCTGCGCTGCCGGAACTATAGAAGACCCATCGGCAAATGCGGCTGGATCGCTCCGCCGCAGCTGAGGTCCCGGTGACTACCTAGTACCTGCAGTGCAGCAAACAAATGTATTTTCTTACCAGGACCAACCCAGGCCAGTGGTGACAGCTGACATGAGCAGTAGCCACAACTACTCGCAGCAGTCACAACTAGGCAATGAGAGCACAGGGATGATTAGGGTGTGCCTGGGCACACCCGGCACACCCCGTGGGCACGCCTATGATCATCAGATGGATACATAGTGTGAGGGTCTGCTCAGTTTGGGATCACTTTTCCTGGGGTAAAGGGAACTCAGGCTTTAGGAGGATGCATGGAATAGACTTCAGACAGAAGTATGTGTTTTAAACTGACATGCAGAACCATGGATCATTTTTTCTCCTGGGGATGAGGTCAGCTTTGGGCAAGTTGAAGAACAAAATTAGGTGGCATGCTCAATGAGTAATGGCAAATTATGGGTGTGGCAAAGAGGCGCTTAAAATTTGAACCTACTCTCGGTCTACATAGTAAAATATGCCACAGTCCTTGTACCCAAAAAATATTCTTTAATTACTGTGTCATAAGTAAGGCAGGTCATAAATTATGCGATTTTCTTTCCTGCAACACAGTCAATGTTGATGGGGGAATTCCTCCCATGGAGCTATTGTGTTCTCCCAGTGGGGGGTGAGGGGGCAGGAAGCAATGATTCTGCCGGGAGAACACAATGATTATTGCTACCAGCTATAGCCACAATAATTGCATGCTAGAAATCCGACATAATGGTTCTACCCAAGTCGATTGATGAATCGACTTGGGTAAAATCAGCCTGCCCATAAATGGATTGAATATTGGCTGGTCCCTGCGTCAGAAAAGGAGTTTAACAAGAGTCCTGAGGTCAAGAATACATAGGCCAGTAGGCAGAGTACAACAAAAACTCCCCCCCCCAGCTGAATCCCCCCCCCCCGGTACAGATCTCTACTCTTCTAAGATCTCTGAGAAGCTTTGAAAAAGAAGCAGTGGGTGGCTCCGAAACACGTTAGGCCTGTGCATCCATGCTCGGCGTCCCATGGCTACTTGCTTCCCCAACACCAACACGCGCCATACACCACCTGTCTAGACAGGCTGCATGTTGCCTGGCTTCAAACACCCTGGTGCGGATGTGTTCGTATGACACACGGGTCCCAGGTGTGAAGATCCTCCCGACCCCTGGTGGGTCTGATATGCACTTTGATGTTTTTCAGAATGTAAGTTGCCACTTACACAAATAAATCAATGGTTTTATGCATACTGCACTTAGAGTGGCGCTCCCTGCTTGTATGTGTTTTGGATTATACAGAGATTCCTTCATCTTCCAGAAGCTGCCTTCTGATGGCCTTTGCCTGGCTGCCATTGCTGTATCTGCTATAGTGTGTTCCCGGTGCCATTATCATCCTGTTATCACCTTGGATCTTCTGTTTTTCCTACCTCTGCATTATCTACTACTGGCTATACACCTAAAATTACCTAGTTGCATTTTCAGTGTTATTAATTGTTAACGGCACACCAAACACAGAAGCAAACACACATTTTGCCACATAAAAAAAAATGGGTGACAAATGCAGCAAAAAATGTGCAACTCTCACCAGGCCAAAATTTCCCATGAGCTGCTTTGCCACGTGTAGCGCAGCCCATTGAAATCAGTGGGCTGCCCTATGTGTTTCACTGAAAAAACGAGCCAAAAAACATGCGCTCCCACTACTCTAGGTGTGAATGCGGCCTGAACGTGAAATCGGTTTACATAAGAATAATGAGGCTCTATTCACATCTGTATGCTTCCAAAGGCAGGGAAAACTGAACAGAAAATGTACGCTTTGCCATGTGTTTCAGAAACGCTGCAAATGTTCATCATGCTTGTGTTGTCATTACTTTAAAGGCACCACAAGTGCAGCAAACCCACCATAAACTGTGGTAACACACCATGCTCCGCTCCAGAAAAGTTCTTAAGCTCCTCTGGGGCGATTGTTGCATTCAAGTCTATGAGCTGCCCTATGCGTGACAAGTGAAAATGCTCCCAAACAACCACAAAAAAAAAGAACGCATGCAGGAATGTGAGTTTTCCCAATGTGGAGATGTAAACGAGGCCTGACAACTAAGTGTCTCCATCCACTCCCTCCTATGTACTTGTATCAAGATAGCCATACACTATGTAATCTGATTGTTTAATCTCTGTACAATTTCCTTTATATTTACCAGAACTACGGAATAGGATGACACACCTGACCAATCCATTTATTTGTAACAAATCAGACAGGCCCTTGTACTACATAGGTGATGCGAGACCTAAAGGAGATTGTACATCAGATTGTATAGGAAGTGGGTGGAAGATGGTATTGTAATGAAGGTGGCGTGGTCCAGAGTGGTGAACACACCCTATCACAACTTCTTCTGTGATGCAACAAGGAAATGAAGGCTTCTAGGGGATTCTAGGGGATGACCTAGCGGAAGTGAATGCTAAGAGATGAACTACAGGAAGTGATGGAATCTGAAAAATCGTTTTTTTAAATTTAAATAAACTGACAAGATTGTAAACCTCCTGTGGATAAGGTAAGTGAGAGAAAAGCACATTGGGATGGCTGGGCCAGAAATGGCATTGGAAAACGCTTTTGATTTTACCAGTGGTCCTACCATCCAATCCATGGCAATTCTTTCAAATGGTACTTCAAGAATTGGCAAAGGAACCAGAGGACTATGATAGTGGGATGTTTTTTGCAGAATAATTACACTTTGGGCAGGACTCTTCCTTTTACATCTGCATGTAAACCAGACCACAATAACCTCTGTGTTATTCTCAGTTTTCTCTACTTCCAGGTGTCCATCCATTATATGTCCATCTGCAAGATACAACACCATCCTTCATTGAGGCTTGGGGACCATAATTGTCCTACAACAGCTTCCATCCCCATCTTGATTGACTACTTTATACAGCAAATCATATTTAAGAGCCATGTATGGGAAAGATGACCTCATGCCAGGTTCAACAGGTTTTCCATCTATCACTTTCATATTTCTCTGGCTCAGAGTGGGATCCTTCAACAGTTCTGTGCCGAAGCTATCAAATTCAGAGATCTGGCACATTTTCCTGTCCACTTTCACCATCATAGCTAGGCAGAACATGTTGTCCAGTATTCACCAGCTCTGGGTGAAGAACATAAATTCTCAGCTTTATATGCCAGGTAGCACATGAATGGCTGTCCACCAATATTTTATTGACATGTGAGACAAAATTCAAGGTTTAGGGATATAATGATCTCATTATATCTGCAATAAAGCAAAAAAGCATTCCACAGCAAAAACTTTAATAGAACCTTTGCAAACACATCACAAGGGGTTAACTTATTCCCTCTAAAAAGACCCCTGACATCTCACCTTTAAGACAGAGAAAGGAATTGAAGGTACAGATTCTTCAATTCCTTTCTCTGTAGCCTCATCTGCACTAAAGATGTGCATGCATAAACTGAAGCAAAGTAAACACAGTTTACTATGCTCAGTTGTCAATGAACACAGGAGTGATCCATATCGATCACTCACAATTCAGAAAAGAAAGGGACTGGTAAATGACATATTTACCGGCTCCTTCCCCCACTCTCCATCTGTCTGTGCACCCACAGTAGCCGGCAGGAGAGGGAAGCTGGCAGCGCTGCAGGGGGATGAGGGGGGGACCCGGGCACACAGGGGGCAGCACAGGGACAGGGATCGATGCCACAGGACGGGAAGAAAATTGCAGTGTCTATGTTTCTCCCTCCAGCAGCTGAAAGAGAGAGAGAGGGAGAAACTGGCTTTTAGCTGCTGGAGGTAGAGACACAGTGCATCATTCTGTAATTGTCCTTCCATCCCACCACAGTGATCCCCCTCTCTTTACAGGTCCCCCTGTATTCCTTGGTCCCCCTATAGGAGGCCTGGTGGTACCCCCCTATCAACGGCCCTGTTTGTTAGTTATGCTGTTCATTCAAGTAAAGAAATTGGACTTTGCTGTTGGCTGGTATGGTGTTATTCAAGAGGATGCCTGATACCTGAGTGGATGTGCAAAAGGTGGGCCAGTAAACAGGCCACAGGAGGCTGGATGGGTACAACTCATGATACACTATATGGTGGCTGGTGGATAAGGTCCTAAATACAAGGTACAGGGTATAAATCTGGTCAAGCAAGGAGTGGTGGTGGTCAGGGAACATGTGCCAGGTGACTTGGGCCATACTGTGATATGGGCCCTAGTTGTTCAGCTGGACTGTTGGAGTCCTGACCTGTAAAAACAGTGCAGGGCCTTCTAACATTACTACTCCCTATCATACTCACATAGCATACAAGCGTATTTTCTATTTATTTTTGTATGCCTATATCCTCCTAGCTTAGGCTGCTAGGTCAATTTATTTTTTGCTGCCTTCTGTAATCAAGGGAGCAGTGATTGTTTGACTATTCAGGGTTTACCAGGCTGCCTCTGGAAGAAGCTGCCAGAGCTTAGGGAGGAAGATGCAAATAACCAGATAATCCCCAGAGAGGAGTGTCTAGAAGGGGGCTGGAAAGCTGATAAATAGCCTGAAGTACTTGAGAACTGGGTTCCAAAGCCTGAGGGGTTGCTGCCCTCAGGCAGCCCATGAACTGTGCAGCTATTCTACGGTATTCTTCCTCAACGGTGTCTGTTGAGGCCTGGATGGATCACAAGGGATCTGGTATGGAGATGGACTGTCTCACTAACTTAGAAATGTCCGGAGAAAGCTGGATCCTAGTGACTAACGACCCAAAATTGATCTCTGTTACTGTGCAGTGTCCTGGAAGTTGCACTGGGTACCAGTAATTATGCACTGGCGTAAAGTAACCAGATGCTAAAGAAACTTGCCTCATGGTCTTCAACTGTGAGGCCTTAGACTGCTCAGAATCTTACCTCATGGTCCCCAGCTGTGAGGTCTTAGCCTGTTCAGAAAGTTACCTCATGGTCTTCAGCTGGGGGGGGGGGGGGGGGGGCTGTCCAGCACGTTTACTTAAGAAATGATTGCCCTCTAATTGCTATGTGCTAATCGTTTTGGAGTATCCCTTGCCCAGCCCCTCTTTTGTTTAAAGTTCTTCAAGGAATACCTTTCAAAAAGACATACCCTAGACTTAGTTATTGGAGCTGGAGTGTATGGATTGGTGCTTGTGGTGGTAGGAAGCCTCTGTACTATTAGTGAAGAACCAGCTATTACCATTACTATTGGGGTAGGGCTACACCTGTATGCTAAATGAGTGTTTATGCAAATACCAATGTATACCCAATTAGAGCTGCACACGGCTATTCATGTCTATGCATAGCTTTACGCTGCACTTGGGCTTCCCAGATGGGGGAAATACATTGGAATTTACCATTCAAGCGTCCATGTGCAGGAGGCCTACTGTAAGTTTATTTGCTTTATTTCAATAACTATGTATTACTGAAATGTACAATACAAATATTTCTGCTGGCATGTGTTTTCATTTAGCTTTTTTATCCCAAAATGCCCACTTTGAGGAGATATCGAGATTGTTTTTCATAGTAATTGAAACAAATAAACGTATTTCTCTGCATTAAAAAGACTCTGCTTTTATATAATCTGTGGCTTCTATAGAAAAACAAATAATAAAAACCATAGTAAATTCTGAGCTATAGTTAGGCAGTTCCTTATGTCAGCAGCAGTGTTTCCATTGTTCAGTTTTGGCCAGCTCCAGGAGATCGCTAAAAATATCATTTCAGGATTCTGAAAACCGCAGCACAAAAAACTCATATACCACTGGGATTTTCTTTCTGGTTAAATAAAAGCACGCTGGTTATGCAGCAATGTAAGTGACATACAAGGCAGGAAATTTCCTCCGAGACCTTGGCAGACACATTTAAAGGGCAATGACACTGCAGATTTACTCTAATAAATGTAATAGAAATTCAGGTTAATGTATCTCTGCATCTACTGAAGACTTGACATGCGTGTTTAACTATAAGTAATCTTGGATTATGGCCACATGTGTTTGTGACAGGTTCAGATGTAAACCCGACCACACTGACATTTAATTTGCTAAAGCAATGTGGATCACAAACAATTGCCATTTTCAACATATAATACTAATTTTCACCTTTTTTCAATGTTTGTTACATCTCGGTGCTCGATGATATCCTACAATTTCTTTGCAACCATTTCCTGTGTACATATACTGGGTCAATGCTCGTGTAATGTGTGTTAAAACAGCCACTTGTAATCTCCACTGGAATTCTGTGCAATAGGGTGATAACACAAGAGCACAACTGGGATATATGGACAGACTGTTGTCACCCTATAACAGGATATACCAAAACAAGGAACTTCATTGGCAGGATCACCATGTTTTAAAGAAAACTGTAGATTTAAAAATATTGAAAATGACATATTAAAGCAGAACTCAAGGGAAAAAAATATTATTGCTGTGCACAAAAAAATAAATAAATACCTCTAATGATAGTTCTCCTATGTCCGAATGACTGCTGTGTAAAGTAATTTAAAAAAGAAATTTACTCCACGCCAATGTTGGTGAATTTTAGCAATAATTAGAGTTCAAAAATTATTACTTAAATTAGTGGACCATAACCCAAAAAAAACACAGATAAGCTGCTCCCCAACTGAACATGAATGATTAGATGGTAAGTAGATAGATAGGGGGCGCTAATACGTGTCTAATAAATAAAATGAATTAGTAATTGATATATTAGTGATTAAATATCAACCCATTAAGTCTTGATAAATATATTAAGTGTAACCTTAATTGGAAAGAGGTATATATAAATTTATAATAAATGGCAATTGGTGATTGTAAAAAAATAACCAAAAAACAACAGTGGTAATTTCAGTGACAGTGATATACTATCTCCATACGCAGTGAATAATTTAAAAATTATAATGGTATCTTCCAAAGTGAGCCAGTTGCTTCCAGTCAATAGATGAAAAGTTCCTTCACCAAAGAAGAAGAAGAAAATGCACCTCGTAGAAATAGATATCTGCTTACCAGATACCAATGAGTCCTTTACTCAAAAAGAGAGTCATTAGCGCTTTTGCAGGATTGTGCCTGCTCACATGGATGGCTGGACAGCTGGTTGTTGATTAGGTTAAGAACCCCTCCGGTCCCAATCTTTCAAACATGGGATATATGTGAAACAAACAAAATCTCCATAGTGTAAAATCGTTTAATAAAAAGCTAAGGATACAATAAAAACGCCAAATGGCTTCTTACATTTGTGGGTGCCCACCCGGCACTGGGGCTGCTCGCTTGTCAGGGTAAGATTTGGATCACCGACCCGTCGCACGACATCAAAAGCGGCGTGCATTCCACCCGGCGTGAGAAACAACCAGAGAATCCGGATGTAGATAAAAACACGTGACCACGTACCTCCGACGTACGTTTCGTTATGAACCTCCTCAGGGAAGTATACGTTGGTCACTAGGTTACGAGTTTATAAAGAGAAAGGGGCAGGTAAAGAAGACGTGATAGGAAGGGGTTCCATTCACATCAATAAAGTTGGCATATACAATGGCAATAGTTAGAGGAGTAAAGTATTACTCCCTCTAGTGGTTCTAGTCCAAAGGATTCGATGGTTTATCTAACTGGGAAAAGTTAAATTTAGAAAAAAGCTAGCAATGGTTTTCGTTACTAAATAATTACTCCCTCTAGTGGTCATTTCCAAATAATGTCGGGAATCACCCATGGTCAAGTTGTAGGTGTAATACTAATTGAAATTCAATAGTAAGGCAAAAAAATGAATAAATAAAAATTTTGTAGTCTATGCTGGACCATGTTATTAATTGGCCCTGTCATTCCGTGCAGCCACAGTCTCGGTTAACATAATCAATTTGAGACACTTTGATATCCTTGAATTAATCACAGCGAAATAATCTCATATAATAATGTAGATAAATTAAATTGAAGGGCAGTAGAAAAATAAGTGATCAAAAAAAACCATAATTGGCTCTAATAAGAACTTGTGGTGAGTTGGAAAACTAATAGGCCAGACCAATGGGTAGGAATTAAAAAAACTGGAGGAGAATAAACAGATAGTGTTGAGACCTGCTGATAAGGGGGGGACTAGTAATATTAACTAAAGAAAACTATAACAAAGAACTAACAAGACTGTTGAGTGACACCACAACATATAAAAAGTTGAACTCCAATCCCACCCCAATATTAAAACAAGAATTACTAAAATGGATCACAAAAGGTACCACCAAAAATATATTAAATCAAAAGGAAACAGAATATCTTTCCATAAGTACACCCAGAATCCCAGTGCTATACATAGTACCAAAGATACACAAAAACAAAGAAAACCCACCAGGTCGCCCTATAGTGAGTGGGATTGGCTCCCTGTACTCCAGGGTGGGGGAATATCTTGATACATTCCTCCAGCCTTTAGTTTCACAGAGCCAATCCTATCTCAAAGATAGTCGAGAATTAATCACACTTCTTCAATCCACTGTTGTCACTGATAACACTTTAATGGTAACAATAGACATTGAGTCTCTTTATACCAAACTACGCCAAACAGATGTATTGGAAGCAGTTAGGTGGGCTTTTTCAATAAAATCTACTTTGAAAAAAATCACAAGTTAAATTTCTTATTGAAGGATTGACCATGGCTATGGGGAACAATTATTTCTGGGCTTTGAATGAATACTACAACCAAACGGGTGGTGTAGCCATGGGAGCACGTTATGCCCCCAGTGTGGCAAACATCACATTAAATAAATGGGAATCAGAAACTATCTTCAAAAATAGACCCCATTCACTCCTTCTCTATAAAAGATACATCGATGATGTGATTATGTTATGGGAAGGAACTAGAGAGAGTCTCTTGACATATTTGGAGGATATGAATCATAACAAATATAATCTAAAATTTACAGCGGAATATAGTTCAACTACAGTTAATTACCTAGATCTCACACTCACCAAACAACTTAATACCATTAGCACAAGAACCTTTTTTAAGGAAACAGATTGCAATGCCTTTGTCCCTACGCATAGTTGCCACCATCCGCAGTGGATAGGAGCTGTACCCAAGGGGCAATATATGCGCATGCGACGGAATTGTGATAATGACAAAGATTATTTTTCACAAGCGGAAATACTCACCACTAGATTTGTAGAAAAGGGCTATCCCATTAACATATTAGAAAAACTTGTACTACAGGTGTCAACCATGGACAGACAGTACATGCTGGCCACCAAACCAAAAAAAGAATTTAAAGGTGACTCTGCATTTATATCAGGCTTCCATCGCCAATATAGAGAAGATCTTCAATCCTCCCTGCCCAGTAAACCGAAATTTATATACAGAAGGGCCCCCAGTCTTAGGAACCATATAGCTCCCAATGTACCAGATCCCCCAAAGAAACCACTCACTTTTTTGGACGGATCTGGTTTCCATTATTGCACTAGATGCAAAGCTTGCAAAACCACTAGGAAACCGGGTACAAGCAAGAAATTATCTCAGTTCAGATCTGTAGTATCGAAACAAGAATTCAAAATTAAACCCCTTATTACATGTGACTCTGACCACGTAACTTATGTTTTGGAATGCCCGTGTTCCTTACAATACGTGCGCAGAACCACACGACAATTGAAAACAAGAATCAATGAACATCTTACAAACATAAAAAATGGTAACCATAGTGTCTCCAGACACTTTAAACTCTGTCATGATAGCGATCCAACATTGTGTACGTTTTATGGTATCGATAAAATTTCAAAAAACTGGAGGGGCACCCACATGAAGAGAGCTGTATCTCAGAATGAAACATATTGGCTCTATAAATTACAGACCATGCAACCACATGGAATGAATATAGATATAGACCTAAATTGTTTTTTGACCAATGACTAGCTTTTGGGCCATTTATTAATGGCATCTATACATTATTACATTTTTAGTCCAATATATCAATTTATATAAAATAACTTCCTATGATACTAATTGGTTAATTTTTTATTCAGGTACTTAAGGAACCACACCAATAATACCCATTGGTCTGGCCTATTAGTTTTTCCAACTCACCACAAGTTCTTATTAGAGCCAATTATGTTTCTTTTTGATCACTTATTTTTCTACTGCCCTTCAATTTAATTTATCTACATTATTATATGACATTATTTCGCTGTGATTAATTCAAGGATATCAAAGTGTCTCAATTTGATAATGTTAACCGAGACTGTGGCTGCACGGAATGACAGGGCCAATTAATAACATGGTCCAGCATAGACTACAAAATTTTTATTTTTCATTTTTTTGCCTTACTATTGAATTTCAATTAGTATTACACCTACAACTTGACCATGGGTGATTCCCGACATTATTTGGAAATGACCACTAGAGGGAGTAATTATTTAGTAACGAAAACCATTGCTAGCTTTTTTCTATATTTAACTTTTCCCAGTTAGATAAACCATCGAATCCTTTGGACTAGAACCACTAGAGGGAGTAATACTTTACTCCTCTAACTATTGCCATTGTATATGCCAACTTTATTGATGTGAACGGAACCCCTTCCTATCACGTCTTCTTTACCTGCCCCTTTCTCTTTATAAACTCGTAACCTAGTGACCAACGTATACTTCCCTGAGGATGCTCATAACGAAACGTAAGTCGGAGGTATGTGGTCACGTGTTTTTATCTACATCCGGATTCTCTGGTTGTTTCTCACGCCGGGTGGAACGCACGCCGCTTTCGATGTGGTGCGACGGGTCGGTGATCCAAATGTTACCCTGACAAGCGAGCAGCCCCAGTTTCGGGTGGGCACCCACAAATGTAAGAAGCCATTTGGCGTTTTTATTGTATCCTTAGCTTTTTATTAAACGATTTTACACTATGGAGACTTTGTTTGCTTCACATATATCCCATGTTTGAATGATTGGGACCGGAGGGGTTCTTAACCTAATCAACAACCAGCTGTCCAGCCATCCATGTGAGCAGGCACAATCCTGCAAAAGCGCTAATGACTCTCTTTTTGAGTAAAGGAGTCATTGCTATCTGGTAAGCAGATATCTATTTCTACGAGGTGCATTTTCTTCTTCTTCTTTGGTGAAGGAACTTTTCATCTATTGACTGGAAGCAACTGGCTCACTTTGGAAGACACCATTATAATTTTTAAATTATTCACTGTGTATGGAGATAGTATATCACTGTCACTGAAATTACCACTGCTGTTTTTTGGTTATTTTTTTACAATCACCAATTACCATTTATTATAAATTTATATATAGCTCTTTCCAATTAAGGTTACACTTAATATATTTATCAAGACTTAATGTGTTGATATTTAATCACTAATATATCAATTACTAATTCATTTTATTTATTAGACACGTATTAGCGCCCCCTATCTATCTACTTAAAAATCCAATTTGATTTATGCTGGATACTACAGTCAGCGCAGAACTGCGGCTCTTGTACAGTGAAGGCATCCTGTCATCTACCTTTTCTTTCCTCGGCCCTTGTCCATTCACAAAATGCCTTGATCTCTGTTTACATTCACAGAAAGCGATGTACCATGTGAACAAAATACAAGGCATTCTGTGAATGGACTAGGGCAGATCCTGCCATTTATCTGCCCCTTCCCTTGTATTGTACAAAATATCTTTAAAGTTGAACTCCAGGATGATTATATATATATATATATATATATATATATATATATATATATATATATATATATATATATACACAGTTGTGCTCATACGTTTACATACCCTGGCAAAATTTATGATTTCTTGGCCATTTTTCAGAGAATATGAATGACAACACAAAAGCTTTTCTTTCACTCATGGTTAGTGCTTGGCTGAAGCCATTTATTATCAATCAACTGTGTTTACTCTTTTAAAATCATAATGGCAACAGAAACTACCCAAATGACTCTGATCAAAAGTTTACATACCCTGGTGATTTTGGCCTGATAACATGCACACAAGTTGACACAAAGGGGTTTGAATGGCTATTAAAGGTAACCATCCTCACCTGTGATCTGTTTGCTTGTAATTAGTGTGTGTGTGTGTGTATAAAAGGTCAATGAGTTTCTGGACTCCTGACAGACCCTTGCATCTTTCATCCAGTGCTGCACTGACGTTTCTGGATTCTGAGTCATGGGGAAAGCAAAAGAATTGTCAAAGGATCTGCGGGAAAACGTAGTTGAACTGTATAAAACAGGAAAGGGATATAAAAAGATATCCAAGCAATTGAGAATGCCAATCAACAGTGCTCAAACTCTAATCAAGAAGTGGAAAATGAGGGGTTCTGTTGAAATCAAACCACGGTCAGGTAGACCAACTAAAATTTCAGCCACAACTGCCAGGAAAATTGTTCGGGATGCAAAGAAAAACCCACAAATAACTTCAGGTGAAATATAGGACTCTCTGAAAATATGTGGTGTTGCTGTTTCAAGATGCACATTAAGGAGGCACTTGAAGAAAGATGGGTTGCATGGTCGAGTCGCCAGAAGAAAGCCATTACTACGCAAATGCCACAAAGTATCCCACTTACAATACGCCAAACAGCACAGAGACAAGCCTCAAACCTTCTGGCACAAAGTCATTTGGAGAGGTGAGACCAAAATTGAGCTTTTTGGCCACAACCATAAACGCTACATTTGGAGAGGAGTCAACAAGGCCTATGATGAAAGGTATACCATTCCTACTGTGGATCACTGATGTTTTGGGGATATGTGAGCTACAAAGGCACAGGAAATTTGGTCATAATGGATGGCAAGATGAATGCAGTATGTTATCAAAAAATACTGGAGGAACATTTGCATTCATCAGCCAGGAAGCTGCGCATGGGACGTACTTGGACATTCCAACATGACAATGATCCCAAACAACAAGGCCAAGTCGACCTGTCATTGACTACAGCAGAATAAAGTGAAGGTTCTGGAGTGGCCATCTCAGTCTCCTAACCTTAATATCATTGAGCCACTCTGGGGAGATCTCAAACGTGCAGTTCATGCAAGACAGTCCAATAATTTACAGGAACTGGAGGCTTTTTGCTTTACCATCTGAGAAGATAAAGAGCCTCATCCACAAATACCACAAAAGACTTCAAGCTGTCATTGATGTTAAAGGAGGCAATACATGGTATTAAGAACTGGGGTATGTAAACTTTTGATCAGGGTCATTTGGGTAGTTTCTGTTGCCATTATGATTTAAAAAGAGTAAACACAGTTGATTGATAATAAATGGCTTCAGCCAAACACTAACCATGAGTGAAAGAAAAGTTTTTGTGTTATCATTCATATTCTCTGAAAAATTGCCAAGAAATCATAAACTCTGCCAGGGTATGTAAACTTATGAGCACAACTGTATATATATATATATATATATATATATATATATATATATATATATATACTGTGTAGAAAAGTCCTGGGGCCCCTGAGGTCTAATGGTGACCACCAGAATTAGGGGCAGCTGGCATTCTTTTGTGTAGAGTGGGTTACAAGGCATGGAGGGTGTAAAGCAGGATGAAATGGTGGGCGCCAGATACTTTTTGAATGCAAAGAGATTTATTGTCTCTTGAACACAGCTGGGGGGGAGAGAGGGTCAGGGCCAGGGCACCCTTAGGTAGATGCAATACTAATTGGCAGAATCCGAGACTTCTATAAGTAGACAGCTATACAGGTGAAGGCCTCCAACCAAACACTACTTCTGTATAGGTAGGACCACTGTCTCCTATGTCTCCTATGGCAACAATCTTGTAGCAGTTACTAAGGGTATTTATTCTTATTATTTATAAGGGTAACTATTGGCAACACAAACAGTTCTCCGCTTACTCCACAATCACTTGCTGTGGATCTTCACTCAATGAACTCCCAGTCTTTCACTAGACTTTGGATCCAATAGCCACTGGATCCCCCTCTTCCACTTGTAGCACTCAGTATCTTCCTCAAGTGTCACCCCCACTTCCCTGCTGGGTCCCTGGCTTGGCACTCACAGATACTCTTCAAGCATCACCCCTGCTGACCCTCTAGGTCCCTGGCACACACTGATGCTCTGCAAGTGTCACCTCTGCTGTCCCGCTGGGTCCCTGGCTTGGCTCTTGCTGAAGTTTTCCCACTTATTTACCATCCCCGGTTGGTGAGAAGACTGCTCAGGTACTGGCTTCAGCTTACTCACTGTGGTCTCTGGTAACAAGGTGGATGGTCCCTTAGTGGCGACAGCTTCCCCTTCTACCTCCAACCACAGCTGGTTCCCCGTCCAGCTGAACCGCTGCTACTGGTTGAACTATAAGCCAGTAGTCCCAACCCTACACTACTCTGCTGCTTCTGGATATGCCCTCAGACAGCCTAGCAGCCAGATGTCCCTGGGATATGCCTCAGGCTTCCGACCTAGCAGCCCGGGGCAGTATAACACATGTCCACCCAGACATCTGTCCAGGTGGCACAGAACCCCGATCACCTGACTCCACCCAAATAAATAGGCTCTCCCAGCAGGCCAAGAAACCAAAGAAGACCCTGCCCATTGGCTGAGACACCCCATCCATTCATGGCTGAGCTGATGGGTGCAGTATGTACAGGAGATGAGTGCAGAGGTGGAGGGTATGATGGGTGCAGTATGTACAGGAGAGGAGTGTGGAGGGGATGATGGGTGCTGTATGTACAGGAGAGGAGTGTGGAGAAGATGATGGTGGCAGAATAGGGAAGGATTTCTTGTAGTGTCTATGCGGTGACCAGGGAGCGTTGTTGGGAAGATAAGGGAAGGAAAGCGACCATAGAATTATGTCCCTCAGCTGGGGGGGTAGAATGCAACTCGGAGTGATGTCTGTATGATGTGGTTTGGGGGTGATGCACGCTGGGGGGAGCGGGGGGCTGAGAAGTGGTCGGATAGTGATGTCTATACTAAAAAAAAAGCTCTTGTGCTCATCCACTAAAAACATATACATCAATAAATCATACATATATGGGCGGCACAGTGGTGTAGTGGGTAGCACTCTTGCCTAGCAGCAAGAAGGGTTGCTGGTTCGAATCCCAACCGCGACACTACCTGTCTGGAGTTTGCATGTTCTCCCTGTGCCTGCGTGGGTTTCCTCCGGGTACTCCGGTTTCCTCCCACACTCCAAAGACATGCTGGTAGGTTAATTGGATCCTGTCTAAATTGTCCCTAGTATGTATGAATGTGTGTTAGGGACCTTAGATTGTAAGCTCCTTGAGGGTAGGGACTGATGTGAATGTACAATGTATATGTAAAGCACTGCGTAAATTGACGGCGCTATATAAGTACCTGAAATAAATAAATAAATACAACAGTACTACTTGATGGAAACAAGCTGCTATAAGATGTAAGTACAGATCTATGTAATCCAGCCCCCAGCACTCTGTATGTCCAGATGATGAGAAGGTAATTTATGACCATTCATATAACCCTGTGTTATCCAAACTCTGAGTCTGTACAATCAGAAGTGTGAACTCTCCACATATATACAGGGTGACATGAATGGTTATAAATTACTTCACATTATGTAGTCTGAACAATTGGGGGATGTTTGCATAGACAGACATGTGTGCTGCTTAGGAGTAAGGATGAGCTCAGGCGTGTTCGCATCCTGCACGTGCAGAGCCCGCCAGGAAGTCGGCACTGCGCTAATCACAGGCAGTGAGACATTTTCCCGATCCGTGGCTGTAGAGATCGAGAAATGTCTCTGCCTGTGATTAGCGCTGTGCAGTGCCGACTTTCTGGCGGGCTCTGCACGTGCGGGATGCGAACACGCCTGAGCTCAACCCTACTTATCTGTCAAATGTGATCGGGCTGCAGACTCCTCCCCCCCACACTCACTATCTCCTCCGATTCTTCTGTCAACTTAACCCTTTACTGCTTCTCCTGAAGAACACATCCTCCTGAAAGTTTGCAACTTTCCACCCTAGGAGACTTCTCCCAGAAAAAACTCAGCTCTCCTTCTCCCTTTCTCTAATGTGAGCAGCGGCCAGCCCGAGTCCCGACAATAGCTACAGTGAGCTCCGCCTCCCAGTTCTCTCAGCACACCGCACTGGCGATTGGATAACAGGGACCATGCATGAGATTGGAGGGGGGGGGGGGGGGGGGGGGCAGAAAAGAGCTTTGGATTCCAAACACACACCGCAGGAACAGTGTATTCTTTACAAGCAATGCTATCTCACAGTGACAGGTGTGCTGATGGCCCCCCCTGCCCCAATGGTCTGTCCCTGGTCTGGGCCGAATCATGTACCAAGGTTACAGGCAGTACAAAACCCGGGCACATGATTCAAGACCCGGACTGTCCGGGTGAATCCTGGACAGGTGGCAACCCTACAGCATCATGTTGTGGGGATGCTTTTTTTCAGCAGGGACAGGGAAGCTGGTCAGAGTTGATGGAAAATGGATGGGGCCAAATACAGGGCAATCTTAGAAGAAAGCCTGTTAGAGTCTGCAAAAGACTTGAGACAGGAGCAGAGGTACACCTTCTAGCAGGACAACGACCCTAAACATACAGCCAGAGCTATGGAATGGTTTAAATCAAAGCATATTCATCACGTGTAGGGATGAGCTTCGTGTTCGAGTCGAACCCATGTTCGACTCGAACATCGGCTGTTCGACCGTCCGTCGAATTGCGAATGTTATGGGCCGTTCGCGCCAAATTCGTGTGGCGCATCACGGCCCATAATTCACTGCGGCATCGCAGTGCATTGCTGGCTGATGATTGGCCAAGCATGCACTATGACCCGCATGCTTGGCCAATCACAGCGCCGTCAGTAGAGAGAGCTGTAATTGGCCAAAGCCAGGGTGGCTTTGGCCAATTATGGCTCAGGGGATTTAGTACACGCCCCACACTATATAAGGCCGCCTGCACGGCGGCCCTGTGTAGTGTGTTCCGGTGTGCTGAGAGATAGAGAGAGAGACAGACAGTGTCATTTGATTTGAGTTAGATAGATTAGGCAGAACAGTCAGTCAGTTAGCTGCACTTACAGTGTATTTTGTATATATATGCATCCCAGGTGTTGCATATATATATATACACTGTATTCAGTTTAGCTAGATCCGTTCCTGTTATCTTCTATCTAGACTATTTACATTTGGTGCAGTGCGTCCTGCTCACAGTGTTCAGCTAGATCCGTTCCTGCTATTTACATTTAGTGCAGTGCGTCCTGCTCACAGTGTTCAGCTAGATCTGTTCCTGCTATTTACATTTAGTGCAGTCAGTGCGTCCTGCTCACAGTGTTCAGCTAGATCCGTTCCTGCTATTTACATTTAGTGCAGTGCGTCCTGCTCACAGTGTTCAGCTAGATCTGTTCCTGCTATTTACATTTAGTGCAGTCAGTGCGTCCTGCTCACAGTGTTCAGCTAGATCCGTTCCTGCTATTTACATTTAGTGCAGTGCGTCCTGCTCACAGTGTTCAGCTAGATCTGTTCCTGCTATTTACATTTAGTGCAGTCAGTGCGTCCTGCTCACAGTGTTCAGCTAGATCCGTTCCTGCTATTTACATTTAGTGCAGTGCGTCCTGCTCACAGCGTTCAGCTAGATCCGTTCCTGCTATTTACATTTAGTGCAGTGCGTCCTGCTCACAGTGTTCAGCTAGATCTGTTCCTGCTATTTACATTTAGTGCAGTGCGTCCTGCTCACAGTGTTCAGCTAGATCTGTTCCTGCTATTTACATTTAGTGCAGTTAGTGCGTCCTGCTCACAGTGTTCAGCTAGATCCGTTCCTGCTATTTACATTTAGTGCAGTCAGTGCGTCCTGCTCACAGTGTTCAGCTAGATCCGTTCCTGCTATTTACATTTAGTGCAGTGCGTCCTGCTCACAGTGTTCAGCTAGATCTGTTCCTGCTATTTACATTTAGTGCAGTCAGTGCGTCCTGCTCACAGTGTTCAGCTAGATCCGTTCCTGCTATTTACATTTAGTGCAGTCAGTGCGTCCTGCTCACAGTGTTCAGCTAGATCCGTTCCTGCTATTTACATTTAGTGCAGTGCGTCCTGCTCACAGTGTTCAGCTAGATCCGTTCCTGCTATTTACATTTAGTGCAGTGCGTCCTGCTCACAGTGTTCAGCTAGATCCGTTCCTGCTATTTACATTTAGTGCAGTGCGTCCTGCTCACAGTGTTCAGCTAGATCTGTTCCTGCTATTTACATTTAGTGCAGTGCGTCCTGCTCACAGTGTTCAGCTAGATCTGTTCCTGCTATTTACATTTAGTGCAGTCAGTGCGTCCTGCTCACAGTGTTCAGCTAGATCCGTTCCTGCTATTTACATTTAGTGCAGTCAGTGCGTCCTGCTCACAGTGTTCAGCTAGATCCGTTCCTGCTATTTACATTTAGTGCAGTGCGTCCTGCTCACAGTGTTCAGCTAGATCCGTTCCTGCTATTTACATTTAGTGCAGTCAGTGCGTCCTGCTCACAGTGTTCAGCTAGATCCGTTCCTGCTATTTACATTTAGTGCAGTGCGTCCTGCTCACAGTGTTCAGCTAGATCCGTTCCTGCTATTTACATTTAGTGCAGTCAGTGCGTCCTGCTCACAGTGTTCAGCTAGATCCGTTCCTGCTATTTACATTTAGTGCAGTGCGTCCTGCTCACAGTGTTCAGCTAGATCCGTTCCTGCTATTTACATTTAGTGCAGTGCGTCCTGCTCACAGTGTTCAGCTAGATCTGTTCCTGCTATTTACATTTAGTGCAGTGCGTCCTGCTCACAGTGTTCAGCTAGATCTGTTCCTGCTATTTACATTTAGTGCAGTCAGTGCGTCCGGCTCACAGTGTTCAGCTAGATCCGTTCCTGCTATTTACATTTAGTGCAGTGCGTCCTGCTCACAGTGTTCAGCTAGATCCGTTCCTGCTATTTACATTTAGTGCAGTCAGTGCGTCCTGCTCACAGTGTTCAGCTAGATCCGTTCCTGCTATTTACATTTAGTGCAGTCAGTGCGTCCTGCTCACAGTGTTCAGCTAGATCCGTTCCTGCTATTTACATTTAGTGCAGTGCGTCCTGCTCACAGTGTTCAGCTAGATCCGTTCCTGCTATTTACATTTAGTGCAGTGCGTCCTGCTCACAGTGTTCAGCTAGATCTGTTCCTGCTATTTACATTTAGTGCAGTCAGTGCGTCCTGCTCACAGTGTTCAGCTAGATCCGTTCCTGCTATTTACATTTAGTGCAGTGCGTCCTGCTCACAGTGTTCAGCTAGATCCGTTCCTGCTATTTACATTTAGTGCAGTCAGTTCGTCCTGCTCACAGTGTTCAGCTAGATCCGTTCCTGCTATTTACATTTAGTGCAGTGCGTCCTGCTCACAGTGTTCAGCTAGATCTGTTCCTGCTATTTACATTTAGTGCAGTGCGTCCTGCTCACAGTGTTCAGCTAGATCTGTTCCTGCTATTTACATTTAGTGCAGTGCGTCCTGCTCACAGTGTTCAGCTAGATCCGTTCCTGCTATTTACATTTAGTGCAGTCAGTGCGTCCTGCTCACAGTGTTCAGCTAGATCCGTTCCTGCTATTTACATTTAGTGCAGTGCGTCCTGCTCACAGTGTTCAGCTAGATCTGTTCCTGCTATTTACATTTAGTGCAGTGCGTCCTGCTCACAGTGTTCAGCTAGATCTGTTCCTGCTATTTACATTTAGTGCAGTGCGTCCTGCTCACAGTGTTCAGCTAGATCCGTTCCTGCTATTTACATTTAGTGCAGTCAGTGCGTCCTGCTCACAGTGTTCAGCTAGATCCGTTCCTGCTATTTACATTTAGTGCAGTGCGTCCTGCTCACAGTGTTCAGCTAGATCCGTTCCTGTTATTTACATTTAGTGCAGTGTGTCCTGCTCACAGTGTTCAGCTAGATCCGTTCCTGCTATTTACATTTAGTGCAGTGCGTCCTGCTCACAGTGTTCAGCTAGATCTGTTCCTGCTATTTACATTTAGTGCAGTCAGTGCGTCCTGCTCACAGTGTTCAGCTAGATCCGTTCCTGCTATTTACATTTAGTGCAGTGCGTCCTGCTCACAGTGTTCAGCTAGATCCGTTCCTGTTATCTTCCTACTGACAGGCAGGCTTGTCTGGTTACAGTATATAAAGCTACCTGAAGAAAATTACAGGTGTTCTATTTGATCCTATTAGTACCACGATCAAGCAGCTAGACTATTTACATTTAGTACAGTGCGTCCTGCTCACAGTGTTCAGCTAGATCCGTTCCTGTTATCTTTCTACTGACAGGCAGGCTTGTCTGGTTACAGTATATAAAGCTACCTGAAGAAAATTACAGGTGTTCTATCCCAGCTTAGTGCAGCTACAGGCCATTAGTATGTCTGGAAGGCCAAGAAGGAGAGGCAGACAGTCACAAGCCAATAAGAGAGGGCAAGCAGGCTCTGTGTCTAGTGCTGGTCGTGGAGACGGTGCATCCTCATCAGCACGTGGCCATGGGACACGCTTGGCCTTTTTTTCGGCAGCTGGCCGTGTTGAGCCGCAACATGCGGAAGACTTGGTCGAGTGGATGACCAAGCCGTCCTCATCCTCCTCATCCTCTCTCACCCATGCCCAGGGTGCTTTGTCTGGCAAAGCAGCGGCCTCTTCCCTCAGCTCAATGTCATCAGTGACTCCTTCCCTAGCTCCACCATGTCCTCCTGAGGATTCCCTCGAACTGTTTGACCACAGTGTTGGGTACATGCTCCAGGAGGATGCCCAGCGTTTGGAAGGCTCTGATGATGATACTGAGCTCGATGAAGGCAGTAACATGAGCACGGACAGAGGGGGTGCCCAAGAAGGACAGCAATCTGGCAGTCATGCTCCCCCTGCTGCAGCATACTGCCAGGTTTGCTCCAGTGATGAGGAGGGAGGGGATGATGAGGTCACTGACTCAACGTGGGTGCCTGATAGGAGAGAGGAGGAGGAGGAGGAGGAGGAGGCGGCACATCACCAACGAGGCAGGATGCCCTCCAGGGGCCAGCCTAAGGGCAGCACATTGACTGCATCACACCCCAAAGCTCCACATTTGCAGGGCGCTGCAGTCTCTGCGCGTTATTCAAAAAGTCCTTTGGTGTGGGCCTTTTTTGAGACGAGTGCATCAGATCGCACCGCTGCTATTTGCAACATATGTCTCAAGCGTATCTCGCGTGGCCAAAACATCTCCCGCTTGGGTACCACATGCTTGACCAGACATATGTTGACCTGCCATGCAGTTCGTTGGCAAGCATATCTAAAAGACCCACACCAAAGAACAAAGAGGATCTCTCCTTGCTCCTCATCAGCTGAGATTTCCAACCCCACTAGACCTTCAGTCCTCTCTGAGACCTGCAGTGAGAGGAATGAAGGTGTAGAATTAGGTGTGTCACAGCCAAGTACTTGTGGGCAATCTGCTTTTGGTACACCGACGTCAGATTGTACCAGGCAAATTTCCCTGCCCCAGCTGCTGCACCGCCGAAAGAAGTTTGCTCCCAGCCATCCACATGCCCAGCGGTTGAATGCTAGCTTGGCAAAATTGCTAGCACTTCAACTGCTGCCTTTTCAGTTGGTAGACTCTGCCCCCTTCCGTGAGTTTGTGGAATGTGCGGTTCCTCAGTGGCAGGTACCCAAACGCCACTTTTTCTCACGGAAGGCGATTCCGGCTCTCTACCGGCATGTGGAAGGCAATGTCCATGCCTCGCTGGACAGGGCGGTCAGCGGTAAGGTGCATATTACCGCTGACTCATGGTCCAGCAGGCATGGACAGGGACGTTACCTTAGTTTCACGGCGCATTGGGTGACTCTGCTGGCAGCTGGGAAGGATGCAGGACAAGGTGCAGTAGTGTTGGAGGTTGTTCCGCCACCACGCCTCCAAAATGCTGATTGTGACACACCTCTCTCCTCCACCCCCTCCTCTTCTTCTTCCTCCATGGCCTCTTCCTCGGAACCAGCGGTGCTCCGTAGGCGTTCAAGGGGCTACGCAAGTACGCAGGCCAAAAGATGCCATGCGGTGCTTGAGCTGGTGTGCTTGGGGGACAGGAGCCACACTGGGGCAGAGGTTCTGTCAGCTCTGCAGGGGCAGGTTCAGAGGTGGTTGACGCCACGCCAACTTAAGGCAGGAATGGTGGTTTGCGACAATGGCACCAACCTCCTCTCTGCCCTCCGACAGGGACAACTGACCCATGTGCCCTGTTTGGCTCACGTCCTTAACTTGGTGGTGCAGCGGTTCTTGGGCAGGTACCCGGGCTTACAGGATGTCCTGAGGCAGGCCAGGAAAGTCTGTGTGCATTTCCGCCGGTCATATAATGCCAGTGCTCGGCTGACGGACCTCCAAAAGGAGTTTAACCTGCCCAAGAACCGCCTAATCTGTGACATGCCCACCAGGTGGAACTCAACGTTGGCCATGCTGCAGCGGCTGCACACGCAGCAGAGGGCCATCAATGAGTACCTGTGCGACTATGGCACCAGGACAGGGTCAGGGGAGCTTGGTTTTTTTTCCCCACGCCAGTGGGCCATGATCAGGGATGCATGCACTGTCCTGTCACCATTCGAGGAGGCCACGAGGATGGTGAGCACTGACAGTGCATGCATCAGTGACACTGTCCCCCTTGTCCACCTGTTGGAGCACACGCTGCGTGGAATAATGGACAGGGCACTTGAGGCAGAACAGAGGCAGGAAGAGGAGGACTTCCTTAGCTCTCAAGGCCCCCTTTATCCAGACAGTGTTCCTGCGTGCCCGCCGATCACACAGCAAGAGGACGAGGAGGAGGAGGAGGAGGAGGAAGATTGTGTCAGTATGGAGGTGGAGCCTGGCACTCAGCATCAGCAGTCTTTAAGGGATCAGTCCCAAGGAACACATGGACTTGTACGTGGCTGGGAGGAGGTGGCTGCGGACGTTGTTGTCCTTAGTGACCCAGAGGACTCCGGACCGAATGCCTCAGCAAACCTACGCTGCATGGCCTCCCTGATCCTGCAAAGCCTGCGTAAGGATCCTTGTATTCGTGGTATCAAGGAGAAGGACCAATACTGGTTGGCAACCCTCCTTGATCCACGTTACAAGGGTAAGGTTGCGGACCTTATCTTGCCATCGCAGAGGGAGCAGAGGATGAAACATCTTCGGGAGGCCTTGCAGAAAGGTCTGTGCAATGCGTTCCCAGAGACTGGGAGGTTACAAACTCCTGTTTCTGGACAACGTGTTGCTGAGGCTTCGGTCAGTCAAAGAAGGAGCGGTGGAGAAGGTGGCCGTCTGACCGATGCGTTCAGACAATTTTTTGGTCCGCAGCCCCAAGGTATGATCGGTTCCAGCAACCATCGCCAGCGTCTGTTTTACATGGTGCAGGAATACCTAGGGGCAAGATCAGACTTGGACACCTTTCCCACCGAAAATCCTCTGGGTTACTGGGTCTTGAGGATGGATCACTGGCCAGAGCTTGCACAGTATGCAATTGAGCTACTGGCCTGTCCTGCATCCAGCGTTCTTTCGGAACGCACATTCAGTGCTGCTGGAGGCGTGGTAACCGATCACAGGGTGCGTCTGTCCACCGACTCGGTCGATCGGCTGACCTTCATAAAAATGAATCAGTCTTGGATCACCACCAGCTACCAAGCACCTGATGCTGATGTAACTGAATATTTTTTTTCAGATCCCTTCAAAGACTGCCTATGCTGATGCTGAGTGACTATCCCTGAGTAATTATCCTCTTCCTCCTCAATCATCACGCTGATAGCTTGTAAGAACATTTTTGGTTCTGGGCGCCACCACCAGTGCCTAAGGCACAATTTTTCAGCCCCTGTTTAACAGGGGCGTGTAATTACAATTTTTGATGTAATACTTTGCAGCAGGGCTCGTTCCTGCATTCCAACTAGAGTGTCTGTGAGGGGTTGCAGTGTTGTGGCACCAGCACCAGTGCCTAAGGCCCAATTTTTCTGCCCCTGTCTAACAGGGGCGTGTAATTACAATTTTTGATGCAATACTTTACAGCAGGGCTCGTTCCTGCATTCCAACTAGAGTGTCTGTGAGGGGTTGCAGTGTTGTGGCACCAGCACCAGTGCCTAAGGCCCAATTTTTCTGCCCCTGTCTAACAGGGGCGTGTAATTACAATTTTTGATGCAATACTTTGCAGCAGGGCTCGTTCCTGCGTTCCAACTAGAGTGTCTGTGAGGGGTTGCAGTGTTGTGGCACCAGCACCAGTGCCTAAGGCCTAATTTTTCAGCTCCTGTTCAACAGGGGCATGTAATTACAATTCTTGATCTAACATTTCACAGCAGGGCCCTGTGAGGGCTTACAGTGTTGTGGCCACAGCAACACCTAAGGCCCAAATTTCTGCTGAGTATATAGGGCAGGACCCTACTTTCAAACATCTAACTTATAAACGACTCCTACTTGCAAACGGAAGGAGACAACAGGAAGTGAGATGAAATCTACCCCTAGGAAGGGAAATTCTCTCCTGTAAGAGTTAATATGGGAAAACAATTTCTCCTTTCCACTGATGCTTTCCAATCCTTGTTCCACAAAAAAACCCAAATTTTCAAAAAACATTTTTCATTGGGACAAAAAAGTGAGGTGAAATCTTCTGAAGAGGAGGAAAGACAGCAAAACAAATGTCACAGGGGTGATAACCCTTCCCTATGTTTTCCAAAAAGCTTAAAAAAGATTTTTTGGCTGGAGCTAAACACGTTAAAAATGTACCCGTTCAAAATTACAAAGAGATTCTACTTAACAACAAACCTACAGTCCCTGTCTTGTTTGCACCGCCTGTATACTGCTGTTCAGAGTATATAGGGCCTGGTGGCCCCACACCTTTCCTTATTTTAATTTGGGTGCGGGGTTCCCCTTAATATCCATACAAGACCCAAAGGGCCTGGTAATGGACTGGGGGGTACCCATGCCGTTTGTCTCACTGATTTTCATCCATATTGCCATGACCCGACATGACATTAAACCCGCAAGCAGTTTTAAATGAGATTTTTTCCTTTAAAAATGACATTTGGTGCAGGGACTGTTCTAAACACGGCAAACACGCGTCACTTTACAGGCATACTATAGACACCCCCCAGGTACGATATTTAAAGGAATATTTCACTTTTTTTTTTTTACTTTAAGCATCATTAAAATCACTGCTCCCGAAAAAACGGCCGTTTTTAAAAGTTTTTTTTGCATTGATACATGTCCCCTGGGGTAGGACCCGGGTCCCCAAACCCTTTTTCGGACAATACCAAGCAAATTAGCCTTTAAAATGAGCACTTTTGATTTCGAACGTTCGAGTCCCATAGACGTCAATGGGGTTCTAACGTTCGTGCGAACTTTTGGTCCGTTCGCGGGTTCTGGTGCGAACCGAACCGGGGGGTGTTCGGCTCATCCCTAATCACGTGTTAGAATGGCCCAGTCAAAGTCCAGACCTAAATCCAATTGAGAATCTGTGGCAAGACTTGAAAATTGCTGTTCACAGACGCTCTCCATCCAATCTGACAGAGCTTGAGCTATTTTGCAAAGAAGATAGGGCAAAAATGTCACTCTCTAGATGTGCAAAGCTGGTAGAGACATCCCCAAAAAGGTTTGCAGCTGTAATTGCAGCAAAAGGTGGCTCTACAAAATATTGACTCAGGGGGACTGAATACAAATGCACGCCACACTTTTCAAATATTTATGTAGCACCCTGAATCTGGTGCATTTCTCAGCCAATCATATTTGTGGCTAAGCATGCTGGGAGAATCTATTTAAGGGGAATGAGTCAGGTGATCAGTGTTCTTTTAGCCCCAGGCTGAGGCCTGGGGGCTGTATGTGAAGCAGCAGCTGAAGGTTAGGCCTAAGTCTGAGGCCTAGCTATGTGTGTAGAGGCTTAGCCCGAGGGGAGTCTGATCATTGCAGAGGTTCAGCCAGATGGTGAACCGAGTGTTGCCAGAGGTGAAGGAGAAGCAGTTGCCACATGGGACGACCACTCCTGTTACCAGAGGCAAGTGAGAACCAGAGGTCAGAGATAAAGGGACATCATCGCCAGTAAAGGACAACTACTCCTGTTATCAGAGGCTAGGTTTGTGAAGTCTGAAGAAGTACCAGAGCAGCCTTTTTCACTAGCCAAGGACGGTGAACAAGTTGAGAAAGCTTCAGTGTTCAAGTCGGTGACCCAGCGGGTGAGTGTGGGTGACACTTGAAGAAGATTCAGCGGGTTAGCTGAGAGCCAAGCCAGGAACCCAGCAGGTAGAGTGGGTGACGCTTGGAGTGTACACAGCGGGTTAGCCGTGGACAAGCTCGGGATCCAGCGGGCGGCTAGGATCTGAAGGTCTGCTGAGAAGACTGGGAGCTCATTGAGAAAAGCTACAGTGGGAGGCTGTGAGATGGAGGCCAGGTCCTACACAACAGGGATACCAAGTCTGGTATGTGTACAGATCTGTGTTGAAGTCAACCTACAAGTTCAGTTGTCATAGGAGACAGCAGTTCTACAAATAAAGTCCTGCAACCAGCTTAAAGGCTCTCAACTTGTATAGCTGTCATGCATATTCTGTCTTGGAGTCTGCCAATTGCTATTGCATCTGGCTAATGCCGCGTACACATGATCAGAATTTCGGCCCGCAAAAGACCGATGAGAGTTTTTCATCGAAAAATGCGACCGTGTGAATGCTCCATCAGTGTTTTGCTGGCTGAATTCCAGCCAGCAAAAGATTGAGAGCATGCTCTCAATTTTTCGGTCGGGAAAAGTTCCTATCCAAAAATGCGATCGTCTTTGGCAATTCCGACACGCAAAATTCCTACGCATGCTTGGAAACAATTTGACGCATGCTCAGAAGCATTGAACTTCATTTTCTTGGCTCGCCGTAGTGTTGTATGTCACCGCGTTCCTGAGGGTCGTAATTTCAGCAAACATTTGCGTGACTGTGTGTATGCAAACTTGAGCGGAATCCCGTTGGAAAAGCCGTCATAACTTTTTCCGACAAGAAGTCCGATCGTGTGTATGCGGCATTAGGGTGTTCTGGCCCTAACCCTCTCTCCCCCAGTTCTTGTTAAGAGACAATAAATCTATATTGTTCGCATTCAAAAAGAGACTGGCGCCCAATTATTCCATCTTGCTTTACACCCACTATGCCTAGTAACCCACTCTACAAAAGAAGGATGTCAGCTCTCCCTGACTCTGGAAGTCACCATTAGGCCTCTAGGGGTCGGGGCCATTGCTACATTTATTTGTAAAAAAAATTTGAAAACCATTTATCATTTTCCTTCCACTTCACAATTATGTGCCATGTTGTGTTGGTCTATCACATAAAATCCCCAAAAAATACATTTACGTTTTTGGTTGTAACATGAAAAAATGTGGAAAATTTCAAGAGGTATGAATACTGTTTCAAGGCACTGTGTATATATATATATATATATATAATCAAATTTTTCTTGATGTCTTCTTATTTCCTGTCAATACCAGGAACCAACCAGGCTCTGTTGCAGTGCACATGTGATTACTTTACTGACAAGTGGTGCAGAAAGAAGTAAAGACTCATCAGAGTGCTCCTGTGCTTCACTGTTATGCCGTGTACACACGACCGAACTTTTAGTCGGACTGAACTCCGAAGGACTTTTTGACGGAGTTCCGACGGAGTTCCAACGAAACGGACTTGCCTACACACGATCACACCAAAGTCCGATAGTTTCAAACGTGATGACGTAGGACGGGACTAGAATAAGGAAGTTCATAGCCAGTAGCCAATAGCTGCCCTTGTGTCCCTTTTTGTCCGTCGGTCTAGCATACAGACAAACAGATTTTTCGATCGGACTCGAGTCCATCGGAAAGATTTGAAACATGTTCTATTTCTAAAGTCTGACAGATTTTTCAACAGAAAAGGTCCGATGAAGCGCACACACGATTGAATTGCCCGACAGATTCGTTCCGTTGGTTTGGTTCGGTCGAAAAGTCCGGTGGTGTGTACACGGCATGAGGCAGGGGGAGTAATCTAAACCAAGTTGTGCTGCTGTAGCAGTGGAGGTCCAGCGGATAGCTATGCTGTCTGCCAGGGGAGTCTGGATCACAAGAAAAAGTAAACAGGATTACAAATCTTTTAGCTGAGTAAGCAGTTCATCTTCAAACCATTCAGAGACATACTCAGTCAAAGCATATTCTACACTATATTTGTATTCATTACGCAAGAATGGATTCTACCACACAGTTTCCTTGCTAAACATAAATTATCATCCATAAAATGGCATCAAACAGAGTTTCTAATGGCTAAGCTATCATAGAACCGGCTTAAAAGCTTGTTTTCATTCTGGGCAGCTGCTAAATGACAATAAAATGAAATGGGTTCCAGATTTTTGTTTTTTTTTGTTATTCATTTGGCATTGCTAATTGAAAATAAGGGAAAAATCAAACATTTTTAGTTGTCACTGGAATAGGATGAGATATACTTTAACCTTTTCCCAACTGCATAGTACATATACACTATATTGTCCAAGGACGCCTTTACACGCATATGAACTTTAATGGCATCCCAGTCTTAATCCACAGGGCTCAATATTGAGTTGGCCCACCCTTTGCAGCTATAACAGCTTCAACTCTTCTGGGAAGGCTGTCCACAAGGTTTAGGAGTGTCTCTATGGGAATGTTTGACCATTCTTCCAGAAGCACATTTGTGAGTTCAGCCACTGATGTTGGACGAGAAGGCCTGGCTCGCAGTTTTCGCTCTAATTCACCCCAAAGGTGTTCTATCGTTTTGAGGTCAGGACTCTGTGCAGGCCAGTCAAGTTTCTTCACCCCAAACTCGCTCATCCATGTCTTTATGGACCTTGCTTTGTGCACTGGTGTGCAGTCATGTTGGAACAGGGAGGGGCCATCCCCAAACTGTTCTGACAAAGTTGGGTGCATGAAATTGTCCAAAATGTCTTTGTATGCTGACGCCTTAAGAGTTCCCTTCACTGGAAAAAAGGGGCCAAGCCCAATCCCCTGAAAAACGACCCCACATCATAAACCCCCCTCCACCAAATTATTTGGACCAGTGTACAAAGCAAGGTCTTTAAAGACATGGATGAGAGAGTTTGGGGTGGAAGAACTTGAGTGGCCTGCTCAGAGTCCTGACCTCAACCCGATAGAACACCTCTAGGCAAGTGTGACTAAATGCTGTAAAGTAAGAATGCTTTCAAAATGATATGTTTTTAATGGTTATTTTTTATCAATTTACAAAATGCAAACAAGTCAGCAAACAAAAAGAAAAATCTAAACCAAATCAATATTTGGTGTAACTACTCTTTTGGCTTTGGACCAGCAGCAATCTTACACTTGCACACTTTGTATACATGCAAAAAATCAGGGATTTTATAGGATTAGAGTCAGGTGTAAGATTAACCAATTATACCTAACAGATGCTATTGATCGTCATTTTTTTTAAATAGGCTGAAACACAGTCATTAACTAAAACAGAAACAGCTGTGTAGGAGGCTTAAACTGGGTGAGGAACAGCCAAACTCTGTTATTAAGGTGAGGTTATGGAAGACAATTTCATGTCACATACTCTACATTTTGTCGTACACTATGGCAAGACTTAGCACAGCAACAAAACACAAGGTAGTTATACTGCATCAGTAAGGTCTCTCCCAGGCAAAGATTTCAAAGCAGACTGGGATGTTTCTAGTTTATCTTTTGAAGAAGCACAAAGAAATGTGCAACGTTGCAGACTGTAGATGCAGTGATCAGCCAAGGAAACTTAATGCAGCAGATGAAAGACACATCATGCTTACTTCCCTTTGACATTGGAAGATATCCAGCAGTGTCATCAGCACAGAACTGGTGGAAACCAATGGGACCCAGGTACGCCTATCTGCTGTCTGAAGATTTCTGGTTTAGGAATGGTCTTCATGGAAGAATTGTGGGCAAAAAAGCCATACCTCCGACATGGAAACAAGGCTAAGCGACTCAACTATGCATGAAAACATAGGAAATGGGTTGCAGAAATTTGGCAGCAGGTGCTCAGGACTGATGAGACAAAATTTGAAATATTTGCCTTTTTTTAGGAAGCAGTTTGTTCATGAAGGACTGGAGAGCAGTACAATGAAGGTCTGCAGGCAACAGTGAAGTATGGTGGAGGTTCGGTGCAAGTTTGGGGCTGCATTTTTGCAAATGGAGTTGGAGATTTGGTCAGGATCAATGGTGTCCTCAATGCTGAGAAATACAGGGGGTACTTCTCCATCATGCCCTACCATCAGGGAGGAGTGTGATTGGCCCCAAATTTACTCTGCAGCAGAACAACAACCCCAAACAGACAGCCAATGTCATTAAGAACTATCTTCAGTGTAAAGAAGAACAAGGAGTCCCCCACAGAGCCTTGAACTCAATATCATTGAATCTGTCTGGGATTACATGAACACACAGAAGGATGTGAGGCAGCCTACATCCACAGAGGATCTGTGCTTAGTTCTTCAAGATGTTTGGAACAAGCTACCTGCTGAGTTCCTTCAAAAAACATTTGCAAATGTATCTAGAAGAACTGATGCTGATTTAAAGGCAAAGGTTGGTCACAACAAATACTGATTTTATTTTATTTCTCTTCTGTTTATTTACTTTCCATTTTTTTAATTGATAAAAAATAAACTATTAACACTTCTATTTATGAAATCATTCTTAATTTACAGCATTTTTTTCACACCTACCTAAATTTTTGCACAGTAGTGTATGTGTATGTATACTGTATATATGCAAAACACAATGAAAATAGCCTAAAACCATTATAGTTTCCTTTTCAATTAGAACATATATTGATGATTTCATTAAGGGGGTTGTAAACCCTTGTTTTTTTTTAAAATAACAAACATATCGTACTTACCTCTAGTGTGCAGTTCGTTTTGCACAGAGTGGCCCCATTCTGCCTCTTCTGAGGTCCCCTGGTGGTGCTGGTAGCTCCTCCCCGCATCGAGTGTCCATGTTGGAGAAGTGCTCTCTTAAGGTGGACACCCATGCAGGCGAGCTCCTGAGTCCTACTTCTGTGCCCATTCACACAGAATGCCGAACTCGGCCCCGTCCCCCTACGCCCACGTCATTGGATTTGATTGACAGCAGTGGGAGCCAATGGCTGCGCTGCTCTCAATCTATCCAATCAAGAGCCAAGACAACAGGCAGAGAGATAGAGCGTGTCTCCGCCGTGGGAATGAACAGGCTCGGGTGAGTAAAACGGGTGGGGGGGGGGGGCTGGTCAGTGTCAGAAGGGTTTACAACCCCTTTAAAGGAAAAGCATCATGTTTCATTGTGTATGGTAACGTTGACCTGCAATTATTTACAGCGTAGAGCTTATAGTGTTTTCTCATGAATGTCTTTTGTTGGAAATTTGTCCTGTCCTGAAATTTGTACCTGTCACACAGTTTTGCTCCTCCCTATCATCTAAGCTTCTGATTAAAGCCGTAGTACACCGCATTAAAAAACAAAAACAGAATAGCAGCACTGGGCAGTTTAAGTCATAATGTGCTAGTATGCATAACATACTAGCACATTATGATAGACTTACCTGAAAACGAAGCCCTCTAGCAGCGTGCTGTCACTGCTGAAGGCACTTCCATCTTCACCTGGTCTTCCTTCCGGGTTCGTGGGATTTGGCGATATGAATGACCGAGCATGCGCGTGGGAGTCGGTGTTTACGGCACGGCTCTGAAGGAACGGCACGGGTGGCCGTTCCTTTAGAGTGCATGTGCCGGTGATGTCACCGGCTGCATCTAAAGTAAATATCTCCTAAACGGTGCATGTTTAGGAGATATTTACTCTACCTATAGGTAAGCCTTGTTATAGGTTTATCTATAGGTAAAAATCATACAAGGGAGTTTACACCCACTTTAACCCCTTCAGCCCGGAAGGATTTACCCCCTTAATGACCAGGCCATTTTTTGTGATACGGCACTGCGTTATTTTATCTGATAATTGCGCTGTCATGCGACGCTGTTCCCAAATAAAACTGATGTCCCTTTTTTCCCACAAATAGAGCTTTCTTTTGGTGATATTTGATCACTTCTGCGGTTTTGATTTTTTTGTGCTATAAACAAAAAAAGAGCAACAATTTTGAAAAAAAAAAACAATAATTTTTACTTTCTACTGTAAAACATATTAAAAAGAATCTATAAAAAAACAAATTTATTCATCAGTTTAGGCCAATATGGTGTCCGTTTATGAAGCAGTGAAATCTATTCACTGCCTTATTCTCCTGCATTCACAGAGGAGATCTTTCTCCTCTGTGTGCCTGTTTATGACGTTTCCAACAGTGGAGAACGGCCCCTGATACTGGAATCTCGTGAGACTTTATGAGATTACAGCACCAGAAATTCACAGAAACACAGAGATGTCAGTTTATTAAGCAGTGATAAATTATCACCGCTCAGTATACTGACAGACGGCGTGGTTAATGTTAATAAAATAACGAGTCCCCCTACATTATATATATATACATATATATATATATATATATATACACACACACACACACACATTATATATACAGTGGGGACGGAAAGTATTCAGACCCCCTTAAATTTGTCACTCTTTGTTATATTGCAGCCATTTGCTAAAATCATTTAAGTTCATTTTTTTTCCTCATAAATGTACACACAGCACCCCATATTGACATAAAAACACAGAATTTTTTACATTTTTGCAGATTTATTAAAAAAGAAAAACTGAAATATCACATGGTCCTAAGTATTCAGACCCTTTGCTGTGAGACTCATAAATTTAACTCAGGTGCTGTCCATTTCTTCTGATCATTCTTGAGATGGTTCTACACCTTCATTTGAGTCCATCTGTGTTTGATTATACTGATTGGACTTGATTAGGAAAGCCACACACCTGTCTATATAAGACCTTACAGCTCACAGTGCATGCCAGAGCAAATGAGAATCATGAGGTCAAAGGAACTGCCTGAAGAGCTCAGAGACAGAATTGTGGCAAGGCACAGATCTGGCCAAGGTTACAAAAAATTTCTGCTGCACTTAAGGTTCCTAAGAGCACAGTGGCTTCCGTAATCCTTAAATGGAAGATGTTTGGGACGACCAGAACCCTTCCTAGAGCTGGCCATCCAGCCAAACTGAGCTATTGGGGGAGAAGAGCCTTGGTGAGAGAGGTAAAAAAGAACCCAAAGATCACTGTGGCTGAGCTCCAGAGATGCAGTCGGGAGATGGGAGAAAGTTGTAGAAAGTCAACCATCATTGCAGCCCTCCACCAGTCGGGGCTTTATGGCAGAGTGGCCCGACGGAAGCCTCTCCTCAGTGCCAGACACATGAAAGCCTGCATGGAGTTTGCTAAAAAAAACACCTGAAGGACTCCAAGATAGTGAGAAATAAGATTCTCTGGTCTGATGAGACCAAGATAGAACTTTTTGCCCTTAATTCTAAGTGGTATGTGTGGAGAAAACCAGGCACTGCTCATCACCTGTCCAATACAGTCCCCAACAGTGAAGCACGGTGGTGGCAGCATCATGCTGTGGGGGTGTTTTTCAGCTGCAGGAACAGGACGATTGGTTGCAATCGAGGGGAAGATGAATGCAGCCAAGTACAGGGATATCCTGGATGAAAACCTTCTCCAGAGTGCTCAGGACCTCAGACTGGACCCAAAGTTTACCTTCCAACAAGACAATCACCCTAAGCACACAGCTAAAATAACAAAGGAGTGGCTTCACAACAACTCCGTGACTGTTCTTGAATGGCCCAGCCAGAGCCCTGACTTAAACCCAATTGAGCATCTCTAGAGAGACCTAAAATGGCTGTCCACCAACGTTTACCATCCAACCTGACAGAACTGGAGAGGATCTGCAAGGAGGAATGGCAGAGGATCCCCAAATCCAGGTGTGAAAAACTTGTTGCATCTTTCCCAAAAAGACTCATGGCTGTATTAGATCAAAAGGGTGCTTCTACTAAATACTGAGCAAAGGGTCTGAATACTTAGGACCATGTGATATTTCAGTTTTTCTTTTTTAATAAATCTGCAAAAATGTCAACAATTCTGTGTTTTTCTGTCAATATGGGGTGCTGTGTGTACATTAATGAGGAAAAAAATGAACTTAAATGATTTTAGCAAATGGCTGCAATATAACAAAGAGTGAAAAATTTAAGGGTGTCTGAATACTTTCCGTCCCCACTGTATATATACATATACACATTCTATATATATACACATTTTATATATACAGTATATATATATATATATATATATATATATATATATATATATATATATATATATATATACATATACACATTATATATATATATATATATAAATATATATACATATACTAGGGCTGCAAAAATTAACGATTAATTCCTCGATTAATCGTTCATTTTTTTGCTCGATCAAAATTTTTTTGATCGGTAGGCTGCCTGCCCTGGGGCCGCTCTGGGCAAAGCTGTTGCTGCAGCGCGATGCTCTGCTCCCTCCTCCTCCTCCTCCACTATATGTCTCCCGCTGTGTGTCTCCGAGCTGAGTGTGAAAACTTTGGCCGCGCTTTGAGAAAAGTCCCGCCCTCCTCCTAGATCAGCTTGTGTGATAGACGCAGTGTTCTGTCTATCACACGAGCTGATCTAGGAGGAAGGCGGGACTTTTCTCACAGCGCAGCCAAAGTTTTCACACTCAGCTCCGAGACACACAGTGGGAGATGCTCGCAGACTGTGTAATCCAGGCAAAGGCACTGACTACAGTGAGGCTGCGAATATGGGCACGGTGAGACTGCATTATAGGAATGGTGAGACTGCATTATGTGAACGATGAGGCTGTGATTATGGGCACGGTGAGACTGCATTATGGGCACGGCGAGGCTGCGATTATGGGCACAGTGAGACTGCATTATGGGCACAGTGAGGCTGCGATTATGGGCACGGTGAGGCGGCGATTATGGGCACAGTGAGACTGCATTATGGACACGGTGAGGCTGCGATTATGGGCACGGTGAGGCTGCGATTATGGGCACAGTGAGACTGCATTATGGACACGGTGAGGCTGCGATTATGGGCACGGTGAGGCTGCGATTACGGGCACAATGAGACTGCATTATGGGCACAGTGAGGCTGCGATTATGGGCACAGTGAGACTGCATTATGGGCACGGTGAGGCTGAGTTTATGACGTGTGACGTCCTAGCCATCCCCTGCTATGTCCGGCTTCAGTCGTTGCCATAACAATGGTGCTAAATCAGCTAAAAGTAGTTGGATCTGTATGTGTGTTATAATTAATCGAAATTAGTCGATTAATCGAATTAAAAAAAAATGATTAATCGAACACAAAAATTTTAATCAGTAACAGCCCTAATGTATACACATAAATATGACAGGGGGACATGGTTACAGTGTTGGGGGGTCTGAACGAGGTAGAAGGAAGTTAAAAATCTTCCTCCTTCCCCTCAGATACCCCCAGGTTCTCTCTTCATTCCGGAGATCATCGGCGGGAGAACATGTTCAAACACATCTCCCCCCGACTATCTCATTTTCATAAACCGTTTATGGACTGTGATCAGCGGCGATCTTGGGGACCACCGCTGTTTACTACTTCATAAACAGACACCTATGTATCCTACAAAAGTTATAGCGTCTGCAAACTATGAGATGGATTTATGGACTTTCATTTTTTATTTTTTACTAGTAATGGCGGTATTTAGCAATTTTTAGTGGGACTTCGACATTGCGGCAGAAAAATCTGACTCTAAGTGACAATTTTTGGGGACCAGGGACACCAATACAGTGATCAGTGGTAAAAAAATGCACTGATCACTGTATAAAGGACAGTGGCAGGAAAGGGGTTAACACTAGGGGTGATTAAAGGGTTAATTATGTTCCCTCAGTGTGTGTTCTGTGTGGGGGATGGGCTCACTGGGACAACACAGAGATCGCTGTTCCTGATTATTATGAACACATAGCTCCCAACTGTCCCTGATTTTGAGGGACTATCCCTGATTTGGAGCAATGTCCCTCTGTCCCTCATTCCTCCTCATTTGTCCCTCATTTGCTGTGCTATTGTGTTCTGAGAGGGGGACAGCCCCCCTGCCAGAATACTCCAATCAGCGCTCTCAGCCATTGGCTCATATCGCTGATTGGGAGCCAATCAGCAGGCCTTTTTCAGTCAACCGAACGACAGGCTTCTGTCGGACTGGCTGCAGTACACAGGGGTTGAAGTTTAAATAGAAACCAGCCGATGTCACATTCAGCTTTTGTGTACTAAGCTTAAGTCTCAGAAGGCTAATCAAGTCAGCGTCTCCTTAGGGGGTACACTACAGAAGTATGGCCAGAGCTTTTTTGAAAATATTTCCCTTCTGGGTGACAGGAATGCACTGACTTGTGCTCTCCTGTGGCCCATAATCAGCTGCTGTTGTTTGACGTCACAGAACCACTCCAGGCTCTGGAAGGATCCCGACTATATTGTTGGGATTCACCCAGCTGCCTGATTCCAGCTCTCAATGCTCAACTGAGAGCCAAAAGACAGCTGTGCCTGCCCCCCTTTCCAGCTTTCCAGAGCGCTGGAGGGACAAAGCAGCAAGCAGTGACTGAGTGATCAGCAATCATGTGTTCACTCAGTTCTCCGGCTTACAGCTGGCTGGATGGAAGTATGGAGGTATGTATGCTTGTTTTTTTAACAACTCCAAACTTCTCTTTTAATATTATGGCTAAATGGTGTATATACATATATATATATATATAAAATGAAAGGCTTTACATCTACTCTGCTTACCCCCATAGCCTAACAATATTAATATTTTCTTTTATATAATACGCATGGGTATAGTGTTCTAATAAACAAGTATTTTATTTCTATAGCTTTCTAAAACTAGGTAATAAAAAACTAAAAAGGAGAATAAAGCTTTGAGCTTCAGGCCATCTGGGATTTGCTTGCTTACTACAAGAAACAAGAATATTGCTAGCATTGCATAGCCTGGAATGTAAATGATTGTATCATTAGCATATTGTGTATTATTTTTATGTTCGATGTGACACAATTATTAATCTTTACAAGTGATAATTACGTACACAAGACATTTACTGCACAGTGAAACAGAAGGGGAAATTAAAAACGGTTTCACTTGGGAGTCAATGAAAATTATGGACAGATGGAATAATGCTGGGAAGTAAACTAATAACAGTATAGAGTATATGGTGCTGATTTAAAGGTGCCATTTCACTGGAGCTTGTGTTTGCTTAAAATACTTCAGCTTAGGCTGTGCTGTACACAACATAGTAGGCAAAGTAAAAGGCCCGCTGGAGCAAATGCCCCATTCTGTAGGTATGTGCAGTTTATATGTCCCAAGAGATGACAAAGGTCAGAAGGCCCACTTCCCCCTCTTTACCCAATTAGAACCCTGCTTCTCTGCCTCCCCCTTCACTGCCACAGTAATATAACTCCACCACACAGCCAAAGCTTGTTCCCCACTTGCAGCCTGCAAACTGTAACCAAATCCACCTTGCCAGGATAGCTAATGATGAAAGCAGCCTACAAAGAAACAGAAAAATATTTGGACTGGGTGCGTGGGAAAGCTTACTGCTTGTGCGGTAAGGTTGGATGGTGTCCAACTCTTTTGGCTCCTGCCTTTCAACTCACTACCAGGCCCCCTCTGCCAGTCCCTCAAACCCAAGTTTATTCCTGGCACTTGATCGCTCTCCTTTTCCCTACAGATGCTGCTAACTCAAGTAAGGTGAAATTTCTATTAACTTAAAGCGGACCTTCAGTCATTTTTTCAGCTTTCCATTTCTTAAATCTTCTGCCCTTGTTGTTTTAACTTTGGATAGTAAAACATTTTTTTCTGCCAGTAAATACCTTATACAGCCCACTTCCTCTTTCTTGTCTGGTAAAAAGCCTAGGCTTATGACGACATGCACAGCTCTCTTTCTAACTCTTGTGAGAGTTTCCCATTAAGGGAGGGGGGATGAGTTATAGGAGGGCCAATGAGAGCTGTAGAGCTAGAGGTGTGCCTCTGTGTGTCTGTGTGAATCCAGGAAGTGAACAGGCAGCAGCTTCAGCTGCCCACAGTTAAAATGGATGCAGCCAGACTCGGTGGAAGGAGATTTCTGCAGCATATTTGGCAAGTACAGAATCACATTAGCTATATAAAATAATATGCAAAGTGGTTGGAGGGAAGCTTCAGAATGGCAAAAAATGTTTTATTACAAATTATGTGAGCAGACAGCAGTTCCACTTTACCTTCTATGAACCCAATCCGATCTTAGAGACAAATCGATGTTAAAGAGAGGGGGTGGGGGCACACTTTATGTAAAATTCTGGCCATATTTGGCCATTTTTTTGGAGGGGTATGCCTTGGTGATGAAGAGCCTGAAGGTGACATTGCAAACACCAGCTCCCTCTTTCTGCATTTTACCCAGTCTCTGTCCTGTGCTGGGACTGGATTTGTGCCACGCCATGTAATAGCAGCTCTTATAGACCTCTTATCTCATGGGAATTGAATATTACAATATAGGTTCTGGACTGCAGGTGTACCTCTAAAGCCAGCCATACATGAATCAAAATTTGGCCGGTTCAGCAGGGACCTTGAGCTGCTAGCTGTAGGCACCCTGCACCCTTTCCCCCACTGGCAGAACACAATAGTGCTGCGGGAGGCATTCCACCATCAGCATTGACTGTGTTGATGGGGGAATCAAGCGATTTTCTTTGGGCTGCCTTAAAGTGGTTCTAAAGGCAGAAGATAAAAAACCTTCAGTGTACAGTAGCCCCCCTCAGCCCCCCTAATACTTACTTAAGCCCCATCTCGTGCTAGCGATGTTGCACGAGAGACTCGTCTGTCCGAGACTCTCCCTTCTGATTAGCTGAGACACAGGAGCGGGTGCTATTGGTTCCCAGTGCTGTCAATCAAAGTCAGTGAGCCAATGAGGAGAGAAGGGGCAGGGTAGATGTCTATGTCTAAGATCTATGTCCGAATGGACACACAGAGCAGTGGCTCAAGTTGGGTGCCCCCATAGCAAGCTGCTTGCTGTGGGGGCACTTGGCAGGATGGAGGGGCCAGGAGCATCGGCGAGGGACCTGAGAAGAGGAGGATCAGGGCTGCTCTGTGCAAAACCATTGCACAGAGCAGGTAAGTATGACATGTTTGTTATTTTTAAACAAAAAAATACAAGACTTTCACTTTAGTATCACTTTAAGAATAGCCTTCCAAGTTGGTTATTTATCTGTTGTTTTCTCCCTCATGTAGAAGAAAAATTTGTCCTATATGCACATAATGCTATAAATGCAATTCCTGCTAATGGTGATTTTTCAGGATTTTTAATTATTTGGAGTAAATTTGTATCGATCAATATCATTGAAGCTTTCATATTGCACATTGTATTATTATTTTTGGAGTATTGTATATCTGTAGCACTGAGTTGGGTTTAGGTTTAAGTTTGTAATGTTACCCAAATTGATTAATTAAAATCCCCTTTACTCAGCTCTGCCCCATCTATCAAGATAGTCACCTCTTATAAATATTTAGGAGTGATAACGAATCTGAAGATATAGTGATAGAAATCCTAAAATGTATACTAAGAAATGTAGATGCACTTGCGTTAAATTTCAGGCACGATGTACCGTATTTATCAGCGTATAACACGCACTTTTTTCCCCTTAAAATCAGGGGAAAATCGCGGGTGCTTGTTATACGCCGATCCCCTGCGATCCTGAGCTTCAAAATCGCCGACCGCGATTTGAAAATGGCGCCGCCGGCGCCAGAATACACAGAGCCGGTCCTCGGCTCTTCTCTGTCACTTTCGGCTTCACTCGAGCGCCGCCCGAACCTAGCCGAGTGTACTCGGCTAGGTTCGGATAGCTCCGCTCACAGCCACGCCCATCCCGGGCGGGACTACGAGTGGAGCCGAAAGTGAACGAGAGCCGCCGAGAAGAGCCGAGGACCGGCTCTGTGTATTTGGGCGCCGGCAGCGCCATTTTCAAATCGCGGTCGGCGATTTTGAAGCTCAGGATCGCAGGGGATCACAGGATTTTCAAACTGCGAGCTGCAAGGCTGCACTGGGGCAAGGCTGCACTGACAAGGCTGCACTGACATGGCTGCACTGACATGGCTGCACTGGGGCAAGGCTGCACTGACAAGGCTGCACTGACATGGCTGCACTGACATGGCTGCACTGAGAAGGCCGCAATGATGGGCATTTAAATGTAAGTTTTTTTCTCTTAAACTTCCCTCCTAAAAGTTTTTTTTTCCTTAAAATTCCCTCCTAAACTTGGGGTGCGTGTTATACGCCGGTGCATGTTATACGCAGATAAATACGGTAATTTGTGATATAAACTACCTTTGACTAATGCTGGCAGGTCTAATCTTATGAGGATGATCTGAATAACTCAATTATGTGTACTTCATCATTGCAATTGTAATGAAAAATTGCAGAGAAGGCTGCTAAGGAAACCTTTAGAATATTCAATAGTATCTTTAGAGATCTTATAGGTATGGAGGAAAAACACAGCTTACCTATAGAAACATTACAGCATCCAACACATGAGGGTGGCATAGTTACCTCAGAACCATGAATATATTATATAGCTGGGCAGATGCTGGGGTAAAGGAATTCACCTTCTATCAGTTGATAAATCTACGTATGTAAGATAGAGCTCTATCACAGAAGGGGATTTTCTGTTCCCTGGGTTGTATCCCTATTTTCCAGGTGTTGAATAAAATTTGGAAATCAGTTAAGGAATTACTCAGGGAAAGGGGTTCACTTCTTTTATACCTATTTGGGTAACTACAGTATATGAATTAGGAAGGAAGGGGTAAAGTTAAAATGAATCTAATATATGTTTACTTTATTCAAGAAGGTGGTTGCCACCATTCCCATTCACATAGTTTGGTTTGAAAAACCCTCTTATGGGATTTTGATGGCAACCAAAAAGAAAATAAATGACTATTTAAGTAAAAAACTTTTTATTACAAAATCTCTAAAATAACATAGCCTAAATCACATTACATACAGTGGAACCTCAGATTACGAGCATAATCCGTTCCAGGAGTATGCTCGTAATCCAAAGTACTCGCATATCAAAGCGAGTTTTCGCATTGAAATCAATGGAAACGAAAATAATTTGTTCCGCATTGACTTCAATAGGATGCAATACCGTATGCGGCCAGAGGTGGGGGGCACCGGAGAGCCTCGGAAACGGCCGAAAAGGCCCGAGCACACTTCGGCTGACCTCGGCAAACCTCGGAAAGACTACGTTTACGAGCCTTTCCAAGGTTTGCCGAGGTCAGCCGAACTGTCCTCGGACCTTTCCGTGCATTTTCGAACGCCGACGATTGGCTCTGTTCGGCTCCGGCGCCCCCCACCTCGGGCCAAAACGGTACTGCACACCGCTTTTGGCCTGAATCCTGCTCGTTTTGCGACACAGTACTCGCAAACCGAGTTAGGATTTTTAGAAATACAATGCTCGTTTTGCAAAACGCTCGTTAACCACGTTACTCGCAAACCGAGGTTCCACTGTATCTCTTTGTAGAGTTTGATATTCAGCAGATAGTTTGCTTAGGCATCGTACATCCAATCGGTTTCTAGATTAATTAATTAATCTCCTCCTCAGAGATAATTAGATGCCTAAATATTACCATTTCTCATAGTGTCTGCCTATATCAACCTCCACTTGCTTGTGAACAGGGGTGCTTCCATGCAAGGATCATAATCCTCCCATATCATGGAAAGGTGTCAGAAACCATGAAATCAGACTGAGACATAAGTACAGTTAAATCACACTTCTTTAATAATAAAAGTAAATAGAACAAACGTAGTCAAAACATAGCCAGAGTTCAGGAATCGGAACGGATAGTCAGACAAGCCAAATGTCAGGGAGCCGGAGATGAGCGTGGTAAAACAACAAGCAGGATCAGGAGCCAGAAGGGATGTCAGCCAAGCAAGTCTTTTACCAGGAACACAGGAGATAGTCTCTGTGATGTGACTAAGGCGAAGGCAGAGATCATCTTAAGTAGGCAGGACTGACGAACAGGATATCATCAACAGCTGAGTAACTGTGGAGAGAGATGGGAGCTGGCAATTAGCCGACAGCTGAGCGGCCAGCTCAGAGAAGGAAGGGCTGAGCCCAGCCCTAACAAAAGGGAACTTGTAAAAAATACACAAAGCCCATTTTCCACTGCTGTTCAATCCAGCTAAGGCTGTACATGTCTGCTCCTCAGCACATCTCACATGATCTCATAATCAGGCTGAGGAGCAGATGTGTACAGCCTTGGCTGGAGTAGACAGCAGTGGAAAATGGGCTTTGTGTATTTTTTACAAGTCCCCTTTGCATCATATGGGAGGACTATCTGCTAAATATCTTACTCTACAAAGAGATATGTAATATTTCAACAGTATCAACCTCATATATATTGATGTGTGAATTGGATTTCTGGCCTTATAATGGCCATATGTGATTTTAACAAGGCTGTGTTATTTGAGATAAATAGTAATTTATTTTCTTTTTGGTTGCCGCCAAAATCTCTTAAGAGGGTTTTTCACACCAAACTTAAAATTCATTGCTCTTTGGAAACACCGGGGTATTTTAAGATTTGCCTAATTGTATTACAATGATTACCCAAAATCATTTCAACATTTTAACATTTATGAGAACACTTATATTTAAACAAAGTTTTATTGGTATATACAATTGCGTCATGCAGCAGGCTCCCAGGAAAGGATAATACCTATGAGATATAGAATAAGATTCAAGTATTAAAGGATGTGGTGTTCTCTGACAGTACAAAGGGGTATTCTTTAATTGGTGTACAATTTATTATTTCATACATATCTAAGGAAATATCCTTTAAAACGCATGGAGCAATGGTCTGAAGTCATAGGCAATATTGAAGAGGATTGATGCAATGGTCAGAGATATTAAAGTGGTTCTAAAGGCTGAAGGTATTTTACCTGCATGCATAGAATGCATGCAGGTAAAAAAAAACTTTTGTGTGCTGCTCCCCTCACAGCCCCCTAATGTTTACCTAAACCCCATTTCCATCCAGCAATGTGCACGTGGGACAATGGTTTTCCTGGGTCTTTCACTCCTTATTGGTTGAGACACAGCAGCGGGAGCCAATGGCTCCCACTGCTGTCAATCACAGCCAGTGAGTAGGGAGCGGCTGGCGGGGGACTGTGCCATGCTCTGTGGGTCTTATGGACACACAGGGCCGGCTAAGGAGGGAGCATGCTCAAGTGCACCCAGAGCAAGTGCCTTGCTCTGGGGAAACTCAACAGGGGGAGGGGCCAAGAGGATCAGGGCTGCTCTGTGCAAAACAATTGAACAGAGCAGCTATGTATAACATGTTTGTTATTATTATTATTTTTTAAATGAGCTTTTAGTGTTACAGTACTTTAAGGATGATTCCCACTGTCTGAATATTAAGCTCTCAGACAGTAGTTATTTACTATCTATAGGAGGTATAGAACTTCCCATTCACTTTAAAGAGCAGGCCTATGAGATCGTCCTGATTGTACTAGACAGGGACAGACCTCCAGGAGACTTTTTTTATCTTATATGCATATTCCTATGATGGTAAGATATCGGAAGAATGTTCAACATATACTGTAACTGCTGTTTTTAAAACAAATATAGAGTTCCTGGAAAACCAAGGTAACCCAAGATTTGGTAGAAAATTGTTTCTTGCTAGAAAATTGATTGCACAAAAGTGGATTTTGCCACATCCGTTGATAATGGTGGAAGGGATATTGGCAGTTAGTTTACATTTGAAATAAGAACAGTTGCAGATATGTATGTGGTTTTAGATGAGCTCATGTATCTGCTGTTTCTACTGACTTGACCTAGTTTTACTGTGTTACTTAAAGTGTATGTAAACTCTGACAGTGAACTTCTCCTATTTGCCTGCTAAATATACTGCACTACTGAAATTTTTTTTGTTATATTTGTTCGATATGTAGAAAATGTAATAAGTGCAGCGCTATGATTGCAAAAAAAAAAAAAAAATGATAAATTGTATGTGATTCAAACATATATGTGACAGAATGACACAAACTCTACCATAATAAATGTGAATGGATATTTAACAATGTGCTAATATAGTGACTGTACTACACACAAATGTCCAAATAGAACAAAATGATGAAATACAATCCAATTAAGTTTGTGATCCAATACACATGTGAGAAGTTCCTGGCATTCCTGGGAACCTTGGAGTGAGGAAATGGAAGCAAACACCACCACCGTGAAAGAGGGAGGAGGCTTACCAGATGGTATTGACTTGGCGGGGCGTATACCACCCAAGTCAACAAGGCTTGTTGGGTTCAAACCACCCAATGGGGGACAGCAGGTCCTGGAACTCCGTCAGTCGGTCAGCCTTAGACGGTCATAGGATGTTGACTGAAGGCTCCAGGGGTCTCGGGGAGCGTGAAAACTTATTGTCACAGGAAGGGTATCATGTAATAGAAAAATGGGGCTGACATAGTGTGATACCGTTTAAAAAAGGAGGTGTTTAATAAAATTATAAATTCAACACTCACATTTGGAAGAAATTGATACAGCATGTAAAAGCATGAGGCGATGTTAATGGAAGGTCCATCCGACGCGTTTCGACTGCACAGTCGTCATCTGGGGTCCCCCATAAAAACAACAGAAATTGGCCCTTTTAGTGTGTGTGGTAAGCCGGACACACAGGTGTATGGGAAGCATGATGTGCTGCAATCACAAAATAAAAACAATAAAAAAATGGGCCTTTAAGTGTGTGCAGGTCGCCGGACACACAGCTGCTATGGAAAGCATGACGTATTTGCAATCACGCGATTGCAAACAAGAAGCTCTATTGGCTTCCTTTAGCAAGTCCTTAGGGAGCAGAGCTCTGCGCCCTGAGCAGTCCCTCTATATCATTGTTCCCTGCTGTGGTGTGTGATTGGTGGGTCCCAAGCTGTCACTTTCCGGTTTCCCTGACTCATCCCGGCTGGTCTGAAGGTGGATGGAAGGTGAATTGCTGTGAGAGCTATGAGTACGAGGAGGGGGGGGGGGAGAGGGGGGACATCTGATGTGAAGGGGGACTCTGATGGGGACATCTAATGTAAAGGAGGACTCTTATGGGGACATCTATTGTAAAGGAGGACTCTGATGGGGACATCTGATGTAAAGGGGGACTCTGATGGGGACATCTGATGTAAAGGGGGACTCTGATGGGGACATCCAATGTAAAGGAGGACTCTGATGGGGACATCTAATGTAAAGGGGGACTCTGATGGGGACATCTGATGTAAAGGGGGACTCTGATGCGGACAACTGATGTAAAGGAGGACTCTGATGGGGACATCTAATGTAAAGGAGGACTCTGATGGGGATATCTAATGTAAAGGGGGACTCTGATGGGGACATCTGATGTAAAGGGGGACTCTGATGGTGACATCTGATGTAAAGGAGGACTCTGATGGGAACAACTAATGTAAAGGGGAATCGGATGGGGACATTTGATGTAAAGAGGGACTCTGATGGGGACATCTGATGTAAAGGAGGACTCTGATGGGGACAACTAATGTAAAGGAAGACTCTAATGGGGACATCTGATGTAAAGGGGGACTCTGATGGGGACATCTAATGTAAAGGGGGACTCTGATGGGGACATCTAATGCAAAGGGGGACTCTTACGGGGACATCTGATGTAAAGGGGGGCTCTGATGGGTACATCTGATGTAAAGGAGGACTCTGATGGGGACATCTAATGTAAAGGGGGACTCTGATGGGGACATTTGATGGAAAGGGGGACTCCGATGGGGACATCTAATGTAAAGGGGGACTCTGATGGGGACATCTAATATAAAGGAGGTCTCTGGTAGTGACATCTGATGTAAAGGAGGACTCTTATGGGAACATCTAATATGAAGGGGCACTCTTATGGGGACATCTGATGTAAAGGGAGACTCTAATGGGGACATCTGAAGTAAAGGAGGACTCTGATGGGGACATTTGATGTAAAGGGATACTCTGATGGGACATCTGATGTAAAGGAGGACTCTGATGGGGACATCTAATGTAAAAGGGGTCTCTGATGGTGACATCTGATGTAAAGGAGGACTCTGATGGGGACATCTAATGTAAAGGGGGACTCTGATGGGGACAACTGAAGTAAAAGAGGACTATAATGGGGACATCTGATGTAAAGAGGGACTCTGATGGGGAGATCTAATGTAAAGAAGCACCTTATGTAAGGAGGGACTCTGTTGAGGACACCTGATTTATAGAGGGATGCTGATGGGGACACCTGTTGTAAAGGGGGACTCTGATTGGAACACCTGATGTAAAGGGGAACTATGATGAGGACACCTGACATATAGGGGGATGCTGATGGGGACACCTGTTGTAAACGGGGACTCTGATTGGGACACCTGTTGTATGGGGAGCACTGATGAGGACACCTGGTGTATAGGGGGATGCTGATGGTGACACCTGTAGTAAAGGGGGATTCTGATTGGGACACCTGATGTATAGGGGGTCTCTGATGAAGACACCTGATGTATAGGGGGATGCTGATAGGGATACCTGTTGTAAAGGGGGACTCTGATGGGGACACCTGATGTAAAGGGGGCGCCTACTCTAAAGGGGGACTCTGATGGGGAGATCTATTGTAAAGAAGCACCTTATGTAAAGAGGGACTCTGTTGAGGACACCTGATTTATAGAGGGATGCTGATGGGGACACCTGTTGTAAAGGGGGACTCTGATTGGGACACCTGATGTAAACTCTGATGAGGACACCTGATGTATAGGGGGATGCTCATGGGGGGACCTGTTGTAAAGGGGGACTCTGATTGAGACACTTGTTGTATGGGGGGGCTCCGATGAGAACACCTGATGTATAGGGGGATGCTGATGGTGACACCTGTAGTAAAGGGGGACTCTGATTGGAACACCTGATGTAAAGGGGGACTATGATGAGGACACCTGACGTATAGGGGGATGCTGATCGGGACACCTGTTGTAAAGGGGGACTCTGATTGGGACACCTGTTGTATGGGGAGCACTGATGAGGACACCTGGTGTATAGGGGGATGCTGATGGTGACACCTGTAGTAAAGGGGGATTCTGATTGGGACACCTGATGTATAGGGGGTCTCTGATGAAGACACCTGATGTATAGGGGGATGCTGATAGGGATACCTGTTGTAAAGGGGGACTCTGATGGGGACACCTGATGTAAAGGGGGTGCCTACTGTAAAGGGGGACTCTGATGGGGAGATCTATTGTAAAGAAGCACCTTATGTAAAGAGGGACTCTGTTGAGGACACCTGATTTATAGAGGGATGCTGATGGGGACACCTGTTGTAAAGGGGGACTCTGATTGGGACACCTGATGTAAACTCTGATGAGGACACCTGATGTACAGGGGGATGCTGATGGGGGACCTGTTGTAAAGGGGGACTCTGATTGAGACACTTGTTGTATGGGGGGGCTCCGATGAGAACACCTGATGTATAGGGGGATGCTGATGGTGACACCTGTAGTAAAGGGGGACTCTGATTGGGACACCTGTTGTATAAGGGGGCTCTGATGAGGACACCTTATGTATAGGGGGATGCTGATGGGGATACCTGATATATGGGGGGACTCCGATTGGGACATCTGATGTAAAAGGGGGCTCTGATGAGGACACCTTATGTTAAGTGGTTTTCCTTTCTTTTACTTGAAATGTGGATTTGATTGGCCTACTGTGACGGGCACAGTGAAGCTGCATATAATGGGCACAGTGAGGCTGCAAATGATGGGCACAGTGAGGCTGCTTTTGATGGGCACAGTATTATCTAACAGTAACGATACATAATCACCTGATGAATGGCTATTTACAGTCCCGCATTAACAGTTCAATCTGTCAGTTTGTTTGCCCCCCCAAAAAAATTTTGAGCTCAAGCCGCCACTGCTGGGGACACTCACAAACTCCAATAGCTTTTAGAGAGCAGCATTCTAAGAAGACAGCACCTGTTAGGAGGAGCAGAATGCGGCCTGGTCATCTTTTGACAAAGCGGTAAGATATCCAGAGATTTTGTGAACCCTGTGCTTTCCCTCGTCATCTGGAACCTTTCTCTGCTGTTAGCACTGTCCCTGACAGACGAGGTACCTGTCCCATTCGCAAAAGTGCAGCAGGCCTGGGAGTCAGGGTCTTAAATAGACTCTACTTGACCCAAGATGGTTGCTAGGGTCACACAGAGCAGCAGCATCCAATTGGATAGCTCCCCCAGTAACCCAGAAAACCATAGAGGAACCATGTTCCTCATGACTTCCTCTCCAACTGCAATGCTGCTGCAGGTGAGCCCCACCTACAGTGGAGAAAGTAGACTGCACCAGCCTACAGGCACATCCATGTAGGTATCAGCAAAAATTAGACACACGTGCAAGCCCTTTGTCAAGTGCTACAGCTCTTGTGTATATATTTCATCTGAGTATTTAGTTGTTTGAACAGAGTTCTACTTTAAAACTCCAGACAAAATGGGGGTTATTTACTAAAGGCAAATCCACTTTGCACTGAAAGTGCACTTGGAAGTGCAGTCGCTCTAAATCTAAGGGGTAGATCTGAAATGAGGGGAAGCTCAGCTGATTTTATCATCCAATCATGTGCAAGCTAAAATGCTGTTTTTTATTTTCCTTGCATGTCCCCCTCGGATCTACAGCGACTTTACTTCCAAGTGCACTTTCAGTGCAAAGTGGATTTTCCTTTAATAAATAACCCCCTATGTGTTTTTCAGTTTTGGATAGAGTAGGAGTAGTGTTGTAATTTCTGTCAGTATTAAAAAAAAAAAATTGTGATGGCAACAAGGAGATTCTCTCTCACTTCCTGTCCCTGTGACACCCATACAAGAATTAGAGGAGACAGTTGTTACTAGGACAGGGAATTTCAGACAGAAATAAAGACACTGGGGATTATTTACTAAAGGCAAATCCACTACAAGTGCAAACTATAGGTGCAAAGTGCACTTGAAATTGCACTAAAAGTGCACTTTGAAGTGCAGTCACTGTAAACCTGAGGGGTAGATCTGAAATGGGGGGGAAGCTCTGCTGATTTTATCATCCAATCACGTGCAAGCTAAAATGCTTTTTTTTAATGTTCCTTGCATATCCCCCTCGGATCTACAGCGACTGCACTTCCAAGTGCACTTCCAGTGCAATTTCAAGTGCACTTTGCACTTGTAGTTTGCACTTGTAGTGCAAAGTGGATTTGCCTTTCGTAAATAACCCCCCATGTGTCTCTTGGCTTGGGCCAGCAGTGAAGATTTGACCAACCTTGTGCCCATATTACTGAGCCTGCTCGCTGTTTTTTTTTAATGCCCTTATTGTGCATGCGCCGTGCCTCCTTCTACATTGCACGGGCATTCACAACCTATGCTGCCCTTCATCCAAAGCTTGCACCACTGCCAACACATTCCTCTGCAGAGACAAGCCATGGGCTGTCTTATAGTGACAAAGTCACAGTTAGTCATATAACCTCCCCAGCTTTGCCTTTGGTAGCTGGTTGTGAGGACCTCTTATGGGACCTGCACATTTACACATTTGCAGTATGTCAGGTGTAGACGGAGCAGTCCTCGGGGCCCTCCTAGGTTCTGATGCAGTGTGTGGTGCCACTGCCCAGGGGCTTAACACTGATAGCCCCAGACAATTGTCCCTTACTGGAGTCCTCATGCCCCTTGGAGTCTTCCTTAACTATCCCATGTGTGATTTCCTCTTCTGCAATTTCTAGAGAGGAGTTTTTTCTCTCTCTCTTTTCTGCAACCATGTCAGACATCATGGTTTTCATGGCTTCTAAAACTATTACTTTCAATCACTTTCATGGTAACTGTCTTGGAACGTAGGGCTGTAAACATTATTCTTCACTTTGCCCTTCAGAGACTGTCTCTGATTTACCTGAAGCTGCAGCTGTCTCTGTACACTAGGAGGAGGAGTGCAACTTATGCTTCTTGGGTGCGTTTGTGCTTGAGACTCAGACTGCTGATGTAACTCCTGGGCTTAAAGTGACTGTAAAGAGGGTATACTTACCTGCTCTGAGCAATGGTTTTACACAGAGCAGTCTCTTACCTCTTCTTCTAGAGTCCCCTGCTGGTGCTGCTCGCTCCTCTTCTCCCCCAGGTGCCCTTTCAGCAAGCCGCATGCTGAGGGCGAACCCGTGTAGGCACGCTCTTGAGCCAGGCTGTGTGCGTCCATAGACAAAGGCAGCATAATTTGGCCATGCTCCCTGCTCCCTCCCCACAGGATTTGACTGACAGCATCAGGAGCTTATGGCTTTCGCTGCTCTCAGAGTCTCCTGTGAAAGCAGGAACTGAAAATTGAAGAGCTGAAACCGGGACAGTAGTTGTAGGGTGGCTGCGCCATGCACCCATTTACTTACTGCCTGCTGAATGCAACAGGAATTTTAGTCACTTTAAGACCAGGCCTTTTCCGGAACTTTTTGTTTACAAGTTTAAATTAGTATTTTTTGCTAGAAAATTAATTAGAACCCCCAAACATTATATATATATATATATATATAGGGGGCGTGACCGGATGCTGAGGTGAGGGAGAGCGATGCAGCCGGACCTGACCCTCGCCTCTCGCTCTCACTCCCGCTCCTGAGATAAGGACGCAGCATGGCTGGGAAAGGACGCTGAGAAGGGGGGAACGCCTGAAGCACCTGGGGGCTGTAACAGCTGCGGCACACTGCCCGGATACACGGCGCTGTGACACGCTGTCACGCTGCCTGGTCGGAGCGGAGCTGAACTTACACACACTGTGCCTGTGACATGTTGTCACGCTGCCCGGACGGAGCGGAGCTGAACCCTACACACACTGTGCCTGTGCCTGTGTTCAGCTGATCGCACACAGCACTCCTGAGAAGGACATCGGCGGCGCTCAGCCCAGTGAGAGAGGGGGGCGCTAACATCCAGGACTGAGCTGGGGTGTTGGAGAGCCCTTGAAGAAGAGCATTAACCAAGTAGCAGAGGAGCCTACCCACAGCGTTGGAGGGGGTGAGTAGGTGGTTATTTACTTACTCACCTGCAGTACACCAGCTTACAAAGGCTTGTTAAAGAAAAGGCTCATACAGCTCATATAGCTAATAACTTGGTGGGGGAGAAGAGGTACACCCCCAGGCCAGAGTGATACTTAGCACCGCGGTGGGAATAGCACCCTGTCGGTATGACGAGGAGGAAGGGGATGGTGGATGGACCAGCGCAGGAGGGATTGGGGGCCCCTGGACCTCGTGGTACGAAGGAAAAGGGGAACCAAGTGGCAGCCAAACTGGAGCGCTTTGCGCATACCCCGAATCAAACCCCCAAAAAGGCGAGTAGTACAGGGGGAGCCCAGCACCAAATTGGCCACCCTGGGAGGAGAAGTCAGGCCCAAGAGAATGGGACTTTGGTAGCTATACCACCAGCGGGCCCAGCAGCAGCAGGAGGAGGCCCAGAAAAACAACAGGTGTTGGGTACAGAGGGGGCAGTAGGGGGAGGTCAGTGTGACCCGACTAATGAAAAAGAGCCATCCCTAAACGACATTTTTCTGGCTGTTAACAATTGTAAACAATCAATTAATGAACTGTCCGAGCAACTTAAGGGCATTAGGGATGAATTGTTAACCGTCAAGGGAGATGTGCGCACAGTGTGCATACGAACAACAGCTTTGGAGGAAAGGTTCAGTCAAATGGAAGATGAGGTATTTCCTTTAAAACAAGAAGTAGCACTCATGAAAATCCAACTGAGGGACTGCCTACAGAAAATGGATAACATGGAAAACAGGTTGCGCAGGGAAAATCTGAGGGTACTTGGGCTCCCAGAGGGCTGTGAAGGTAACAATCCCATCAAATTTATGGAGGAGTGGCTGAGAGAGAAATTCGGCAGGGACTCATTCTCAAACACCTTCGCCATAGAGCGCGCACATAGGATAGCCCCCAGGACCTCAGCTCCAGGGGGCCATCCCAGGCCTTTTATTTTTAAACTTTTATGTTTTCGGAACAAGGTTACTATCCTGCAGAAGGCAAGAGAGTTAAGAAATATCCAGCATAATGGTGCCAGGATTTCGATATATCCGGACTTCTCCCCTGAACTACAGAGACAAAGAGCTAAATTTGGAGACTGTAAAAGAAAGCTTCAACAACTAAGAGTTAACTATGTGCTTTTGTACCCGGCACGGCTGCGTGTCACGGCTCTGGGGGAGGTCAGGTTTTTTTCCACCCCTAAGGATGTGTCAATTTGGTTAGAGAAGAACGAAGAGAGAATAAGACGGGGAGAAGACATTTAGACACTTTTTTTTGGACATTGTTGATTTTTTTTTTTTTTTTTGTGTGATGGGGTTCCCCTTTTTTCCCCTTTCCTTTTTTTTTTTTTCTCCTTTCTCAGCTTTTTGTTCTATATTCACTGTTTTTCAGAATGTAATTTGGAGTGGAGTGGCGTGATGGTAGGGGATTAAATATAAATATAAGTTATAAATGCAAATATATTAGCATTAGTAAGAGGTATTAGTTTAGCTTAAATCACTAGCACATTAATTATAACATTAATAAGGATAACATTTAGGGGATAGCTCCCCTCCTACTAGGTTTGGTGCACGGCTTTTTTTAGCCTTAGAGAGTTTTTGAAGGTCACTATAGAAGCTCGAGGGGTAGGCCCAAATTTGGGCACAGGGGTTTGGGATAGGGGGAGGGGGGTGGGGGGTGCTGGGGGGGAGGGGAGGAGGTTGGGGGGTGGGGGGAGATTTGGGAGGGGGGGTGTACACTGAGGCTAGAGAGGGGGGGAGTATGGTCATGGATGGATGAGTGTTGGTTTAGCCTATCACAGCAAAGGGATATAATAAAAAGTAGGGTTACACACAATGTTCACAAAAGAAGGTGTTTTGGTTTATTAGGAGACAAGTGTGTGGTAAGGTCACTAGACCTAAGGGCTGATGATAACCGAAAAGAGGTGTAATAAAACCCCAGGAGTTGGTGGAAGGGTTAATATATGCACATGGAATGTAAGGGGGATTGGGGATAATTTTAAAAAACAGGTAATTTTTTCAATAGCCAAGAGGAGGTCCCGACGGCCTGCCCATAGAAATATTCAAAAAATATGGGGAGGTATTATTGCCCCTACTCTTGGAGGTGTTTAATGGAGCCAGGGAGGACGGGGTCCTGCCTCCGTCCATGTCAGAAGCTATAATAATAACCCTGTTGAAAGAAGGGAAGAACCCAAAAGATATGACCTCATATAGGCCTATCTCGCTCTTATGTTCGGACGTGAAGATTCTGGCAAAAGTAATGGCCGCAAGGCTGAATAAGATAATTTCCAAAATAATACATACGGATCAGACTGGGTTTATCCCGAATAGATCTACGAGTACGAACATAAGACGAGTGTACCTGAATATGCAAATACCGGTGGAAAATAGTGGGGGGAGAGCGGCTCTTTCATTGGACGCGGCCAGAGCCTTCCATTCCCTGGAATGGCACTACCTGTGGAGGGTACTAGCGGAATACCAGTTTGGCCCTGGGTTTGTCCAATGGTTAAGGCTGTTATACAGTGGCCCGAGGGCCAGGGTTAAGATCAATGGCCAGTGCTCGGAGGGGTTCCAGCTGAGCAGGGGTACGAGACAGGGGTGCCCTTTGTCCCCCCTGCTCTTTGCCCTGGCAGTTGAGCCTTTGGCGATAGCCCTGAGGGCGGTGCAAGGGGTGCAGGGATTTAAAAGAAGGAAGGGGACGGACAAGGTAGCTATGTATGCAGATGACCTCCTGCTGTTCTTGGCAGATACGCAGAATTCATTAAAAACAGCCATAGGGATAGTTGAGGAATTTGGCGTTTTTTCCAGGTTGTTGATTAACTGGGAGAAATCAGTAATCCTACCCATAGATCCGCTGAATGAACCCCTTCCTTGTCAAGTATCCCAGGTTAAAATAGTCAGCCAAATGAAATATGTGGGTATTAATATAACCAATGATCCAGGACAGTATATATCCGGTAACTTAGTCCCACTTATGAAAAAAATGAAACAGAAGTGTCGGGTGTGGGGTCGCTTGCCCCTCTCGGTCGTCGGACGCTGCAACCTGATCAAGATGGTCTGGCTACCCCAACTTTTATATGTTTTGCAGAACTCCCCTGTGTGGATTCCTAAGCACTGGTTTAAAAAAATAGACAGTGTGTTTAGAGAACTTATTTGGAAAGGTGGGACGGCCAGGATCAGTTTGCGGACATTGCGACAGCCAGAGGCGAAGGGCGGCCTGGCAGTACCCGATCCGTATGGATACTTTCTGGCCTCCTAACTGCAGCAAACGGGAGGCAGTAATAGTCCATGGGAGGAAGGAGTGGGCGGTAGCGTCTTGTGGAACGACATCGGCCATGACACGATCGCAGAGGCATTAGAGGCAGACTCATTTAGTACTAAATGCCCCACTACCCAACTGATGGTTAAGGCTTGGGTACAAGCCAAAAAAACTCTGGGATATACTGGCTTTGCGTAATTTTCCCCACTCTGGGATAATAATAACCTCAATGAGCTTAAAAAAATGGGACACTTTGTGGAGTGGGACCGCCAGGGTATCCATTGCCTGGCACAGGTATATAGAGAGGGGAGGTTAAAATCTTTTAAGGAGTTGGTAGAGGAGTATGCAATTTCTAATAGATCTTTTTACAGGTATTTGCAACTCAGGTATGCCCTAGAGGCACAATTTGGGAAGGATGCGCCAGTGTGGTGCGAAATGACCTCTTTGAGAAAGCTTATTGATGTATATACTACAAAGGGGTTGATTTCTGAAATGTACGGATGCCTGAAGGCTTCAGCCCAGGGGGGCATGGTGGAAAACAAAAATAGGATCAAATGGGAGGGAGATGTGGGGGCACTGTCCGATGATCAATGGAAGCAGGTTCTGTCGCTGGGGCCTAGGGTCACTCTTTCTCCTTCACAGGTGATGTCCCATTTTTATCTTTCCTATAGGGCATATTACACACCATTGAAATTATGTAAGTGGGGTAAGAGGCCCGACCCAAAGTGCCAAAGGTGTGGGGGAGGGTATGGAGAACTGATCCACATGTTTTGGCGATGCCCCAAACTATATATATATTGGAAAGGGGTCGTGGAAAGGATAAATTTGGTGTTTGGGACGTCATTGAGAGTAGAGGCGAGGGAGTGCCTGTTGGGATTAACGGGGGATAAGGTGGCCTCAAGGGATATACAGACAGCAAGGATTAGATGCCTGTTTCAGGGTAAAAAGCTTATCGCACAGTATTGGCAGAGAAAGGAAGCACCGACGGTTTCAGAATGGGTGAATGCAGTTAGAGAGGTGATCTGCAGAGAGAAATATATATATAAGAAGAGGGGTAACTTTAAGAAATTCGAAAAAATATGGAAAGCTTGGCTGGATCTGGATGAGTTGGATTAATAGGAGGGGTGGGTTGTGGATGATTTGGGGAGGGGGGGATGGTTGAATGAATACTAAAATGTATGGCAAAGTGTATGATGGGGAGTGGATGAGGGGTGGGAGAGTGAATGGGGGGAAAAGGGAAGAAAACTATTCTCAAAGCCTATAGCAAAAGGGCGGGTTGAACTGACGCACATTAGAATGATAATATAAGACATAAAAAGTGATGGGCACAGATGTTTAAGTTTACATTATATTAGACTTCGGCGAGTGGTATCTCAGTCTAACTGAATAATGACCTTCACTCACATTTAACTGTTAAGTTTCTGACTGTTATACTTGACGAGTTCATTACAGTTTAAATGCAATGCAAAGCTACCGTTATATTTGTATCTGTGTCATATCTTTAAATAAAAAAAAAAATTTTAAAAAAAGAATGATAATATAGGGATAGGTATTTATGTGTATGTGTATAGGTATTTATATATATATATATATATTTTTTTTTTTAGCAGAAACCCTATAAAATGGAGATTGTTGCAATATTTTATGACAACTGTATTTCCACAGCAGTCTTTCAAATGCAATTTTTTTTTTTAGTAAAAATACACTTTAGTGATTTAAAAAAAAAACAACAACACTATAGTTAGCCCATTTTTTTTTGGTATCATGTGAAAGATAATTATACACTGAGTAAATAGATACTTAACATGTCATGATTTAAAACTGCGCACCCTTATGGAATGACGACAAACTATGGTACTGAAAAATCTCCATAGGCAACGCTTTAATCATTTTTACTGGGTATCTGTTTAAAGTTACAGAGAAGGTCTAGTGCTAGAATGATTGCTCTTGCCGTAACGATCTTGGCAATACCTCACATGTGTGGTTTGAACACTGTTCACATATGCAGGCGTGACTTACATATACGTTCGCTTCTGCGCGCTAACATGGAGGGACGGGGCACTTAAAAAAAAAATTCTTATTTATTTTATTTTTTATTTTTACACTGTCCCTTTATTTAGTTATTTATTGATCACTTTTATTCCTATTACAAGTAATGTAAACATCCCTAACAGAAATAAGCATGACAGGTCAAAAAGACCCCAGATCCCTAATTTACCTTTAAAAGAAAAAAAATGACACTCTGCTTTTAACAAAAAAAAAAAAGCCCTTTAAGACCAAGAGGCAGAAGTGTTGTTGGACCTCATTTCGGTTGTCCAAGGGCATAGAGCCGAGTGCTGGCTATCTTGCCCTCACTCAGCTTCCTGCCAAAGCATTCGACAGATCGGCTCCGGGCTTACCGACAGGCAGGGCTTTTTTTCCCAGAAATTAGGTGCAGGAACCCACCCACCCCAGTCAACTGCCCCCCATAGCTCACCCTCTTCCCCCTCTCCACAGCTCACCCCCCCTTTCCATCCACAGCCAGCTCACCCTCTCCACCCCCACATTTCACAATTCACATTAGCATGTGCTTCTCTCATCAGTTCACCTCCTCCACCTACAGTTCACCCTATCCCCCCCATCCACAGCCTATCTCCCCCTTCTACAGCTCTACAACCCCCCATCTTCCACCTCTGCACAGATATGACAGACAGCAGGCGGGGATAGCTGCCTCTGAAAACTTCCTCTAATGGCTTCTGTTTTATGTGACAGACTACAGAGGAGAAGGCTGCCTGAGGTGGCGGAACTCCGCCGCCTCTAAAAATGATCCCATGGTGAATCGCCAGCTGGGACCACTTTTATCAGACTCAGAATCGCTCACAGTACAAAATAATACCGAGGTTATGGCAGTTAGCTGCTGCCATAACAACAGTGTTTAACATCAAAGTAATGGCGTAAATGTATTGTGGGCGGTCGTCAAGTTTAAAGGGGTTGTAAAGGTTTGTGTTTTTTCACCTTAATGCATCCTATGCATTAAGATGAAAAAACACCTGGCAGTCCCCGGCCCCCCAGTTTTACTTACCTGAACCCCTTCATTCAGTCGGCGGGGACGCGCTGTCTCTTTCTCCACGAGCTCGAGGCTCGTGATTGGATAGATTGATAGCAGCACAGCCATTGGCTCTCGCTGCTGTGAATCAAATCCAATGATGCGGGCGCCGTGGGTCCGAGGCCGAGTCCTGCATTTGGCCTCTATGGACGCCGAATGCTGGACTCGGAAGCATGCCTGCAAGGTATTCCCCAGGGAGAGCGCATCTCCTAGAGGGTTATCTGATGCAAGGAGGAACCCCATGAGCCACCAGGGGACCCCAGAAGAGGATGTTCGGGGCCACTCTGTGCAAAACGAGCTGCACAGTGGAGGTAAGTATGATATGTTTGTTATTTAAAAAAAAAAATTACCCTTAGAGCCCTTGCACACTGGGGCGGTTTGCAGGCGCTATTACGCTAATAATAGCGCCTGCAAACCGCCCCGAAAGTGACGCTGCTTTCATTAGAGTGTGAAAGCCCCGAGGGCTTGCACACTGGAGCGATGCGCTGGCAGGTCGGTAAAAAAAGTCCTGCCAGCAGCATCTTCGGAGCGGTGTGTATACCGCTCCTTTACCGCTCCTGCCCATTGAAATCAATGGGACGGCGCGGCTATGCCGCCGGCAAAGCGCCTCTGCAGAGGCGCTTTGCGGTGGTATTTAACCCTTTCTCGGCCGCTAGCGGGGGGTAAAACCGCCCCGCTAGCGGCCGCATACCGACGGTAAAACGCCGCTAATAATAGCGGCGTTTTACCGCCGACGCCGCCCCCCGCCCCAGTGTGCAAGGGCTCTTACAATCACTTTAATTTGTGCTGCAGTTGCAAAGCAAATCATCATGGCCACAGCACGTGTACAACCCTGAGCTGCTGCATGTCTTTGCTTAGGTGGGCAGTTTGGGGGCAAGGCTCAACCACCTACTTTTACCAATGTTGATTGTTTGATATAGCTATTTAAAGACAAAAGCAACAAAAAAAATCAAAGAACAGTGCATATTTATATAAAGTCACTATGTAATTATCGTACTGGATCATTCAACTGAATATTTTAAGCACTGTTTATACAAAACCAGAAATATCATCACAGGGTAATTAACACCTTATTTTAAAAGCTAATGACATATTCACAAGTAATTGTTGCACTGTGACACACAGCATGTACAACTGGGTTCACAATATTACAGCTGTCAACAGCAGATAAATGAATTGGTTAATCAGTGTGACATTTTTTGTGGCATCTATAGGAGGATTTCCCTGGAACCTGCAATATTATTTTTTTTTACGCTTAAGCAAAGATGAGTTTGGGCTCTGAAGTGCTTTGTCTAAACTCTATATGTAAATGTGTTAAGGTTAAGGATTATCTAACTTAATTTATTTACATGGTATTTTTTATTTCAGAAGTTTATTGCGTTTATTACAGTCACAAAAATAATCATCAGTGTGCAAACATTCAGAGTACCGCGCAAAGATGGTGACAACATTTCAAGTATCTGAAGCATACTCTGAGTTGTTGATCTCCAACACAGCAAATGCATAGAGTCCTTTGTTGTAATTATGGGGAAGGTGAAGATAATGCCCATGACTGTAGCTCAGAGAAGGGGAGAACATTATTAAATGTAGGGGCAGGGGAGGGAAAGGTGGGTTGGTGAACCCATGCTGAACATATTCTGATGACGATAGCAGTTGCAGTAACTACTGTGTAAGGGTCAGTTCACACCACATGCAGTCTAGTGCGTTTTTTTTCTGCATCAAAAACTAATGGTAAGTAGGTTATATGGTTTCCAATGGAATAGTTCACACCAGTGCAGTCAGTTCCAGGGCTTTCAAGTTTCAGAAAAAAAAGCAGAACATGCTGCATTTTTCCTGCATTGACTGTACTGGAACATGGTAAAACTAATCAAAAATGCACTGGAATGCACTAGAACGTATCAAAAATGCACCGGATCCCAGGACAGTGAAGAAAAAAACAGGGAAAAAAAGAAGAAAAAAAGCATCTGGAATGCATCCGAAGATGCATCAAAAACGCACCGGAATGCGCTAAAAACGCGCATGCAGAAACGCATCCGGAACAGATCTGAAGTACATTTTTGTGGTGTGAACCAGCACTAAAAGAGTATTTCCCAACACACATGGTAAAACTAATCAAAAATGCACTGGAATGCACTAGAACGTATCAAAAATGCACCGGATCCCAGTACAGTGATGAAAAAAACAGGGAAAAAGTAAGAAAAAAAGCATCTGGAATGCATCCGAACACGCATCAAAAACGCACCGGAATGCGCTAAAAACGCACATGCAGAAACGCATCCGGAACAGATCTGAAGTACATTTTTGTGGTGTGAACCAGCACTAAAAGAGGATTTCCCAACACACAAAAAATAAAAAAAACTGACAGGGACTTTAATCATTTCATAAACTATCCAATACTAGCAAAGATTTGACTTAATGTTGTTTAGCTAACCCACACAGTCTCATCGCACAGATAGTACACTCATTGCAAAATTATTCTTTATTTAAATGTGCCCATTTGGTCAATGGCAGTACAAATATGTTAGTTCTTTTCTCTGACATAGAGGATAAATTTGAAATCCCTTGTACAGCATTCTGTAGCTATTTGCAAATGTGTCACTTTGCCCAATCCCTCATCAAAGATCTGACTTTATAACTTTTGAGAGGCTCTGTGCATATGGACCCTTTTGTGGGGGCTAAAATCTGCAATGTAAAAGATTTTAAACATGTACGGTATCTAGAAAATCCATTCCCAACATGAAATATATTTATACAAAATGATAGGAAGAGATCTTGGGGCAGAAACTACCACTAGAGACCCTGTGGATTCAAGCCCACAAAAGAACTTTATGTATTACATACAAAAAAAAAAGCATATAAGATTTTCTGTTTCAATCATTTTTTATTGGGTTTTAAGAACAAAGTACAGATAAATATACCAGAACAAAAATACAACCATCTGGATGGTTAAATAGGTAAAGTGACAATATGAAAAAGAAGCCAAGACCCCAGTACAGACGGTATTCATTGAGTATATATAGATCCAATACAGATGGCATCCTAAAAAAAAATCTCTCAATCATGAGGGTTCAAATTGTAAATGCTTGGGAGCATAGTTGGGAAAGGAAGGGGGGGGGGGGGGACAGAAAAGGGAAGTGGGCCTAGTGGATAAGAACTCGAGATGAACACCAAAGGATAATGATAAGGTGAAAACCAAAGCAAATAATAGGTAATTAGTGATTATAAGGTTCAACTTATGAGCCTACCTCTACTAAATAATGGGGTTGGGGTGGAAGGACAGGTCTGGCTACAAAATATTGAAGAGACCCTGGTATATTCAGAAGGCTATGAGCTCTTGATAGTGACCATGACAATATGAAACCAGATGACCTTCTGATTATGTACTTCATATAAGTAGAAATGGAAAGGAAGCGTGAGCAGAAGATGGAGAAAAAAAAGGGAAAGACGGAAGAGAAAGGAAAAAGGAAAATAAGGTAATGAAGATCACTCCTTTTGACCCACCCATGCACAATACACAACAACAGGGGTGTTACTAGGTCTACAAAAGATCTGGGGCTAGAGCCCATAGCAACGTAGTAAAGAAAGTCATATCCTTGGGCGGGCATACACATGTATATAATATACGTGTTTGTGTATATATCCCCAGAGAGCCCCCCCTCACATCAGGGTCCCCAGAGAGCCCCCTTACATTAGGATCTCCAGAGAGCCTCCCCCTTGCATCAGGGTTCCCAGAGAGCCTCTCCCTTAAATCAGGGTCCTCAGAGAGCTTCCCCCTTAAATCAGGGTCCCCAGAGAGACTGTCCCTTAAATCAGGGTCCCCAGAGAGCCTCCCCCCTGCATCAGGGTCCCCAGAGAGCCCCCCACTTACATCAGGGTCCCCAGGGAGCCTCACCTCCCCCTGCAGAGACTCGGGGCTATGGGCCCCAGATTCGGGGCTATAGCCCCAAAAGCCACCCCCTAGCGACGCCACTGCACAACAATCTAGATAATCAAGAGGTGTGAACTCACTGGGGCACTAATATATTGCAGCTCAGACATAAACTCACATAAACCCACTCACTTAACCATTTGGTTAACTCAAGGGTTCAACACCAGGCAGCTCATAATCGTCTTTAAATCCATTCTCTTCTCTTTATTAACATCTTGTCTCTCCTCACTGATAGCTTCAGGTTGAGCATAAAATCGACCATGTTATTTTCTCATAAAATTCCCTTAAAAAATCGACTGCAATGGAAGGTCGTGTGTTGTAATATACACTAAAAATACATATTTTCAAAGTGTGAATTAGGGAGACCAAACATATCTTCTGCTGTTCAAAGCCATTTTTAACAGTGTATGTTTTATTGCTTTTGTGTTAAGCAGTACAAAACAACAAAATACATAAATACATAGCAGCTCAAATAAAACACAGGTATCACAGTATTACAATAGCAGTAGTGATATGAAGAAGGATATCATACATGTCAGGTAAAAGAGACAACATATAGCCATAGTGAATTGTTTGGGAGGGGGTAAGGTAAAGGGGGGGGGGGGAGCAGATATAGAGATTAAGCTCTGTTTATTGCCTGAGGTCTTAGCACAGGTTAAAAAATAAAAAGAACATCTCAGACCGTAATGCCCGGGGCAGCTATCCGAATGGACTAAGTTTTGTAAAAACTTTTTGGGGTAGAGTCGGTTGAGATATGTAAGTTTATATAAGGGGAGAACCCTGTGTGTGACTTCCATTTCAGAAATATTTCTCTTCTAGCATAGAGGGCTCAGTGAACTTTTTTTATAATAAAAAAGTCATCAAGGTTATCAGTAATGCCAAGCAACAGGATAAGAGGGCGTTCAAAACCATTTATTGAATTTTAAACAAGCACAGAAAAAAAGACTGTATCTCACTATGAACATTAGAGTCGTTCTTCTCTGAGACCTGGATAACATAGTTATCATTTCATTGTTATAAAATTCTGTAATTATACTTACCATAATTCTACTTAACATATATATATAATTCTACTTAACATATATATATATATATATATATATATATATATGTTAGACGCCCGTCTTCTACCTGTGGCCTAGGCTCTTGGAGATGGCTCAGTGGAGGTCCTCGCCGGCGGTTAATCAATAACACATACACACACTAGGTATGCTGAAATGATTACAATTCTTTATTTCAGGACTTGCTGTTTTATGCTGTCTTTACAAGACTCTGCCCACAATTTGGGGGCCAATCAAAATGATAATACATATTAGCATATTCGGTAATTTCCAAACATTAATACATCTTGTGATATCAAAACTGGTGACCCCTGTTTTTCAAGTTAATAGGTCAAAACATTCCTTAGCCTCTGTCACTTGTCTGCTGGACAACCGCAGCTTCCCTAAAAAGTACAGAGACAAAACCACAAACAGATGCTTCCTCTGATGGGCATGGAAAAGAGGAAAAGCAGACAGTATGATGTATTTTAGTAAAATCATAAGACAGTCTGACCTTCATTAAAAATATACTCAGATATTTTTCTGATTATTAAAGCAAATAAGCAAAACCCTGAACATATCATGAACAGAGTGAAATCAACAATTAATCAATTATGAAATGTAATATGGAATCTCCTTACAATCCTCCCTTTGACCATTCGATATCATCGAAATGGTCATTCTACCTTCTCGTCACACCTCAAGGAGTCATATTCCTCGGCTACCTTTTAATACTATCAGAATCAGACATGTCCAGAAGCATAATGTTTTTCCTGACACAAAGGTAGAAATCATTTTGTCAGGTACTGTGTGCAAAGTTCTGTTTACACGTTTCTTCCTGTTGGTGGGGGATTCGTCTCGTCGTCCAGAGAGATTTGTTTTATGCCTTCTTGAATGTCCTCCAAATCTGGTCGTTGTTCCTGAAGAGAGAAGTCTTGGGATGCTGGTGGAGGGTCAGGGGTCTGGGGTTGCTGTGGACACTTCTTTAACCGGCTGGCGTGGATCCAGGTGTTTCCTAGATCGGTCAGTACAGCAGTTCTGGAAACCTTCTCTATCTTCCAGGGTCCGGAGAAAATGGGTCCAACCTTCTTTTTGTGTGCCAGTTGTTTCACCAGTACTTTGTCTCCTGGGATGAAGGGATGAGTAGGTTCTGTTGAAAGAGGAGAAAAGGTGACAGAAACTTGTTCGTTCATTTCCTGTAGCATACTTACCAGATTTTTCACGTACATTTCCTGTTGAGAATAGATGTTAATGTCAGTGTTTTGATCTAAGAGGGGCAGCTCTATGTTTGCAGGAACTCCCATCAAAATCTCAAAGGGCGAGAGTTTTGTTCTAGCATGTGGTGTTGTCCTGATCTGAAATAGGACAGAAGGAAGGTAATCCAACCATCCTTTCATGGTGCCCCCCGTGGCCTTTTTTAACTTGTCCTTAATGTTCCTATTCATTCTTTCCACTACTCCTGCACTTTGTGGGTGGTAAGGGATGTGCAGTTTCCACTGTAAGCCTAGTAGCTTAGCTAAAGTCTGTGTAACAGAGGAGCTGAAGGCAGGCCCTCTGTCTGACCATATGGCCGTTGGTATTCCGAACCTACAAACCCAATGGTTCAGTATGCATTTGGCAGCAATTTTAGCAGTCTCACCTGTACACGGAATTCCTTCAACCCAGCCCGACCATTTGCATACGATCACGCAAAGGCATTTCAAATTACCTCTTTGTTTGGGCATGTGTGTGAAGTCTATTTGCAAATCTGTCAGGGGACCCAGGGGTGAGGGCAGGTGGCCATGTAATCCATGATTTTTCCCTTGGACATTGTTTTGTGCACAGGTCAGACAACTGCTGGTGAGGAGTTTCGCCTGTTTACTTAAGTTGTTTGTGCAGAAAGACTTTGTGTATATGTTTGTTAGGGCGGTGGTACCTATATGTCCTGGACCATGGAGATAGGAAAGTATGAGAACACTGCTTGATTCTGGTATTCCCAATATCTTCCCCTCTTTTGACCAAAGACCTTCTTGGTCCTTGGTCAAGCCATCCTTGACCCAAAAAGAAACATCCTCTTCTGTAGCTAATCCCTGTATTTGTGCCACAACGGTTTTAAAGTTGGGGGATGTAAAATGTTCTTGTGCCGAGGAGGGTGGTAAGGCTTTTGCTTCCAACACCACATCAGGTAGTTGGACAATGGCATACCCTGTCAGGAATGTTGTATCAGAGGGGCGAGAACAACTGCCGTCTATGAAGACGTCCTGTACTCCTGGTAGGGGAATGTCAGTGAGATCTGGGCGAGGGCTGGTTATTGCTGCAACCTGTTCAACACAATTGTGCTTCTGATCAGGGTCTCGTGGCAGCTTGAGCAAAGAATGTAAAAGACGGACAGTGGGAGTACTTGGTGATGCGTGTTTGAGGGTGAGGTTATCAGTATTCAGAAGTGTGATCTCATACCCACTAAGCCTTTGTGCTGTCATATGCTGTGTGTTCATGTTTTGCAGAAGGTGAGTTACTGAATGAGTAGTGTAAAGAGTCAGTTCATGGCCTAATACTGATTTGTTAGCCTCCTGAACTGCCATAGCACAAGCAGCAAGGTTTTGTAGACAAGATGGCATCCCTTGTACTTGGGTAGGCAACTTTTTTGAGAGATAGGAGACTGGTCGGTACCCGGTTCCATGTTGCTGTGTCAAAACCGCAGCAAAAGAATTTCCTGATACCACACAGTATAATTGAAAGGGTTTGCCATATTCTATCAATCCCAGGGCGGGGGCCTGAGTCAGACTTTTTAACAAGGCCTGAAAAGCACAGAGCCTTTCTGTTGTCCAATCTACTGTCTTTGGGGCGGTGGACAAGGTAGCCTCCCTCAGAATGCCATCATAATATGAACAATCTGGGATCCATTGGCGGCAATATACGATTGCGCCCAAGAATGAGAGCAAAGTTGCTTTGTCTCTTGGAGGACTGAGAGCCTGCAGGGCTGCGGCACGTTTGGGGGATACCAGCCTGGTTCCCTCCTTCAGAATGCATCCCAGGTATTCTACCTGACTTTGACACCATTGAATCTTCTTCTTGGATGCTAGGTGGCCAGACCTGGCCAGGTGATGTAACAGAGATGTGGAATCGACCGCACAATCTTCAGCAGATCGACTGCACAGGAGCAAGTCGTCCACATACTGTATTAGTACCGACCCGCGCTCAGCAGTCCATGACTTAATTGTCTCATTAAGGACCATGGAGAAGGCTGCGGGACTGTCCACATACCCCTGAGGTAATCTTGACCAGGTCAACTGCTTTTTCCCCCCCCATGAGAATGAAAACATGGGCAATACCCCATCATCGATCGGGATGCTAAAGAATGCGTTCGCCAGGTCTACTACTGTGTAGCAAAGGGAATCAGCAGGTATTTTCAAAAAGATGAAAGAAATATCTGCTACCAAAGGTGGCAGAGGTATAACCTGCTTGTTCACGGCCCTTAGGTCCTGTACAAGCCTCCATTCCCCATTTGCCTTTTTCACAGGGTAGATTGGTGTATTCCAGGGGCTTATGATGTGTTTCAGAATCCCTTTTGCTATGTAATCATTGATTAATGGTGTGATGCCTTCAATTTTTTCAAGTGGCAGGGGGTATTGCTTGTGATATTGTACTATAGCGTCTGGACGCATTTGTGGTGTGTAAGGTGTACAGTTAATAAAACCCACACTCCCTTTGTTGTCTGCCCATATAGCATGTGTTTTTAGAGTGGGTGGCAATGATGCAAAGAGTCCCCTGAAAGTGTGTCTCTTTGGAGCATGTAAATCGCAGAACGGTGAGTTGGCAGTGAGGGAGCCCCCTCTGTCAAATTTAATGGTGATATTCAGTTTTGAGAGTAGGTCCCTCCCCATTAAAGATACTGGGCAATCCACAAGGACAGCAAAACTCTGAGTGCACAGTTCCTGCCCTTCTGGAGTAGCCACGGGCAATGGTGGAGTGATGGGGTGGGTAACTGATGTCCCATTTATGCCAATAGAGTTTCCCTCAGTGCAGTGCGGTGTGTCATATATGGCATCATTCAAACTACTGAATGTAGCCCCTGAATCCAAAAGTAGACATATCAGGTGATTATCTACCCGCAATAGTACCTGCGGAAGACTTTTCCATGATGGATTGTAACACACAAGGCTGAGGGACGGGACACACTCTTGGCATCCCTATTGTGGTGTCCGCCGAGCGGATGGCCACTGCATCGGAATGCGTGGGGGTGGTCTGTTGGGCTGAGGCTGGTATTGGGGTTGTGGTGGGGGTGGTTGGGGTTGTGGTGGGTGAGGATACCTGATATCCTGAAGGCGACGGGGGCCGGTGTTAAGATTCCTACCTCTCCCTCTCTGGGCGTTTGTTCTAATTCTGTAGGGACATTGGGACTTCCAGTGCCCCAGTTCCCACTGTATTTTGCAAGGAAAGCACCAGCCTCCCTAGGGCTTTTCTTTGGGCTGGGGCATAACTCCTTAATTTTTGACAGTGTGCCTAGGGGTAGGGGAATATGGACTGCCGTCTCCCCTATATGCATAAGTGGTGCTTTAAAGGTGGCACCTAGAGTTTCCTGGTCCACTTCCATTTCTCTTTCCTCAGTAGAGGATTCACCCTGCTCCCTTTCCTCCTGTGGGGGTTTCTGGCTTCTGAGTGTGGTGGATGGCTGTGAAATTATCTTTTCTTCAGCCTCCTTAATCCTTCTCGCCTTTTTCTCTAGTTTCCTTTCGTACGCCTCTAAATCTTCCCTTTTCCTCTGTATCCTTTCTTCCTCTTCCTGCTGTCTCTTATTAAACTCTTTCTGTTTCTCCTTCCACTCCTTTTCCCTGGGGCTTAACTTCCTGACTCCTTCCTCTTCTCCCTTTTCTAGGGACATTCCATCCCTTTCTTCCTTTTCCAACTTCCTAATCCTCTCTTCTGCCCGAACTTCCTCTTCCCTTCTTCTACTTTCGTTTTCCCATCGTGTAACCTGTACCTGATCAGCTGCACTATATACCATAGTAGCTAATACTGCTGGATCCAAAAATGGATACAGCTGAAGACATGGACCCAATGTTCCATCCTCCTGTTTAACCATCACATAAGGGGGGGGTGCTTCGGGTTGTTGTGAAAGGGCGGGTGAATTTACAGGTTTTGGTGTGGGGGCTTTAGTTACATACTTTGTTTTATATTTGGCTAAGCATTTATTCCATATTTTGTAACAATCTTTCATATACTGGGTGTCTTCCCATTTCCCAGGTGGAGTGCTTGTGTACCTGACACACCTTGCTCACTTCCTTCCTATCATCCTCAGAACAGGGTCCCACTGGCCCTGGGTCATGTATCCCCAGCTGTTGGCACCTGTCTCTGACCTGTGTCCAAAACGGTTCTACCTGTGACCCCGGTAGTGTGTTTTTAACATACTCATAGGGAGATGGACTGGCCATGGTCTGGGTTGCCGCAGAATTCCCCATCCAATAACCTTGGAAGTGTGTGACTAGTACAGGGACAGAGATGAAAGCAACCTGTTTGTGCTATAATCTGTTCCCTGACTTGGGAGTAAGTCCCTTGGTCTCTTATGGCAGTGGGGCTGAAATAGCTATGAAGGTTAACTCTTAGTACCCGGTGTAAAGTACCCCTTCTTGTGGCAGGAAAGACCCCCCTTGCACCAAGTCGGTATGAAAATCCGGTTGGTCTAGTGGTAAGCAGGATCCACGTCCTGTCAACACTAAGGAACAGTAAACCAAAGGTGCAATGTGGGCAGGCGGGCGCTATCTCACTACAGTCAGGCTCCTGTCTTAGGTCGTTCATTTAGTACATATATGTGTAATATAATATCTTAACAAAAAAATCCTCTAAATCAATACAGTACTTTACATTCAGTTGTCATACACATATATATCACACACTTATCTCTAATTCTCTACTACTCTATACACTCTAAATACTTACGGTGATACCTAAGAGAAAAACAAGCAAAATCTTATATATACAGTGGCCAAATAAAGTTACATTTACATTAACATGTTATTATAAGTGCACTTTTCAATATTTTCCCCAAAAATTGGGCGTCCACTTAGCCATTCCTTCTACTACGGGCGTATTCTATACTTCCCGAGTTTTAAACACACATATATCTATCTAACACAGTCAGACCAACCTAGTCAGACTACTTAAACAAAAACCAAAAAACCCTGCGAGCCCTTTAACCCTCCAAGGGGCCAGCCTAGCCCATTGCGAAGGCACAGTTATGTAAGTGGGTGGACATACAAGGTTATTTGAACAAGGCAAGCATCAATACCAGTTACCAAAAAATAGGCAAAAAGGTATAAAAATGTCTTACCTGTTCAAAACACCCCACCACTTCTGGTACCAAAACTGTTAGACGCCCGTCTTCTACCTGTGGCCTAGGCTCTTGGAGATGGCTCAGTGGAGGTCCTCGCCGGCGGTTAATCAATAACACATACACACACTAGGTATGCTGAAATGATTACAATTCTTTATTTCAGGACTTGCTGTTTTATGCTGTCTTTACAAGACTCTGCCCACAATTTGGGGGCCAATCAAAATGATAATACATATTAGCATATTCGGTAATTTCCAAACATTAATACATCTTGTGATATCAAAACTGGTGACCCCTGTTTTTCAAGTTAATAGGTCAAAACATTCCTTAGCCTCTGTCACTTGTCTGCTGGACAACCGCAGCTTCCCTAAAAAGTACAGAGACAAAACCACAAACAGATGCTTCCTCTGATGGGCATGGAAAAGAGGAAAAGCAGACAGTATGATGTATTTTAGTAAAATCATAAGACAGTCTGACCTTCATTAAAAATATACTCAGATATTTTTCTGATTATTAAAGCAAATAAGCAAAACCCTGAACATATCATGAACAGAGTGAAATCAACAATTAATCAATTATGAAATGTAATATGGAATCTCCTTACAATATATATATATATATATATATATATATATATATATATATATATATATATATAAATTTCGCTTTCTAAATGTGACCCTCCAAAATGAATAAGGTCATCTAGTAAAGCTAGTAAAGAGGTCATAATTTTGGCTGTGGCCATAAAGTAAAGCTGTGAATTACACACCAGGTGGCCATTTCTGCTGTTATTTGCCTTTCTTGAATCCCTGAATATACAGTCACTTCATCCCAGTGACAATGATACACATGTTTAACTCTAATTCTCCACTTGTATCCATTTGTATGCCAAGAAGCTTGATACCAATACTGACTTGTGCTTTAGTACTCACTTCATCTCCTGTGACTTACAGTCTGGGTCTCTAGTATGCCCCATACCACAATCAGATCCAATAATGAGGTACCAATCAATAGGGAAGGAATCCAGCACACTGATCCCTTCACTACTGGGGACATAGTTACATAGTTGATTAAGTGGTTTCTGTGGCGCATGCGCCGCAAGATCACTTTTATCGGCGGCAGGAGAGGGCCCCCCCGCCGTGCTCCAGTGGCATCCGCCGCTCACCGGAGCCGTCAGTAGCGGCGGAGGCGATCGGGTTCTTCTCCCTGTAAGGCATGGAGACGAGTGAGGGGAAGATGGCCCCCACCGTCTCTATATCATTGCAGGGTGGAAGCAACGTCAAAACGTCACTTCCGCCCATAGCTCTTAAAGGGACATTTTTATTCATTTTTTTTTCAAATGACATTAAATTTTTCTTGTAATAGGAATAAAAGTGACACAAATATTTAATTATTCCGTAACGCTGAGCTCGTGTGCAGTAGCGAACGCATATGTGAGTAGCACCCACATATGAAACGGTATTCAAACCACACATGTGAGGTATTGCCGCGATCGTTAGAGTGAGAACAATAATTCTAGCCCTAGACCTCCTCTGTAACTCAAAACATGCAACCTGTAAAAAATTTTTAAACGTTGCCTATGGAGATTTTTAAGGGTAAAAGTTTGTCACCATTCCACAAGCGGGCGCAATTTTAAAGCGTGACATGTTGGGTATCAATTTACTCGGCGTAACATTATCTTTCACAATATAAAAAAATTGTGTCAACATTACTGTTGTCTTATTTTTTAATTAAAAAACGTGTATTTTTTCCAAAAAGAAAAAAAGTGCACTTGTAAGACCGTTGTGCAAATACGGTGTGACAAAGTATTGCAACGACCACCATTTTATTCTCTAGGGTGTTAGAAAAAAAATGTAATTTTTGGGGGTTCTAAGTAATTTTTTAGTAAAAAAACTTGTAAACAACAAAACTCAGAAAGAGGCTCAGTCCTTAATTGGTTAAGGTTAAACCGCTTCTCCTCCAATCTCAGTGTGTGGCCCTGTGTCCTCTTACACTGCCTGAGACTGAACAGCTTTTTTCCTATGCTGGGATCATTATTGATGTATTTGTAAATCGTTATTATGTCCCCTCTCAAACGAGAATAAATTTAGTGCTTGTAGTCGCTCCTCTCATTAATTTAGTTGCCCTTCTTTGGACTCTCTCCAGCTCCAGCACATCCCTTCTGAGGATTGGTGACCAGAACTGGATAGAGTGCTCCAGATGTGGCCGAGCCAAATTTTTTTAAAGTGGCAGGATTATAGTTTTATCTCTGGAGTAAACCCCCTTATTTATGCATGCTAATATTCTGCCGACTTTGTTAGCTGCAGCTTGACATTGCATGTTATTGCACAGTTTATCTGACATTTGTCACCAGCGCCAAGTCACCTCAGCTGTTCCTGTTTGGCTGCTATAAAACACCAAGACACTTGTACTGTAACCTCTCTGATCATTGGAGAAGAGCATACTGAGTTCCGAGCATAGCTAGAGAACTGACCACGGTGTGCTCTCCTGCTTAGTGTGGTCAGTTTTTAATAGAAAAGCAAGGCGACTAGCAGTAACATCAGGGATTTCACATCAAGGAAGCAATACAAAGAGAACAGGATATTTTCCCATACAAGTACATGGTGCAGCAGGCACATATCAGGAATATGAAGTGTTGGGGTAACAAATGCTTTAGGTTAACTGCTTATTAGGACTCTAGTATTACATGTTTCCTTTACGCTGTCTTGGCACCCGATATGCCCCTGTTTGGTGCGTGCACTACATTTTATGAGTGTCCCAAAATAAACTCAGACTAGGCAGAACTTGTGAACATCCAACCTTGTGTTTTACTGGAGGTACTTCATCCAGTACATCTTCAAATTACAACACAGCTCTTGTCAACATGGTTCCACATTCAGTAATCCTTACTAACCTCTGGCGCCTACTGGTACCCCTTACCCCATAATGACTTATACCTCAGAAAGTCCACCCAGTCTATAATGTTCAAGTTCTGAGAACCCTGTCTGGGTTCCCACCAAGGGGAAAACAATTAGGAAAGTTCAATCACATAGCAACATAATCTGCTTTCTAGTTTACATACATGGAGCGAGCACCGGCCCCATAGCTGCTCTTACCTTGTATTTTTCTGACACCGATAGGGGATGGCAACAGGAACACCCTGGAACGGGGCAGCATATTTAACCCTTCCTATACCAGAGGCACCAGTTAAAGACACAGTATGGAAGTAAAAACAGAATAAGGCATTTGAAACAATAAAGTACACATGATATGATACAATAACTTTAGGTAACTGCCTACAGGTCTAACGACTGGCATCTGTCGAACAGTCCCGCTGGAAAACCGGCATTTAATTATTGCATGCAGCCAATGGCTGAAGCTCTAACCGGTGTATTCTGATGGGGGTGGAGGGGGCGCTGTCAGAATACAATAGCGCAACAGGAAGATCCATGCATTTACATGGCTTGTGTGGATGCAGAGATCTGTGAGGTTTTTCTTTCAACCCTTTGGTTGAATAAAAAAAAAAGAACTGCCCATGCATACCTTGCCTAAGTGCTTACTTTGAGAAAAATACTAAAATTGTTTGTCTCTGTAAATACAGAATAGGAGCTGGTATAAACGTCCAATTAGTTAAAATCCTTGCAAAATATAAAAATGACATGACAAGGAATTTTTTTGTGAAGATGCATTCCACTTTAAGGCAGGGATATAGAGTTGTCAGAAAGCAATTTGGAAATAAAACCAGGTCCGAACAAAGGTTTTGGAACATCGGCCCAGGATGTATAGTTAAACTGAAGCAAAGCACAATATGTTTTAGGTCTCTGATTTCAGAGTCTTCCTGTTTACCACTTTTTACCACACTGTGTTTCAGTGTTTGCACATTGTGTAGGAAAATTCACAGATGATCAACTACAGATTTTTTTGTAAAAGTATCTGATCACCAAGAATGTTATTTTGGCATGCACTAAAAGCACTGGTTCATGGTACCGGATTTCTGTATTCTTCATAAGTTAGATACTAACTTTCTAGGAATGCCTAGTAGAGTAAGTACCGATGCCTGAAATTCTTGGAGCATTTATACATGAGCCCTGGGACATTTAGTGGTCATCACACAAGTCAGAAGAAATCAACTAGAACAAATAATTATGATGATGTTCAGATTGTAGTAACTCGTATGGACATTCCGAAATATTCATCTAAAAGCTAATTATAGTTAATGTTTTTGTTTATAGTTATTGTTTACTATAGGAACATTGTTTTTGCACTGCATTACCGAATATTCCTGGTTGAAAAAGAGTGACCGACAAGAAGGTGTCGGTCAAGGTTAACATTATAAGGTTTAAAAAGTGTATATTTTTTAGCATTCAATACAACTATCTCTCCAAATGAAAATCTTACTTTTAAATGTCTTGTTTTAAATGATGACTTGATGCCACAAATTAACATTTATATTTGATTATAATTTTGACTGATAGTTATTATACCTCTTTGGTTATTCAACTCTATAAAACATCAACTAGCCAAAACAGAATGTTAAGCTTTAAATGAAGATGCAGCAGCATTAGATCCCACTCCAGGTCATTGACAAAGAGACCTTCTCCCATCTCGAACATTGCTGTGGCAGGTCACAATTTTTTCCCAAGATACAATTCACTATATATATTCCTAGAGAAAATAAACAAGGAAGCTCATATTATAATAATTGGGAAGGCTTTCTCAACCAGGGGTCCATGGAACCCTAAGAGCTTCAAAGGGGTTCCTTGAGCAATATCTGCATCTCAGATAAGTAACTACTGACAACAATGATCTTTTTAGTTTCTAAAAGGGGGAGAGTTTCCCAGTGACCACAAATATCAGGAGCATGTTTCCCAGTGACTGTCACATTAATGTACCATGAACTGTAGATATATTAAAGTGTTATTAACCACTTCAGCCCCGGAAGGATTTACCCCCTTCCTGACCAGAGCACTTTTTACAATTTGGCACTGCATCAATATAACTGCTAATTGCGCGGTCATGCAATGCTGTACCCAAACAAAATTTGCGTCCTTTTCTTCCCACAAATAGAGCTTTCTTTTGATGTTATTTGATCACCTCTGCGGTTTTTATTTTTTGCGCTATAAACGGAAAAAGACCAAAAATTTTGGAAAAAAAAGACATTTTCTACTTTTTGTTATAAAAAAAATACAATAAACTCAATTTTAGTCATACATTTAGGCCAAAATGTATTCGGCCACATGTCTTTGGTAAAAAAAATGTCAATAAGCGTATATTTATTGGTTTGCGCAAAAGTTATAGCATCTACAAACTAGGCTACATTTTCTGTAATTTACACAGCTTTTAGTTTATGACTGCCTATGTCATTTCTTGAGGTGCTAAAATGGCAGGGCAGAACAAACCCCCCCCCCCCAAATGACCCCATTTTGGAAAGTAGACACCCCAAGGAAATTGCTAAGAGGCATGTTGAGCCCATTGAATATTAATTTTTTTTGTCCCAAGTGATTGAATAATGACAAAAAAAAAAAATTACAGAAAGTTGTCACTAAATGATATATTGCTCACACAGGCCATGGGCATATGTGGAATTGCACCCCAAAATACATTCAGCTGCTTCTCCTGAGTACGGGGATACCACATGTGTGGGACTTTTTGGGAGCCTAGCCGCGTACGGGGCCCCAAAAACCAATCACCGCCTTCAGGATTTCTAAGGGCGTAAATGTTTGAGTTCACTCCCCACTACCTATCACAGTTTTGAAGGCCATAAAATGCCCAGATGGCACAAAACCCCCCCAAATGACCCCATTTTGGAAAGTAAACACCCCAAGCTATTTGCTGAGAGGCATGTTGAGTCCATGGAATATTTTATATTTTGACACAAGTTGCGGGAAAGTGAAACTTTTTATTATTTTTTATTTTTTTGCACAAAGTTGTCACTAAATGATATATTGCTCACACAGGCCATGGGCATATGTGGAATTGCACCCCAAAATACATTTAGCTGCTTCTCCTGAGTATGGGGATACCACATGTGTGGGACTTTTTGGGAGCCTAACCGCGTACGGGGCCCGAAAACCAATCACCGCCTTCAGGATTTCTAAGGGTGTAAATTTTTGATTTCACTCTTCACTGCCTATCACAGTTTTGGAGGCCATGGAATGCCCAGGAAGGGCATTATGGGCACGACGGGCCTGTTTGTCTTCTTCTTGGTGGCAGCGGGACACTACTTGTGCTTGCCACCTCACCAGCTTGAACTGCACTTATGGGACTCGCCACGTCACCAAGTGTTACTGCAGTGCTGGTTTGACTACGACCGGGGTGTACTAGGCCGCTGGTGCTTGACAGTTCACCAAAACGCTACCAAAAAAACTGTTAGCGATCGCAGGGATCAGGCCTGACTCTGCGAACGCTGTAGTTATGCGTTTAGTGTTTTGTAAGTGACAGTGATCGATTGATACTGCACTTGGGTGAGCTGGGCTGGGCCGGGCGGAGGGGCAAAACGCAGGTGCTAGCAGGTATCTGGGCTGATCCCGCTAACACTGCGTTTTTGGGAACCCTAAACTGCTGGGGACGCTAGTATAGATCTGATCGGATCAGATATTGATCCGTTCAGATACTATACCACTAAGGGAGGTGTACGGTGCGTGCGTGGGTGTTAGCGGTACTGGCGCTAACCTGACGCTGCCTGGGGCTGGTGCTTGCCAGTTCACCAAAATGCTACCAAAGAAACTGTTAGCGATCGCAGGGATCAAGCCTGACTCTGCGAACGCTGCAGTTATGCGTTTAGTGTTTTGTAAGTGACAGTGATCGATCGATACTGCACTTGGGTGGGCTGGGCTGGGCCGGGCGGAGGGGCAAAACGCAGATGCTAGCAGGTATCTGGGCTGATCCCGCTAACACTGCGTTTTTGGGAACCCTAAACTGCTGGGGACGCTAGTATAGATCTGATCAGATTAGATATTGATCCATTCAGTTACTATACCACTAAGGGAGGCATATGCTGCGTGCGTGGGTGTTAGCAGTACTGGCGCTAATCTGACGCTGCCTGGGGCGACGCATATCACCGCCGGGCGATCAGGGGGCTAAACCTTTATTCGGTAATAAACGGCGGGTGCCCTGACACTATAAAAATAAATGAACTAACCAGCGTCACCCATAACATTTATACGGTGATCAGTGGTGAAAAGGTTAACTAGGGGGCAATCAAGGGGTTAAAACATTTATTAGATAGTATATGGGGGTCCCCGACGCTATAAAACGCTGACGGTGAACCTAAATATTTACCTCCCTAACTAGCGTCACCAGTGACACTAATACAGCGATCAGAAAAATGATCGCTTAGTGACACTGGCGACGGGGGGTGATCAAGGGGTTAAAACTTTATTAGGGGGGGTTAGGGGGGTGCCCTAGACCTACAGGGGGCTAATAATAACTGCCCTACCACACTAACTGTCACAAACTGACACCATGCAGTAATCAGAAAAAAAAACTGCTTGGTGTCAATGTGACAGGGGGGGAGGGGTGATTGGGGGGTGATCGGGGGGGATCGGGGGGTGATGGGGGGTGTAATGTGTGCCTGGCATGTTCTACTGAGTGTGTAGTGTTGTGCACTCACATTGATGTCTTCTCTCCTCGGCGCCGGAACGGAAAAGCATACAGCAGCAGAGGAATGATTCTGATTGGCTGGGAGTGATCGCGAGGGGGGGGGGGGGCAACAAATGGATGGTGTCAGAGAACTCACACAGCAAGCACCCATCTCCATGCAGCAGCTGCCAATCCTCGTTCTGCTAATGCCAAGGTGCATGCACGGAACCATAGCCAGAGGCAAATGAGATCCAGGGTGGGCATGCACAATGCCACCTCTATGCGAATGTGCACGTGCGCTAACGCGTGTCCGTGAGTGCCTAAGCGCTAATATGCTAACACGCATGCGCCAATGTGCAAAGTGCTAATGTGCTAACGCGCATGTGCCAATGTGCTAAATTGCTAATGCGCACGTAATGCGCACGCACGTACGCTGGCGCCAATCCTGGCACACAGCACCCTATATAAACAGAGAGTCTGCCTAGCATCAGTGCTGGATTGTCTTCAGCTTGTTCCTGTTGTTATTCTGCCTGATTGACCTTGTTCCTGAAAACCCGGCTATCTTCTGACCATTCTCTTGGATCTCCCCTGCCTGCTGAACCTGCCTCTACCTGCAATAATGACCTTGGCTTGAACTTATGATTACGGCTCTGCCTCCTGATTCTGTACCCTGCTGCCCGTCTGTTGCCAACCCCTGCCTGTTCCTGACTACGGTTTTGCCTTCTGACTTGGTACCCCGCTGCCAGCCTGTTGCCAACTCCTGCCTGTTCCTGATTCTGCAGTTGATCCTGATCTGGCTCCCGCTGAACAAGTTTGGTGATCAGTTTCCACATCTCCTCAGCAGAGGTTCCTGTATCTCCAAGTTCCAGCCTCCTGCCTGCAGGCACCTGCACCCTTTCGTTGCCCTCGCACTCCCTGTACCCACCACCAGGGGTGCTTGGACCGGAACCGTGCAAGAGGCCACCCTCATCATTTCGGGCTCCGCTGTAAGGTACGTGACAGATGGTCTCCCCCTTGCCTCTCATCGCTCCCAGACTAAAGCCAACCGCCTCGGGTACCGGGGGGCGGTCCGATCGGACCCCCCACCCGCGGAAGGCAGATCACGTACAGGTACGTGATTCTGCCTGCCCGTGCCATTCTGCTGACGTATATCAGCGTGAGGCGGTCGGCAAGTGGTTAAAGGCAGATTTAAAAAAAAAAAAAAAACGTTATACTAACCTGCTTCGTGCACAGGTTTTGCACAGAGCAGCCTCAATCACCCTCTTCTCGAGTCCCCTGCAGGCACTCTTGGCCACTCCCTCTATGCTATGGGGCACCCAAGAAGGATCGCACCCGAGCCACTGCTCTGTGTGTCCATTCAGACACAGAGCATGGCTCGACCCCACCCTTACTCTCTCCTCATTGGATCACTGGCTGTGATTGACAGAAGCAGGAGCCAATGGCTCCTGCTGCTGTCTCAGCCAATGAGGAGGAAGAGACTTGGGAGAGCCTATGCTCTTGTGCACATCACTGGATCGGAGTGGGGCTCAGGTAAGTATTAGAGGGGCTGTTGCACACAGAAGGTTTTTTACCTTCATGCATAGAATGTATGAAGGTAAAAAACACTTGAGCCTTTACAATCACTTTAAGCATTAGCAAGAGTTCCCTGAGATAAGAAAATTATATCAAGGGTCCCTCCATTTTAAAAAGTTTTAGAAAGGCTGCTCTAGTGAAATTTCCATGTGTGGAGAGCACTCTTAGGTTAGTGACAGTTACAGCGTGGTTGAAAAGCCAAAGTTGACCTGTGGCAACCATTCCATGGGTAGGGGGAGATCAAAGGTTATAGACAGCAGCAAAAAGCAAGCAGGCCTGCATTTCATAGAATTTTGGGTGAAGTTATTATTTAATATCCCATCCTTTTAGCAATGTAACATGCTATTCTGATTTGTTATGAGTAATTCCATGAGATAAAACTTAATTTTCAGTTATAGATGAAGTTGCAACATAATTAACTTCACTCCAGGCCACTGATGAGAACTTCCCCCATCCTAAATATAGAAGTGGTAATTCACACTTGTTTTTTATCCAAGCTAGAATTTATAGAGAATCCACAAGGAAGCTTATAATATAGTAAATCTGTGATCTGCACCCTCTAGTTTACTTTCAATGTGTGGAGAGCACACTCAGGCTAGTGACAGTTAGCTTGGCTTAAAAAAAGCAAAGTTGACATGTGGCAACCTTTCCATGGGTAGAGGGAGGTAGAAGACGACAGACAGCAGCAAAACATATGGAGGCCTCCAGTTCAGAAAATTTTGAGTGAAGTTATTCTTTAATACCTCATCCTCGTAACAATGTGACACAATATTCTGGTTTGTTATAAATATTCATCATGAGCCGAGCAAGTAATGAAATCCTAAGGTGGCCATTGCCAGGTGGTTATCCATACAATAGGGAAAAGATGTGTGTTTTTCAGTAAACAGAGTGCTGGCGGGGCTGTAAATAAGTTCTTTGTTTGACAATCTTGGAAAATCTCAGCGGTTAATGAGACGTTACATTCAGCTTGTGAAATGGAAGTGCATGGCCCATGTGGAAATGGTAATGAATTATTATTTACTCTAATAGGTGGTTTTAAAACTAGAACAGCTGTTAAAACAGAGATTGATACATGTGTTTGAATTGCAAGTTTTGCTACTGTGTGCCAAGCGCATTGTAAGAACCATTGTAAGGAAAGGAGGAAATAAGTCGGAGTAATCAGAATTGCTTTCATTATTGACTGATTTTTTTTTATTTGGTTAACCTTGAGTGTATTTACTGACTGATCTGCTGACCTACACAAATGCATATTGTAGCCAGCAGGAAACCCTGGAAGACTTCATCATAAGCCCAATCATAGGCCCTAAAACATATTATTACTATTCTATACCGTGGTTTGCCTGTAGGTTGTTAAATGGTAAAACAATATTGCTGCGGTGTAGTTCCTCTTGTCTGTGTGATTTCCTGTCTGGTCTGGCTTGGAACTATAAATACAGAAGATTTCAAGAGGCTGTCATAGAAAAGAGCTACAGACTCTAGGATGTAATTGGTGCAGGATATCCAATCTATGTTGCCCTAAGTGGGATCCTTCAAAAGGACTATGGACATGGGCTGTTCTCTATTTCATCTGTAGTGGGTATCTCGAGGAAAAGTATATGCACCACAGCCACTATACAGTAAGATATTTAGAGAATACTGAGGTCTGTTATATGGATCCAAGTTTTGTTACTGTATTTTACAGTAAAACTTTTCAAACATAATGTGTTCCCTGTTCTGTTTACTGAGAAGAAGAATGTGAAAACTACATGCTCATACTTCGATGTAACAGAGTAATGTAATGTTATGGTAAGGAGGAGTGGCCAGCTAGGGATAGGAGCAGTGGTGGCCGGGAGACAGAGAATCTTGATGGTGGGCTTGTCCAGTGGTAGGATGCATCCCTCTGGGCCACTGGACTACTATTGCATGGTCTTCAGCCATGGCACGGGGCTGCTCCTAAGGACTTGGCCTGGACCCTTAATACCGCAAGGCCTTGCAAGTTTAATAAAGTAGCTTCCTTTCTAGCCTTTTGGGCAGAATCCATTATAAGGAGTGGGTAACAGTAGATCTAGTGGGAGACATGGTGCTCCATACTGCAACGAATGGTCTCTGAGTCAATGCCAATACAGTCACTGGTAGCATACATAAGATGGACATTTCCCTTCCATTGTTGGGCCCAGTAAATTAATTTGGCCTCTTCCCAGATAGGTGCGCTAACCCACATGCTAACATGGGCCCTCTCTAGTACCATTTGGATTTTGCAGTCATTTAAAATAGAACTAAACAAAAAAAACGTTCATTTTCTTAGTTAAGGATGGAATAATGTAAAGTTTAAAGTTTTTTTTAAATCTCTTTATAGTCCTAAACTCCAACATATTTAGATTTGTGACTTAATTTTCTCTTTAGCACCTGTCCTCACACTACAGTGTTCTGTATCTGTACTGGCATAGCTGAGTAACAGCCACACCCCTCAGGACAAGTGTTCTTTTACAGACTTGTATCTGAGAAGAAAAGAAGGGTCTTGTTTTATCAGGTCTGTTACTGAATGTTGATTACTGAGTGCATTGGGTTTACTGAACTGCACAGTCATCTTTAGACACCCTCTAAAACCTATGTAACAGGAGCTGATAAGATGGAAATATAAGATGTTACTACAATGCCTATCTATTTATGTGATGTCAGTTGGGCTGTAATTACATGCTGGGGCTAGTGTTGCCCATGACCATTAGAGGGATACCTTCCACTCCTGGTTACATTATGACTGCCCAACATCTTATGTAAGCTACATTTGTGAGATACACTCCCCAGAGTGCAGAATTAGAAAGGGACCAAAGGTACCAGCCCTGTGCAGTATCAGAGGATGGTGCTTAAAGGGTTTGTAACCCTACATTTTGTTTTTCTGCCAGCCCCCCTATTTTTAGCTTCCATCCTGCACTGTATAATTGTTTATTAGAAACAAAGCCTCTAAATACCTTTTTCTGATGTATCCTCAGGCCGGTCAGGTGACTCCCGGCCGCTCTGATACTCCGATCCAGGGCTACAGCAGGAGGAGCTGAGCTCTCCCTCTGACGTCAGCTGGGAGTTACGTGACTGATGAGCTGGCCGCTCGGCTCCTCCTGCTGTAGCCTTGGATCGGAGTATCAGTCACGTGACTGACCTGAAGATACATCAGAAAAAGGTATTTAGAGGCTTTGTTTCTAATAAACAATTATACAGTGCAGAGTGGAAGCTTAAAAGAGAGGGACTGGCAGCAAAAATTTAGTATTTTACTAACAGCAGGGTGTGTGTGGGGGGGGGGCAGAGACAGAGACACAGACTCCCGAACTGACAGGCAGGGAGGGGAGGGGGAGAGCACAGGGGAGCACAGAGGAGACACAGCGGGATGAAGGAGGCACATAAACTGACCACGGTGTCAGGGCTCAGCAGCCATGATAAACTGTGGTCAGTTTACAGGGGGAGGGCAGAAAACTGGCATAATCAGCCAGGTTTTTTACAGCTTCCAGAGGGGCAGGTTAGACAGCACAAGCACTGTGCTGTTTAACCTGCTATATGAAGACAGGATCTCTTTTTAAAAAAATGTTTTTTAGGGTAACAACAAGGGCAAAGTCTAATATGTGCTAAAATATTAGTGATGGGTAGGGGGGCACCACCTTTGTCAAAACAGTTAGAGAATACAGGGATGTCATTTTCTTCTGCTACCTGCTATTTGGATAATGAGGGACAAACAGCACAACTGCAACTGCTGGACTTTCCTGTCCCAGCCTAATTTGTTGTGTAAGGCCGGGTTCATATATATGCGGCCGCGGTTCCCAGCATGGACCCTGTTCACCGGTTCAGGTGCGAATCAGGTCCGAATATTTGGTAGAATTCTCACCTGAACCGGACCCAAAGACACACAGGACCCTTTTGGAATGCGGACTGCGGCCACCCCAAACCTGTGTGAACCAGCTCCATTGCGAGCCGGGCACACTCGCATGTCATGCAAATTGGATGTGGGGAAAGCCACATCCAATTAGCACATATGTGAACCCAGCCTAAGGGATTACAGGAAGCTGATATAAATACAAATTCAGGTACTTCTACCAACCTTATTTAAAATACAAAGTGTATGCATGCCATTATTTTAATACATAATTGCATTCAGTATTTTCATATTTACCTGGGATTCGGCTTCCAAGCTATGTCTAGCAAACTGATATTTTTCTTGGCTGCGCTCAGCATGTTCTCTGAACTAAGCCTCAACCTTTAGCATGATGGGGCCCAAACACACCCAACACATGATATGTGAGTGCCTTTTATTGGAGACCACAATGCATTGTGGGATGCAGCTGGGATATTAAACCTTTTACTTTGTTGAAAGTCAAAATTTGCATACAGATTTTTACACAGCCAAAATGAGTTTCCATCCGTTCTGGATTCCGCAAGACCATCCCAAGATTTCAGGTAAGTCCTGGGTCCTGCAGATCTGGGCTGGAGTTCCAGAGCCCAGTGCAGAAACAAGTTCCAGCACTGAGCTCTACTCAGTAGTGATATCCTCAATGAGTGCAATGTGTGCTCTCACTCACAGCACCAATCGAGGATTCCTGTCAGCAAAGTTTGCCAGCAATCTCTGCTTCCCTTTCCCTCCTCAATCTTCAATTCAGTAATTGGTTGCTAAGATCGCTGTTGTCCCAGCAACTGATGACATACTTTTCAGGCCACCTCCCAGCTGCGTCCCTGCCTTTCGGCTCCTGCTTCCTGTCTGCCAGTGGCTCCCTCCTGGTAAGAGAAGTTTTGCAACCCTGCACTTTTTAACTTACCACGCAGAAGCTAGTAGAGGATGTTTTCCCACTTCCTTCCTCCACCATCGTCTGTGTGTTAGCGCCAGGCACCCAGGGGGCACATGCCTCACATTTGCTGGTGAGTGCCCTGGGTTCTAGTGCCACAACTGTCCCCATTGTTTTTTTTTAATCGCATTCCAGTGCGATTCAGAACTGTGTAGCATGGAGCAAAGTGAAGTGCTGTGAAACTCCTCCTCAGCTCTGTGCTATTGTTTTGACATGCAGAGCTCTGTCAGCGGCACTGTGCTAAAAAAAAATAAAGCACAGAAATATGGTGTCATAACATTCTGTGTTTGTGAGAGGTGAGAGATCTGGGGGAGGCATTGGTAAAAGAGCGGAGAGGGGGGCATTGGTGAGGGATCTGGGGAGGGGCATTGGTGAGAGAACTGGGGGAGGCATTGGTGAGAGAGCTGGGGAGTGGCATTGGGAGAGACCTAGGGGGCATTGGTGAGAGAGCTAGTGGAGGCATTGGTGAGAGAGCTGGGGAGTGGCATTGGGAGAGACCTGGGGGGCATTGGTGAAAGAACTTGGGGAGGCATTGGTGAGAGAGCTGGGAAGTGGCATTGGGAGAGAGCTGGGGGGGGGTTGGTGAGAGAGCTGGGGGGCATTGGTGAGAGAGCTGGGGAGTGGCATTGGGGGAGAGCTGGCGGGGGCATTGGTAAGAGAACTGGGTTAGGCATTGGTGACAGAGCTGGGGAGTGGCATTGGGAGAGAGCTGGGGGCATTGGTGAGAGAGCTTGGAGGGCATTAATGAGAGAGCTGGGAGGGCATTGGTGAGACATCTGGGGAGGTGCATTGGTGAGAGAGCTGGGGGAGCATTGGTGAGAGAACTGGGAGGCCATTGATGAAAGAGCTGAGGGGGGCATTGATGAGAGAGCTGGGAGGGCATTGTTGAGAGAGCTGGGGGGCATTTGTGCAAGGTGAGAGAGCTGGGGTAAGGCAATGATGAGCAGTGAGAGAGCTGGGGGGCATTTGTTAGAGGCAAGAGAGCCGGGGGCATTTGTGAGAGGTATACAAGCTGGTGTAGGGCATTTGTGAGAAGTGAGAGAGCTCGGGGGCATTTGCGAGAGGGGAAGAGATGAGGGGCATTTGTGGGAGAACTGGGTGCATTTGTGAGAGGTGAGAAAGCTGGGGGCATTTGTGCGAGAGCTGTGGGGCATTTGCAAGAGAACTAGGGGGGCATTTGTGAGAAGTGAGAGGGCTGGGGGCATTTGTGAGAGCTGAACAAGCTGGTGTAGGGTATTTGTGAGAGGTGAGAGAGCTGGGGGGCATTTGTGGGAGAACTGGGGGCATTTGTGAGAGGTGAGAGAGCTGGGGGCATTTGTGAGAGAGCCGTGGGGCATTTGTGAGAGGTGAGAGAGCTGGGGGCCAATCCCCCCTTCTCTCTTACTGGTGCCCCCCAGCTCTCTCACCAATCCCCCCTCTCTTAATAGTGCTCCCCCAACTCTCTCACCAATCCCCCTCTCTTACTAGTGCCCCTCCAGGTCTCTCACCAATCCCCCCTTCTCTCTTACTAGTGCCCCCCAGCTCTCTCACCAATGCCCCCTCCTCTCTTACTAGTGCCCCCCAGCTCTCTCACCATTCCCCCCTCTCTTACTAGTGCCCCCCCAAGCTCTCTCACCAATCTCCCCTTCTCTCTTACTAGTGCCCCCCCCAGCTTTCTCGTCAATCTCCCTCCTCTCTTACTAGTGTCCCCCTAGCTCTCTCACAAATCACCAATCCCCCCTCTCTTACTAGTGTCCCCCCCAGCTCTCTCACCAATCCCCACTCCTCACTTACTAGTGCCCACCCCAGCTCTCTCACAAATGCAGAATGGTAGGTAGGTGCTTTTTTAAGCACAGTGCCGCTGACAGTTCCAAGTGTCAGCCATGCCTGTAGCATGGTGCGGAAAGTTTCACAGCACCTCACTCGCTCCATGCTACAGTCCTGACGGGGGGGGGGAGAAAAGACACCTCTGGCATCCCCAATGTGTGCGGTTGGGGCGCCAGGACCCAGGGCACCCACCAGCAAATGTGGGCCATGTCCCCCCCCGGGTGCCTGGCGCAAACTCACAGAAGCAGATGGAGCGCTTCTGTATGACCAGGAGTTCCTCTTACATTCCACGAGCAGGATCTGAGAGGCGGGATCAGGGCTGTTGAGAGCTGGCATCAGGCCACTGGCAGATGGGATCGGGCCGCTGACAGGCAGGATTGGGGCCTCTGAGAGCTGGCATTGGGGCCGCTGAGACCCGGCATCGGGGACAATGAGAGGCGGAATCGGGAGTCGAAGATGGGGAAGAGCTAAGAAATGGCCTGCAAACTATGTCATCATTTGCTAGGACACCTGTGGTCCTAACAACTGGTGACTGCATTGAAGGGGGGGGTGGGCAGAGATTGCCAGCCAAGTCTTCTTCCAGGAATCCTCAATTGGTGCTGTGTGTGAGAGCACATATTGCACCCATTGAGGATACCACTACTGAGTGGAACTTGTTCCAGCCCTGGGATCCTGGACTCCAGCCCAGATCCGCGGGATCCCGGGACTTCAAATCACGGGATGGTCCCGCGGAATCCGGGACGGTTGGGAGATATGAGTCTGTGTTATGTATCCTAACCCATCACTGACTGCAGCAATCCCCAACCCTTGGGCTCTGTCTTACACACTCCTGTACTATAAACTCTACATACTGTACATTGTAAACTTCAAATCAACGTGTTTATTGTCTCAACAGTTGCTGGTTGCTATGCAGTCCCCGACTATTTTAATGAAGTTCTTCTTTAAGGTAGGCTCAGACAAAGCAATCAAAGCATATTTATAGGTACAAGGAAGCCTGGGTTTTGTTTAACCATGCCCTTAAGCCCCTCCCACTGTTAAAAAATGGCCACACCCACATTTTGCAGAGTGCGCTAGGAGTGGCACAGCTCGCTTCCTCTTTTACTTGTCCCTCATTCTGAAGTTCAAAAGTTAGAAGGTATGGGTAGGCCCCTGCAGCCCTAGTGAAGACATCCTGTAGTGACAAAACATGTAGGGTGAAACTTTTGAATGGTGATGTCATCACGCATGCCACAAGTAACTCAAGTGGCAGCTGAATTTGAAGTATTGCAAGCATGTCTGGATGTGCTTTTAATAAATCAACCTTGGATGACCTGCGTAATTTTTGTATTTTTTTTCCTACTTTGCACACAACGGTGGTTTGATGCGCTGCTGGAAGTGAGAGTGGTGACTGAAGTTCGTTCCTGAACCCTGTATGGGGACTGTATATACCCAGGGGCATGGAGCCCATCCCTCTGGAAAGCCTATGATTGAAATCCAGTGGTGAACGATTTGGCACCTATATGAGCCTCACTTCTGTTGCTGAAATTCACAGCAAGTTGATTGGTAAAGTCACACACAGAACATTTTATTTTGTTTAAAATGCAGTGGTGGAACATGAATTAGTCTGTTTCACTACAAGAGCTGCAGTAGATTTACATATCATATATATATATATTTATTTTTATTTACATATCAGTCTTTCTGACAGCTGCTGATTTTGTTATTGTGATTTTTTTGTATTATATATAATTCTTTTGGTGTGCACATTAGCATGGATTGTAGTTTAATTTGTAGGCCCTTGCTGGTGCCTGCATTCACAACTGCAGCTTACGTTTATAACGTTTCATACGGTTCAGCTGCCTTTTACCAACAACGCTAGTGCCCTTGACACTTTATTAAAGATTCCCTTTAGGAAAACATTGACTTGCGTGGGTCTTTGGTTTTGTCACTGCAATATGGCAATAATCTTATGATATTATGAATAAAGCCTAGAAGGCCCCAGGTCACTTCCATCATCCCAACAAGTGTTTGCTCCAGGCTGGTATTAAATATGCTGTCATACCAAGTGTATGTAATGATCAGTCATTGTTTCTTCCGTGTCAGTTGTCACTTGGCAATAACAACTTGTCACACACCTTTACTCCAATGAAGGATACATGAACCTGGTAACTAGTGGTGTTCGGTCTGATCTGTCTGATATTGGTGTGTCATAGTAATGTATAAAGAGGGCATTTTGTAATAGTACATTTCTCATTTAAAAATAATTTGTAGCATATTTTATCTGTGTACACTTTTGAGGTGTTATTTTTAATTATTTTTGACTTTAACGTCTAAAGCTTGACTCCAGGCAAACAAAGGATTTGGATTTTTGTAAGGCCACTTCTGAGATGCCACAGTTAAAGTGTTACTAAAGCCACAACAGTAAAATCAGTCTGTATATGTAGTAAAGCATGCTTGTTATACTCACTGAGGAACCTAAGGGGTTAATCCTCCGCATGGTGTAAAAAGGCTGTTTGATCCTGTCTTCTCTGATCCTCCCCTTCTTTTACTGATCTGATCCTCCCTGTTCTACCTTTCTTTTCCCCAATCCATCTGCTGATAGCACAGAGCATTGTAGGCACTCTGCACATACTCAGTTGGGTGTGTATTGCTAGAGATTCTGCATCAGTGCATGTGATTGGCACAGGCCCAATCAGCACTTTCCAGACAGAGGGTCATAAGTCATGCAGTCTCGTAGGACAGTCAGAGGATAATGAAAACTCCTCCTACAAGCTTTAACCATTGTTCGGCCGGACACTTATGCTGCATACACACGATCGGAAATTCGGCCAGAAAAAGACCGATGAGAGCTTTTCGGCGGAAAATGCGACCGTGTGTATGCTCCATTGGACTTTTGCTGGCTGAATTCCAGCTAGCAAAAGATTGAGAGCAGGTTCTCAATTTTTCGGTCAGAAAAAGTTCCTAATCGAAAATGCGATAGTCTGTGGCAATTCCGACTCGCAAAATTCCTATGCATGCTCGGAAACAATTCAACGCATGCTCGGAAGCATTGAACTTTATTTTCTCGGCTCGTCGTAGCGTTGTACGTCACCTCGTTCTTGACGGTCGAAAGTTCAGCAAACTTTTGTGTGACCGTGTGTATGCAAGGCAAGCTTGAGCGGAATCCCGTCGGAAAAGCCATCAAATCTTTTTCCGATGAGAAGTCCGATCGTGTGTACGCGGCATAATATAAGTCACAAGACTGCTATATACTGCTGATGAGAAAAGATATTTAGAAGTTTACTAAAATAATTACATTTCCATTTTCTGTGCACTGGGAGACCAGATTTAGTGAATGCAGGGTCCTGGTTTTAGTAACACTTGAAGTGACCCTTACAGATCTTGCCCCCCCCCCCCCCCCCGACCTGTGACAGTGGAAAAAGAAGCAACAGATTAATGAGCTCATATCTCTACTTCTCTGCTCTTTCCTTCTATCAGACTGCCCCTTGCACTGCTGCATAACCGGTTGGTCTCTCATGGGATGCTTCTTCCTCCCCAAGTTTAGGCTTTGCAGTACAGTGATTGTAAGAGACTGATATGCAGTCAATATCCGGTACTTACAGTACATGCATTTAAATAAATCTAAGGTTATATTAATGAATACAAAGCTATAATAACGTGTCTTTTACATTTGTCTGGAATTCATCTTATCTTGCTATAGGCACTATATATTTACAGTAGTAATTCATAAATAATGTTCCTACAAGTGGTTGTCTATATGATGGACTATGTGACTGGCATCATGCTAAACAACTGCTGAGGTACAATCAGTTTCAGCATAAGCCACACATTAAATATATTTTGTTCAGTGAGTCTTTATGACCCTGAGCTGACGTAAAACTTGAAATTTGCAACAAAATTGTACTCTGCTTGTAAGCGGGTTGAAATTATTCTAGTTAGATGTTGCCCCAGACCGAAGAGTAGGAGTTAATGCCTTTCCTAGTTCTTTGGTTTTGGCAGGTTTTCGTTGGGTCCGACCCACTGGTCCTGTGTTATAAAGGAGTAATAACAAAGTCTGTTGTTAAGGGGAAGAGTGATGAGCCCACATCCCTAATTGATACACCACAATAGAACAAACCCTCTGAATGGGACTTTTTAGGGCGTCAGACACTACAATGTTGTATAAAAAGAGTAAATTGTATTGTACAAAGTTAAAAATGTATACCATAACATAATACACTATAAACACAAGATGCAGTTAACATGACAAATAACCATGTGATCAACACTTTGGTTGGGTGAAGATCATGTTAGCCCAATGCATTTCAAATTTAGACAAATGTTAACCTTTTCTTCTTCAGGGGCAATTAGAACTTACAAGTCAAAAGATAGTTATCCGTTAAGGTAAGAAGGAAACCGCATCATTGATATTAACAAAAAGAAAGCTTTTCCTCTGCTGCTGTGATCCCCACAGGGGGTGGCAGACCCAGGAAGACCCTGCAAGAGTACCCACACCCCCAGCCACTGAGGGATAAGTGGTCCCTACCACGTATGTACTTATTGTTAAAGGTCAAATCAATTTAAATATGTTGGGAATGTAAAAGGAACACTGAGGTATCCTGGTGATGGAAACGCAGGCCTATTGGATAACTAGATTTATAACGTAGATGGTATTGCTTTTGGATGCCAGTTGAAAATCAGACTATTCATCAGAAAGGGAAAATCATCAGAAAGTGGAGCAACTGTTGCTCCACTGACGCTAACACAGGCCTGGATTTGTTAGGCATTGCAATTGGGTGCCCATTGAGACACCTCCTGATACTTTTGATACTTTTGAATATCTTGTTGAGGCCTTTATCCCTTTCTGATGAATAGTCTGATTTTCAACGGATTACTATCTTTTGACTTGTAATTGCCCCTGAAGAAGAAAAGGTTAACATTTGTGTACATTCAAAACTCATTAAGCTAACATGATCTTCAACCAACCAAAGTGTTGATCGGATAGTTATTTGTCAGGTTAACTGCATCTTGTTTTTATAGTGTATTATGTTATGGTATACCTTTTTAACCTTTCAACGATAAAATTTACTCTTTTTATACAACATTGTAGTGTTTGATGCTCTAAAAAGTCCCATTCAGGGGGTTTGTTCTATTGTGTTATAAAGGCGGGATAGTGGTCTGGAGCGTGGGGGAGTAGGGTAGAGCAGAGTGAAGGAATGCTAGGATGTCAGTCATGTACAAGGTCATCGGGACCTGGAGTCCATCCTCCAGATTCCAACACTGTTAAATGACACTAATGGATCCTATTCATCATACATGGACTCTGTTTTTGAAGGTATGGCGGGGCAGCAGATAGCCTGAGTTAGGCCACGTAGGAAAAAATAATTTTCTTGCATTTTGGACTTTGTAACGTTTTTGGCACTTTTTCAAGTAAAGCTTTTGAAACCTTGTTCCTGCCTAGTCTGAAATTATTAAAAGGGGTGTAAGCAAGTAACTGGTACAATTCCACAGTTTAAGCCACTAAGGTACTTTGGAGTATGAAGACATCAGTACAAGAGTTAATGCAGTGTGAAGACACAAGGGTTACCAAAAGTAACGTAAGTTTACCAAGCAGCCTGTCATAAAAATGTGCCTGAGATAGGTGGGATAGCCTCTTGCAGAAGGGAGTTGTTGTCTGCATTCTCTCTTTGAGTGGAACATCTCCCATAGCAACGGGAGCAGACTCACTCCACAGAGGTCTCCAGGTATGGAGCACTGAACTGAAGTGAAGTGCATGCGTGGAATCTGCACTGCATGGTAGGACCCCATATCATTACTGGGAGTGAGATAGAGGTGATACGCTGGACAGATGGATGTGGACAAGGCTCAGTGGGGGTTATTTACAAAAGACAAATCCACCTTGCACTACAAGTGCAAACTACAAGTGCAAATTGCTTGGAAGTACAGTCACTGTAGATCCAAGGGGGACATGCTAATTGGTGTGTGTGAATGCGCTACTCCCATATATACACCCCTCTCAGTATTCACATACCCTGCCTCTTATTGTGTAAAAAAACTTAACCTAAACAATGTGGTCCTAAATTATATCATATACATGTAAAAAATTCACCAAAGTGAGCCAAAACCATGCATCAAAACAGAAATCAGCTGACATATATCATATATATTACAAAGTCCCCAAGAAAATGCATCCAAATCTTCTATCAATTGCCGTGGTTGATGTGCTCCTGTGTTCCTTCAATATGCATAAGTGACTGTGTGACACACTACCACCTTTTAGATTGGCCACTCACCAGATACTTCTCAAATAATGCACCTTTGGTTCATTCATGGGATAACCACTCCACCTTAGTAAACCTCTTCACCGGCTATACTTGGACTTTAGTATTCCTCATATAAAAATATATGGACAAAACGATCATCGCGCAATGCGTTTAAAACTATTTATTGTATAAAATCCAAAGAAAAGTGTACACTCACATTTAAAAGTGCCCTCGAGCCGGCACAAAGCTAATCCAGCAGTTAGGGACGGGTGTGTGAACTATTGCATGGTCCGCCTGTGTATAGTGTGCGACCTCCGTGTTCAGCTTGCGCTCCACCCCTCGTTCCCGTTCGCGTCCTCACCAGCCACGGACGTATCCGATCACCTGAGTGAAAAATCTCCCAGCAGCCTCTACGCGTTTTGCATCATAGTATGCGTCATCAGGAAGCTGCCGTGTGATTGGTTTGTGTTCTATTTATATTACGTATGGCCGGAAATAGGTATACCGCCATCTTAACTATGGGTTTTCCCTTACTGTTTCCTCTGTGACTTCCTTCCTTATAACGCCATTTTGACTGTGGGCCTTAGCCCACTTTGTGTTTACTGAATGCGCATACCCCCTTCCCTTTGTTACCGCTACTTTTCCTTACTCCATTCTTCTTAAATTATATATTTAGATATGTGTATATTCCAAAATGTAACCCATCTGTATCTGCTGGAGAGGCTTTTACATATTACTAAGCATTTTAGACATTTAAACATTTTGACATTCCAAACATTTCAAACATATTTCCGTTCCGCAGCAAGTACTGCAAAACAGGTAATATGGAACAGCAAAAACATTATTTTACTATATTTATTTACTTGTTTCCAAAGAAATATATATAGACCCCTATCTATCCTTATAGCATCCCAAGATCAATCTTTTATGTGCAACCAAAACTATGGAGCAAATTATAAAATAAGCCTCCAAAAAAATTTAAATTTAAATGAAAAAAATAATAAAATAAAAAAATATATAATAATATATAAAATATATATTTTGGTTAGCAAACTAAATAAAGTACAATAAAATAAAAAAAATAATTAAATTAATTAAATAAAAAATAAATAAAAAATAAAATAAAATAAAACAAAATAAAATAAAATAAATAAAAATAAAAAATAAAAATTAATAAAAATAAAAAAATAAAAAAATAAGAATTAAAATAAAAATAACAATAAAAATAAAAATAAAATAAAATAAATAATAAAAAATAAAATAAAAATAAAAAATAAAATAAAAATAAAATAAAAATAAAAAATGAAAAATACAGGAAAAATTATAAAAATAAATGTTGAAATAAAAAATATGAAAGCTAAATTTTAATAATCTTCCAGATAGCAGTTGATGTCGAGTTCCACGTTCAACCCCTTTGGCCTCATCGTGTCCATTTTGAATATCCAATGGTTTTCATTCTTTGAAACCTCCCTTTTCATGTTGGTGTTCCTCCAGTTTTTCTCTATTCTATCTATTCCATAGAACTTTAAATGTTGGGGGTTTCTACCGTGTGTGTCCCTAAAGTGTTTGGATACACTGTGATGTTTGAATCCTTTTTTGATGTTTCTGACCTGTTCACCTATTCCTTTTTAGAGGATGGAAAGGGTGCAAACATCACAGTGTATCCAAACATTTTAGGGACACACACGGTAGAAACCCCCAACATTTAAAGTTCTATGAAATAGATAGAATAGAGAAAAACTGGAGGAACACCAACATGAAAAGGGAGGTTTCAAGGAATGAAACCCATTGGATATTCAAAATGGACACGATGAGGCCAAAGGGGTTGAATGTGGAACTCGACATCAACTGCTATCTGGAAGATTATTAAAATTTAGCTTTCATATTTTTTATTTCGACATTTATTTTTATAATTTTTCCTGTATTTTTAATTTTTAATTTTTATTTTATTTTTATTTTATTTTTTATTTTTATTTTTTATTTTATTTTATTTTTATTTTTATTGTTATTTTTATTTTAATTCTTTTTTTTCTTTTTTTCTTTTTATTAATTTTTCTTTTTATTTTATTTTATTTTATTTTATTTTGTTTTATTTTATTTTATTTTTTATTTATTTTTTATTTAATTAATTAAATTAATTTTTTTATTTTTTATTTTATTGTACTTTATTTAGTTTGCTAACCAAAATATATATTTTATATATTTTTATATATTTTTTTATTTTATTATTTTTTTCATTTAAATTTAAATTTTTTTGGAGGCTTATTTTATAATTTGCTCCATAGTTTTGGTTGCACATAAAAGATTGATCTTGGGATGCTATAAGGATAGATAGGGGTCTATATATATTTCTTTGGAAACAAGTAAATAAATATAGTAAAAGAATGTTTTTGCTGTTCCATATTACCTGTTTTGCAGTACTTGCTGCGGAACGGAAATATGTTTGAAATGTTTGGAATGTCAAAATGTTTAAATGTCTAAAATGCTTAGTAATATGTAAAAGTCTCTCCAGCAGATACAGATGGGTTACATTTTGGAATATACACATATCTAAATATATAATTTAAGAAGAATGGAGTAAGGAAAAGTAGCGGTAACAAAGGGAAGGGGGTATGCGCATTCAGTAAACACAAAGTGGGCTAAGGCCCACAGTCAAAATGGCGTTATAAGGAAGGAAGTCACAGAGGAACAGTAAGGGAAAACCCATAGTTAAGATGGCGGTATACCTATTTCCCGCCATACGTAATATAGATAGAACACAAACCAATCACACGGCAGCTTCCTGATGACGCATACTATGATGCGAAACGCGTAGAGGCTGCTGGGAGATTTTTCACTCAGGTGATCGGATACGTCCGTGGCTGGTGAGGACGCGAACGGGAACGAGGGGTGGAGCGCAAGCTGAACACGGAGGTCGCACACTATACACAGGCGGACCATGCAATAGTTCACACACCCGTCCCTAACTGCTGGATTAGCTTTGTGCCGGCTCGAGGGCACTTTTAAATGTGAGTGTACACTTTTCTTTGGATTTTATACAATAAATAGTTTTAAACGCATTGCGCGATGATCGTTTTGTCCATATATTTTTATATGAGGAATACTAAAGTCCAAGTATAGCCGGTGAAGAGGTTTACTAAGGTGGAGTGGTTATCCCATGAATGAACCAAAGGTGCATTATTTGAGAAGTATCTGGTGAGTGGCCAATCTAAAAGGTGGTAGTGTGTCACACAGTCACTTATGCATATTGAAGGAACACAGGAGCACATCAACCACGGCAATTGATAGAAGATTTGGATGCATTTTCTTGGGGACTTTGTAATATATATGATATATGTCAGCTGATTTCTGTTTTGATGCATGGTTTTGGCTCATTTTGGTGAATTTTTCACATGTATATGATATAATTTAGGACCACATTGTTTAGGTTAAGTTTTTTTACACAATAAGAGGCAGGGTATGTGAATACTGAGAGGGGTGTATATATGGGAGTAGCGCATTCACACACACCAATTAGCACTTCCAGCCCATTCTTATGAAAGGGTTTTTTTGAATGCAGCAACTCTAAAATTAAACTATAAGAAATTTTTTTGAGGGATAAATTGGTTTTGCGCCGGTGACATACACATATTAGTCCAAGGGGGACATGCAAGGAAAATAAAAAACAGCATTTTAGCTTGCACATGATTGGATGATAAAATCAGCAGGGCTTCCCCTCATTTCAGATCTACCCCTCAGATTTACAGCGACTGCACTTCCAAGTGCACTTTCAGTGCAATTTCAAGTGCAATTTGCACTTGTAGTTTGCACTTGTAGTGCAAAGTGGATTTGCCTTTCGTAAATAACCCCCAGTGTGTCCCTCCTAAATGTAAGTTATGAAGAAGTTGTACATTGTCACGGGGACCCGAGAGTTAACTGGGGAACAGTTATAGTGCAAGTGTACATGGTGTATGTTGATCTCTAAAAGCAGAGGCTTGCCTTAAGGTCAAGTGTTCCCTCTCAGTGACCTCAGCCTTTTCCCAGGGGATTGATGAAAATGGCACTAAAGTAAAAATACCCCATGTTTAGTAAAACGAACCCGTAACAGGTTCCTAGCGTAGCCTAGAAGAACCCTCCCTGGGAAAGGCCTCTCATGTGACCCTTGCTTGGCACCAGATGACGAGGGAAGCATGACAACATACACCCACAACCCCTGCCCTACATGCTGGCAATCTAGTGAAGACTGCTATTCGCTATGCCAGGCAGATATTTACAAATCATCTGTCACATGTAATGAACAAGTAACTGGGTCCTTTGGATACATTACTAGTTCACTCGTGGAGTGTACCAGGGTATTTCAACCCTCCTTCGCTCATTAGTCTCTAGTGGGGATTAATTTGTTAAGGAGTGATAGAGAATTATAGGAAGGGACAACCCCACTCCCTGTGATCTAGTTAACCTAATAAAGAAGTATTTTGCTATTTTATTACGACGGGTCCCAAGAAGGAATAATATTGAGAAGAATAATAGTGTTTACTTATATCAGTTTCATCACAGGAAGTAGGGAAAGTCATCCATAATCCCTTAGGCTCCCAGCCATTTAATGTTAGTGCTAAATCTGCCAACTGAACTGGGATCCATTTACCACTTCATTATGTGAAAGAACCAATTTTCCAGCAGTTGTGGGATTTGTGGCAATTATCCAGCTGAATTACCGTATTTATCGGCGTATAACACACGCCGGCATATAACACGCGCCGGCGTATAACACGCACCCCAAGTTTAGGAGAGAATTTTAAGGAAAAAAACTTTTAGGAGGGAAGTTTAAGGAAAAGAAACTTACATTAAAATGCCCATCAATGCAGCCTCATCAGTGTTCATCTGCAGCCTTGTTAGTGTCATTGCAGCCTTTTCAGTGTCAGTGCAGCCTTGTCAGTGCAGCCTTGTCCCCAGTGCAGCCTTGTCCCCAGTGCAGCCTTGTCCCCAGTGCAGCCTTGTCAATGCAGCCTTGTCCCCAGTGCAGCCTTATCAATGCAGCCTTGTCCCCAGTGCAGCCTTATCAATGCAGCCTTGTCCCTGCAGCCTTGTCCCTGCAGCCTAGTGTCCATGCTCCATGCCTCCTGCCGCTGCCACCGCCGCCGCCACCGCCGCCATACACATGTGAGTAGTTTTAAATATGGCGCCGCGGAGTTCGGAGAGACTCGGCGCCGGCGGAAGTGAACGAACGCCGCCGAGATACACATAGCCGAGGGTTCTCGGCTCTTTCCGGCGCCGCTCACAGTCCCGCCCAGTCCCGCCCTATGATGGACATAACACAGGTCCAATGGCGGGACTGGGCGTGACAGTGAGCGGCGCCGGAAAGAGCCGAATACACCCGACTATGTGTATCTCGGCTCTGTGATTTCGGCGGCGCTCGTTCAGCACTGCCGAGCCCCTCCGAAGTCCGCGGCGCCATATTTGAAACTACTCGCTATGTAAATGTCGGCGGCGATCGTCGACATTCACATAGCGATAGCGGGAATCGGCGTATAACACGCACCCACGACTTTCCCCTGATTTTAAGGGGAAAAAAGTGCGTGTTATACGCCGATAAATACGGTACTCCACGCATCACTGTTTGCTCTGAGTTAAAAGAAGCAGTTAGAGCCAACCAGTCTCGAGGGAAACACAGGCCTACATCCTACTTCAAATACCTGACTCTTATGGTGGCCCTCTAGTTTTATTACTTTGAGTTACTGACCTGAAACAAATCTACAAAGAAAAAGAGGTCTCTGACAGGGAGTAGTACTAAGCAGAGGGTGTGCCACATCCCAAAAATCCAAAAAGACCAAAACATTCCCCTAGAGTGGGACTTTTGAGGCACTACCATCAATGATGCAATGTGAGTAAAAAATATATAATTTTATTACAAAATTCAAAAGTACAACAAAAAATATATACAAAAATACAAATCAAATACAAACAATATATACAATGGGATACATCAAAAAGCAAGGACATGTAATTTGGACACAACTGCATCACATTGAGAGGAAAACCAAAAGTGGAAATGTAATAAGTCTCACTGAACCACTGAAACAAATCTACAGATCCATAAATTTAGATGAATATCAGAACTTCTTACATGCAGACAAGTTCTAGGGTGTAAAAGTGTCTTAAAGAACTGACACCACAAAGCAAGCATAATTAGATAGACAGCTAGCATTTTCCAAAGAATAAAGCTGGCCATACAACTAGTAGATTTTTAAAAGAATGTTCAAACAAACATTCATGCACACCATTGTATGCACATTTGTACAAACATATCTCATCAGTAAATTTGATGACTTGATGAATATCATTTGAAAGTACTTAAAGTGATTGCAAAGGAAACATTTTTATAAAAAAAACAAAAAAAAAAACAAACAGGTTATATTTACCTGCTCTGTGCAGTGGTTTTGCACAGAGCAGCCCCAATCCTCCTCTTCTCGGGTCCCTCTGGGCCCCTCCACCTTGCCGAGTGCCCCCATAGCAAGCTGCTCGCTGTGGGGGCACCCGTGCGTGCTCGCTCCCGAACCAGTTTTCCATGCCCATAAGACAGAGAGCGTGGCTCAGCCCCACCCCCGCTCCTGCCTCACTGGCTGTGATTGACATTGCGATTGCTGAATTTCAACCAATCAGGAGAGAGAGACCCGGGAGAGCCTTGGGTCTCGTACACATCGCTGGATTGAGATCTGGCTTATTAGGGGGGCTGAGGGGGGAGCTGCACACTAAAGGTTTTTTACCTTCATGCATAGAAAACCTTCAGCCTTTACAACCACTTAAAAAAAACATAGGCTTTTAACATTCATTTTTGGGGTGAATGGACTTTCCGGACTGAGAACCATATTCACTGTTGGAAATTCATTTGTTTGAGTAAAATGATACAAAAAAACAAATTCTCCACTTTCCATGCTTTTTTAGATGTCCTTTAGGCAGTCACATATAACCCTTATGGGCTCTAGTACATCTGCAGTTGTCCCTGTTAGACCATGCAGGATACTCTTGAAAACAAAAGAGAACACAAGGGAAGTGCACCACTAGCGCAATAAAAACTTTTATTTAACAAATAATAAATAAAAACAAATATGCACTTATATGACCCGGGGTTGGGGGGGGGGGGTACCTTTCACAGCCAGCTGCTGAAGTATGGCTATAGTTTTGGTCAGAGAAACAGCTAGTAGAAGCCTCCTACCTCTGTACTCTTAACCAGCAGGCTTGCAAGACAGAGTATTTCGGCTCCCAGTGACTGTGTTTCCAGCAGACTTGAGAAAGGGGGTATACCCCCCAAAAACGTGTGACGTCACAGGAACACACTATGTGAGGTCTGGGAGTGACCCATGATTCACTGTGCCCTCTTTATGGTTTCCCTGAACCAGACACAAAAAAAAACTTTTCTGACCTTTCTTTAGAAAACCCAAAGTGCTCTAGGAATCCTTTGTCATAGTTGTAACTTGTAGATTTTCATTTGTAAAACTAAGTATATTAAGTGTAGATACAGTATATATACACTCATCAGTTTGCAAATGTATACACCTATTGAAAATATAAAAATAGTGTGTATAAATCCCACGTTCCGTATCCTGTAGCTCAGGTTTATTCCTTTATTATATCTGCGGGCGAGTGCAGATGGTGTGTTCTCTGAGCTGATTAAATGAAACAGCAGGTTTGTGTTCTCCTTCACTTTCAATCGAAAACATTGTACCCTCTCATCAGTGTGTGCCTTCCACTTATAGTGGCTGGGTGGAAATACAGATGAGATTTGACAGCCACATCTGTGAGTACGCTGAGCACCTCTGCGATTCAGGGCTCCAGAAACAAACCAGGGATATTGTTTGTTACTGTTCCGCCATGGCATTTCTAAACCAATCAATGCAGATAATATGGAAGTTCTAGGGCAGCTAAATAGGTTAACCAGCGCACTGCAAGGAACTTGGATATTGGATAGATAATTGTGATCCCAACAAGAAATGGCATACGAGTCTATTTAAGGAAAAATCTCATCTTTGTTATCATTCATTGAGCACACCAAATGTTTCTGCACTGGGGGTAAAGCACTTGGGAATTCTTTCAGCATGAATGTTGTTTAGTAGGCGTACAGAAGAAGTTAACCTTTTTTGCACCTGAGTAGACACTGCTTTATTACACTTTTTCATGCTTCTTTCAACACTGAAATTGAACTTTGATTAGCCACTCACCCGCTTAATGTTGAGTATGTTGAGGCTAGAAAATATAGCTTTTTACCTTAAGACTATGGGGCTTATTTACTAAAGGCAAATCCACTTTGCACTACAAGTGCACTGCAAGTGCACTTGGAATGCAGTCGCTTTAGATCTGAGGGGAAGATCTGAAATTAGGGGAAGCTCTGCTGATTTTATCATCCAATCATGTACAAGCAAAAATGCTGTTTTTTATTTTCCTTGCATGTCCCCCTCAGATCTACAGCGACTGCACTTCCAAGTGCTCTTGCAGTGCACTTGTAGTACAAAGTGGATTTGCCTTTCGTAAATCAACCCCTATGTATCTTTGTATACATATATAATATACTGTATATCTTGTATAATTTAAAAAGACAAAAAGACTTTCTGTTTCCTCTCTGCATCACCTATTAGATTCTAGACACATTTATCTTTACACTCCCATGGTCAATGTATCACCCGAAATTAACTTTACCTAACATGTCAACATGACCTTAAAATGAAATATATTTAAAATGAAAAATGTCCTCATTTAAAAAAATGAGTTTACTGTAAACCTGTCATCATGAAAGGAACATAGTGGCCAAGATTACTGAACTCAATAGATGAATGTATCGAGGGTAGCCCATTATAGCCAATGGCTAGCAGATGGAGTGTACATTATCACTCCACCTGCTAGCTTGGATTTAATTATAAACAAATCTGAAAACCCTTTTTGTTTAATTGTCTCTGGTATATAGGTACTCCTTTCCCTGGCCACCCCTATTTCTGCGTTTAAAGTGGTTGTAAACCCATGAACAAAACAAACAAACAAAAAAACCTGCAAGACAAAGGCATAATGAGCTAGTATGTATAGCATACTAGCTCATTATGTATTACCTTAGATCAAAGCCCCCGCAGCTGTCCTCGTTCACCGCTCCCGCCAGCGACATCGCTCCCGGAGTTACTTCCAGGTATCGCAGGCTCCGGCGCTGTGATTGGCTGGAGCCGCGTTGACGTCACTCCCGCACATGCGCACGGGAACTGCCAGTAAAGGCACTGTCTAACTGAAGCAATGGCATGTACGTGCCATTGCCTCAGTGCGCATGTGCCGATAATGTTGGCACATGCAGATACAGGGGATATCTCCTAAACCGTGCAGGTTTAGGAGATATCCAGGGTAGCTACAGGTAAGCCTTATTATAGGCTTACCTGTAGCAAAAAGTGGTTGTAAAGGGTTTACAACTACTTTAAGTCCACCAGGTTGAAGCGCATTAGAGAGGGGCAGCTTTGAGGTGGAGACATGTAATTTGCCATGTATGGCTGAATAAACCGAGTGATGCCAGTGATGTCATTGGAGTACTGCCTTTTCTGTTTTTTTTTGCTTTTGTACTGGTATCACAGAGCATTGTCAGTTCTCTAAAGAGACACTACAGAAAGTTGTTTGCTTTCAGACAATAACTCCCAAATTGAAACTCAATATGATCCTATCTGAACAGAGCAGACAGACAATACAATACAATATTATCATTATAGGGTATTGTTTGTAGAATTTTATGGAAAATTATGAATTGAATCTATTTCGGAATAAAGCTGTAACATAACAAAATGTGGAAAAAGTGAAGTGTTTTGAATACTTTTCAAATGCACTGTATGTATATATATATATATACACGCTACCAAAGAAAAATCCACCCTTTGTGACCACCCTTTGCCTTCAAAACAGCATCAGTTCTTCTACGTACACTTGCACACAGTTTTTAAGAAACTCAGCAGGTAGGTTGTTCCAAACATCTTGCAGAACTAACCAGAGATCTTCTGTGGATGTAGGCTGCCTCATATCCTTCTGTCTCTTCATGTAATCCTAGATAGACTTGATGATGTTGAGATCAGAGCTCTGCAGGGGCCAAACCATCACTTCCAGGACTTCTTTCTTTTCTTTTTTTGAAGATAATTCTTTATGACATTAGCTGTATGCTTGGGGTCATTGTCCTGCTGCAGAATAAATTTGGGGCCAGTCACACGCCTCCCTGATGGTATGGCACAGTGGATAAGTATCTGCCTGTACTTCTCAGCATTGATGATGTCATTAATCCTAACCAAATCTCCAACTCCATTTGCAGAAATGTAGCCCCAACGTTATAAGGAACCTCCACTATGTTTCACTGTTGTAAAAATATTTTATTATATTTTTCCATGTGACAACACTGAAGAAATGACACTTTGTTACAATGTAAAGTAGTGATAGTACAGCTTGTATAACAGTGTAAATTTGCTGTCCCCTCAAAATAACTCAACACACAGCCATTAATGTTTAAACTGCTGGCAACAAAAGTGAATACACCCCTAAATGAAAATGTCCAAATTGGGCCCAATTAGCCACTTTCCCTCCCAATTGTCATGTGACTCGTTAGTGTTACAAGGTCTCAGGTGTGAATGGGAAGCAGGTGTGTTAAATCTGGTGTTATCGCTCTCACTCTCTCATACTGGTCACTGGAAGTTCAACATGGTGGCTCACGGCAAAGAACTCTCTGAGAATCGGAAAAAAAAGGATTGTTGCTCTACATAAAGATGGCCTAGGCTATAAGATTACCAAGACCCTGAAACTGAGTTGCAGCACGGTGGCCAAGACCATACAGCGGTTTAACAGGACAGGCTCCACTCAGAACAGACCTTGTCAAGGTCGACCAAAGAAGTTGAGTGCTCATGCTCAGCTTAATATCCAGAGGTGTCATCCTTGTCAGAGCTCTGTGCTCAGCTGTGGGTTAATTGCCAAAGACATCCTTCACCAGTGACTCACCTGGTCTTCATTCCCTGCTCTTCAGCTGGTTATATAAACTCCTTGGATGAGATCTTCTGTGCCTTTGCCTTGGTAAACATATCCGGACTCACTCTCCTCTGCTGTGTTTTCCTTTGAAAGGCTTTAGCTTGGCTGTCTTCCCTTCTGGTTCCTGATCCTGTTTGCTGCACCCGACTTCGCTGATCTCTGGACTCCTGTTTCTCGGGCTTGTTCTGACTACCCGTCCAAGTTACTAAACTGTCTATGTTTTGACTATGTTTGCTCTGTTTATACCATTTTACCATTTTATTAAATAGTGTGATTTTTACTGCACTTCTGTCTCAGTCTGATTCATGGTTTCTGACAAGAGGTTGTCTTTGGGAAATAGACGTATGAGTGCTGCCAGCATTGCTGCAGAGGTTGAAGGGGTGGGGGGGTCAGCATGTCAGTGCTCAGACCATATGCCATACACTGCATCAAATTGGTCTGCATGGCTGTCGTCCCAGAAGGAAGCTTCTTCTAAAGATGATGCACAAGAAAGCCCACAAACAGTTTGCTGAAGACAAGCAGACTAAGGACATGGATTACTGGAACCATGTCCTGTGGTCTGGGGCTGCATGAGTGCTGCTGGCAATGGGGAACTACAGTTCATTGAGGGAACCATGAATGCCAACATGTACTGTCACATACTTAAGCAGAGCATGATCCCCTCCCTTCGGAGACTGGACCACAGGGCAGTATTCCAACAGGATTACGACCCCAAACACACCTCCAAGATGACCACTGCCTTGCTAAAGAATCTGAGGGTAAAGGTAAAGCTGGCCAAGCATTTTTCCAGACCTAAACCCAATTGAGCATCTGTGGGGCATCCTCAAATGGAAGGTGGAGGAGCACAAGGTCTCTACCATCCACCAGCTCCATGATGTTATCATGGAGGAGTGGAAGAGGACTCCAGTGGCAACCTGTGATGCTCTGGTGAACTCCATGTCCAAGAGGTTTAACCTCCCTGGCGGTATTCCCGAGTCTGGCTCGGGGTGGATTTTCAGTACCAAAAGCGGTAACCCCAAGCCAGACTCGGGATCGCATCGCAGGATCCATGTAGAGGTTACTTACCTTGTCCCCTGGATCCTGCGATGTCTCCCCACTGTGATCTGCGAGCCGCCGTGTCTCGCTCTATTCACAGTGTCGAGCTCCGTTCCCTGTGAGCGTTGCGACGCATGGGGACAGAGTTCGGCGCCAAATTCAAAAAGTAAAAAACACAGTATAGATACAGTATACTACACATCCCCTTACACGTCCCTAGTGGTTTGTCCAGTGCCCTGCATGCAGTTTTATATTATAAATACTATTCTTTCTGCCAGGAAACTGGAGATTGTCCATAGCAACCAAAAAATGTCCGTTTACGTCAAAAGTGCTTTTAGACCAGCTAGAAAACAGCGATAATAAATTAGAATCACTTGCAGAATTGAGCGATAGTGATTTGTGGGGAAATTCGTCCTCAAACACTAAAAGTAATGACAGCGACAATTCTGCAACTGAGCAAATTTCAGTGTTTTTGATTTGATTACATTATTGAATAATTTTTATTATTATTATATTATTATTTGTTATAATTATTTATAGTTATTTATTATATTATAATTTTTTATTTCGTTTTTCAAACTTTATCATACCCAGGATGTATACTAGACTCTTGTTTGGACAGATTTAAAGTGGAGTTCCACTCAAAAATGGAACTTCCACTTTTTTGGATTCCTCCCCCCCTCCGGTGTCACATTTGGCACCTTTCAGGGGGGAGGAGGGAGCAGATACCTGTATAATACAGGTATTTGCTCCCACTTCCTGGCATAGATCACCGCGGAGCTTGCGGTTATCTATGCCACTTCTGGCGCCTACCCCGCTGTATTCTGGGAGACACACAGGTCCCAGAACACAGCAGGGACCTGAGAGGACGCGCAGCGTGACTCGCGCATGCGCAGTAGGGAACCAGGAAGTGAAGCCGCATGGCTTCACTTCCTTATTCCCTTACCGAGGATGGCAGCGGCAGCAGCTGAGAGCTGAAGGACGGATCGGCTTCGGCTGCCGACACCGCGGGCTCCCTGGACAGGTAAGTGTCCATATATTAAAATTCAGCAGCTGCAGTATTTGTAGCTGCTGGCTTTTAATATTTTTTTTTCAGCGGACCTCCTCTTTAAGTGAGTTATTCCTAAGAATTACAGGCGTACAATATAAAATGCCAAATTTCCGTGCAAAATAATTGTACCGTTTTCAGCATCAAAAATCTGAAATAATCATACCGCCAGGGAGGTTAAGGCAGTGCTGGAAAATAATGGTGGCACACAAAATATTGACACTTTGAGCCCAATTTGGACATTTTCACTTAGGGGTGTACTCACTTTTGTTGCCAGTGGTTTAGACATTAATGGCTGTGTGTTGAGTTTTTTTTGAGGGGACAGCAAATTTGCGCTTTTATACAAGCTGTACACGCACTACTTTACATTGTAGCAAAGTGTCACGTCTTCAGTGCTGTCACATGAAAAGATATAATAAAATATATACAAAAATGTGAGGGATGTACTCACTTTTGTGAGATACTGTGCGTATATATATATATATATATATATATATATATATATATATATATATATATATATATATATGTATATACAGTGGGGACAGAAAGTATTCAGACCCCCATTAAATTTGTCACTCTTTGTTATATTGCAGCCATTTGCTAAAATCATTTAAGTTAATTTTTTTCCTCATTAATGTACACACAGCATCCCATATTGACAGAAAAACACAGAATTGTTGACATTTTTGCAGATTTATTAAAAAAGAAAAACTGAAATATCACATGGTCCTAAGTATTCAGACCCTTTGCTCAATATTTAGTAGAAGTGCCCTTTTGATCTAATACAGCCATGAGTCTTTTTGGGAAAGATGCAACAAGTTTTTCACACCTGGATTTGGGGATCCTCTGCCATTCCTCCTTGCAGATCTTCTCCAGTTCTGTCAGGTTGGATGGTAAACGTTGGTGGACAGACATTTTTAGGTCTCTCCAGAGATGCTCAATTGGGTTTAAGTCAGGGCTCTGGCTGGGCCATTCAAGAACAGTCACGGAGTTGTTGTGAAGCCACTCCTTCGTTATTTTATCTGTGTGCTTAGGGTCATTGCCTTGTTGGAAGGTAAACCTTCAGCCCAGTCTGAGGTCCTGAGCATTCTGGAGATGGTTTTCGTCCAGGATATCCCTGTACTTGGCCGCATTCATCTTTCCCTCGATGCAGTCGTCCTGTCCCTGCAGCTGAAAAACACCACCACAGCGTGATGCTGCCACCAGCATGCTTCACTGTTGGGACTGTATTGGACAGGTGATGAGCAGTGCCTGGTTTTCTCCACACATACCGCTTAGAATTAAGGCCAAAAAGTTCTATCTTGGTCTCTTTAGACCAGAGAACCTTATTTCTCACCATCTTGGAGTCCTTCAGCAAACTTTTTAGCAAACTCCATGCGGGCTTTCATGTGTCTTGCACTGAGGAAAGGCTTCCGTCGGGCCACTCTGCCATAAAGCCCCGACAGGTGGGGGGCTGCAGTGATGGTTGACTTTCTACAACTTTCTCCCATCTCCCGACTGCATCTCTGGAGCTCAGCCACAGTGATCTTTGGGTTCTTCTTTACCTCTCTCACCAAGGCTTTTCTCCCCCAATAGCTCAGTTTGGCCGCATGGCCAGCTCTAGGAAGGGTTCTGGTTATCCCAAACGTCTTCCATTTAAGGATTATGGAGGCCACTGTGCTCTTAGGAACCTTAAGTGCAGCAGAATTTTTTTTGAAACCTTGGCCAGATCTGTGCCTTGCCACAATTCTGTCTCTGAGCTCTTCAGGCAGTTCCTTTGACCTCATGATTTTCATTTGCTCTGACATGCACTGTGAGCTGTAAGGTCTTATATAGAAAGGTGTGTGGCTTTCCTAATCAAGTCCAATCAGTATAATCAAACACAGCTGGACTCAAATGAAGGTGTAGAACCATCTCAAGGATGATCAGAAGAAATGGACAGCACCTGAGTTAAATATATGAGTGTCACAGCAAAGGGTCTGAATACTTAGGACCATGTAATATTTCAGTTTTTCTTTTTTAATAAATCTGCAAAAATGTCAACAATTCTGTGTTTTTCTGTCAATATGGGGTGCTGTGTGTACATTAAGGAGGAAAAAAATGAACTTAAATGATTTTAGCAAATGGCTGCAATATAACAAAGAGTGAAAAATTTAAGGGGGTGTGAATACTTTCCGTCCCCACTGTATAGATATATATATATATATATATATATATATATATATATATATATATATATATATATATATATATATATATTTTTTTTTTTTTTTTTTTTCCTTTACAAATTGTATTCATTAAAACCATTATATTGCATTAAAGTGTGGTTTCTCCTCCACAGCCAGATGAATGACACAAGAAAGAAGCGAGTTCATCTCCTCTATCAGATCAGGCTTGAATTTCATTTACAAAGAAAAGACAGGACCAGGCAACATGGTTTATTTGATTTTGTGTTCAAAGTTCATGACATTCCAAAACACAAAAACGTTAATCTGATTTGATTTTCCCTGGACCTGGGGATGTTTAGTCCGGGTGAGGATTATGACTCATATTGCAGATGTCTACTACAGTTAGTTTGTTGAAAAATGTTCTTTCCAAGCATGTTGATTGACTGGCAATCTCCGTTCTCTAAACAGCCACATTTTATTTACTTTGACTATCAAATTTAGTCTAGATTATGCAAAACAGGAGGCATGAATGTTAGGCTGCCCATACATGGCCAGATAAAAGCAAGCTATGCAACTGGTTTGAGATTTGCTTGCCACCATTACATCCTGGTGATAACAGGGAATGTCAATCATCGGAAGTAAACCTGACTGCCTTGAGAATGAATGCAACCGATAACTGATCACTCCAGCTATAACTCCATATGCGCCACAGCATCCATTGACCAAGCAATATTGCGAATGACCAAGCAACAGAGTCATTCAAGGACGGGCAGATGTCTCATCGCTCAATCGTTTTTAGTTCCCCATAAGTTCATTGCAGTGATTTGATTAGAGATAGTAAACAGCCATACAGTTGGCAAACAAAGTCCAAACAAAGAACGGACACCATTTATTTGGTTTGCTGGAAGCCTTGTTCATAACATTAAGGTGACACACGGTTCACTTAAAAATTCTTCTATGATCATATGAAACTGGATCTCACATTATTTTCATATGAGGTCTCATTTACCTTGTAACATAAATTCTGTCCAAAATTATGTCAAAAGATGAAGAAGACCTGTTAAAGTCCTGAGTAATGCACAATGTGTGTGTTTTTCTTTTACAAAAAATCTATGGGGGTTTAAAAATAGGTCAAGCTAAGTCGAAAAAACACTAAACAAATCCAGAACATTTTACCTACCCATTCCACCAAGCCCTAGCTAGTCGCTAGTTTCTCTTTTTAAAAAACAAGCAAATAAAAAAACTCAACCTAATACTTTGGTCAAGGGACAGGTCAGGTTCAAATTTATCATTTTCTTGTCTGTAGTGTAGGAGAATCCATCTTGCAATGCCCATACTGTATTTTGTCCTGGCAGCTGCATGACAGAGGTTTCTGCGCTGCGGCTGGTCCAAAGTGCAGCTTTTGATCACTGCTCTAAACTACCTTAAGGCTAGGTTCCGACTCGAGCTTCTCCAAGCCTTTTTGGAGCAGTTTTGTTTTGCAGATTTTTCAGCCTCATTTTGGTCCAGTGGTTGTGGCTTCCTCCCAGCTCTCCAGGCTCTCCAGCAGTTTCTAGCCTCTTTGTGGTCCAGTGGTTGTGGCTTCCTCCCAGCTCTCCAGCAGTTCCTAGCCTCCTTTTGGTCCAGTGGTTGTGGCTTCCTCCCAGCTCTCCAGCAGTTCCTGTCTGCTCACTTCCGGTCTGCTGTGACATCACTTCTGGTCTGCAGGACAGTGGCTGGCCACTATTCCCTTTATCCATCTATACATCGGTGAGGACCCCCTTCGGAACCCCCCTGAAGTTCCCCTGGGCATATCACTGTTTGGATTATATACCAACTGTCCTCCTTTGTTTCCTCCACCTCCATGGGCTGGTATGCAACATCTTATGCTTTTGCCCCACCTTACAGGCTTATGCAAGCTTCCTGTTTTAATTTTTTAATACCACAAGCCTTATGATGCCGTTTTTTGAATTGAAATAAACAGTTTATTTTGGATTATTTGAACATATGATTTATTTGTGAGAATATTACCACAGAGAACTGTATCGGGACATTTTAGCACCATTTTGTGGTTATTTTCCATATAGTGCTCTGGTTTGTGTGTACACTTGTTTTTCAGATATTTTCAGGCTTGAGCATTTTTGTTTTAGGAAAAATAGTTACTAGGAGAAGACGCAAGAAATTACACATGTTATGTGCATTTTTCAGGCAATTTCAAGCACTCCCATTGAAGTCTATTGGGACCAGAAACATGTAACGCTGCCCCAAAGAAGCTCATGTACTTTTAAAGCTTTCAGTGACATACTTCAAATGACACAATGCTTAGGTGTGAATGGGCAACCTAGGCCACAATGGGAAATCTGGGTTGTATTGAATGTTGAGCTTTGAAGCACTAAAAATCACTGTGAGCTCAGCCTAATGCCCCGTACACACGATCGGAAAATGTGTGATAGGACCTTGTTGTCGGAAATTCCGACCGTGTGTAGGCTCCATCACACATTTTCCATCGGATTTTCCGACACACAAAGTTTGAGAGCAGGCTATAAAATTTTCCGACAACAAAATCCGTTGTCGGAAATTCCGATCGTGTGTACACAAATCCGACGGACAAAGTGCCACGCATGCTCAGAATAAATAAAGAGATGAAAGTTATTGGCCACTGCCCCGTTTATAGTCCCGACGTACGTGTTTTACATCACCGCGTTTAGAACGATCGGATTTTCCGACAACTTTGTGTGACCGTGTGTATGCAAGACAAGTTTGAGCCAACATCCGTCGGAAAAAATCCTAGGATTTTGTTGTCGGAATGTCCGAACAAAGTCCGACCGTGTGTACGGGGCATAAGAGATAGGATGGTTCTTAGAAGACTTAGTGGTGAGTGAACTTCTTAAAGTGCCTTGCAAAAGTATTCACACCCCTTGGAATTTTCCACATTCTGTCATTATACAACCACAAAAAAAAATGCATTTTATTGGGAATTTATGTGATAGAGCAACACAAAGTGGCACATAATTGTGAAGTGGAAGGAAAATGATAAATGTTTTTCAAAATTATTTTACAAATAAATATGTGAAAAGTGTGGCGTGCATTTGTATGGCGCCCCCTTGAGTCAATACCTTGTAAAACAACCTTTCACTGCAATTATAGCTGCAAGTCTTTTTGGGGATGTCTCTACCAGCTTTGCACATCTAGAGAGTGACATTTTTGCCCATTCTTCTTTGCAAAATAGCGAACAGCAATTTTCAAGTCTTGCCACAGGTTCTCAATTGTATTTAGGTCTGGACTTTGACTGGGCCATTCTAATACATGAATATTCTTTAATCTAAAGCACTTCATATTTTTTATAACCTAACCCTGCTTTAATGTTCTTCACAAATTTATCCCTGACCTGTCTGGTGTGTTCCTTGGCCTTCATAATGCTGTTTTGCGCACTAAGGTTCTCTAACAAACCTCTGAGGGCTTCACAGAAAAGCTGTATTTACACTGAGATTACATTACACATAGGTGGACTCTATTTACTAATAAGGTGACTTCTGAAGGCAATTGGTTCCACTAGATTTTAGTTAGGGGAATTAGCGTAAAGGGGGCTGAATACAAATGCACACCACACTTTTCAGATATTTATTTGTAAAAAAATTTGAAAACCATTTATCATTTTCCTTCCACTTCACAATTATGTGCCACTTTGTGTTGGTCTATCACATAAAATCCTAATAAAACACATTTACATTTTTGGATGCAACGTGACAAAATGTGTAAAATTTCAAGGGGTATGAATACTTTTTCAGAGCACTGTAGAAGCTTTTAATTATAAAGACTAATGAATGGCTAAGACGTGGGTGGTGGGAACAGTGTGCTTTTTTTTTTTAGAGCCTTGCTTCACGTTTCTTAAAGCAAACCTGTGATTTTTCCATAAGGTACTAAGAAATCCCTTTTACTTGAGAGCCCGCGAGCAGTACATAATTATCTTCCCCTTGCCACTCCCTTCAGCTGCCAGGACTAAAGAAAAATACCCAGCACTTTGGGATATGGTAAGCATGTGCCTCACTGGGATTGATTTACTAAAAGCAAATAGGCTGTTTACTTTGCAAGGGTAATTACACTTTGCAAGTGACTTTGCCCCAGAGCTTAATGAACAAGGTGATGCCCTGCTGACTGCCATCATCCAATTAAGTGCAAGCAAAAGTGATGTGTTTTTTATTTTCTCAAATCTGATTGGGTATTCCTTTGCAAAGTGAAACTTCACCACATTCACTAAGCCCTGGGTTTAATTCCATTGCAAAGTGCAGCTCCCCTTCCCTATTTGCCTTTAGTAAATCAACCCCACTGCCTTCTCTCTCATGTAACAGTGCTGGTGCATTTAGATTGACTGCCAAGGCATCTGCTTTTATCCCATTTTGGGAGGGGGTTGTGATGTTCACTTTAAATATGTGGATAATCTTAAAGATGTCTTTAGACACCAAAAAGTTTTCCAGCTTTGTTTACATCCAAAGCTGAGCTAGCAAGTTGCATTCCATTGCACAGGTCTTCGTTACATCCATAGGCTATAATGGGCAGCCCTCAATGTATTCATCCACTAGGGTTCAGCAATCTCAGCTTCTATGTTTCTTTCAAAACAGGTTTACTTTAAACTCATTTTTTTAAAATGAAGAAATTTTTCATTCTAAATATATTTATTTTTTAGGGTCATGTTGATATGTTAAGTAAAGTTAATAATGTTACCTTAATGGAAAGCCATTTCAGGCATTTCTCATTCCTACACATGTAAATGGATTAGGCACAGTGCATCTTATCTCTGTCACACAGAAGCATCCCTGACTGCAGCTCCCTTATATGTAGGGTACAGCGCTCCTCCTCTGTGTCTCATCCTTGTCTCTGCAAATGACTTCCCGTCTCATCCTGAAATAACGGGATCGTTTTACACTCATTACCGACTACTTTAGCTAAATCTCTTTATTATTCAGAGTAGAACAGACCAGTAATCACTTTCATGTACAGAAGGAAGTGGATTCTTGCTGTGAATTATATGTGAATATTTCTGTATTTTAAAGTGTATATAAAGCTCATTTTTTAATGATGATTAAAATTGGATATGTTAAGTGTTGGAGTGGTGAATTATTCAAACACTTGCCAGACTATGATTGCTGTCTGTCTCAGCATTAGTGAGTTACACCATCTCTATTTGTTGCTTAGACCAGTGGTCTCCAAAATGTAGCCTGGGGGCCAGATGCGGCCCTTTGCTTGCTTTTATGTGGCCCTTGGGGCACCATTTTCATCCACTGATACCAACAATAGGACAGGATTCCCCCACTGACACCAATGAAGGGGCTGACTTGCTCCCAATCACACCAAGGATGGGGCACAATTCCTCCCACTGACACCAACGATGGGGCACAATTCCTCCCACTGACACCAACGATGGGGCACAGTTCCTCCCACTGACACCAACAATGGGGCACAATTCCTCCCACTGACACCAACGATGGAGCATGGTTTATGTCCACCAACATCAGGACCTTTTCTACTCCCAATGACCACAGTCCGGCCCCCCTTAAGTCTGAAGGACAGTAAACTGGCCCTTTGTCTAGAAAGTTTGGAGATCCCTGGCTTAGACCATTGTCACCAGGATTAAAATTGAGAAAAATCTGAAATTTTGAGTTATCAACAGGAATAGAGGAGAGATCTTCTTATAGGGACACCTGTTCCATTGTGAACTGTTTAACCACTTAAGCCCCGGACCATTTGGCTGGCCACAGACCAGAGCACTTTTTGCGATTCGGCATTGCGTCGCTTTAACTGACAATTGCGCGGTCGTGCGACGTGGCTCCCAAACAAAATTGATGTCCTTTTTTTTCCCACAGATAGAGCTTTCTTTTGGTGGTATTTGATCACCTCTGTGGTTTTTACTTTTTGCGCTATAGACAAAAAAATGTGACAATTTTGAAAAAAACGCATTATTTTTTACTTTTTGCTATAATAAATATCCCCAAAAAAATATAAAAAACATTTTTTTCCCTCAGTTTAGGCCGATACGTATTCTTCTACATAGTTTTGGTAAAAAAAAATCGCAATAAACGTTTGTTGATTGGTTTGCGCAAAAGTTATAGCGTTTACAAAAAAGGGGATAGTTTTATGGCATTTTTATTAATAATGTTTTTTGTTAGTAATGGCGGCGATCAGCGATTTTTATTGTGACTGCAACATTATGGTGGACAGATCGGACACTTTTGGCGCGATTTTGGGACCATTCACATTTATACAGCGATCAGTGCAATTAAAAATGCATGACTGGCAAATGGGACTGGCAGTGAAGGGGTTAACCACTAGGTGACGCTGTAGGGGTTAAGTGTGTCCTAGGGAGTGATTCTAACTGTGGGGGGGAGGGGCTGTGTGTGACACAACACTGATCACCGCTCCTGATTACAGGGAGCTGTGATCAGTGACAGTGTCAGTAGGCAGAACGGGGAAATGCTTGTTTACATTAGCATTTCCCCATTCTTCCTCTCCATGAGACGATCGCACTCACAAAGCTCCCAGCTGGCGGTGCGCGCCCGCAAGCTGCCTCTTAAAGGGCAACGTATGGGAAGCAGTTAAGAAGGAATTTCCCCTCACTTTCTGTTGTGTCCACATGGGAAATCTCCCTATTGGGAAAGGTTTTAACTAATCAAAAAATGTTGGCTTTAGATATACTCTAAATATTTTATGTTTCCTTGGATATTTTCTCCTTGCCAACATTCCTATAACAATCCTGGACAAACATGGTAATTTATTTAGAAAGATAAATAGTTTTCCAAATGCTTGTCATGACCTTGTCAAAAACCATGAATCAGACTGAGACAGAAGTACAGTTAAATCACACTTGTTTAATAATTAATAAAAAAAAGGTTAACAGAGTAAACTTAGTCAAAACATAGCCAGAGTTTAGGAACTGAAATGGATAGTCAGACAAGCCAAAACATCAGGGAGCCAGAGATGAGCGTGGTAGAACAGCAAGCAGGATCTAGAGCCAGAAGGAATGTCAGCCAAGCAAGTCTTTAACAGGAACACAGGTGAAGGCGAAGGCAGAGAGCAGAGAGGCAGAACTGACGAGCAGGATATCATCAACAGCTGAGTAACTGTGGAGAGAAAGGAGCTGGCAATTAGCCGACAGCTGAGCAGCCAGCTTTGAGAAGGAAGGGCTGAGCCCAGCCCTGACAGACCAGAGACCATTTAGGGGAAATCCAGAGTCACCTCATCTGTGTGAGATCAAATGGAGGCTCGGGTCCCGAATGAAAGTGAGGCTTGGTTTCTTGTATTTTGCATATATACGACATGACATGGCGTCCGTATCCCCGAAAAATGTCGTTTGATGACGAAACGTGTTCGGGGGAGCCTCGTGTCAACGTCATTTTGTTCCTGGAACTGAAGGTTTATGCCAGCTTGGTGACTTTTTATTACATATGCATGTGTTTTAAGTAAACGTGAGTGCAATTTTTGATCATATAAATACGGTAAAAATGTTATTACACTATGGAGAGGCATTTTTCTGCTTTTTTCACATAAGTACTCTGGTTTATTTTATTGGCGGAATCCCAGATGATGAGTGAGCGATGTAGGTAGTATAGTGGCGGTTTGGCGTGACCTTATATGTGCTATATGACTTCTCTTGTTTAAAAAGAGGGTCATGGAAATTTGGTAAGAAAGCACCTTATCACACTCTGGTTGACCGTGGCTGCTGGTGACACTTTTGGTGTGGAATCTACTAAAGAGCACTCTATTAATTGGACCCAATCATTGGACTTTTTATGGACTTTGTTTATAGTTTTTTTATTCAATTGGTATATGGTACTTGGTAATATGGTGAATGTATAGATTAATTTTTTCACATATTATTCTTTATTTGTTGGTTTTAGCGCAACACTTTTATTATCCAAACCCACAGTCTTCAACTGGGACTTACTCTGTATCACTGCTCTAGTTAAAACCTCTGCTATATAAAACAAAGATTCTTAAAAGAGATCTGTAGTCACAACATACACTTTTATTTTATAACATCAGTATTGCAAAAACAATAGTTATTTCTGACAATCCAAGATAAGGTTACTTGAAAAATCTCCTTTCGTGCTGTGAGTGCTAAAAAAAATAAAAAACTCGAAAAAAACTGCACTCGTGAAATAAACTTAAACTAAATAATGTGATTAGCAGCACCACTGACGTGAGATATTATCACATAAACAAGTAAATTTAAAAATGTTGATGTTAAATCAGTCCGTATATCTTCAGTATGGCACCAATGTGATGCCTTCACAGCAATCTTGTATGTGCAAAAGTTTTGCCCACCTATTGACCACCTATTACGCAGGGTCAAAAGAGGCTCATATGTCTCATCTGCTTTATCCATGGTCACTCCTCAGTGTGGAGTAGACGAGAGGGATCATCCAGCCATCATGTACAGACGATTCTCCTCTTGTCTCCGACTATAGTGCTCAGTTAAATATGTCTCGGATGGCAAAGGAACTGGATTCTCCTTGCTCACTCCTGCAAGTCTGCTGTAGTTTTTCTCACTCGCCCTCCTAGAATCGGCTTCCTCCTCTGACTTCTGTTCCAGCAGGGGCTCCACCTCTTTATACACACTCAGGGAGGAGAGGAAGCGGAAGGATATACAGTACACACACACAGCACAAGGCTGTGTCCATACAAGACGCCCCCTGAGCCGCAGCTCCCCCAACAAGGTGCCGACCCCACCCAGACAGGAAGTCCTGTGCTGTGAGTGCTGTCTTTCTGCTGGCCGTCTCTTTCCACAACTTCCTGGATTTCCTGCATGCGTTACAACACCTCCTTTGCTGTCTCTTCTCTGTTGCTAAAGACTGCATATCCCATTGAACCTACTGTCTGCAAGCGTATAATTCAGCCTATAGCTCAGAAGGCAGGCTCTGTGAATTCCGTGACACAGCAGTGCCTTACTCACAGGGGATAGTAATTTTATGGGAGTAAATGTGTGGGAATCCTTCTCAAAGTAAGTTTACAAACTTCAAGATTGTTCAGATTAATAGGAGTAGGATAGAAATAATTGCATTACAGTGTGAACATGAATATATGATTTTAAATTCTGACCATGGATCTAACGGTGTTTAGAAGCTTCAATGAAAAATTCTTGTTACAGTCATACAGTATCTCACAAAAGTGAGTACACTCACTACTTTACATTGTAGCAAAGTGTCAATTCTTCAGTGTTGTCACATGAAAAGATAGAATAAAATATTTACAAAAATGTGAGGGGTGTAATCACTTTTGTGAGATGCTGTACGTAAGTCAAAGTGGTTATCTGCATATGGTATTAGTTAAAGCAACCTTAGCAGTGGGTGTTCTTATTTATTTTTAGTTAACCCCAATCAGCCCTAATTAATGCCTTTCTCCTCTTTCCCCATTCAATAATATTATTCATGTTTTTTAACCTTTATATTTTAATTTTCATTTTTAACCAATAAAATTTAATTTTTTTTTGTTTTTTTGTTTTTTTTAGGGCTGCTTGAAATAAAAATGTAGAAAACTGGGGAAAAAAGACCTTGATTTAATTTATAAATAACTTTGCAATGCTTTGTACCAGAAATGTAAATATGCGTCATTATAAATGGGACAAATTATAGGATACAGTTTAGAATTTTAATCTACAGAAACACTAGTTATTATATATAACTTGTATAATTTACCAAACATTAACTGCAGGTGTAATGTATTATAAACTGTGGAATAATTAACCTACAGTGAATGTTTGATGAATGTCCCCTAAAGCGTTATACAAATTTCTCAATGGTGATCCCCGTGTAAGTATGAAACTTTTCAGTCTCAGGGAGTGTAAGAGGTCACGGGGCCACACAAGGAGACTGGAAGAGAAGTGGTTTAACCTTAAGCTGCGCAGGGGTTTTTTCACTGCCAGGGCTGTAAGGATGTGGACCTCTCTTCCACAATCGGTGGTGTCGGCAGGAAGTATGGATATTTTTAAAAGACTCTTGGATGTGCATCTTAATGAAAACAATATACAGGGATATGGGAAATGATTTCTCTACACACACACCTACACAGGTTGAACTGGGTGGACTGGTTTTTTTTATTCAAACGTACCAACTATATAACTATGTAAATCTGGCCATACATGGATCAAAACTTGGGAGATTCAGCAGGGACTGCCTGAATTTCAATCCATGCATGGGCACTGTGGTTCTACAGAAGTCGATCTACTGATTGACTTCTGTATAACCGCCCTGCCAGATTTCCCCTGCTCGATCAGCTCCACAGGCCTGCACTGAGAGTATTCTGATGGTGAGGAAGTCTACCCACTGTAAGAATACAATAGATCAGCAAGGAGGATTCCTCTATTCATATTGAGTGCATGTACAGTATGAGGAAAGCAAGTCAGTCAAGCCGCTGATTGAATGAATATATGGGCTGCCGAATACTGGTCAAAGTACAACGTAGGTGAGAGCTCAATTTTTGTTTAGGTTTGTCCCTTTTTTTATCTATAGATTGCATAGAACAAAAACATATTTTTGCAAGATAATATCAATGTCAGAAACCATGAAATCAGGCTGAGACAGAAGTACAGGTAAATCACACTTGTTTAATAATAAAAGTAAAAAGAACAAACATAGTCAAAACATAGCCAAAGTTCAGTAACCGGAACGGATAGTCAGCCAAGCCAGAAGTCAGGGATCAATGTAGTGGAACAGCAAGCAGGATCTGGAGCCAGAAGGGATGTCAGCAAAGCCAGTCTTTAAACAGGAACACAGGAGATAGTTTCTTGTGATGTGACTAAGGCGAAGGCAGAGCTCCTATGGACTTGACGGCTTAAGTAGGCAGGACTGACGGATCATCAACAGCTGAGTAACTGTGGAGAGAGATGGGAGCCGGCAATTAGCCGACAGCTGAGAAGCCAGCTCAGAGAAGGATAATCAAACAACACCGAAAGAAAGCTTTGCCCCCCCCCCCCCCCCCCCCGAAAAATATGTATTGCTTACCTTATTTAATGAGAAAATAATCACTGAATAAACTGGTCTATAGTGAAAATGTAAAAATTGCAGATACAAGACCTGAGCTGCTTAAAGTGGAACCCATAACAAATTGATAAAAAATAATCATAGAGGTTTTATCTGATTAGTTGTAAAACACCCAGTATAATTGGCACCACATCCCAAAGAAATTTAATATAGATTGGGAATGGAGAAGAAGAAGGGATTTTAACGGTGCAATAGAATTGAATAATGATGAGAGAAAATTATAACCATAATATAAAAATATTTTTTTAATAAACAATTTTTTAATAAGCTCAAAGTTAAAAGACACATGTGAACATGTAAGCAATGGCCGTAATGAACAGAAGGCAGTAATTCATGAAAATGGTGGTCACGAAAAGCAGGTTAAATTGAAGATAAGGATTGCACATTAGCCCGACATGTTTCGCTGTATTGCTTCTTCAGGGGATGTGCAAAGAGAGACAATAATGTCACAGAAAACCGAATATACATAGAAACAAACAAAAAAAGAATTTTTTAGTAAACAAAAAACCTAATTGCAATACATAAAAAAAATAATATATATATATATATATATATATATATATATATATATATATATATATATATATATAATATATGAATGTAACATACGCTGGACATTACAGAAAGGCCCGCTTACCCCGCAGAAGAGTCCACCCAAATTAGCCACTGCCCAATAATGGAGCAAACAATTCTCCCCAGGGGAGAAATCCCCAGGCGGCCACAGAGGAACAAAAAAAGGCCAAGCTGAATAGATATAAAAGAAGGAATATATAATCAGAATTATGAATATCCCACTAAGGAAAAAATATAGGTAGCAAATATGCGCAAATATACACAAACAGGCGACAAAGAATAATTTTACTTACTTAAGAACAAGTATATCAAAGCATGGGATGGAGGGCAACTTGAGACAGCCTGCTAAAAAGTCAGCAGGGTGTCATTCTATAAAGAGATAGTGGAAAACAGGAGGGGATCAGGATATATAAAAGTAGATAATATAGAAAATATAGTGGATGAACCAGCACTTAGGGATAATTGTCAATGAAAAAATGAAGTTTGATGGGATAACCAGTTAAAGAAATAGATATATGGAAAGGACAAATGTCTTATCTATATAAAGAAAGTATATATCCAAAAAAGGGGGACCAACGAGGTAAGTCAATAAAAAGATGTATAAAGTCTAGTCAAAAGTATAAGACCTTAATGGGGCACATAAGGATAACAGGTATACATTGAGAATGAATTATTATTCAGAGGAATAAATCTCTCCTAACTTACTGGCATAATAAGCTAGTGAACAGAGTCTGACCCTCCGGCTCCTGAATGTAAGGTGCCAGAATGGCCAGCTTTATTTGTCCTCCATCGAGACGGCATCTGACGTCACTGAGTTGATGCAGACGTGCAGGCACCATTGCGCATGCCCCAAAAGCCATGCCCGTCCCTACAACTTCAACACCCATAAGGCCATGCGGCAGTGGGAGGGCCCCAAGTAAAGCCTCACCACCTAAGGAAAACGCAGAAAGCGTGGGATTCTCCTCATTCGCTCGCAAGACCAGGAGGCAAAAACAGGCAGATGTAAACAGCACCAAGGATAGAAATGCAGTAGGGAGGGACGCCGAAGGCGTAGCCCAAGGATATGGGATTACTGGGACAGCGCGGCGCTAAGAGGGCATAGGGTGAATGAATCACTGAATGCCCTGGGTGTCCGTGTAGCTGCCTGAGTAGTCCCGTAGGAGAGTGTAGGCTCCAAAAAGACAGCAGCAAATAGAGAGAAGACAGTAGCGGGGCAACAGGCTAACGACAAGTGCGGCAACCTGAACCACCCACTGCCACAGTCTGTCGGAATGTCCAGCATATGTGCAATTTACAGATCGAGTACAATAAACAAAAATCATATAAAGAAAGGAATTCTCATTAAATATTGTAGTACATAACATCATAGGTACTTTGGGTATGAAAAACAGTTTATTGAAAAGTAAGTAAGGAATGACATGGTAGGACAAAGACAATAAAAAAAAAAAAAAAAAATATATATATATATATATATATATATATATATATATATAAAGAGGGAAACCCGATACCGGCACAGAGACCAGTGGGGGGAGAAGAAAAAGCGGGAGTATGGTAAACATAAGCCATATCATAGAAAAGGCTTAAAACTCAAGCTTTCATTCTTATCAACGCTGCCCCCCCTTGGATCCAAGGGAACATGTTCCAAAGCCAGAAATTTAATTACATTTGGATTAAAGTCATGGTACATGCCGACGTGTCTACTAATGGCAGTGTCCATCTTTTTTTTCCATATAAGTTTAATATGGTCTCTTATCCGTTTAAAAAACAGTTGCTTGGTCTTCCCAATGTAGAAGCCACCACATAGACACTGGGTCAGATAAATGACTCCAGGTGTTTGGCAGGTGACCCTAAACTTAATGGAGTGCCAATTACTTGGGAAGTTTGAATTTCGACTTGTGATCAACAAACTGACAGATATCACGGTGGCCACAAGGAGAGTTGCCAAAATTAGCACCAGTCTCAGGTGGAGGTGTGGTATCAAAGTGGCTATGGACCAAACGGTCCTTTAGTGATGGAACACGTCTGAAAGTAATTTCTGGAAATTCTCTAATATATTTGTTAACAATGGGATCTGCTGAAAAAAGCCACCAACATTTATTGAGAATTTTCCTGATCTCAGTATGTTGGTTTGAGTAACGAGTAATGACTCTTACTGTGTCAGCCTTAGTAGTACGTTTAGGGGAAAAAATCAAGGAATTTCTATCTTGTACATTAACACGATGGTAAGCTTTTTTAACCACTTCAGCCCTGGAAGGATTCACCCCCTTCCTGACCAGAGCACTTTTTACAACTTAGCACTGCGTTGCTTTAACTGCTAATTGCGCAGTCATGCAATGCTGTACCCAAATGAAATTTGCGTCCTTTTGTTCCCACAAATAAAGCTTTCTTTTGATGGTATTTGATCACCTCTGCGGTTTTTATTTTTTGCGCTATAAATGGAAAAAGACCGAATATTTTGAAAAAAAATGATATTTTTCTAATTTTTGTTATAAAAAAAATCCAATAAACTCAATTTTAGTCATACATTTAGTCCAAAACGTATTCAGCCACATGTCTTTGGTAAAAAATGTCAATAAGCGTATATTTATTGGTTTGCGCAAAAGTCTACAAACTAGGGTACATTTTCTGGAATTTACACAGCTTTTAGTTTATGACTGCCTATCTCATTTCTTGAGGTGCTAAAATGGCAGGGCAGTACAAAACCCCCCCAAATGACCCCATTTTGGAAATTAGACACCCCAAGGAAATTGCTGAGAGGCAAGTTGAGCCCATTGAATATTATTTTTTTGTACAACAAAAAAAAAAAAATTTACAAAAAGTTGGCACTAAATGATATATTGCTCACACAGGCCATGGGCATATGTGAAATTGCACCCCAAAATACATTTAGCTGCTTCTCCTGAGTACAGGGATACCACATGTGTGGGACTTTTTGGGAGCCTAGCCGCGCACGGGGCCCCGAAAACCAAGCACCGCCTTCAGGATTTCTAAGGGCGTAAATTTTTGATTTCACTCCTCACTACGGTAGCTATCACAGTTTTGAAGGCCATAAAATGCCAGGACAGTTCAAACCCCCCGAAATGAACCCATTTTGGAAAGTAGACACCCCAAGCTATTTGCTGAGAGGCATGTTGAGTCCATGGAATATTTTATATTTTGCCACAAGTTGCGGGAAAATGACAAACTTTTTTTTTTTTGCACAAAGTTGTCACTAAATGATATATTGCTTCTCAAACATGCCATGGGCATATGTGGAATTACACCCCAAAATGCATTCTGCTGCTTCTCCTGAGTACGGTAATATCACATGTGTGGGACTTTTTGGGAGCCTAGCTGCGTACGGGGCCCCGAAAACCAATCACCGCCTTCAGGATTTCTAAGGGCGTAAATTTTTGATTTCACTCCTCACTACCTAGCACAGTTTCGAAGGCCATAAAATGCAAAGATGGCACAAAACCCCCCAAATGACCCCATTTTGGAAAGTACACACCCCAAGCTATTTGCTGAGAGGCATGGTGAATATTTTGCAGCTGTCATTTGTTTTTAAAAATGAAGAAATAAAAAAAATATTTTTTTTTCTCTTTTTTCAATTTTCAAAACTTTGTGACAAAAAGTGAGGTCTGCAAAATACTCACCATACCTCTCAGCAAATAGCTTGGGGTGTCTACTTTCCAAAATGGGGTCATTTGGGGGGGGGGGTTGTGCCATCTGGGCATTCCATGGCCTCCGAAACTGTGATAGGCAGTGAGGAGTGAAATCAAAAATTTACATCCTTAGAAACCCTGAAGGCGGTGCTTGGTTTTTGGGGTCCCGTATGCGGCTAGGCTCCCAAAAATTCTCACACATGTGTCTTTTTCGCGCAACTTGTGTCACAATATAAAATATTCCATGGACTCGACATGCCTCTCAGCAAATAGCTTGGGGTGTCTACTTTTCAAAATGGGGTCATTTGGGGGGGTTTGAACTGTCCTGGCATTTTATGCACAACATTTAGAAGCTTATGTCACACATCACCCACTCTTCTAACCACTTGAAGACAAAGCCCTTTCTGACACTATTTGCTTACATGAAAAAATATTTTTTTTTGCAAGAAAATTACTTTGAACCCCCAAACATTATATATTTTGTAAAGCGAAGGCCCTATAGATTAAAATGGTGGGTGTTTCATTTTTTTTTCACACAGTATTTGCGCAGCGATTTTTCAAACGCATTTTTTTGGGGAAAAAGACACTTTTTTAATTTTAATTTTTAATTTTTTAACACTAAAACACACTATATGGCTCAAATGTTTGATGAAATGAAAAAGATGATCTTAGGCCGAGTACATGGATACCAAACATGACATGCTTTAAAATTGCGCACAAACGTACAGTGGCGACAAACTACATACATTTTTAAAAGCCTTTAAAACCGTTACAGGTTACCACTTTAGATTTACAGAGGAGGTCTACTGCTAAAATTACTGCCCTCGATCTGACCTTTGCGGTGATACCTCACATGCATGGTGCAATTGCTGTTTACATTTGACGCCAGACCAACGCTTGCGTTCGCCTTTGCGCGAGAGCAGGGGGGGACAGGGGTGCTTTTTTTATTTTCTTTATTATTTTTTTTGCTTTTTTATCTTATTTTTAAACTCTTCCTTTCATTTTTTTATATCATTTTTATTGTTATGTCAGGGAATGTAAATATCCCCTATGATAGCAATAGGTAGTGACAGGTACTCTTTTTTGAGAAAAATGGGGTCTATTAGACCCTAGATCTCTCCTCTGCCCTCAAAGCATCTGACCACACCAAGATCAGTGTGATAAAATGCTTTCCAATTTCCCAATGGCGCTGTTTACATCCGGAGAAATCTAAGTCATAAAATGCTCGTAGCTTCCGGTTTCTTAGGCCATAGAGATGATTGGAGCCATTCTGGTCTCTGATCAGCTCTATGGTCAGCTGGCCGAATCACCGGCTGCATTCTCAGGTTCCCTGTTGGGACAGGAGAGCCAGAGAAAAACACGGAAGACGGTGGGGGGGGGGCATTCCCTCCCACGGCTTGTAAAAGCAGTCTAGAGGCTAATTAGCCGTTAGGATTGCTTTTACATGAAAGTCGACCGCTGGCTGAAAAGAATGATACCAAGATGATACCTAAACCTGCAGGCATCATTCTGGTATAACCACTCAAAGTCCAGCAACATACCAGTACGTTGCTGGTCTTTGTTGGGCATATATTGTAATCTTTTTTTTCATTCAGCCTGTGGGCTGAACGAAAAAAGAGATTGATTGGTGGGTATGCCCACCATTAGAATACCTCCCTTCATCCACCCACTTCTAATGATGGGCATACATGCACCATTTATATATGCCGAAGCATGGGGGCATCCGCCCCAAAAGTTGGGAGCAAATCGCTCCTCCGCCCCTGCTGCCCCCATGCTTCGGCATATATCACCCCTGACAGCACTGGAGTCACGGCTTTATGTATCGTGGGAGCAAATGCTGTTGCTGTCAAGATAAATAAAGCCGCGCTGCAGCTGAATGGCGTACCTGAAAACAAAAAAATGGTTAACAATAAAACACAGTAAACAGTAAAGTATAAAAAATTGCATACCTGAAAAGCAAACATGTTAAAACATAATAACAATAAAACATTGCAGAATAGAATACAGTAAAAAAAGAGCAGAACAATAGAGAGAGAATAGAGAGAGAGAGAACCATAAAACGACAATATTTTTTTTTTTATATATATATATTTTTTTTACACTTTTTTTTGTAACTGTAACTTTTATAACTGTAACCGGTTCCAGGTTTGGGTCTCTCAAAATGCGATGACATCTTGGGAGACCCTGTGAAAGTGGGCCTAGTCTGTGCAATGCTGTACCCAACGCTAATACTCAACTAGTGAATGGTAGCGTTCAAAACATTCACCAATGCAAAGACCAGGATTGTCAGGACAGGAGGGACAATAATAGCAGGTGTCACGCCTATAGCCGCGCTTGCTGCAGACATGACATCTTTTTTGGGGGGGTTCGTTGGGTAGGGGTACTCGGGAGGACATAAAGAAAATGCCTCTCATGCAGCTGACTGCATTTGGTTGGGGATATGAATGGGGGAAGTCCGGGTGCTGCAGAAGTGGTGGGTTCCCAATTAGGATGGGCGAATTCAGCAGGAAGGGCACTATGGGCACGACGGGCCTGTGTTTGTCTTCTTGGTGGCAGCGGGACACTACTTGTGCTTGCCACCTCACCAGCTTGAACTGCACTTATGGGACTCGCCACCAAGTGTTACTGCAGTGCTGTTTTGACGACAACCGGCGTGTAAAAGGCCGCTGGTGCTTGCCAGTTCACCAAAAGGCTACCAAAAAAAAATGTTAGCGATCACAGGGATCAGGCCTGACTCTGCGAACGCTGCAGTTAGTAGTGCCCTGACACTATAAAAAATAAACTAACTAACCAGCATCACCCGTAACAGTTATACGGTGATCACTGGTGAAAGGGTTAACTAGGGGGCAATTAGGGGGTTAAAACCTTTACTAGGTAGTATATGGGGGTCCCTGACGCTATAAATGGCTGACGGTAAACCTAAATACTTATCTCCCTAACTAGCGTCACCAGTGACACTAATACAGCGATCAGAAAAACGATCGCTTAGTGACACTGGCGACGGGGGGTGATCAAGGGGTTAAAACTTTATTAGGGGGGTTAGGGGGATATCCTAGACCTAAATGGGGCTAACACTAGCTGCCCTACCACACTAACTGTCACAAACTGACACCAATGCAGTAATCAGGAAAAAAAAAACTGCTATTGGTGTCACTGTGACAGGGGGTACAGGGGGGTGAATGGGGGGGTGAAATGTGTGCCTAGTGTGTTTTACTGTTAGTGTAGTGTTGTGCACTTACTCAGATGTCTTCTCTCCTCGGCACCGGAGCGGAAAATACCGACTCGAGGAGAGATGACATCACTTCCTCTGCCGCTGTTTACATTACAGCAGCAGAGGAAGATTTTCATTCGTTGGGAGCGATTGCGAGGGGGTAGCTACGAATGAGTGTTCTCCCCCTCAGCCTGGATCGCTCCCCTAACAAAGCCGACTGCCTCGGCCACTGGTGGGGGGGCGCTATGCGCCCCCCGCCCGCAGGAAGCAGATCACGTACCACCGTGATTTTGCCTGCCCGTGCCATTCTGCCGCAGTATATCTGCGTTAGGTGGTCGGCAAGTGGTTAAGACATCTCTAACTATAGCCTCAAAATTTTAACCTGTGGTAGAGGTCTTTTACAGCCCTTTGAAAATTTGAATCCTTACTGCAGTTGCGCTTGAGCCGTAAGTACTGGCTATATGGAATGCTTTTTAATAATGGGTCTGGATGGGAGCTTCTGGCATGGAGAATAGTATTGCAGGCAGAGGTCTTCCTATATAATGAAGAATCCAGCTTTCCATTTTCATCAATTGAAATATTTAAATCTAGAAAATTAATATTGGTTTGGCTGCAGTTCATAGTAAATCTAAGGTTGAAATCGTTGATAGAGATCAATCTCAAAAATTGCCTTAGCTCCGATTCAGTTCCAGACCAGAAAATAAGTAGAACGTCAATATAACGATGCCAGGAGATGATTTTATCCAGTAAATGAACCAAATCATCCCTTGAAAAAACATGTCTTTCCCATCCCCCCAGGTACAGGTTGGCATACGATGGGGCACATTTAGTCCCCATTGCAACCCCCTGCACCTGGAGGTGGTGCGAAGAACCAAACAGGAAAACATGTTTCAAAATATAACCAAGTAATTCAAGAACAAAATCATTGTACCTGGAAGAGGAAGGACCCCTTTCACTCAAATGACTCTGTACAACTTCAAGGCCCTATTGTGGGGAATAGCATTATAGAGATTCTCAATATCAAGAGCAACAAGCCATGTGTCAGGGGGAGATGTATCCCTTCAATGGCTTTCAGTAAGTCAATTGTATCTTTGAGATAAGAGAAATGTGAGGTCACGTGGGGATAAAGATAACTATCTGACTTGAATGACTTGTATAGCGCTGCAAATGCAAACTGAATCTACCAAGGAACTAGCGCTTTCAGTAAGGCTAGAACAGCCTGAAATAATTGGACGTCCAGGGGGTTCAGTAAGGGACTTATGTATCTTTGGTAAAGCATAAAATGTGGGGATCTTTGGATCCTTGATGTTTAGAAAATTCCAAGTATTCTGATCAATAACCCCATGTTGATAAGCTTTGAAAATGATTGTACGAGGCGTGGCGGTGGGATGCGGACGTGAGGATGTGACGTTTCCTGGCTGAGGGAGGGCCGGAGAGTGTGCGAGGGGAGACCCAGGAGATGCTGTGGCTGTCCGGCTGTGTGTGAGGCTGTGGTAGCAACACAAATGAGGACCCCTTACCGCTCGGAGCCCGCCCGTCTAGCTTGTTAAGCTGGTAGGGTGGCTTGGCGAATACGGGACCGACAAACAGTAGACCAGCAGAACGCTGGAGGACTGAGCCTCGCGGACCCCCCCTCCCTCGGTTCCCTGCATGGATCCCTTAGCGGCTGGATGTCAGAGAGCAGGAAAGGAATTATACAGGCAGCCGTTCGGAGGATTGTTCTGATTGTTTTGCCCGGGAAGGTGTGAGCTGACAGACAGTCCAATATCCAGCATTACTGGAGACGCAGAAGGAATCAGCGCAGATAGGCGAGCAAGTGGCAAATAAAGTCAACATAGAGGTACCGTTGTCTTTTAACTGTATAAGGAATAATGTCAGAAAAAACACTGGCTTTCCATACTGAACAGCACTGTACCTGCATTTACTGCATTTACCAGCTCTCCGGCCAGTTAACCACAAGAACTGTTTGTAGGTTTTGTTTCTGTACTGGTATCCCTGCATATTCCTGCTTACCTGTCAGCGCATAGAACTGCAGAGAGAGATATCCCTGTATTGCTTGAATTTGATTCCGGTTAGCCGAGTTGCTTCCTCCCCATTGTTTTTTTTTCCAGATAACCTTCAATCCTGATGGTTAATGAGTTCATAGCTTGTGATATTAATATTTCTGGCAAAGACTTCCTATAAGACTGCTCTGATGTAAGTTGATATCTGTGTTTTTTCATACTGGCCAATCAAGTATCAGAACTAAATGAGGAAAAGGCCAGAATAAATAAATACTGGCCTTTCACAGATTTCGAACTGTTTCAGTTAACCGGATCTGTCTATAGCAGTTTTGTTTTTTTTTCGTTTCCTGCATACCGGACAGCATCTAGAACTAAGAGGAGAAATTCCTGTGTTGCTTGAACTTGGTACTGGTGAGACCAGCTGAACCCACTCTATTGCTTCATGTTACAGCTGAATACCATTCCTGCTGGCTTGCAAGAATATAGACTGTTACAGCTTAATATACTGATATTTCTGTAAACTGGGTCTAAACTTGAAACCTCTGCATTTTTACATGGGTTAAATTTAATATTTGCTGGTATGACAGGATGCACATTTGATCTTTTAAATAGAGATTAGTGACTACAGATAATAATTTCCCTGATTAAGTACCCAATGAACAGAGTCCTGTACCTGCAAAATTTGTTTATTGGCATAATTTCAAGACAGTTCATACATCGGGTGTTTTTCTCTCTGTTTTATTAGCTAATCCAACATTGTCCACCTGCTGTGATGTGAGCAGGTTGAACTGTATAAAGGTAAAAAGCTGGTTATTTACACTGGACTACTATAAAAGCATATAACGAGGTATAAAACCGATCAAGGTCCTTAGCTATAATGTTCCAGGTAAATATACAAGGGGTGGGTGGCACAGCTGTGCAGCTACAAGATATAGGAGAGAATTAACACTTAGAACAAGTGAAAAAATCCTAACTTGAACTCTAAAGGCCATAAAACTGGGGAAACAAAAAAATACAAACAAAAAAATCAGTATGAAAGGGAAAACAACGAAGGGAAGTGAACAAAAAAACCCAAAATGGAAAACTAACACCACTACGATTAAACAATATATGTCTAATGCCCCGTACACACAGTCGGATTTTCCGACGGAAAATGTGTGATAGGACCGTGTTGTCGGAAATTCCGACCGTGTGTAGGCTCCATCACACATTTTCCATCGGATATTCCGACACAAAAATTTTGAGAGCAGGCTATAAAATTTTCCGACAACAAAATCCGTTGTTGGAATTTCCGATCGTGTGTACAAAAATCCGACGCACAAAGTGCCACGCATGCTCAGAATAAAAAAAGTGATGAAAGCTATTGGCTACTGCCCCGTTTATAGTCCTGACGTACGTGTTTTACGTCACCGCGTTCAGAATGATCGGATTTTCCGACAACTTTGTGTGACCATGTGTATGCAAGACAAGTTTGAGCCAACATCCCTCGGAAAAAATCCTAGGATTTTGTTGTTGGAATGTCCGATCAATGTCCGACCGTGTGTACGGGCATAAGGAGGCAAGCCCAAAGAGCCCAGGATTAATAAAACAGCTGAATGGTCTGCAGGAGAAGGTAAAGGACATTGGGAAAAAGCTAGGTGAGACCCAGGACCAATCCGGAGATGAAACAAGCATAGGAAGTGAAATGGAAATGGAAGGAGGTATAACGGATGCAAGAAAAACAGCAGACCAAACTCCTTCTAAAGCGGAGATGACTGAGATGTTTTTAAGATTGGAAAATGTCATAAAATTGGAAATCTCCACGTTACGAACTGATATGGGACCAAGAGAATCAAAATCGCAGACAAAACCTACGAATTTGAGCGCTACCCCCTCTTGAACAAAGGGGCAGAGAAAGGCCTTAGGATTGAGAGAGTTCATAGGCTGAGAAAACCCAAACACATTGCAGAAGATAAGCCAAGAGATATTATCATCAGATTCCAATTGTATGAAGATTAAGTGGAAATATGGGGGAAATGCGGGGAGGACCCCCCATAAAATATGGGGGGTGGAGCTCCAAATTTTCCTAGATCTGGCCCCAGGATCCCAGCCATCCCAGGGTGGGAGGAAGAAGAATTGAAAGCTGGGATAGAAGGAACATATAGGAAATGAGGGATTGACTAAATGAAAAATGAAAAGAAGAGCAGGAAGAAGAAAAAAGAGGATGGTGAACAGTGTGTGTGTGGGGGGGGGGGGCAGGGCTCGAAAACTAGAAAGTGGGGGGTTGGAGATTGGCATTTCCAATGGTTCCCTTATGCACCCACAGCCCACCCCTGTTCCCCCATATTTGGGGAGCAGGGGTGGGAGAAGGGGGCACGATCGGAGCCACACCTCAAGGTTGGAGAGTCTTAGGTGGGAGTGGGTAGTAACCCCACCGGTGATTCTGGGGCCAAAATGTGGTCAAGGGGGGGTGTGGTGAGGGAGGGGGGAGATTGGGGTGGGAGAGGGCTGAGAGGAGGGGGGTGGGTGGGAGGGAGGGCACCTTGTTGGGACAGTCAGCATTCATTTATAACAGATAAAAACTACTCTAAAGGATCATGACCCTCTAATATGTAGGATACATAGGTCCCCCAAGGCAGATGAGAGATGCTGTGGGGGAGGGAAGTTGGGAAAGATTGGTGGAGAACAGGAACCCGAAATTAGGGACTGTTGGTCACCAACCTGTAAGAGGAAGGAATTAGGTAAATTTAGATGACTAAAATAAATTTATTGACATACAGTGGCTTGCGAAAGTATTCGGCCCCCTTGAACTTTTCAACCTTTTGCCACATTTCAGGCTTCAAACATAAAGATATAAAATTTTTATTTTTTGTGAAGAATCACCAACAAGTGGGACACAATTGTGAAGTGAAACAAAATCTTTTGGATTTTTGAAACTTTTTTAACTAATAAAAAAATGAAAAGTGGGGCGTGCAAAATTATTCGGCCCCCTTGCGTTAATACTTTGTAGAGCCACCTTTTGCTGCGATTACAGCTGCAAGTCGCTTGGGGTATGTCTCTATCAGTTTTGCACATCGAGAGACTGAAATTCTTGCCCATTCTTCCTTGCAAAACAGCTCGAGCTCAGTGAGGTTGGATGGAGAGCGTTTGTGAACAGCAGTTTTCAGCTCTTTCCACAGATTCTCGATTGGATTCAGGTCTGGACTTTGACTTGGCCATTCTAACACCTGGATACGTTTATTTGTGAACCATTCCTTTGTAGATTTTGCTGTATGTTTGGGATCATTGTCTTGTTGGAAGATAAATCTCCGTCCCAGTTTCAGGTCTTTTGCAGACTCCAACAGGTTTTCATCCAGAATGGTCCTGTATTTGGCTGCATCCATCTTGCCCTCAATTTTAACCATCTTCCCTGTCCCTGCTGAAGAAAAGCAGGCCCAAACCATGATGCTGCCACCACCTTGTTTGACAGTGGGGATGGTGTGTTGAGTGTGATGAGCTGTGTTGCTTTCACGCCAAACATATCGTTTTGCATTGTGGCCACAAAGTTCGATTTTGGTTTCATCGGACCAGAGCACCTTCTTCCACATGTTTGGTGTGTCTCCCAGGTAGCTTGTGGCAAACTTTAGACAAGACTTTTTATGGATATCTTTGAGAAATGGCTTTCTTCTTGCCACTCTTCCATAAAGGCCAGATTTGTGCAGTGTACGACTGAATGTTGTCCTATGGACAGACTCTCCAACCTCAGCTGTAGTTCTCTGCAGTTCATCCAGAGTGATCATGGGCCTCTTGGCTGCATCTCTGATCAGTCTTCTCCTTGTCTGAGCTGAAAGTTTAGAGGGACAGCCAGGTCTTGGTAGATTTGCAGTGGTCTGATACTCCTTCCATTTCAAAATGATCGCTTGCACAGTGCTCCTTGGGATGTTTAAAGCTTGGGAAATCTTTTTGTTTCCAAATCCGGCTTTAAACTTCTCCACAACAGTATTACGGACCTCCCTGGTGTGTTCCTTGGTCTTCATGATGCTCTCTGCGCTTTCAACAGAACCCTGAGACTATCACAGAGCAGGTGCATTTATACAGAGACTTGATTACACACAGGTGGTTTCTATTTATCACCATCAGTCATTTAGGACAACATTGGATCATTCAGAGATCCTCGCTGAACTTCTGGAGTGAGTTTGCTGCACTGAAAGTAAAGGGGCCGAATAATTTTGCACGCACCACTTTTCAGTTTTTTAATTGCTAAAAAAGTTTAAAATATCCAATAGATTTCGTTCCACTTCACAATTGTGTCCCACTTGTTGGTGATTCTTCACAAAAAAATGAAATTTTATATCTTTATGTTTGAAGCCTGAAATGTGGCAAAAGGTTGAAAAGTTCAAGGGGGCCGAATACTTTCGCAAGCCACTGTATAACATCAGAGGGCTGAACTCTCTGACAAAGAGGCACAAAATTCTGGAGGAACTCAGGCAGTATAAAGCCAAGGTGGTGTTTTTGCAGGAGACCCATATTTATCAGGAAACAAATGTTAAACTTTTCTCCAGGGATTTTCTGATTTGGTACTACAGGGATTCACCTACTAAGAGGGCCAAGTGGGTGGCAATTGCGTTTGCGAAAACGATGAGATTTATACTCGAAGATAGGATGACAGATCCTGAAGGCCGATATCTTTTCCTGAAGGGTAGTCTGGGGGAAAGGACTTATACATTTGCTAACATCCATTGCCCCAATAAGAACCCCATCAAGTATTTAAAACAGACCTTGGGAAGATTAATAGATTTTAAGATAGGAGATGCGATATTGGCGGGAGATTTGAATTTCTGTATAGACCCCACTGTAGACAGCACGTCCCGGGTACAAAGGACAAATAAAGCTTTGTAAAATATGATAAAACAGAAAATGCGCCAGTGTCAAATAATTGATGTATGGAGGATGCAGCACCCAAAGATACAGGATTATACTTTCTTCTCCCCTGTTCATGGGATGTACTCGAGACTGGACTATATAATGGTTGACCATAGGTTACTGGAGCAGGTAATTGCAACAAACATAGAAATATCGATGTTATCTGATCATTCCCCAGTCTCAATGAGGATAGAGATGCCAGGTACTTCAAGACAGCCGTTTTCATGGCGCCTGTATGAAGCCCTTCTCCAAGATGAGAAGGTAGCAGAAATAATTCATAAAGAAATAGAATATTATTTCTCAATTAATGATACTGGGGAAATTTCAGATGCCACCCTATGGGAGGTACATAAAGCCTACATTAGGGGCATCCTGATCTCGATTGGTGGCGGGGAAAAAAAAGAGAGAATAAAAAAAATGAGTACCTTAAGAGATGAGATTTATCGATTATAACAAGATCATAAAAAACATAAAGCACAACACCAGGAGACTTTCCACCAACTTGTGGGTAAAAGGGATGAACTTCAGGACATTATAGATCAGGAGTCAAAAAGGACATTCCATAGAATAGCAAAGAAAGATATCGTGGGGGGAAAAAAGGCAGGCAAACAACTTGCGAAAATGTTGAAAAAGAAAAAAGAAATTAATTATATAGAAAAAATTCAAAATAAAAATGACAAAATGGTATATAAAACGAAAGAGATTGCAAACGTGTTTAGGAGTTACTACGGGGCCCTATATTCCGTCAATCAGAAGGGAAAACAGGAAATGGAAAAAACTAAGAAGGAATTTTTTAAAAACGCCAGATTGCCCCATATATCAGTAAGCGACAGGATCATATTAGATAGACCGATAACTGAGGAGGAAATCTATAAGGTCTTAAAGGGCTCAGCCCTGGGTAAAAGCCCGGGACCAGACGGGTTCACGACCTACTATCTTACAAAATATAGAGATTTTAGTCCCGAGGCTATGTCAGTATATGAATGGGTTGGGAGCTAATTACGGAATGGGGAAAGAGTCCCTGGCGGCATCAATAACGGTTATCTTGAAAGAAGGGAAGGATGGTACGCTATGTTCAAATTATAGGCCGATAGCCCTTTTGAATGCAGATGCCAAGCTTTATGCAAAAGTTTTGGCATCCAGGATGAAGTAGTGGATGACCGAACTGGTCCACCTGGACCATGTCGGTTTTATCCCAGGAGGGAAGGGAGGGACAACGAAGTGAGAACGTTGCTCCTTCTTCAGGCCATTAAAATCAGAAAGTCCCCAGGGCTTAGGATAAAAATGCTGGAAGTCTTGGGCATAGGACCAAGAATGATCCAATGGATTGAAGTACTATATATATGTGAAAGTAAATGGTACATTATCAGTCCCTTTTGAGATGGAAAACGGAACCAGGCAGGGTTGCCCTCTACCACCTCTTTTGTTCGTTTTAACTTTGGAACCCCTGCTTGCGTCAATTCGAAATAATCCTCATATCAAGGGTATTAAGATAGGAGAGGAAGAGCATAAACTGGCAGCTTTTGCGGACGATGTACTGTTTTTCATCTCAAAACCAAGGATCACATTCCCAAACCTATTGAAGACCCTAAGAGTGTATGGAGAAATTTCACATTTCAAAATCAATCTTAGTAAATCTGAGATTTTAAATATAAACAAAAATAGACTGGAAGAAGAGAAACTGCAAACGGAATTCCATTTCCCTTGGAAGAAGTGTTTAAAATATCTGGGCATTATATTAACCACCTCCTTAAGAAAAATGTATTTAATGAACTATATCCCTTTGCTGGATGAAATTAAGAAGGAGACAAAAAAAATTTCAACCCGACCCCTTTCTTGGACAGGGCGTATCAATGCAGTTAAGATGGTCTTGGTCCCGAAAATCCTATATAAGTTCCAGATGTTACTTCTACTACTCCCGCAAACATTCTTTAAAACTTTAAAATCCATCATATCGAAGTTTATATGGCAAAATAAAAAAACGAGAATCGCATCGGCTGTACTAGAAAAGGGGAAAAAACTGGGAGGCTTAGCCGTCCCGGATTTTAGAAAATATTATAAAACTGCAGTATTTACACGAGTAGTTGAATGGGCGAAGGAAGATAATGAAAAAAGATGGGTCAAAATAGAAAATAAAATGAGTAGCACACATTTAAGCAGGGTAATTTGGAATCCTCCACAATATAGGGCACTGGGCGGGAACACCCATGAAATAACACATAATGCATTAAAAATATGGGACACGATTCACAAACAAAATAAATGGGCACATAATTCACCCTTGATTTTTTTAAAAGAGAATGATTATTTTGCATCTGGGAAAAGTTCAATTGGGGGGAAGTGGATAAAAAAGGACAATGCACAGCTGAAAGATATATTGAACAAAGGCACAATAAGCACTTATCAGGAATTAAGATTGGATACAAAATTAATGGTGATAGATGCATGGCGGTACCTTCAGTTAAGACATTTTGTCGAGAAACTGCCCCACCCAATAAGAGATGGGGAAGATCTCAGGCCTCTGGAGCGGTTATGTACGAGTGGGAAATCAAGGAATACTTTAGCTCGGATATATAAAATATTATCTGCTGGAGGGGATCTGGAGGCCCCGCCATACATCAAAAAATGGGAACAAGAATTAGGGTCACAACAAAATAAATACACTATTGATAAAGTTATGAAATTAACACACAATTCTGCTGCAGATACAAGGACGGCTGAGATGAATTATAAGTGTCTGGCAAGGTGGTATGCGACCCTGGAAAAATTAAGTAAATATCAACCGGGGAAATCCTCGGATTGCTGGAGAGGATGTAAGGCAGTTGGAACAATGGCCCACTTATGGTGGGACTGTCCCATCATTAAACAATACTGGAAAGAGGTCTTACAATTAATCAAGGAAGTTACTAACAATGTAATCCCGGAAGACCCCTGCATATGCTTGTTCCATGAGGTTGGGGGCTTAGCAAAGCATTACAGAGCTTCTGTAATCCGCACTTTGATTAATGTAGCAAAAAGCCTCATACCCAAAAAATGGCAGGAACCTGAAAGCCCAAAAATACGAGACTGGATAATGGGTATAAATGACATTTATAACTTGGAGAGTTTTGATCCAAGTAGGGAAGAAGTGGAGAGGAGAGAGCGAAAGGACAAATGGGATAGTTGGAAAGTGTTTAAAAAGAAGTGGAAATATGTAGAGATGATAACCCAACAATAACAGGGGGTAAGGAGTGAAATAAGTGGAAAGTAATATAAATTAGATCGATATTTAAGTTTTGGGACAGGGGGTGGGGGTGAGTGGAAACATGGAAAATGTCTTGTAATCTTGAAAGATGTAATGTACCGATGTTGTGGATTTTGTAAAATGATATTTTATATTTTAAAAAAATTAAATAAAGAATTTAAAAAAAAAATGATTGTACGATATTTAGTATAGAAATTGTCAATGACTGTTTTTGAGATGGGTCGATACCAATCTGAGTTGGACAGAATGTTTTTACACATGGACACATACTGGGGTATTTCCATAATAACCAAACTTCCACCTTTGTCAGCGGGTTTAATAATAATTTCCGAGTTGGTTTGAAGTGATTTGATAGCATTTTTTTGTTGTAAAGTTAAATTAGAAGGCCCTGAAAAAGTGAAGTTAGAATCTTCAATAGCTTTGGAGGTTTGTTGGATAAAGGCCCAAATGTTAGGATTAGTGTTCAAAAGTGGAAACATCCTAGATTTGGGCTTGAAGGACTGTGGAGGGGGGAAGGACATGCCAGCGACCGACAGCCCTGGTGGAGAAGCCAGGCAGGAGGCGTCGTCAGTGACATGACCCTCCTCCCAAAGGTCCATCAAGTTCTCCAGAGCCTGCTGTTCTTTAATTTTTTTTTTAGATATTAGGAAATACTTCTGGTGATTGTGATTCCATAGGTGATTCATCAAAGAAAGGAGCCTACGTGCAAATAAGTGTAGGTCCTTAATAAGGTGAAATTTGTCAATCTGAGAATCAGGGCAAAAAGTCAAACCTAATTTCAAAACTTCTGTTTAAGCTTCTGATAAAGCATAAGAAGACAGGTTAATAAGAGTTAGTGGATGTATTACCTGAAATGTTAGAGAGAGGTTCTACATATGGGTAGGGTCCTGATCCTTCCCTAAAAAAATAGGTGCTAGCCTAATATCGGCTGGTAAAGGTGTTCCAGAAGGAGAAACAATTATATCAACATTACTCACCTTAGTAGTAGTGTCTAGGTGCATAGGGGAAGCAGTGATCGAGGTGGAAGGTGCCATAGAAACGATAGTGTGAGAGGCCGTCAATTGAAGGCCACGAGAAGCCTGTGCTGAAAAGTGAAACATAGTAGTCGAACATGAGGGTGCCTGTTTATGAATAGTAGACTGTGATTGACGAGGTAGAGAGGTGCCCAAATGGTGTTGCAGTGATTCTGTAGAGGCAGCGTCAGAATTACCCTTACGTTTTTTTGGTAATCTCTCATCGGAAAGGTCACGATATATGGTTGACTGACTGGAGATGAGAGAGGAAGAAGAAGATAAATTAGATGCATTTTCATCATTCTTAGTGTTCCTTTGGTTTGTTGATCTAAAGGGTCTGGTATCGGTGTTTTGAGTTCATTTATAGGCAAAGCCATTGGCATGAGCACTATTATCGCGTACAAATTTGTCTATGATAAAAAATAAGGTTCTTTAGCAAGGAACATACATTCTAGATTTAATAATTATGCTACCAAAATTAGTGCGTGCTGTAAATTGTCTGCAGCATTGCTCCCGTTTCTTTTTGCTGGAGGCTGAACCCAGAGCGCCTGAACAGCAGTAAATCATAAAGCATAACTAAACCCATCGATTTAACGATTTAAAAAAACTGTTACATTCCTGGAATGCTGGGATTGCTAACTGTTACATTTGCTTGTGCTCTCAACTAAACTGTCAAACCATCAAATGGCTGGTGTCATAACTGATCACATGTGCATCACCATGAAAGTTGCAAATCAAACAAAAGCAGCTTCTTTGGCTGTAAAGGATAGGAGGGTTTAAGGCTGTCAACAGATTGGCCTCTACAAACTCAGCAGTGCCTAAAAGTGCCCAAAGATGGAAAGCAACTGAGTATGTGCAGAGCAGTGTGATACCGTGTGTTACTGGATTTTAAACAGTATAGGCACTTATATTGAATGTTTTACATAGCTATACCTGCAAAAGGTGTCAGCCTGAAGTGATCTAGCAGGACTTCATTTTCTGACTGAAGTTTCACTTTAAAATACATTATATTGTCAAAAGTATTGGGACACCTGCACATGAACTTTAAAGTGATACTAAAGTCTCCTTTTTTTTTCCCTTTAAAATAAGAAATATGTTATACTTACCTCCTCTGTGAAGTGGTTTTGCACAGAGCAGCCCCGATCCTCCTCTTCTCAGGTCCCTCACAGGCACTCCTGGCCCCTCCCTCCTGTCAAGTGCCCCCACAGCAAGCAGCCTGCTATGGGGGCACCAGAGCCGCAGCTCTGTGTGTCCATTCAGACACAGAGCTGCGGTTCAGCCCTGCCCCCTCTCTCTCTGCATTGGCTAATTGACTTTGATTGACAGCAGCGGGAGCCAATGGTGGCGCCGCTGTGTCTCAGCTAATCAGGAGGGAGAGTCCCGTAAGACCGAGTCTCTTGTGCAACATCGCTGGAACGAGCGGTCACAGTCTTTATCCAGAGGTCAGTGATATTTGGAAGTACTGAGGCAAGAGGGTCAGAATGATAGCCTGGCATCAAGTATATTTAGGAGGGGTCAGTAGTGGGCCCCTCCATTTTTCTCTCATAATGGGTTTACTTTAAGAGTATTTTGGAGGAAAGGAAACAAGTTCTCAGAAATGAGTTCCTTTGTGCAGCGCACTGATAAACACTTTGCAGCAATTGCAGATACAACATCTCTCAGCAAGCTCCTGTCTTCTATAAACCAACAAGTGGAAATAAACATTTATAATCTTTCTGTAATGGCTTGCTTAACATTAGCCAGCAGCTCCAGCAGCAATCGATCAACTCAGAGCTAGAAGAAACAATCCCATGTCCATGAAGCAAGCAATGTCATCACTAGATAAAACAATAAGTGGGATATGTTGATCTCATTGTACCTTCCAGATTGGAAGATATTATGTTTTCTTTCACTTGGTGATTATCAGTACACTTCCATCAGCAACAGCTGTCTGTTCTCGAATGTTATGCACATCTGCTTAACAGTGCCGCCTCCAAGCTGTCAGAAAGATGGTGCAATGTCTTCTATTTGATTTTTGAAGGAGTGCGCATTTAGAAATATGAAAGTAATCCTGCTTGAATATAGTTGGTGATTAGGTGGATACATTAGGCCTTGGTAGTACAGTAAAACCTTGGATTGCAAGCATAATTCTTTCCGGGAGCATGCTTGTAATCCAAAGCACTTGTATATCAAAGTGAATTTCTCTATAAGAAATAATGGAAACTCAAATGACTCGTTCTACAACCATTTATTCATAAGTCCTTCAGTTTATAGTCCATATAAAAATATTATAGCAATGTGATAGGTTTTGTAACCAAAAAAAGGTCCATCCACAAATGGAAGCCTCCACAAGAGGATTAGAAGCAAAATCCAGCAGGAGCTACAGAGTATAAAAGAGAAGAGAGGCGCCTCTAACTGTAGCAATATGGTTATTTAATGAAGGTACAACATTCAGCAACTCACGTGACTGATGTTTAAAAGAGGCACATCTAAGTATGCTGGCATCCAGGGTAAAGCTGTCCACATAGACCATCCCCCGCACCTCCGGCTCTTACCGCTGTCATTCTGCAATCGTGCCTGGGAAGACTACCCTGCAGTCGAGCGATCTGAAAGCGAGGCTTGGATCGCTTGTGGAGTGCAGTGTGGAAGAGATGAGGCCGATGGCGGTGCAGAGGATGGTCTATGTGGACAGCTTTACCCCGGATACCTGCATACTTAGGTGTGCCTCTTTTATTCATCAACCAGGTGAATTGCTAAATGTTGTACCTTCATTAAATGTAACCATATTGCTACACTTAGAGGTGCCTCTCTTCTCTTTTATACTCAGTTGTTAAATGACGCTACTTGTATATCGACATTGCTTGTATATCAGGTAAAAATATATTAACAATATGGAAATAAGTACAGCGCTGCGCCAAATATTGAAAGGGAAAATTATAATATACAGTTAGCAGCTGACACACCTCTAGACAAAGGCAAAGGTAAAAATAGTAAAAAAATATAGTGTAGCGCTATGTGTATATACAAATTCTAAGTATAACATATATAAATAGTGAATCGGTATGTCCTTTACGGAAAAAAAACAGGCATTGAAACAACACTAGGTGATACAAATTAGCATTTAAAAGTGGCTACAGTAAGTAATATAAATCTGTGATATAAAAATAGATAGTGGGTCTAGAAAACCGTACATGTGTGACAAATCAAATAATATAGTCCATAAAAAATTTGATGGACTATATTATTTGATTTGTCACACATGTACGGTTTTCTAGACCCACTATCTATTTTTATATCACAAATTTATATTACTTACTGTAGCCACTTTTAAATGCTAATTTGTATCACCTAGTGTTGTTTCAAAAAATGTATTAACAAATTTTGCTTGTCTTGCAAAACGCTCTCAAACCAAGTTACGCTAAAACCAAGTTTTACTGTAGTCTAATGTAAATATAAAAATAAAAATAATAAAGATCACGGGGGAGTATTTAAAAAAAAAATGTATTCTGGTGACTGGAGCTCCGCTTTAACAAACATGGGCCTCCACTGCGGGGGTGATGGAGTTCCTTTCACTACTACACACTGTTGGAGCAATTGTTATACAGCTATTGCAAAAACGACTTGCTTATTCTGAGGACATTCGTAGGTCATGCTCTCAGGGAACTGTTTGTTGTTCAAGTTAATTTTGTGTGATTGATACACATTCATATATTTTTTTGTAACAGCTGTTAATTTGCAATACAGTATCCACATAAGCCTGCTACAGTACAGGGGCGGACTGACAACTCATGGGGCCCCCGGGCAATAGAGAACCCCCAGGTTGAGAACCACTGCTCTAGAGTCAGCCACAGAGAGGCTATATTATGATTATGTGGTGCATCCAAAAGGCTGCAATATATGACATGCTCATATATTTGCATATACAGTGGCTTGCGAAAGTATTCGGCCCCCTTGAACTTTTCAACCTTTTGCCACATTTCAGGCTTCAAACATAAAGATATAAAATTTTTATTTTTTGTGAAGAATCACCAACAAGTGGGACACAATTGTGAAGTGAAACGAAATCTTTTGGATTTTTGAAACTTTTTTAACTAATAAAAAAATGAAAAGTGGGGCGTGCAAAATTATTCGGCCCCCTTGCGTTAATACTTTGTAGAGCCACCTTTTGCTGCGATTACAGCTGCAAGTCGCTTGGGGTATGTCTCTATCAGTTTTGCACATCGAGAGACTGAAATTCTTGCCCATTCTTCCTTGCAAAACAGCTCGAGCTCAGTGAGGTTGGATGGAGAGCGTTTGCGAACAGCAGTTTTCAGCTCTTTCCACAGATTCTCGATTGGATTCAGGTCTGGACTTTGACTTGGCCATTCTAACACCTGGATACGTTTATTTGTGAACCATTCCTTTGTAGATTTTGCTGTATGTTTGGGATCATTGTCTTGTTGGAAGATAAATCTCCGTCCCAGTTTCAGGTCTTTTGCAGACTCCAACAGGTTTTCATCCAGAATGGTCCTGTATTTGGCTGCATCCATCTTGCCCTCAATTTTAACCATCTTCCCTGTCCCTGCTGAAGAAAAGCAGGCCCAAACCATGATGCTGCCACCACCTTGTTTGACAGTGGGGATGGTGTGTTGAGTGTGATGAGCTGTGTTGCTTTCACGCCAAACATATCGTTTTGCATTGTGGCCAAAAAGTTTGATTTTGGTTTCATCGGACCAGAGCACCTTCTTCCACATGTTTGGTGTGTCTCCCAGGTAGCTTGTGGCAAACTTTAGACAAGACTTTTTATGGATATCTTTGAGAAATGGCTTTCTTCTTGCCACTCTTCCATAAAGGCCAGATTTGTGCAGTGTACGACTGAATGTTGTCCTATGGACAGACTCTCCCACCTCAGCTGTAGTTCTCTGCAGTTCATCCAGAGTGATCATGGGCCTCTTGGCTGCATCTCTGATCAGTCTTCTCCTTGTCTGAGCTGAAAGTTTAGAGGGACAGCCAGGTCTTGGTAGATTTGCAGTGGTCTGATACTCCTTCCATTTCAAAATGATCGCTTGCACAGTGCTCCTTGGGATGTTTAAAGCTTGGGAAATCTTTTTGTATCCAAATCCGGCTTTAAACTTCTCCACAACAGTATTACGGACCTGCCTGGTGTGTTCCTTGGTCTTCATGATGCTCTCTGCGCTTTCAACAGAACCCTGAGACTATCACAGAGCAGGTGCATTTATACAGAGACTTGATTACACACAGGTGGTTTCTATTTATCACCATCAGTCATTTAGGACAACATTGGATCATTCAGAGATCCTCGCTGAACTTCTGGAGTGAGTTTTCTGCACTGAAAGTAAAGGGGCCGAATAATTTTGCACGCACCACTTTTCAGTTTTTTAATTGCTAAAAAAGTTTAAAATATCCAATAGATTTCGTTCCACTTCACAATTGTGTCCCACTTGTTGGTGATTCTTCACAAAAAAATGAAATTTTATATCTTTATGTTTGAAGCCTGAAATGTGGCAAAAGGTTGAAAAGTTCAAGGGGGCCGAATACTTTCGCAAGCCACTGTAGATTAAGGTAGGCAAACCCACATTAATGTCAGGCTCAAAATAACTCATTGGTATCTATGGGTACCCTTACATTAATGCAATACTTCTCATAATATTATCCAGCTACATGATAAAATGTAATTTTGTATTTAAGAAGATATCTACAAGTTCTTTCTATTTATGGCATCATGGCTATCTTTTGGTTTATACCTTTTGTGTGGTTACTTCCTTTGCACTGTCTCTGACATTTTGGTAGTTATAATACCTGTTGACTTAATGGAAAAGTATGATCATTTTGGATCAATTAATTAATATTTAAAATATTTGTATTATATTTTATTATATGCAGTCCTTCTATTATAAATAAAAACACCTAATAGGTGATAAAGGATTTCTAGAGTACTATAAGTTGTAAAGAGAGCACAGCAGTAGCTCTTGGTCTTCAGACATGCTCTAGCAGATTGAAATGTTGAATAGGGCCTGTATTGAGAGAAAGGTAGAGAGCGGGAGGAGTCACTGACTCGATTCAGTCACTTGTGTGAGTAAATTTGAAAACACTTTTGAGAGTTGTAAACGTGTTTTTAAGCATTTTGCTCTATCTGCTAGCGTAATAATGAGAATTAATAATATACACAATATTTCACATGTCACTGCCCACACGGTGATCATCCCATTTGCCATGAGCTCATCAAGTCAACACCACAAGACCAGGACCCAAGAAAGCCAAGGAACTCTTGACTGCAGACAGTCCCCATGGATTGTTATTTCAGTTCCAAATACTGTTCAATTACTTTTTTTGCTGGCGGTTAATAAAATTCACTTTCAAATGACTCCTTAGCTTCCTTTTATCTTTGCAGTGAAAATGAATATATCTCTCCATAAAGGATTGCAAATATTTTCTCCATCATTTACTCTTTGTCTTCACTTGTCATCATGCCGCGAGTCGAACTGAAAAATAACATATTATCTTTCCTCCACCAGTGTTTGCCTTTCCTCATTTTGGTAAACACTTTATCTGTCTTATTGTGATTTTTCAGCTATGTTTTCCATTTGCCTTGTGCTGAATGCTCCACTTCCATTTTTCAGCAAAGACAAATACATTCTGTCTAATCAACATTGTGTATTATGTAAACCAATGCCTCAGCCAGCGATGAAGGCTCCAGATAGCCGCAAACTATTGATGCGCACAGAGGTTACTGTTTTGTACTGTATACATCTCATAGAAAGGGTTTCTAAGGGGGTTTATGCTGTCAGAATGATCTTATTACAACTGAAGACTGTTTCCAAAATGCTGCACATCTTGAAGTTCTAAAATATAACAAATCAAGAACCAATGATGTTCAGTAATATATTGTTTGAATTGTTACTGAATTTATTTTTACATTTTTTTTACTGGAAAGTTTTGAAAATAAATATTAGTAAATACGTAAATATGTGTCCAAAAACTTGTAGAGAAAAATGGGACTCTAATTGTGCCTCGGAGGAGTATAAACAAAATGAGATACAATATATTTATACAAGAGTAATCAAATTTTTATTATTTCAAGAACAAAGTTTAAAATACATTACAATCTTGGTAATTCAATTTGAGTTCAGGGATGTGCTGGTTCCCAACAAATTATACAAGGAATGGCCTACGCGTTTTGCGGATATTCCGCTTCGTCAGGGCCTTGCGGATAGCACAGATGAAAGCGTCATGTGAATTCTACAAATAGAGTCTTAATTAGTAATACACATCATATGATTAGTATGAATACATAATGATGCAAATAACATACATGTGTTGATCTATTTGGATTCATATCTAAAAATATATACATTGCAACGAATATTAATAAAAAAATGTTATAATAAAAAATATTGCACATATAAACACAATGATAATTTCTATATATACCCATTTGTGTACAGTCATGTTTTGCCTATAGTGAATTTAGTATGGAAAATCAAGTAGATATAATTACATATTTATGTGGCAATCTAATAAAATGCAAAATGCAAAGTTTTAATGACATGCCCCTCATCTCACCGAAAAGGACCGCACATGGAGAACACCGGCTCAGTGGGACAGAGTATTAGTAAATATGGATTTAAATGAAAAGTATAGTGTACTTTCAGTGAGCAAATATTTTATGTTTTTTATTTGTTATACAATATATGAGACTTTTACATTTGTACTTTCTTGCTCTTTTATATGTGTGTTATTACTTTGTTAATTAATATAGATAATTATTAATAGGTGATAGAGGGAGGAAACAAATAAAGACACATCCATTAAGTTATAAAAAAAAAAATACTAACCCTTAAGTGATCCAGAGGAAGGCAAAAAATGTTGAAAAAGGAATTTAATGAGTAATCCAATTCTCTAACAGGGAAGAAAATCCTTTCTGGACCCCAATGGAAATCAGATCCTCCCTGGATCAACAGCTTACATTTTTAATTCCTATGCCCCGTACACACGGTCGGATTTTCCGATGGACAATGTCCGATCGGAGCGTGTTATCGGAAATTCCGACCGTGTGTGGGCTTCATCGGACATTTTCCATCGGATTTTCCGACACACAAAGTTGGACAGCAGGAGATAAAATTTTCCGACAACAAAATCCGATCGCGTCAATTCCGACCGTGTGTGTGGCCTGTTCCGACGCACAAAGGGCCACGCATGCTCAGAAGAAATTCCGACACGGGACAGCTCGTTCTGGTAAACTTAGCGTTCGCAATGGATACAGCACTTTCGTCACGCTGCAATGTTAAAAATGGTTTAATACAGCGCACTCTCTTCTTTATAATGTGACAAGAATTAAGTAGTTTTATTGCTCATATTCACACACACTTCTTACAAACTTTTATTTGTGTTTTTTTATTGGGATTCCCTCAATATATTGTTATTAGTTGTCACATCTGACAGTTTTTTTTTTAATATTATTTTTTGTTTTTTATTTTAAGCCTTTTTTTTTCTGTAATGTTTGGATTTTTTCCAAGGCTGATCTTTGTTCAATGTTATTTTTATTTTTACTCCAGAATATTTTTGTGTGTGTTTTGTGTGTCAAGTTACCCCAACACCATTGATATATTTTATTATTTAATCTCAAGGAGATTGTTTGTTGTTGGTGTCCCTTGTTCATTTCACATTGTATATTTGAAATGTACCTGAATCCTCACAAACAAACTGTCCTTATTGAAGTAAAACACATAGGAGAGTATAATTCAAAACAAAAATCCTTTATTAAGGTATCAGAACCAAACAAAGAGGAAGGCAACACTGGATTAACATGAGAAATTAGCGAAGCCTGGGACCCCCACGGCAGACAACAATTCTTCAACATCAAAATTGGTGGCCTGAGGAGTCCATATGTAGGGGAGGGCAGTCTGGTCCGGGATTCGCAGAGATCCGGATAGCAGCAGATGACATGTGTGTCCCCAGGCTGTGGTACCACAAGAGGCTGCATCTTTTGGCCGACCAGACTGGATCCAGGGTCCTCACTTTCTGGTCTTCCTTTCACGCTTCCTTCCCGGCTGTGGCTGTGCAGTTGGAGATGTGGCAGGAGGAGGAGTAGGACCTGGAGGAGGAGGAGGACTGGGAGGACCTGAAGGAGAAGGAGGAGGAGGACCTGCAGGAGGAGGAGGAGGACTATCACAAAGGTGTGTCTGAGGTGTAATTTGGCCCCTCATACCTTTCTCCAGAGCCTCCGATATGAGGACCTCACACATTACTTGTTGGTCCTCCTCCATCCTCTGCATTTTATATGCAATGACGGCAGCAATGTCCTCCTCCACAGTCTGTCGTGCTCCCAGGACCTCTGTAGCCCCCCAAAAGAGTCCTCCGGTAGCCTCCTCTAGGGCACTCCTCCTACTGCCACTTTCTCTTTTCAGGGGGGGTGGAGGGACCTTGATATCAGCCAGCCGGCTCGGCCCGGCCACCTCCTGGCTGAGACTTCCCTGTGTATGAAAAAGGGACATGGTTGTAATGTTTTGCATCATCAACCACAATCCTAAATTAGTACTCCCAACTAACATCTAGTTAACATCATTGATTGGACAAGCAGAAATATTTAGAGGAATGCTATACCTGGCTCAATCTGGGCTCCTCCACATGTGGCCTGGAAGACCCAGGTTGGGCGTCAGAAGCCTCAGCCAGGGGGGAAGGAAGCGTGGAAGGAAGACTTGAGAAGGATGACCTGGGTTCAGTCTGGCCTGCCAGAAAATGCAGCCTGTCGTAGGACAACATCCTGGGGACATAGATGTCATCTGCTGCTCCGGATCTCTGCGAATCCAGGACTTTCTTGCGCTCCCTCAGATATGTACTCCTCAGGCCATAAATTAATATCTTTAAATAGGTGATGTCTGCCGTGGGGATCACCTGCTTCACAATTACCAACAATTGCACCAGTGCTGCCTTCCTCTTTGCTTGGTTCTTGTAATGTGGGTGTTTAATCTCCCACAGACATGGCAGCTCCCTTAACATATCTATGAATACTGACATGAAGTCATTATCTTTGAGTACCATATCCATGTTCACTGCAAGACACAACACAAGACAAAGCCTAATGTCAGACAAAACTCTCCTAATCTTGTTACAATATAGGCCTCAATCTAGAAGCAGTATAGGCACAAGTTTGTCTCTTACAAGACACTGGCCACCGCCCACACCCATAACTGGCCTTCACAGTAAGGAGCACATGGAGGGCATATACATGTAAGACAAAGACAATTCCATAGCTCAACTTACCAACCAGTCTGCTGACCAACCAAATTAACCTGTCTAACCGTCTGCAAATGTGTGCTAACTAAACCCCTGCTTTTAACAGACGGTTAGACAGGTTAATTTGGTTGGTCAGCAGACTGGTTGGTAAGTTGAGCTATGGAATTGTCTTTGTCTTACATGTATATGCCCTCCATGTGCTCCTTACTGTGAAGGCCAGTTATGGGTGTGGGCGGTGGCCAGTGTCCTGTTACTGCTTGTATATTTGGGTCGGGGACACACTGGACGCCTTTGCTGCCATTGCTGGGTGTCCAGTGTGGTCCTGTCCCTTTAAGGGGGCTAGGGCGGCCTCCAGGCTCACCTGTCTCACACCTATCCATTCAATGCATGTGCTTCCACTGTGGAGACACTTATAAATTTAGTGTTAGGACTGCAAGTAATACAGGGTGCCTTGACGAGGCCTTGCAGCTTTCACATGCGTTTGCAAATGTGTGCTAACTAAACCCCTGCTTTTAACAGACGGTTAGACAGGTTAATTTGGTTGGTCAGCAGACTGGTTGGTAAGTTGAGCTATGGAACTGTCTTTGTCTTACAAGTTTGTCTCTTACCTTCGTTCTTACGATCGGCGCCTCCAATGCTCCTTCCTCCGCTCACAGATCGTACGTAATACGCACGCGTGTTACGCTTTATATACACTGCGCATGCGTGTAACTCCGCCCGCCCCTGACGTTCTTTCTATTCTATTCCCCGCCCCTTTTCGTTCATCGCAGTGGGTGAAGAGCACATGGCGGAGTCACAGCAGGTGCGTGCTAATTACAGGAACGAGGAGGAGGAGGAAAGCCCGGATCCGGATACGTCCCGATCCAGAAGGAGACGTTTTAAGGCCACAAATATGTCCTTTGGGGAGATGTTGGAGATGGTAGACATCATGAAGAAGTCCGACTATGATGGAAAGTATGGGCCTTACCCCAACCCGAACATCCGAAAGGCCAAGATCATGGCGAAAGTGGTCAGGAGTCTTGAGAGGAATTTCGGGGTCCGAAGATCAAAAGATCAGCTCCGGAAGCGGTGGTCGGACCTGAAATTAAGAGAGCCAGAGCAGTACCGAAAGATCCGGAGAGTGCTGCAAAAAAGTAAGTAGTTGTGCTGTGTTCCTATTCTTTCTGTCTTTATTCCGTTCGTTCTGCTCCATATGCTTTTAGTAATTGTAACGTTTAAAAAGGGCAACTTTAATGTTCATGGGCCCATTATTCGTTCGTATCAAACATTTTTCTTTGGGCCTCTAAAACACCATTGTTTAGGCCATATGCATTTTCCAACATTTAAAACCCCACAAAATCTAGTTTTGGGATTGTGTTCCAATTTTTAAAATCTTTTTGCAATGTTTTGAAAAGCCAAATTTGGAGGATGCACACAGTGTGCCAACATGTGCTATCTGCCATCACGGGAGATCAATGGACGCGTTTTGGGGGTGCAACACCTTCCTCAATTATAAAGTAGCGGTGAGGAAGGGCTTGCTCCCCCAAAACACGTCCCTTGATCCCCCGTGATGGCAGATAGCACATGTTGACATTCTGAACTTGGTGTGCATCTTCCAAATTTGGCTTTTCCAGGGGTGATTTCCCCCCATCTGAACGCTATATCAAACACAGTTCCTAAATACTCATGTCTGATATAGCCTTCAGGTTTTACCTAATGTGAACTTTGTAAGTTCAGGTTTTTTTGGCTTTCTTGTTACTTTTACACAGGCCTGTTTTATCTGAAATGGACATTTCGATTTTTGATTATGCTACTGCAAAAATTGTTATACAACAAACATGTTGGTTTGTTTTACAAAACCTTTGGGAAATGCACATGTGATTGTGCAGCTATAAAAAAGTTGGTTACTCAAGAATGTGTAGATTATTGTCTCAACACTACAACACTTTTGGGGTGATGTAATTGCTGTTTTATGCAAACATGGGGGTTATTTCCTAAGGGCAAATACACTTTGCACTACAAGTGCAGTTTCAGTGCAGTTGCAAGTGCACTTGTAGTGAAATGTGTTTTTGCATTTAGGAAGTACCAGCCAACAGTGTTTTTTATAAGGTTACCCAATCACGACATTTTCTGCACTCGACACATTTCTGTCAGGGTCAGCTAAAACAAACACAAGCAGTAAATGTCCACAAAGAATTTCTTTTGTTTTTTTTTTATTCGAAAAAGGTTTCACATATTGTCTGGCATATTGATAGCCCCTCTACCCGCAAAGAACTCCAGGTATCGTAACCGGACATCACAGGCACTCAGGGAGGGCAAGCCAGGACGGCCACTTTCAAGCGCCGTCAGTGTTGTTGGATGTAGGATTCCGGCCTCAGGCCCAACTGAGCCAGCATAGTTTGCTGAATGTTTTCTTAAAAAATTATGGAGAACACAGCAGGCAAGTATTATATGGTTCAGTTTATACTCCGCCATATGGATGGGTGTCAGAAATAGTCTTAACCGGCTGGCCAGGATTCCAAATGTGTTCTCCACCACTCTTCGGGCTCTGGCCAGCCGGTAATTAAAAACCCTCTGTTCCGGGGTGAGGGTCCTCATCGGGAATGGCCGCATCAGGTGGTCCCCCAGCGCAAACGCTTTATCAGCAACGAACACAAATGGGAGACCTTCAACATTGTCCTCTGGAGCTGGCAAGTCCAAGCTGCCATTCTGGAGACGCCTGTAGAACTCCGTCTGGGTGATGACTCCACCATCGGACATCCGGCCATTGTTTCCCACGTCCACATACAGGAACTCGTAATTAGCCGACACCACCGCCAACATCACTATACTATTAAACCCCTTGTAATTATAATAGTACGACCCCGAGTTGGGTAGTGGGACGATGTGGACGTGTTTCCCATCAATTGCCCCTCCGCAGTTAGGAAAGTCCCACCGCTGGGCAAAGTGGGAGACCACAGTCTGCCATTCCTGTGGCGTGGAAGGAAACTGTTGAGGAAAAAACAATAAACATTACTATTTTTTCACAGAAACATGGCAAGCAGATTAGACACAAACATTATGGGGCAACCTCCAGATAGCATTTATTAAGGGGAATTTAACAACGCCAAAGTATAAGGTACACCTATCATATTCCCCCTCCCCCCCTCTCATGGGCCATTTCTAACATTATAGGGGGGGGGAACTCTTGGACAGGTAACCCTCTTCACTTCATTGAGAGATGAATGCCTAAATAATGGGTATTACTTGGAACAGCCCCTCCTTAGTTACACTATTGGCAGACCACTGGACAGGTAAGAAGTGTCTGAATACAAAGATATAAATACACACTGTACACATTTGAGCACATTTGAACATTCTGCTATTACCTATCAAGATAATAATAGGATACAAGAACTTTAAACAGTACCATTGGAAAGTATACAGGCAGGCCCTTGCACTACATGCTTTGGGAAATTCATCCATAAATCTCACCACTAAAGAGGTGGGTATAGTGTGTATGGGATTGGCAAAGTCAGCAGATAGATGATTGAGGATAGATAGAGAATTGGGATCAGCTGACTTAGCAGTTGGGGGAGGGAGGGTTACTAAAAATTTGGGGACACCACAAAAAAAAGCTTCTGGCACTCTGCCTGAATTTAAATCAAAAATAACATTACCAAACATTTTAGGGGGTGTTTGGGGTAAAGCACTACTATGGAGCTGATAAAATACATTGTTAAGTGACTACATGAGGTGAATATAGGGCAGGAGACACCATGCTGGGGAGGTTATTAAAGGGCAAATATGTATGAAGGACCTAAAATAATAATTACATAAAAATACAGCATGCATGAGAACAAAGGGGACATTCACAGCATATTCCAATCATGGTAATTAGGGAATGAGGAAAGAAATACAAAATATTAGCAAACATTAAATACAATAAAATGTGATATTAAAGGATAAAAATCTTACCTTCATATACTCCTTCTGCAGGACCTGGATGATGGCAGAACAGGTCTCTGGGATAATGATCCCCAGAGCCTGGGGGGAGATGCCTGTCGAGAACTTCAAGTTCTGCAGACTTCTCCCTGTGGCCAAATACCGCAAGGTAGCGACCAACCTCTGCTTCGGAGTGATGGCTTGCCTCATGCAGGTATCCTGCCTGCTGATATAGGGGGTCAGCGAAGCCAACAAACGGTGAAACACGGGGTCCGTCATCCTGAGAAAGTTCCTGAAATCATCAGGATTATTCTCACGGATCTCACGGAGCAAAGGCATATAACAGAACTGGTCACGCTGAAGCAACCAATTCTTGGTCCATGAACTCCTCCCCACCCTGTTCATGGACTGGACTTGTGTCAAGGTCAGGACCCCAACACCAAGCCCCCGCACAGCACGAACTCTACGAGGAGTACGCATACGAAACATGGCTAGAAAACGGTCGGCTGCTCAGAACGAAGTAACAGAACGCACTGAAGAACAGCAAGGCCTGTGAAGAGCGACCTGAAAACCAGTAACGAACGAACAAGAATATAATGACTACCTAAAGTCACGCGGAACTTTCTGCACGCACTGAAGAGCAGATACAAACCCACAAGCACAAACTGAACGGCAGAAAACGATCTGAAAGCCACGAGTCTGAAAAAGCGCGAATCGTCTCTCACCAAACTTTTACTAACACGAGATTAGCAAAAGGAGCCCAAAGGGTGCCGCGCTTGGTTCTGAACCGGCCTTTTCTAGTCTCGTCGTACGTGGTGTACGTGACCGCGTGGTTGGCGATCGGAAATTCCGACAACTTTGTGCGACCGTGTGTAGGCAAAACAAGTTTGAGCCAACATCCGTCGGAAAAAATCCTAGGATTTTGTTGTCGGAATGTCCGAACAAAGTCCGACCGTGTGTACGCCCTACTACAGTTATATAAGTAGCTATTTGTGTATTGAGCATTTATAAAAAAAACATCCAGCCCCTGTTCGAAGCAATCCAGAACCTTTTCTTGTGGAAAACTTTCACATCTCTAATGCCGCGTACACACGATCGGAATTTCCGTCAGAAAAAACTTGGATGGTTTTTCCAACGGAATTCCGCTCAAGCTTGCCTTGCATACACACGATCACACAAAAGTTCTCTGAGCTTTCGACCGTAAAGAACGCGGTGATGTACAACACTATGACGAGCCGAGAAAATGAAGTTCAATGCTTCCGAGCATGTGTTTAATTGTTTCCGAGCATGCGTGATTTTTTGCGTGTCCGAATTGCATACAGACGAACGCATTTTCGGATAGAAACTTTTCCCGACCGAAAAATAGAGAACATGCTCTCAATCTTTTGCTGGCTGGAATTCCGCCAGCAAAAGACTGATAGCGCATACACACGGTCGCATTTTCTGACAAAAAGCTCTCATCAAAGTTTTGCTGGCGGCATTTCGGAATAAATTGACTTTATCAAATGAACACCACATACACTGTTAGAAATTTCTTTGTTCAAGAAAATATTTTGATCCTGCTTCGATTAGAAAAGCAAAAACATTCTTACAACATTCCAGCAGCCCATAGATGACTCGATTTTCTTTCCTTCTACCACAGCTGCCTCCTGCAGCGCTATTGTGTTCTGCTGGTGGGGGAAGGGGGAGGGTGTGTGGAGCCTTTCTGGCCAGCAGAACACAATGATTACTGCCAGTGGCTATAGCCGCTGGCAGTAATCAAATGTAAAAAAAGACCGACAGGCTGATTGATAGATTGACTTGGGTGCAGTCAGCCTGTCTATACAAGGATCGAATCTCAGCCTGTCCCTGCTGAACCACCCAAATTTCAATCCATCTATGGCCGGTTTTACAATGAAAAATTTCAAACACATTCTGCTAGTCTTTTAGATATCTTTTAGATATCAGCCATACTAGGGTTGCATTGTTTTAAATCAATTGTAATTAAAAAAACTCGTTTACATTGAATAGATTGCTTTTAGATTGCTTTTACCCATACTTAACAAATCATACTTAACAAATCATGAATCCGACACTACTTCTCCTGCTTCCCTCTCCCATGGTGGCCTTCTCTGGACTCACTCCCCCACTCTCTGATCACCACCTTATTAGTTTTGCTCTCTCCTGATCTTCCACCTCCTCTCTCTTCAACCGCCTAATGCCCCGTACACACGTTCGGATTTTCCGATGGAAAATGTGTGATAGGACCTTGTTGTCGGAAATTCCGACCGTGTGTGGGCTCCATCGGACATTTTCCATCGGATTTTCCGACACACAAAGTTGGAGAGCAGGAGATAAAATTTTCCGACAACAAAATCCGTTGTCGAAAATTCCGATCGTTTGTACACAAATCCGACGGACAAAGTGCCACGCATGCTCAGAATAAATAAAGAGATGAAAGCTATTGGCCACTGCCCCGTTTATAGTCCCGATGTACGTGTTTTACGTCACCGCGTTCAGAACGATCGGATTTTCCGACAACTTTGTGTGACCGTGTGTATGCAAGACAAGTTTGAGCCAACATCCATCGGAAAAAATCCTAGGATTTTGTTGTCGGAATGTCCGAACAAAGTCCGACAATGTGTACGCCCTATTACAGTTACAGAAACCCCTTTGCCTTCCCAACCCTTCTCTTCTCTACTCTGCTACTGACCAGTGACCTCTATGACAAAATATCACCCCTGTGCTGCCCCAACCTAGCCACTTTCGTCTACAACAGCTCACTGTCACTGTCATCCCTGCTAGTCCTGCCTGCCCCCCTCACTACACGCAGAATCAGGCCCTGACCACTACAACCCTGACAAACAGGCGACACCAGAAGTCTGAGAGAACATAGCCGCACTCTTGAGCATCTGTGGCGTAATACTAGTCCCAGGAAGACTTCAACTTAACACATCATCATCCAGTCCCAGGCAAATCTTCTCTATCTTTAATGCTCTACTCTGTCCTCCACTTACTAACTCACTGCCCAAGAGACCGCCAATCACTTCAAAAATAAGATTGATCCAATTTGTGAGGAGATCTCCAATGAGCAGAAACCTCCCCCAATTAACACCCCATGTCCACAAGTATAATCATTACTTTCCTCATTCAACCCTGCTGGTATTAACGAGGTTGCTAAACATTTTTCTAACACCCATCTAACCACCTGCCCACTGGATCCTGCTCACTTGCAAATGCTATACTCACCCTAACTCTATTCTACACTCTCTCACTCACATCCTCAACCTCTCCCTCTCTTCTGGCATCTTCCTCAAGTCTCTAAACATGCGCTAGTCACCCCCATTTATAAAAAGCCCTCACTGGACCCCACCAATCCTAACAAACTATGCCCCATCTCCTTACTCCCCTTCTCCTCCAAATTCCTTGAAAGACTGGTCTACAACCAACTGAGTGACCATCCGACTGTGAACAAACTTATTGATCCCCTTCAGTCCAGATTTTGCCCTCAACACGCCACAGAAACTGCTCTCTTTAAACTCACAAATTACCTACTAAAGGCTAAAACCAACAGACGCTATTCTGTACTACTTCTCCTCAACCACTCTGCTGCCTTTACCAAAGTGGATCACCCCCTCCTCAAAAAAAACCTCCACTGCTTTGGTCTCTGTGCCTGTACTCTTCGCTGGTTCTCATACTACCTATCCCACCACACCTTCAGTGTCACAACTCTACTTCCTCCTCTCCTCTTCATTTCTCCGGGTCCCCCAAGGTTCTGTCTTTGTACCTCTCCTTTTCTCAATCTACACCTCCTCCATCTGGCACCACATCACTGGGGCGCCAACTGCAAGAACCAGGAAGAAACAGCCAGCTCTCCATGATGTAAAAAGGAAAATGGTGGCATGAGAAAAGACCTAGAGGGACAGAGCGGTGTCAGAGAAGAGGACAAAGCTGGAACCGCTGGGCTTCTAAAGTATTTTCCAATATAACAAACCGCCAAAGGAAAGTGGGGAAATTTAATGAATAAAAATACCCTGGCCGAGTTCTGAATCTGTGAGCAGTACCTGACAGTACCTGACAGTTCTGATGCAGAGGGTCCAGTAGAGCACCTTTTTCAGAAATAGTAACCTATGACACCAATAAACAGAGCACCTTCACCCAGTCTCCTGCAAAACACCTGTGATTTGGGACATTTTACTGACCACCAATGTGATGAGGGCATTTTCACCAACTACCAGTATAGTGGTAAAATTAAGAATGACCTCCAATGAAACAGAAGAATTTACACCGGCCACCAAGGTAAGGGGAGAATTTATATTGACCACTAGTGATGAGTCGAATGCCTGTGGTTCTGATTCAGGGTAAGTTCTGAAACTTAACAAAAGTTTGGATGTCAGATCCAAACCCCATGTTAGGAGAATACCTGTAGTGAGTGGAGACCAATGGCTCGATAACGTTAGACTAAGTACAGTTCTCAATTCTGTAAGAGATTGAATTGTCTGAACTGTTAGACCTATGACCAATGTCGGGGTCACAAGCCAAGGTTGATGCAGTGGTGAATAAGGTTTTCAAATGTGAGAAGGCTATTTCTGTCTCTGTGGACCACTGAAAGTGTGCCTCCTTTGTCACATGAGTAATGGGGGCCACAATTTTTGAAATCTTTAAAATAAATCTCTGATAAAATTTTGCGAAGCAAAAGAACCGTTGCACATCTTTTATGTTTTTGGGGGTAGGCCAGTCTAAGATGGCCTGGATCTTGCTGGGATCCATGTTCAGCCCTTCAGGAGAGATGATGTAATCCAAAAACTGTATACAGGTCTGTTCAAAATCACACTTTTCCAACTTAATGTATAATTTATTTTGTCGTAGTCATTCTAAAACTGTATGGACACAATCCCGATGTTTATGTAAGTTTGTACAAAAGAGAAGTATGTCATCAAGTTAAGCCACCACAAATTGATCTAACAAGTCTCTGAAAACATCATTTATGAAATGTTGGAAGGAGTCCAAAGGGCATTACTAAGGATTTATAATGCCCATATCTTGTCCGAAAAGCCGTCTTCCATTCCTCTCCAGGTCGAAAACAAACAAGATTATATGTGCCCCACAGATCAAGCTTGGTAAAAATCTTTACTGTTCTCAGTCTCTCAAAAAGTTCTGGAATTAATGGAAGTGGGTAACAATTTTCAACTGTCATTTTATTTAACTCTCTGTAATCAATACATAGCCGCAGGGTTCCATTCTTTTTTCACCAAAGAATAGCGGGGCTCCAGCAGGGGAAGCTGAAGGGCGGATAAACCCCTTTGACAGATTTTCTTGTAGAAAGTCCCTTAAAGTGGATGTAAACCCTCACATATACCCAGTGAAATGAACAGCCTCAGATGATACACAGGGATGAAACAAATCTTCCTACATTAGTTTTACATGTATATCTGCTGTCTTCAGCTTTATATATTCTTTAGAAAGTTCAGATCGTGTTAGGAGATTTTCTCTTCCTGGTTAGCACTGCAGTGAAGCTTGGGCATACAGCCAAGGAAAGACACACACCCCCTCTCCTCATAGGTAGAGACTTTCAGTTCTGTTCATTGAATTGTTCAGCGCTCTGCTAATCTATTTATAGCTTCCTCCCCAACACAAAACTCAGGCTGCTTTAATCTCCTGTGTCGGAGAACTTGTATGACGTTCTCATGCTGATAACAGAAGAACGAGGCAGGAGAAAGCTACTGGACATAGGGTTTTTAAGAGAAATAAGAAAACACTGCAGATATATGTACCCGGCTAAAATTTAATGAATTGGGTTTACATCCACTTTATTGCTTTCAGTTCTGGCTCAGAAAGGTTGTAGAGGCGACCAAAGGGAATTTCGGCTCCTGGTACAAGCTCTATTGGGCAATCATAGGCTCGGTGCAGTGGCAATTGGTTGGCATTTCTCTTATCACAAATGTCTTTAAAGTCTTGGTACTGGGGGGGGGGCAATCCTTCCAGGTTAGTCAATGTCACTCTGATAATAGCGGGTGAGATGTCCTTCTTTAGACAGTGTAACTGACAATGTTCAGAAGAAAAGGCAAGGTTTCTGGCTTGCCAGCCAACAGTGAACTGAGAGCCATGGCATTCCTAAAATAACAGGAATTGAGCAGAAGAAATCAGGTTGAAAGATATTAACTCTTGGTGTCCAGGCTCCATACTTAACCGCAGAGGTAAAGTCTCATGAGTGAGTAGAAAGCCACTCACTGTCTCCATATGTACTGGGGATGGTTTAGGAATTCGGGTGATGCAATTTTCTTCAGCAAACTTCAAATCCATAAAGTTACTACCAGCCCCGGAATCCAGCATTGCTGAGGTGGAAAATAACTGGCCTCTCTCTTTAAGAGTGATGCTTAAAATAAAATGTGATTGATGACAGACAATCTTATTTTCTCCTTGTGTTACGGAAGACAAGGGTTCTGTAATGGATCCCACTTGCTCCCTAGATGTGGGCAATTTTCTTTAACTGGCCACAGCAATTGTTTGAAGTGACTTGACCGCAATAGAAGCAAAGATTCAGTTCACATCTGCGTCTCTTTTCAGCAAAGCTGTGAGATCCGATCTGCAGAGATTTAGGTTCAGGTTCAGAACTAGTAAACGGTTTAGCCATTGGTTGAAGGTTGAAAAAGGAATTAAAGCCAGCTGATCTTTTTTTCTCAATTCATCTCTCCATAAATTGTCTATCGATCTTAATACTCAATTTGGCATATCTATTCTGGATAGCTCATCTTTTATATCCTCAGAAAGTCCTTTTCTGAAGTGGAAGCACTTTGCACTGTCATTCCAAGTTGTATCAGTTACCCATCGATGAAATATTCACCAATAGGACGTTTTTCTTGGCGCAAGTTCAGGAAAAATGCTTCAGCAGTTGCGCTGCGATTCGGATCATCGAAAATTAAATCCATGGTTGCCACAAAACCCTTGAAATCTCCTAGAATAGCATGGTCTTGATTCAAGCATGAAGAAGCTCATGCCAGGGTCTCATCAATAAGCAGAGGTAAAATAAAGCCTGTCCTGGAGTGTGGGGTTGCAAATCAGTAAGGGTGCAGCTGAAAGTGCAGTTGACAGGAACCCTCTACAATATTTTGGATTCCCATTGAATTTATCAGGCAAAGGGAGGCAGTTAAAATCACTGTTTGTAGCTGTTTGTTGTCTTTGCTGACCAAGTTGTGATCGCAGTTCGATTACTTCCCCTTGTAACTCTTATACTTGTGCTTGTAGAGCTTGAATATTCTGGGCTGTTTCAGTTAGTGAAACAACATGATCACTCAGGGATCATGGAGTTGCAGTGGTCTCCATGTTCTTTTTTGCCAGATTATTCTGTTAGGAGAACACCTGTAGTGAGTGGAGACCAATGGCTGATAACATCAGGCTAAGCACAGTTCTCAGTTTTGTAAGAGATTGAATTGTCTGAAACTTGATGATCAGTGTCGGGGGGTCACAAGCCAAGGTCAGTGCAGGAGAAGAGTTTCGTAGTCGGGGTCACAAGCCAAGGTCAATGCAGGAAAAGAGTTTCGTAGTCAGGATCACAAGCCAAGGTCGATTCCAAGTAGCAATATAGGTAGCTCGAGGCAGCAGGCAGGATATGAACCACAATAATCCGGCAACAGGAAGTGCAGAGACATGGCTTACAGTATATCAGGAAGATCACGGAAGGAGCAAAGAGTTCAAGGTTCAACAGAATTTAAGACATAAGGCAGGGTTGTCCAATGGATCAGGCAGGGTGCTGTCCAGCATCTCAGGTAGCTCAGCGAGTCATTGCCAGACACAGAAGAGGTCCCAGGTTCAAGTCCAGGCCCTGACATCCCATTAAAGTCAATGGGAGAAAAGTCTTAGAATCTGTAATGACCTTTTCTGGGCTAAAAGGCAAGGGATTGTCAAACAAAGGGCATGGGCTTTGACACAGTGGTTGGAAAACATGTTAACAGTTTAATTGGAGCCCAAGGTGGCAATGTAAGGGGGGGGGGGATAAGTCAATTCAAGACATTTTTCAGATAAGATATTTTAAAGACAGCAGCCATAAACTTTGAATAAACTTGTTACCTATTATGCAAGCATTTGTTCTTAGGCACTATGTTAGGGGAAAAGATGAGGCACATTTTATTGTGGAGAAAAATGAGTTTTTATTATGTCACAATCAAGTGCCAGAAATATTTTACAGACATGCTGCATATCATGTAAATACTTTTACCAACAGATAAAGGAGAGACTAGACATGTTTTATTATAAAATATATTATAAAATATATTATAAAATAAAAATTACAGTATGCTATTTCAGAGCCAAAAGACAGAAAAACTCAGCTGATTTGCTGGACAGTATGTACTCCTTTTTTGCCAAGATGCAAAGTCAGAGGTAGAGAGCAAACAGATTTCATCTGCACTAAACAAACACACTGTTAAAGTAATAACAGTGTATTTTCCAAACACTGAAAACCAAAAAGCTGTACAAATGTCAAACCTTTTTTATAGTGTACTGTTTCAGAGTGAGAGAATAGACAGATTTCATGTATAAAAAATAGACAGTCGATTTTAAAAGACTGCAGATTGAACAATTGTACTTTAAGGCACACCTTTTAAGCCTTTATTGCATCTGCACACAACGCATTTTTTTTTTTTATTTAAAATTTTAGACAAAGTAGGTTTACAGAATTGCCTTCCCTGCTTTTAAAACAATTTGAATAGGCTGCTATTTCTGAGGTCAAGAGCAGGACAATTGCATCAATAACTATGAAATTAGACCCTACTGTTCGAAGAGACAAAATATAACAATTATACTGATTTTATACAAAAAAAAACATGGGGGGGGGGGGGGGAATAGTGACAAGGTGCTTTGCTAGAGAGGTCCCACCCATGTTGAGGACATATAGCCTGGTATGGTTCAGTAGGGACACACATTCATCCCCCTCCCTCTCCTGTCTAGCCAGGCTGCATGCTCAGATAAGGGTCTGGCATGGAATTTAAGGGGACCCCATGCTTTTTTTTAGAGAGTTCTCCCCTAAAATCCATATTAAACCAAAGGGTCTGGTATGAAATTTGGAGGGGGCCACCCAACACCATATTTTTAAACTTTTTTTGTTGAGTTCCCCTTAAAGTACATACCAGACCTGACGGACCTGGTATGACTTTTGAGGGGGAACCCTCGCCATTTTTGTTTGCAGTATCCCTGCCTCTTTGTATAAATTCACTGGCTGGCTGATAGCTGAATGTGTTGGGCAGTGATGAGTCACTGGTTATTAAGATATGTGCGGGTGTCAGTTGTGTAACAACCAGGACCCTGAGCAGGAAGCCCTCACACAGCTGTAGTAAACATTTTAGTTCCCACTGCAGCTGGAGGTTTGGCTCAGCCAAAAATCTATTCATATGGCTGTTCGCTGAACCTCCCAAACAGTAAAGAAATCTCCAGTTCATAAACATTGTAAACAGTACAGAGATCACATTCTGAGCCAACAGTGTTAAGCTATTTTCTGCATTGGTGTAATATTCTTTAACTCTTATGACTAAATATTTTAGGTTTTTTTCCTCTTGTTAGGAAAAATGTTAGGGACATTCACCCTGCAAAAAGCAATAGAAACTGAAATTTCACACATATTGCAAACATTACTGGTAATGTGTGACTTTCATGCAAATGTTAAGATATTTGCAAAGGGAATTTTTTATACCTAGACCCCTAATAGTTGTCCAGTTTTAATGAAGATACACCATATTGCAATGCAAACAATAATGGTCATTACAGTGTTTTCCAGCCAAAAAAAAGTATCTACTGTATTTTAAAATCGGTGAAATGACAAAGGAAAAATTTGGTTTTGGATTTTATTAGCACCAAAACACCATAATACATGCAGAGGACTGGATGAGCCCTAACAAGAAATATTACATTTTTGGAACTGAGAAAGAGCTGCATAAGAATTAGGTTTCAGTATTATTATTGCATTGTAACCCAACTCTAAAATTCATGCAGAGAATGGGATGGACCCTTCCAAAAAATATTGCATTATTTGCAACTGGGAAACAGCTGTGGAAAAATTAGGTTTTGGATGTTATTAGTGCCAAAACACTGTAACCCAACACACAAATTCATGCATAGGACAGCATTGAACTTGCCAAGAAATATTACTTTTCTACAACTGGGATACAGCTGCAGAAACATTGTGTGCCCAATTAAAATATTTATTGCAACAGACTACAGCAATGGGAGCAGTATGAGATGGTAATGATTGCAGGCCTAGAGGGGTGACAGCAGGTGGTAACAGTATCCGGCCAGCGAAAGGGTAAAGAGGTGTTAATGGTAGCTGGGTATGCTGATGGCGACAGGTGACAATGGTGGCAATGGTGGTATTTATCATAAGCCTGCAGTGGGGAAAAAAAGGAGGCTTTCAGATCTACACTTAAACTTTTTGGGGCCAGAATACAACACAAATTTTAATCTGTGGCATCTTCAGCTGGGGCTTGGTAGTTTTTGCTGATTCAGGACTGTTTCACTTTCATAAAAGTCAGCCTGTCCCTGTGGTGAGGATAGGACAGACAAACTCTTTTTTCTATAACAACCCAAAGCACCAACACCCCCCACCACCAATACATTCTTAAAGCATGCTGTTTGCTTGCCAGGGAGTAGGGGGCCCAAATATCATCTCTGCACAGGTTCCCCCTGATTATTATTATTATTATTATTATTACACAGCATTTATATAGCGCTGACAGTTTACGCAGAGCTTTACAGCATAAGGGTAGACAGAACAATTACAATATAATTTTATACAGTAGGAATCAGAAAGCCCTGTTTGTTAGAGCTTACAATCTAAGAGGGAGGGTCAAGAGATACAAATGGTAATAACTGTGGGGGGGTGTTCTGATGGAGAAAATACATGTACAGTTGTTAGGTGGGTGCCGGATAGGCTTCTCTGAAGAGACGAGTTGTGGATGGCTTTGTAAGTTGTTGTTAGTGCTTTGAATTTAATTAGTTCGGAGAGTGGCACCTATTGGATGGATTGGCAGAGAGGGGTAGCCGACACTGAGCGGTTTGTGAGGTGGATGAGCAAGACAGCAGCATTCATGAGGGACTGAAGGGGGTATAGCTTATGTAAGGGTAAGCCAATGAGGAGGGAGTTGCAGTAGTGCAGGCGAGAGATGACCAGGGAGTGAATTAGAAGCTTTGTTGTGTTGGTTAGAAAGGGGCGTATTTTGGAGATGTTGCAGAGGTTGAGGCAGCAAGCTTTGGACAGTGATTGGATGTGGAGCTGAAGGAATAGTTTAGAGTTCAGACTTACACCTAGGACCTTGGCATGGGGGAATGGGTTGATAGCTGAGCCATTTATTATGACAGAGAAATTATGACAGGGAAAAAGGCAAGTGGAGGAGGAAATATTATGAGCTTGGTTTTGGATAGATTGAGTTTGAGGAAGTGGTATGACATCCAGGCTGATAAGTCAGTCAGTAAATTAGTGATGGATGAGGAGACTGATGGAGTGGGCTGAAGGGTAGAGAGATAAATTTGTGTGTCATTGCCGTAGAAATGGTATTGAAACCCATGGGATGCAATCAACTGATCCAGGGAGATGGTGTAGATTGAGAACAGGAGAGGTCCAAGAACAGAACCTTGAGGGACCCCAATGGAGAAAGGAAGAGGAGAGGAGGAATGAGAATTGTAAGTGACACCGAAGGTGTCGTGGGATAGGTAGGATGAGAACCAACAAAGAGTACAGTCATGGAGACCTAAGGAGTGGAGTTTTTAGAGGAAGGGGGTGGTCCACTTTGTCAAATGCAGCAGAGATGTCAAGGTAGAGTAGTACAGAATAGTGTTTGTTGGTTTTAGCCGTTAGTAGATCATTTGTGAGTTTAAAGATAGCAGTTTCCGTGGAGTGTTAAGAGCGAAGGGGATCAAGAAGTTTGTTCACAGTCAGATAGTCGTTCAGTTGGCTGTAGACCAGACGTTCAAGGAGTTTGGAGGAAAAGAGGGGTAAAGAGATGGAGCATAGGTTGTTAAGATTGGTTGGGTCCTGTGAGGCTGTTTTTTAAGGATGGGGCGACTAGTGCATGTTTTAGAGAGTTGGGGAAGATTCCAGAAGAGAGGGAGAGATTGAAGATGTGAGTTAGAGAGTGTAGAATAGAGCCAGAGGGTGATCGTAGCATTTGAGAGGAAGCAGGATCCACGGGGCAGGTGGTTAGGTGGGCAGTGGAAAAAAGTTTAGCAACCTCTTCAATAGCAACGGGGTTGAATGATGGAAATAATGATTGTACCTATGGACATGGAGTGTTAAGTGGGGGAGGTATCTGAGCATTGGAGATCTCCTCACGAATTGTATCAATCCTTAGAGAGTTGGGGAAGATGCCAGAAGAGAGGGAGAGATTGAAGATGTGAGTTAGAGAGTGTAGAATAGAGTCAGAGGGTAAGCATAGCATTTGCGAGGGAGCAGGATCCAGGGGGCAGGTGGTTAGATGGGTGTTAGAAAAATGTTTAGCAACCTTGTTGATACCAGCAGGGTTGAATGAGGAAAGCAATGATTGTACCTGTGGACATGGGGTGTTAAGTGGGGGAGGTATCTGAGCATTGGAGATCTCCTCACGAATTGTATCAATCCTATTTTTGAAGTGATTGGTGATCTCCTGGGAAGTGAGTAAGTTAGAGGGGGAGGCAGTGGAGGACGAAGTAGAGAGTTGAAGGTAGAGAAGAGTTGACTGGGATGGGATGAGAAGGTGTTAATGAGAGTGATACAGTAGGTCTGCTAGGCAGTGAGGAGGCAGGAATAGTGTTTTTAGAGGGAAGATTTATATTGGTTGAAGTCTTGATGACTTTACCTCTGATAGTCCCCAAGGATAACTTCCTCTGAGAAAATATATTACAGTACATTAGTTCCCTCAGACATCAGCACCTCCTTCAATACCTCCCACTAATGCTGAAGAAGCATCTGGAATAGACTCTGCAAGATGACATAAGGATAATATAAAATATGGATAAAGTGAAAACTAACTCAGATTTGCAGGTGAGCATACATACACTATTATTAAATTGCAAAGTTTGCATTAAAATATGGGGGTGAAGGGGGGGTTGTGTTGGCCCCTTGCTACTATCTGCCTCCCCACAGTGTGCTGTCAAGTAATGCCAGGCCATGTCCATTGATCGATCATGTGTCAGGAATAAAAAAATTTAAACACAATATATAAGAACCCCACTTTAGGAGTAGTTAAAAAAACTTCACTATGTGTACAAATAAAAATTTTAACACAGCAACATTTAACTCAGTTGAACATTTTTTACAGAGCAACAGGGCAGTCATATGACCCTTAGTGTACACTGGACACTAGAAAGCACTCTGAAGAGGACTGCCATGTCCTCTGCAGTTTGTTTAGGACAGCCATCTTGGGGGGAGCCAGTACCTATTGTAGCCACCATATTCCCATGAGATTTGGGTGAATATTTTGGCATGGATGTGATATATAAATATCATGTACTGCATCTCTAGAGGGCCCCTTGCATGGAAAGAGAGTGCAAAAGGGTGTAATTCAATCTCCTGATTTTTCATCTAATCATACAGTTCCAAGTCACAGAGAGTTGAATGATTGTTTAAACATTTACAGCACAAAGTTTTGGAGAAAAGAAGTTATCACTGCCTTAGGTTTACTTCTTTGCTATGATTAAAAGTATAAAACTCAGTAAATGTAGATTAAACCAGTTTACACATTGTTTCAGAGTCAGGGCGGCCTATAACACATTGATGGATCTTCCGGTATTAACAAGTATAAACACTGTAAAAATTTCATCATTTATAATCAGTCACAGAGCCACCTCTGCCTCATGACCACTTTGATCAATGACGGTAATCTGAAACAGACAGCATTTAAATCAATGACATTATAAAGTAGGCCATCATAATAACAAATGTGTACTGCAGGATGGAGGATGACCAAGTTGGTATTCTTTCCCACATCCGTAGCATGATCTATAGGAATGTATAAAACGCTCAAAATAACGGATAGATCAAGTATTAACATTTGTCATAGCTGCTGTGTCACCATAGCTGCTGTGTCTAACATGCATTGCAAGAATTTTAAAGGAAATGTATGGTGTTTTTAGATATACAGTAATTTCTGAATGTGTTGATGGCAAATGGTTTAAGTGATATATAAAATATTTTATAGTAATAGTATTCATTCTCGTTTTCAGCCAGCAAATGGAGCTTAATGCTGCTCTCCCACATTTCTATTGTCTCCAGTTATATCCTCACCTGCTGATAGAAAAAAGCCTGTTGTTCACAAAGTTCAGGAGCTCAAGCTAAACATCTAAATCAAACCTAGGTCTTCTGTATTGTTTCTGAAGAAAGTTCATAATGCTATGTTCATAAACCCCATGTTAAATGTCTGTTTATAAAATAACATTTGTATACTGTTAGCTGAAAAAAAAACTCCTGGCCGGTACGAGGGCACAGACATTTGCACATGCGCATGCAGTGGTACATCAATCTTCACATTGGACTATGGCCAGGCATGCACCTCTACATATAGACTTGGGAAATTATATGCGTGCTTCAGAGTACATAAGTGCATTTGTGAATGTCTAGTGTTCATATTGGTGCCCCCCATATACAATAGACAGCAAATAAGTGGTGAGAAGATGACCATAGGAGGGATAACGGGTCCTGGAAGAAGACCCTATATGTAATAAGCCACCGGAGGGCACCAAAGGACCTTGCCTCTACTAGTCAGGTTGTATGTAGTGTTAATCTAGACAGGTATATGCAGTTGGCTTACACGTGGCTCCAGCTTATTACATATAGGGTCTTCTTCCAGGACCTATTACCCCTCCTATGGTCACCTTCTCACTACTTATTTGCTGTCTATTGTATGGGGGGGGGGGGGGGGGGACTTCCATTCTAACCTTGAAGTAAATGGTTCTCCTTCTTGAGTAAAATTACTGTAAATTAATGAATAGTGTTTTATGCTACAGTAACTCCTGAAGAAGCTGTGTATTTGGCCAAACATGTTCAGACAATGCCCCAGTTGAAGGCTTTTTAGTCGAAGCGCGTAGGGCGTTTTAGCTTCCCACATTGCCATTGTCTTTTATTCAGTGATCACTTTTAATTTGTAAGGTTTTTATTCAATAAATCCCTTTGAAATTTTTTGACCTACGCCATGTGGAGCCCCTTTTTTTCTCTTTCCTCCATGAATACTTCCATGATGGGGTGTTTCTGACCCCTTGAACCTGCCGAGAATCGGAGAGTGTGTGAGCGAGCTGACAACCCCCACCGGCGATTGTCCTGGCTATCGGTAACCGTGACTCAGGCTAACTTCACCCATTGGAGATCGTGACCATAGGGAGAACCTCCGGGGAGAATACATGGGAGACCATTCCCACAAGCTCTGATAGACGTACTGCCTTATGGCAGATATGCCCACAGGATCTGGTAAGAGTATTTAACTCTAGAAGTTTATGTCGCTTTGCCTCTGACTGCTGTGATATCCAGTCTTCAGTTAACACCTTATTTCCAAGCACCTCCCCTGTCTGAGAAGACTCCTTCCATGTACACCTATTAATTGCGGTCTTTTGGCTCTAATATGTTGAGGTCAATTATTGCCTCTGGACATTCTTAAACTTAGTGTATTCACTTTGGATACTTTTGGTATACCTCACAGGTGTATATTGTGTTGAGTAACATCACTTATAGTTACTTTCAATTACTGTCTTATTTTTATTTTCACTTTTCCTTTTTTGGTTAGCGCTGCACGTTTATTTTAATGTTTTATAGCAGAGTAAAAAAATATTGTCTTTTTTTGTATATAGCGAAAAAAATAAAAAACGCAGAGGTGATCAAATACCACCAAACGAAAGCTCTGTTTGTGGGGAAAAAAGGACATATTTTTTTTTTTTTGGATACAGTGTCGCACATCCGTGCAATTGTCAGTTAAAGTAACACAGTGCCGTATCGCAAAAAATGGCCTGTTCATGAAGGGGGTAAACCTTTCGGAGCTGAAGTGGTTAATGAAGGATTCAAGTACACTGGCTGCAGTTTTGCATTCATTTTTTTAGTACTCAGGTGCAAAACGTACATTTTATTGTATTTACAGAAATCAGCTACAGCAGCTTAAAGCTAGAGGACTAATGAAAGCTGTTTTCTGATTGGCTGATAGGAGTCGTCGCACACTCAGTACAATGCTAAAAAGTCCATGGTTCCTGCCATTTGAAAAATCTCAGCTCATGGAAACGATTGAGGGAAAAAATGTAAACAGAACTCAGAGAAAATCCTCAGTGAAACGTTTGTATATCTTGCTCGGTTTTATGTTTGGATGTCGAGGAAAGATGCATGCCGGCCCTCCCCTTGTGTTTGTTGTTTCAGGATTTATACAGTTTGCATTCCACTCCTTTTTCTCATCATTTCTCACCCTTTTTGTTGTCTTTACTCTACTCACAATTTGTTATGATAATTGCAGTTAAGTATATGGAAGTGACAGGGGATGCTGCACAGCAGTCTTGAAAAGGTTAAGTTAAAACACATGTAGATATGATTGCTGTATGGTGTGCTATGGGAGGAACAGCTGGTCTGTTCTGGAGATCTGAGTGGATATATGGCCAGGAGCAAGGAAGTAGCTAAACACCTTTGAACCCCATTGCAACGTATGAGCCAGGTCCCCCCAAACAATCGCAGCCTCCTTTTTTATTTCAGTACAAGCTTCCTCTAAAGCAGTGGTTCTCAACCTTATAGTGCCGTGACCCCTTGATAAAATTTCCAAAGTTGTCGGGGCCCCTAACAATAAAATTATTTTCATAGCTTGGGTTGTCAGCACCCACGGCAAGGCAAGTAATTTGCGCCCCTAACCTGCAGAAATTTAGCGCTCCCTGAGTCCTTTTATTGGCAACTATAATCACAGGTAGTGTTACTCACTGTGTCTCTGGCTTCACTGTGTCTCCGACTTGGTGGTGTCTCGTAGCAGTGACACCTATGCCGAAATCAGGAGATAGGGTCTCCTCCAGCCCCTTCCACTTCACATTCCTCACCAGTCAGCTGACCTCTAGTCTCTGCCCCCCAGCCATACCATGAACTGAATGGGCACCTGCGAAGAGGCTGAGTGGGAGGCCACAGGCTCCAGGAACAGCCCAGGTTGGGGGACACATGCTCCAGGGATAGCCCTGCTGTGGGTCAGCCGCAAAAAGGCTGGGAGAGCGGTGTGGGCTTCAGGAACAGCCCAGGATTCGGTGACCCTTGACAAATCATCATTCGACCCCCGAGGGGGTCCCGACCTCCAGGTTGAGAACCACTGCTCTAAAGTATGCAAGCCTGTCAGCAGAAACTTACTTAGAGTGGAGATAAACTTAACTTGTAAAAACTAGGGTTGCCATCGTCCCCTCCATACCCTTGTTTTAAGATTGCATTAGACTGTTTTACTTTTTACTTTTCACTGTTTGCAACTGATGAACTATAAATTGTACCACCAAACAAGATGTTTTGTACTTGAGAAGCCTCACTATTTGTGCCTATTCACGTTGTTTTATGACAAATGTTATTAATATAATGCCGCGTACACACGGTCGGACTTTTCGTCTACAAAAGTCAGACAGCCTGTCCGACAGACTTCCGGCAGACTTTCGGCGGACTTTCGACGGACTTGCGGCGGACTTTCTAACGAACAGACTTGCCTACACACGATCACACAAAAGTCCATCGAATTCTTACGTGATGACGTACACCGGACTAAAATAAGGAAGTTCATAGCCAGTAGCCAATAGGTGCCCTAGCGTGGCTTTTTGTCCGTCGGACTAGCACACAGACGAGCGGATTTCGGGGTCCGTCGTAGTTACGAAGTAAAGATTTGAAGCATGTTTCAAATCTAAAGTACGTCGGATTTGAGGCTAAAAAAGTATGTTGAAAGTCCGGAGAAGCCCACACACGATCGGATTACCAGCCAGCTTTAGTCCGTCAGCGTCCGTTGGACTTTTGTAGACGAAAAGTCCGACCGTGTGTACGCGGCATAAAAGTTAATTATACTGTATAACTTTCAATAAAATACTTCAAGATGAAAAACTAGGGTTGCACCGATACCACTTTTTTTAAGACCGAGTATCGATACTTTTTTTTCAAGCGCTCGCCGATACCGATTACCGATACTTTTTTTTAAATGTCATGTGACAGTGGCACTAATATGCAGCACTGATGGGCACTCATAGGTGGCACTGATGGGCAGTAGTTTTTTATTTTCATTTTTTTTTTACAAATTTGTTTTTTACAATTATTTTTATTTTATTTTTTACAATTTTTTTTGTTATTTTATTTTACAATACATTCTTTTTCTTGGGGGGGGGGGGGGGGTGTCAGTGCTTTTTTAATTTTATTTTTTATTATTTTTACAATTTTATTTTTAAATATTTATTCATACCATTATGTTCCTTTTTTTTATCAACACTTTTTTTGGGGGGGGGGGCTTTGGTGAGATGTCAGGGGTCTAAACAGACTCCTGACATCTCCCCTTTGAGACAGGGAAAGGGACTGAGGACACAGATTCCCCAGTCTCTTTTTCTGCAGCCTCAGCTGCACTGAAGATGAATGGACAGGAGACAGCGGCTCCTGTTCATTCATAAACTGAGACATCGTAAACACAGTTTACAATGCTCAGTTATGAGTGAACAGAGTCAGTAAATTACATATATACCGGCTCCTTCCTCCGCTCTCCATCCTGAAAGATCTTGGACAGGGGGGTAGAGGAGCACAGAGGGGGACCGGAGGAGCACATGGAGGACACAGAGGGGGCCTGGAGGAGGACACAGGGGACAGTCAGGAACGATCGGTGCGGTGGTGGGGGAGTTACAAGCACCGATCTTCCTGCGTGGCTTTCAATCAAGCAGCTGATAGCCGTGGGAAGGAAAGGAGGAGAAGCGTCTGTCAGCTGCTTTATTGAAAGTCGCAAAGGGGGAGATTGGTGCTTGTAACCCCCCCCACTGCCGCACCGATCATTCCTGACTGTCCAAGTATCGGCACACATCGGAGCAAGTACTCATGCAAATGCTTGGTATCGGCACCGATACTGATACTGATTCCTAGTAAAAACTGTGAGCAGGCAGCTGTTTATTGCAGCAGAGTTATAGGTTGATTTACTAAAGGCAAGTAGACTGTGCACTTTGCAAAGTGCAGTTACTCCAGAGCTTAGTAAATCAGGTAAAGCTTATATTAATATTAAAAAAACAGCCTTTTTGCTTGCACATGATTGGATGATGGAAGTCAGCAGAGCTTCTGCTCATTTACTAAGCTCTAGAGCAGTGATGGTGAACCTTGGCACCCCAGATGTTTTGGAATTACATTTCCCATGATGCTCAACTACACTGCAGAGTGCATTAGCATCATAGGAAATGTAGTCTCAAAACATCACTGCTCTAGTGCAACTGCGCAAATCAACCCTACTGTCTCTTCTGCAATAACAAACACTTACCTGCCTGCTCTCGTCCTCTATTGAATGTACACTGAGCTGCGCATGCGTGGGATGACATCATTCCCTGACTGACCAATCAAGAGGCCGAAAACCCAACACCCAGAAGTATCCGGAGAGAAGATGACAGTGGCTGGAGTGGAGAGGAATGTAATTGCAGCATTGCTGGAAGGTGGAGGAGAGCACTTTTGGGGGTTTAGTACCACTTTAAGGCTTCATGCACACTGCAACTGTCAAACGCCTGTTTTACAGGGGTTTGACTTTTTTTTCTGCCTCTACACACCCCTCTATGTTAGCCTATGTCTCCGTGCACACAGAGGCACTTACAGGCATTTAGAGGCAGGGGTGATTAGGGGCAGGAATCTGAATGCAGAAAAATTGCATTCAGGAGAGGAGTATTTGGGCAAAAAAATGCTGGCGCTTCTACAAACATGTAAATACTGTTCTGGCCAATGAAATGAATGAGCACCCAAATGCTTGAGGTGCCTGAATGTGTCTAAACCTGCCAAAACCCGTTTGAAAAATGTGTCTTTATGTGGGTTTTTAACGCTGCTTTTATCCTGTCATGAGAAAAGCATTCAAAAGAGCTAAGTGACTGTGCATGAGGACTAAGTATGGGCAGCTTTTAGGTGGCTCAGACACTTTTTACTGATTACCCGCATCATCTTTTAGTTACTGGTAGTCTACAGTGCAAAACTCTCAACACAGACAGCATTGCTTATCTTAAGAACCCCTGCACACCAACTCTCTATGTAACCCTTATAGCCACCTTCACATTACCTCTAATGCCCCATACACACGGTCGGACTTTGTTCGAACATTCCGACAACAAAATGCTAGGATTTTTTCCGACGGATGTTGGCTCAAACTTGTCTTGCATATACACGGTCACACAAAGTTGTCGGAAAATCCGATCATTCTGAACGCGGTGACGTAAAACATGTACATCGGGACTATAAACGGGGCAGTGGCCAATAGCTTTCATCTCTTTATCTATTCTGAGCATGCGTGGCACTTTGTCCGTCGGATTTGTGTACACACGATCGGAATTTCCGACAACGGATTTTGTTGTCGGAAAATTTTATATCCTGCTCTCAAACTTTGTGTGTCGGAAAATCCGATGGAAAATGTGTGATGGGGCCTACACACGGTCGGAATTTCCAACAACAAGGTCCTATCACACATTTTCCGTCGGAAAATCCGACCGTGTGTACGGGGCATAACTGTAACCCTAACACTAGCAGTAATGCTAACACTAATAGACTTCTATGTAATGATTATTTAACCCATTCTATAATCCTTACACTAACCCTCAAACTAACTCTGCATGTGACCCTAACACTAACCTTTAGGCATGTGCAATTCGTTTCGTTCCGAATTCGTTTTTTAACGAATTTCGACAAATTCGTTAATTCGGGAATATCCGAATTAACGAAAACTTGTTTAACAAATTTTTTCCGAATATTCGTAAATTCGATAAAATTGGACATTCGTAAATTCGGGCATTCGTACATTCGTACATTCGTACATTAGTAAATTAGTGAATTCGTAAATTTGTAAATTCGAAAATTCGGAAATCTGAAATAATAGTTAACTAATAATAACTTAACTATTAGTAATTACTAGTAACTTTTAAATTATAGGTATTGTAATTTCCTTTAAAATTTGGCTGTTAGTAAACATAACACATACAAATTTATCCAAAGTTATGAATGATCCGAAAAAATGGAATGGAACGTAATGAATTAATAATAATTAATAACAATAATAATAATAACAACGTTTTATTATTTATTATTATTTATTATTAATTTGTTCCGTTCCATTTGTTTAAATGCAGCATTCGTTTTGGATAATTCGTAACTTCGGATAAATTCGTATTTGTTACGTTCACTGACAGTTAAATTTGAAAGGAAATTACAATACCTATAATTTAATAGTTAGTTACTATTTCAGATTTTTGAATTTTCGGGTTTTTGGATTTTCAAACTTCGAATTGACAAATTTCCGAATTTTCTAATTTACAAATGTACGATTTTACGAATTTACGAATGTATGAATTTACAAATGAACAAATGTAAAAATGTACGGATGTACGAATGAATGAATGTACGAATGAACGAATGTTGGAATTTACGAATGTACGAACGAACGCATTTACGAATTTACGAATGAACGAATTTACGAATTGCGATCATAACGAATGACCCGAAAAACGAAAAAAAAAAATAAACTAATGAAACGAAAACAATAATGAACTAATTTTTTGGCTGTGCACATGTCTACTAACCCTCTTTGTTACCCTTATGCCGCGTACACACGGTCGGAATATCCGACAACAAATGTTGGATGTGAGCTTGTTGTCGGAAATTCCGACCGTGTGTAGGCTCCATCGGACATTTGTTGTCGGAATTTCCGACAACAAAAATTTGAGAGCTGGATCTCAAATTTTCCAACAACAATATCCGTTGTCGTAAATTCTGATCGTGTGTAAACAATTCCAACGCATAAAGTTCCACGCATACTCGGAATCAAGTAGAAGAGCCGCACTAGCTATTGAACTTCATTTTTCTCAGTACGTGTTGTACGTCACCGCATTCTTGGCGATTCTTGGCAACATTTGTGCGACCATGTGTATGCAAGACAAGTTTGAGCCAACATCCGTCGGAAATAAATCCAGGATTTTGTTGTTGGAATGTCCGATCGTCTGTACGTGGCATAACACTAAATGTAAAGCATAACTACATTGCATCTGAAGGGAAATCTCCCCAATGGGATGCAGATGGCAAAAAAAAAAAAAAAAAGCTGACAGGGGTTATAACCCTCCCTTACTCTATCCACAATGAAAAAAAAAGTTTTGCCTTTAGTTCTACTTTAATACTGACCCTCTGTGTAATCCTAACTCGGTTCAAATACTTGCGAATTGGATGCGTTTTTAACCGCATCCATTCGCATTACATGTGAATCGCACCAGCTTTCAATGGTGCGTTTTTAAAAAGGGTCCTGTGTGATTTTGGGTCCGCTTTAGGTGCGAATTCAAGTAAAAATTTGCACCTGAATTGCACCTACACTGGTGCACAAAACTGCACCGGACTCCAGACTGCAAATCCGCACCCGGACATGTGTGAACCCAGCCTCACGCTAACTCTTCCTGTAACCCTCACACTAATCCTCCCTGTAACCCCATGTAACTCTAACCATAACACTAAACATTGTGTAGGCCTAATTATATTCCCTTCTGTAATTCCTGACACTAACCCTCTTAACTCGCCCTTACCTTATGCAAACTCACCCTGGAACTTCAAAGCTGCCTATTCATTTTTTTTCTCAAAGAAGATTTATTGAGAACACAGACATGAAAAAGACAATTACACAATTACAAAGATTCAGAGAAGTTACAGCATACATGACCTTTAGGCAGTTCCATTTTCCAACATTGTCATGGCATCACTTAGTATCAAGACTGTTCTTTCACCAATACATCCTGACTCTTTAATGTACCCTCAAATCATTAATACTACACCAAAATTCACAAGGTAAGGGATATTTCACCGAATTCTAACCAAGACTAAAGCCTCATACACACGATCGGACTTTCCAACGGGAAATGTTCGAGAACAGGCTGTTGGCGGGCAATCCGATCGTGTGTATGCTCCATCGGACAATTGTTGTCAGACTTTCCGCCAACAAATGCTGGCTAGCAGGTTTTCAAATTTTCCGCCAACAAATGTGTGTTGTCGGATTTTGCGATTGTGTGTACATAAGTCCGTCAGACAAAAGTCCAAAGTACAAACACGCATGCTCGGAAGCAAGGACGAGCCAGAAGCGGTCGGTCTTGTAAACTACCGTTCGTAATGAGGAATGAAAATTTGCGATGTGGCAAATTATGAGATCTCCAAATGCAGCGCACATTCTCTTCTTCTTTAACCACTTGAGCCCCGGACCATTATGCTGCCTAAGGACCAGAGGTCTTTTTCCAATTTGGCACTGCGTCGCTTTAACTGCTAATTGCGCGGTCATGCAATGCTGTACCCAAACGAAATTTGCGTCCTTTTCTTCCCACAAATAGAGCTTTCTTTTGATGGTATTTGATCACCTCTGCGGTTTTTATTTTTTGCGCTATAAATGGAAAAAGACCGAAAATTTTGAAAAAAAATGATATTTTCTACTTTTTGTTATAAAAAAAATCCAATAAACTCAATTTTAGTCATACATTTAGGCCAAAATGTATTCGGCCACATGTCTTTGGTAAAAAAAATGTCAATAAGCGTATATTTATTGGTTTGCGCAAAAGTTATAGCGTCTACAAACTAGGGTACATTTTCTGTAATTTACACAGCTTTTAGTTTATGACTGCCTATGTCATTTCTTGAGGTGCTAAAATGGCAGGGCAGTACAAAACCCCCCCAAATGACCCCATTGTGGAAAGTAGACACCCCAAGGAAATTGCTGAGAGGCATGTTGAACCCATTGAATATTTATTTTTTTTGTCCCAAGTGATTGAATAATGACAAAAAAAAAAAAAAAATATTTACAAAAAGTTGTCACTAAATGATATATTGCTCACACAGGCCATGGGCCTATGTGGAATTGCACCCCAAAATACATTTAGCTGCTTCTCCTGAATATGGGGATACCACATGTGTGGGACTTTTTGGGAGCCTAGCCGCGTACGGGGCCCCGAAATCCAATCACTGCCTTCAGGATTTCTAAGGGCGTAAATTTAGGATTTCACTCTTTACTGCCTATCACAGTTTCGGAGGCCATGGAATGCCCAGGTGGCACAAAACCCCCCCAAATGACCCCATTTTGGAAAGTAGACACCCCAAGCTATTTCCAGAGAGGCATATTGAGTCCATGGAATATTTTATATTTTGACACAAGTTGCGGGAAAGTGACACATTTTTTTTTTTTTGCACAAAGTTGTCACTAAATGATATATTGCTCACACAGGCCATGGGCATATGTGGAATTGCACCCCAAAATACATTTAGCTACTTCTCCTGAGTACGGGGATACCACATGTGTGGGGCTTTTTGGGAGCCTAGCCGTGTACGGGACCCCGAAAACCAATCACCGCCTTCAGGATTTCTAAGGGTGAAAATTTTTGATTTCACTCTTCACTGCCTATCACAGTTTCGGAGGCCATGGAATGCCCAGGTGGCACAAAACCCCCCCAAATGACCCCATTTTGGAAAGTAGACACCCCAAGCTATTTGCTGAGAGGCATGGTGAGTATTTTGCAGCTCTCATTTGTTTTTGAAAATGAAGAAAGACAAGAAAAAACTTTTTTTTTTTCTTTTTTCAATTTTCAAAACTTTGTGACAAAAAGTGAGGTCTGCAAAATACTCACTATACCTCTCATCAAATAGCTTGGGGTGTCTACTTTCCAAAATGGGGTCATTTGGGGGGGGTTTGTGCCACCTGGGCATTCCATGGTCTCCGAAACTGTGATAAGCAGTCAAGAGAGAAATCAAAAATTCACGCCCTTAGAAAGCCTGAAGGCGGTGCTTGGTTTCGGGGTTCCGTACGCAGCTAGGCTCCCAAAAAGTCTCACACATGTGGTATCCCCGTACTCAGGAGAAGCAGCAGAATGTATTTTGGGGTATAATTTCACATATTCCCATGGCATGTTTGAGCAATATATCATTTAGTGACAATTTTGTGCAAAAAAAAAAAAAAAAATTGTCTCTTTCCCGCAACTTGTGTCGCAATATAAAATATTCCATGGACTCGACATGCCTCTCAGCAAATAGCTTGGGGTGTCTACTTTCCAAAATGGGGTCATTTGGGGGGGTTTTGAACTGTCCTGGCATTTTATGCACAACATTTAGAAGCTTATGTCACACATCACCCACTCTTCTAACCACTTGAAGACAAAGCCCTTTCTGACACTTATTGTTTACATGAAAAAGTTTTTTTTTTTTGCAAGAAAATTACTTTGAACCCCCAAACATTATATATTTTTTTAAAGCAAATGCCCTACAGATTAAAATGGTGGGTGTTTCATTTTTTTTTTTCACACAGTATTTGCGCAGCGATTTTTCAAACGCATTTTTTGGGGAAAAAACACACTTTTTTAAATTTTAATGCACTAAAACACACTATATTGCCCAAATGTTTGATGAAATAAAAAAGATGATCTTAGGCCGAGTACATGGATACCAAACATGACATGCTTTACAATTGCGCACAAACGTGCAGTGGCAACAAAATAAATACATTTTTAAAAGTCTTTAAAAGCCTTTACAGGTTACCACTTTAGATTTACAGAGGAGGTCTACTGCAAAAATTACTGCCCTCGATCTAACCTTCGCGGTGATACCTCACATGCATGGTGCAATTGCTGTTTACGTTTGACGACAGACCGCCGCTTGCGTTCGCCTTAGTGCGAGAGCAGGGGGCGACAGGGGTGCTTTTTTTTTTTTTTTTTTTTTTTTCTTTATTATTTTTTTGCTTTTTTATCTTATTTTTAAACTGTTCCTTTCATTTTTATTTTTTTTTAATCATTTTTATTGTTATCTCGGGGAATGTAAATATCCCCTATGATAGCAATAGGTAGTGACAGGTACTCTTTTTTGAAAAAATTGGGGTCTATTAGACCCTAGATCTCTCCTCTGCCCTCAAAGCATCTGACCACACCAAGATCGGTGTGATAAAATGCTTCCCCAATTTCCCAATGGCGCTATTTACATCCAGCGAAATCTAAGTCATAAAATGCTCGTAGCTTCCGGTTTCTTAGGCCATAGAGATGTTTGGAGCCACTCTGGTCTCTGATCAGCTCTATGGTCAGCTGGCTGAATCACCGGCTGCATTTTCAGGTTCCCTGTTGAGACAGGAGAGCCAGAGAAAAACACGGAAGACGGTGGGGGGGGGCATTCCCTCCCACGGCTTGTAAAAGCAGTCTAGAGGCTAATTAGCCGCTAGGATTGCTTTTACATGAAAGCCGACCGCTGGCTGAAAAGAATGATACCAAGATGATACCTAAACCAGCAGGCATCATTCTGGTATAACCACTCAAAGTTGTGAATGGCGTACCTGAAGACAAAAAAATGGTTAACAATAAAGCACAGTAAACGGTAAAGTATAAAAAATTGCATACCTGAAAAGCAAACATGATAAAACATAATAACAATAAAACATTGCAGAATAGAATACAGTAAAAAAGAGCAGAACAATAGAGAGAATAGAGAGAGAGAGAACAATAAAACGACAACTATTTTTTTTAATTTTATATATATATATATATATATATATATTTTTTTTTACACTTTTTTTGTAACTAACTTTTATAACTGTAACCGGTTCCAGGTTCGGGTCTCTCAAAATGCGATGGCATCTTGGGAGACCCTGTGAAAGTGTGCCTAGTCTGTGCAATGCTGTACCCTACGCTAATACTCAACTAGTGCATGGTAGCGTTCAAAACATTCACCAATGCAAAGACCAGGATTGTCAGGACAGGAGGGACAATAATAGCGGGTGTCACGCCTATATCCGCGCTAGGTGCAGACACAATATCTTTTTTGGGGGCGTTCGCTGGGTAGGGGTACTCGGGAGGACATAAAGAAAATGCCTCTCATGCAGCCGACTGCATTTGGTTGGGGATGTGAATGGGGGAAGTACGGGCGCTGCAGAAGCGGTGGGTTCCCAATTAGGATTGGCGAATGCAGTAGGAAGGGCACTATGGGCACGACGGGCCTGTGTTTGTCTTTTTGGTGGCAGCGGGACACTACTTGTGCTTGCCACCTCACCAGCTTGAACTGCACTTATGGGACTCGCCACGTCACCAAGTGTTACTGCAGTGCTGGTTTGACTACGACCGGGGTGTACTAGGCCGCTGGCGCTTGCCAGTTCACCAAAACGCTACCAAAAAATCTGTTGGCGATCGCAGGGATCAGGCCTGACTCTGCGAACGCTGCAGTTATGCGTTTTAGTCTTTTGTAAGTGACAGTGATCGATCGATACTGCACTTGGGTGGGCTGGGCTGGGCCGGGCGGAGGGGCAAAACGCAGGTGCTAGCAGGTATCTGGGCTGATCCCGCTAACACTGCGTTTGTGAGAACCCTAAACTGCTGGGGATGCTAGTATAGATCTGATCGGATCAGATATTGATCCGTTCAGATACTATACCACTAAGGGTGGTGTACAGTGCGTGCGTGGGTGTTAGCGGTACTGGCGCTAACCTGACGCTGCCTGGGGCTGGTGCTTGCCAGTTCACCAAAATACTACCAAAAAAACTGTTAGCGATCGCAGGGATCAGGCCTGACTCTGCGAACGCTGCAGTTATGCATTTAGTGTTTTGTAAGTGTCAGTGATCGATCGATACTGCACTTGGGTGGGCTGGGCCGGGCGGAGGGGCAAAACGCAGGTGCTAGCAGGTATCTGGGCTGATTCCGCTAACACTGCGTTTTTGGGAACCCTAAACTGCTGGGGACACTAGTATAGATCTGATCGGATCAGATATTGATCCGTTCAGATACTATACCACTAAGGGAGGTGTACGGTGCGTGCGTGGGTGTTAGCGGTACTGGCGCTAATCTGACGCTGCCTGGGGCTGGTGCTTGCCAGTTCACCAAAATACTACCAAAAAAACTGTTAGCGATCGCAGGGATCAGGCCTGACTCTGCGAACGCTGCAGTTATGCGTTTAGTCTTTTGTAAGTGACAGTGATCGATCGATACTGCACTTGGGTGGGCTGGGCTGGGCCGGGCGGAGGGGCAAAACGCAGGTGCTAGCAGGTATCTGGGCTGATCCCGCTAACACTGCGTTTTGGGAACCCTAAACTGCTGGGGACGCTAGTATAGATCTGATCGGATCAGATATTGATGCGTTCAGATACTATACCACTAAGGGAGGTGTATGCTGCGTGCGTGGGTGTTAGCGGTACTGGCGCTAATCTGACGCTGCCTGGGGCGACGCATATCACCGCCGGGCGATCAGGGGGCTAAACCTTTATTCGGTAATAAACGGCGGGTGCCCTGACACTATAAAAAATAAACAAACTAACCAGCGTCAACCGTAACGGTTATACGGTGATCAGTGGTGAAAGGGTTAACTAGGGGGCAATCAAGGGGTTAAAACATTTATTCGGTAATATATGGGGGTCCCTGACGCTATAAAACGCTGACGGCGAACCTAAATATTCATGTCCCTAACTAGCGTCACCAGCGACACTAATACAGCGATCAGAAAAATGATCGCTTAGTGCCACTGGTGACAGGGGGTGATCAAGGGGTTAAAACTTTATTAGGGGGGGTTAGGGGGGTACCCTAGACCTAAAGGGGGGTAACAGTATCTGTCCCAACACTGTAACTGTCACAAACTGACACTATGCAGTAATCAGAAAAAAAACAAAAAAACAAAAAACAAAAACTGCTGGTGTCAGTTTGTGACGGGGGGGGGGGGGTGATTGGGGGGGGATCGGGGGGGCGATCGGGGGGGGATCGGGGTGTTTTGTGTGCCTGGCATGTTCTACTGTGTGTGTGTGTGTTGGTGCACTCACATTGATGTCTTCTCTCCTCGGGCCGGAACGGAAATTACCGAGCCGAGGAGAGATGACATCATTTCCTTTGCTGCTGTTTAGCATACAGCAGCAAAGGAATGATTCGATTGGCCGGCGGCGATCGCGAGGGGGGGGCCACGAACGGATGGTCTCCCCCTCACCACCGATCGCCGCTGGACAAACGACGACCGCCTCGGGCACCGGGGGGGGGGGGTCCGATTGGACCCCCCACCCGCGGAAGGCAAATCACGTACCCTGTACGTGATTTTGCCTGTCCGTGCCACTTTGCCGAAGTACATCGGCGTGAGGCGGTCGTCAAGTGGTTAATGGGATAATAATGAAGCTGCTTTGCTGGTGCAACTGATGGAGTTATTGCAAACAAATTTTCAAAGGCTTTTTTTTTCTAGTGATATCAAGAATAATATTATTATGTTATTTTTTTTTTATTTGTGCAAGTTACCACAACACCATTATCCCGTCGTTTTTAAGATCAAAGATACAACTATGTTGGTGTCACTTGTTAATTTTACATTGTATTTTTTAAAATGTAACTGTCTACTCCCAAACTGTCATTTGAAGTAAAACACATAGCCAAGTATTATTCTCCACAATTCTTTTATTGTGCATTAAAAAAAAAAAATTAGACATGCTATCTGCCAATAAAACCTAACCAAAGAGTGCATTCTCTGCATCCAAAAATATAGAAAATATATCAAGTCATTGTTCAACCAAAAAAATAATGTCAAAGCAATAACTCCAAGGCCAATAATAAATAACACGTTATCTCCTCCGATTCCGCAACATGTCTGGTTGACGAACGGCCATTCAGAAACGAACTGAAAAGCACAAAATGAAAAGCGCAAACTGAAAAGCGCTAAATAAAAAAGACAAAAAAGAAAAGCGCGAATCAACACTCACCAAACTTCTACTAACATGAAATTAGCAGAAGGAGCCCAAAGGGTGACGCTAAAGAGCTGAAAAAACATGTAGTACGTCTGGTACGTCACTACGTTCATAATTGTTGGCCAACATTTGTGTGACCATGTGTATGCAAGACAAGTTTGAGCCAACATCCTTCGGACAAAATTCCACGGTTTTGTTGGCCAACAATCCGATCGTGTGTACGAGGCATAAGTCAACCGGGGATAGCCTTGGTGTGTCCAACCAGAGAGACCAAAACATGTGATATTTGCCCGGGCACCCTCTATGTTGAAAGATATATTTTTATAGGCGTAGTGTGTCACCCATTTGGGCAATCCAAAGCTGCCTATACATTAGTCATTGCCGGTCGAAGGAAAAAAAAAAAGAACTTGATTCCCCTATTCACATCAATCCTCCCCACTTAGCTATTGTATTCCAACAGTGGGGAGAATTCTTCAATGAATCTACTAACATTTCCCCTCTCTATCTATCTATAAAATTTTGCCAGTGGTTGGGCATTAACACTGATTTTTAGGTTCTTGAGACGCCCAATGGTGAAATGTGTGTCCAACTGTCGGTAACATTTCATATAAAACACTGGTGTCACACTCCCCTGTTGGATTGTCCATCATGCAGAATAAATAGATAGTTGTTATAGAGTGACACCCTCTGCAGTAAGGAATCCTTGCCAGGTCTATGGGAGATATAACAACCTGGCAGGCGATCACCACCCCTAAGCGACTTAAAACTGCAGTGTCATTTCTGGGTGGAATTGGCCCTACAAAAAAGACATTTATCTTTTAAATTTGTAGCATAATAAATAATCAATCACTGATTTAAACACATTGCTTGTCATAACCGTTGATAAATATTAGCATTTTTGGATGATATAGCCTGCGTAAATCTCTGCAGTCACATTAGAAACATAATTTGTTCTCGAGGCAATATGTCTCTAGCTGGCGTATAATTCAAAGATATTTATATAATATAATCTCATTTATATCGATTCAAGCATAGAGGAACAAAACATACTCATTTCATTGTGTTCTCATTATATCTCATACAGAAAAAAAGTTCCCTTCCAGTAACTTCTATTTGTTGGATAAACATTTTCTTAAAAGTTAGTTAAGCCCAATGCAGCATTTGTTAAAACCGTAGGGCTCAGCATAAGTTTCAACTTTCTCTAAAACTGACACAATTAGCACAGACATTCAGGACCACTTTGGTAGACCTGTCAGCTGCTCCATTCGGTCATTTTATAGCAAATTGTGACTATTCCAATCACAGGCAAATGCCAGGATCCTGCACACAAATTTACCTTGACTGCAAATTTCCTTGTAGGCAGGACTGCAGTTGGAGAAACATGGTTCCTTTATGGTTTCCTGAGTCACTGCGGAAGCAATCCAATCGGATGCTGCCACCCCATGTGACTCTAGCAGCCATCTTGGGTCAGCAGAGCCTATTTGAGGCCCTGACTTCCAGGTTTTGCACGAATTTTGCGAATGGGTAGAGTAGGGACAGATATCCTGCCTGGTAGGGACAGTACTAGCAGAAGGGAAAGATTCCTGAGGAGGAAGGAAAGTGTAGAGCTTGCAAACTTCTCTGGACATTTTCCCGTTTGATCACGAGACAGCCAGGCCGCACTCTGCCCCTCCTACCAGGCGCTGTCAGTTCGACTTAGACCTACTCGCTACACACTGCGGGATCTGTAAGTGTTCCTGTTTGTGTCGCCTTTTATTGTAAACTGTCTTTGCATTATTTCAGAAGTTCTTTCATCGCACTTGGACTGCGTGTGTTATTAACGCTTTACCACGCTGCACCCCACCTACATCCCACTAACCTTAAAGTAGAACTTTAGAAAAGAACAATGGCAGACAGCTCGGTGTACAATGTCAGCAATGCTAAGATGAATGATCTCTCGCGCATGTGTGGGAGTGGCGTTATCTTGGCTAGACCAATGAAAATGGCTGAAGATTGGTACCAGGAAGCAGACCAGCCAAAGATGTCAATGGCCGGCACGGAGCTTCAGGACACTGCAGCACTGCAGTGAAGGTTCCACTTTAAAGTATAACTAAAAGGAAAACTTTTTTTCTAGTTTTAGACAGAGGGGGCCACTAGGGAGATTCACCCTCTCTTTTTGTCCTGTTTACCATTATCGCTGGGCATAACAGAAGGGAAATCTTCCAATGGGGACACTATTTTCAGTGATCCAGTGACAACCAGGGATTTGTAGGGAGTTTCCCCACGCTTCCTGTTTTGGCTATGGGACAGAAAGTGAAATAAAATCTCCCCAATAGGACACAGATGGTGAAAAAAACTGACAGAGGTTATAACTCTCCCTTAAAGCGGAGTTCTGACTGGAAAAAAAACCCAAACTTTTAATATGTGGACTTACCTGTCCAGGGAGCCCGTGATGTCGGCACCCAAAGCCAATCTTCGGATCGATTCACGGGTTCTGCCGCCGCCATTTATGGTAAGGGAACCAGGCAGTAAAGACTTTTGGCTTCACTCCTGGCTCCCTACTGCGCATGCACGAGTCGTGCTGTGGGAGAAAATACCTGCATTTGACAGGTATCTGCTCCCCCCTGAAAGGTGCCAAATGTGACACCGGAGGGGTGGAGGAATCCTATCAGTGGAAGTTGCATTTCTGGGTGGAACTCCGCTTTAATCTAAAAAAAAAAAAATTGTCTTTTGTCTAGGGGGAACATAAACAGCAGTTATACTTACCTTATTTCTCATTCCTACAGGTCTTCTCTCAGCTGCACGTCTGTTGGTCTCCAGATGCCACTTTTCGTTGCCACTCCATTGGTTGCCACCACTCTGATGTCATTACATATAATATGGGACCAGAAGTCCTGTACTGTAATGCCGTGTACACACGGGTGGACTTTTCGACCAGACTAGTCCGACGGAACGAATCCGTCGGACAATCTGACTGTGTGTGGGCTTCATCGGACCTGCAGCAGACTTTTTCAGTCAAAATCAAAATTAGATTTGAAACATGTTTCAAATCTTTCCAACGGACTCGAGTCCGGTCGAAAAAACCGCTCATCTGTATGCTAGTCCGACGGACAAAAACTGACGCTAGGGCAGCTATTAGCTACTGGCTATCAACTTCCTTATTTTAGTCCGGTCGTACGTCACCACGTACAAATCTGTTGGACTTTGGTGTGATCATATGTAGGCAAGTCTGTTCGTTCGAAATGTCCATCGGAAGTCCGTCAAAAGTCCGTCGGAAAGACAGTCGGACCTTCGATGCAGAAAAGTCCGCCCGTGTGTACACAGCATAAGGGAGGACAATGAGGGCCGGCCAACAATCCCAAGAATCGGAGAGACGACTAGAAGATCAGCTGCCGGGGAAGTGAGGAATAAAGTAAAATGGCTGTTTATGTTTCCTGGCTTAGACCAAAACAAGCATTTCATTCTTGTGTGCAGTGACATCAGAGTAGGCACTTTCAGTAAGGAAGAGGAGCCTGAATAACTGTGCAAGACTAAAGACAAGACTGGACTTTCAGCTTTAAGGTGATAGTTAAAATCATGGGCGTAGCATAAGTGGTTGCAGGGGTCACAATCCCAACCCCGTCTCTAGCTCCAGGGGGCACTGCAGCCTCCTTGTCATATTAACATATCCTCCACAAAGTGCAGCTTCAATCTGCCCTAGGGCCCCACAGCCATGCTCCAGTACTGGGCTTCCACTTTGCCTTCCACAGTCCACACCCCTCTGTTCTCATTGGCTGGGGAGAAGCTGCGAGCCATTTCCTGAATGGAGAGGAGCATGTGGTGAGAACAGCCCAGGATGGGGAAGTGTCTGTGCTGTGTGCTGGCAACATGGAATGGTAAACAAGCTCAGCGAGAGGAGGAGAGTGCCGTCCTGTAGCCACGATGGGACCGATTTCACTGGTGAAGTAAGACACCGCTCAGTGTCTTCTAGTCACTAGCTGGGATTCTCTGTACCCCCCTCCACCTGGGGATGTCCGCTTAACCTACTTCCCTGACAACTGGGGAAAAGACATGCACCTCAGAGAGGTGACCTTCCCCCAACACCTGCCAACACTGACAGAGAAACCTTCAGAAATTGCTAAAATAAATCCCTTAACTCCTCCTGAGGGGCCCCTGAGTGGCTGCAGGCTCCAGATTTCATGTCACATGGCTTTGCTACCCCAGATCTAAATTTTGCCCCCCCCCCCCCAAAGCCCCCTGAGCACCCCCACCGCCCTGGATGCTATGCCCACTGCTGAGCTTCTTTCCCAGTACTGCTCCTCCTCAGGGCTGAAATCACATTCCTTTACAACACAGCCAGTCAACCATGATCTGCATAGGGTGTATTTGCCTACTGCAACTACACTGTCGTTCCAACCAGGGGATTTCACAGGTCAGAACGGCAACATAAAAGCCAGATACACCCTGTGAAAGCTGATAGACTGTGTGTAAAGGAATGTGATTTCAGCCCTGTGTATTGTGGGGGGGGGGGCTGTTTACAGTGCTGGAATGGGAAAAGAGCTCTGCCAAATGACCTGCCAGGGGTCCCTGTCCTCTGATTCTCCAGCAGTGATCCCTGTCCTCTGATTCTCCACAGGTGAACCCTTTTCCTCTAATGTAAGGAGGAACTCTGGGAACTCTAAACTCTTAAGCCACTTTGAGTATCTTGGCGTGCGGTGGGTGTATCTGCACACACGGTGGAAGAGGTAGGTGGTAGTGGGGGGGGGGGGGGGCAGGTCAACTTTTGCACCGGGGCCTACAAGCTTCAAGCTATGTCTCTGGTTAAAATATAAACTCAAGGACAAAAATGAAATATATAGCAGACTAATATGCCTTGGATTTGGGGACTGCATTCCCTTTTCTTTTTTCTAAAGCTAAGCACTGTATATTTTCTGCAAGTACAGAAAAATACCCATTGATCCTGTCAGAAAACGTAGTTCACTGTAACTTCCTGAACTGAAATCTCAACAACCTGACACATAAAAGTAAATGCGCCGCTCCAAACATCAATACTTATGTGCCTGATGATTCTGATAATGGCAGAGTAGCAGATTCAAAGGGGCCTATCTAGTCCAATATCTACTTGAAAGGAGCACAGGGGAGCACACTTGCAGATTGCCCAGTCCTATTATATACGTAGTAGATCTGCTTCAGCTTATCTCCTCTAGAAGTCACGTCACTCTAACACAATTCACCCTCCCACTGGCGCATTATAGTGGCGTGGCATCAGGAGGTGACAAGCTGAAGATGATCTGCTATATACTTGGACAAGGCAGTCTACCAGTGTACACTCCGGTGCTTCTTTCCGATTGAAATCTTAATAATGTTGTCAGCTTTACCAGCAATCTTCTGTAAACTACAGAGCAACACAGCCTTTTTGTGTTCCAAATCTGGCGGAGCAGCCTAGGCTGACAACACTACTCCTTCAGATACAATACAGTGAGGGGGCATTGACAGAAAGTGGGTCACTGGCGGGATCACCAGGTAAAAATAAAGGAAAACACCTTAAAAAGAAAACTGATGCAACCATCACATCTAAGATTTGGTAAGCTGCAATATATTATGTTTTTGTTTTTGGGTTTATATATGCTTTAAAGCTGATCATCATATTTTTTTTTTTAATTTGATTCAGTTTGAAACTGGTTGCTGGGATATAACTGATATATTTACATACAGTATACAAAGCTGTCATGATTTGTACATGTACATCTTCAGCATCTGACATTTCTGGGTAGAGTGGATGCGTTTCTCTGGTCACACAAGTCCAATAGCAGCTAAAACAGTCCAATTATGTGGGTGTATTGTTTCATTTTTGTGACGTTTCTCTTTAACATGATTACTTATGATAAATCGATTATTTACGTATAAAAAAAATTAAAGGTTATAGATTCCCTTTACATAGAAAATAGAAATTTTATTTTTTTCTTTATAAAGTCTTTCTTCTTTTATTTTTGCTCCAATGATTATCTTAATTTCTTACACCACAAGCCTTCATTTATTAAAATCTTCAAAGACACTGCATGTAAAACAATCTTTTCATCTGTCTGAAGTTCTCACACTGACATGGCACACAGAGAAAGACTATGAGAATAAAGTGCTCATCTTTGGCACTCAGAACACAATGAATTACTTTCAAGAATAATTTCATTGCAAATTGCTCAGATCCAGATAGACTGGGCTCATGTAAGCTTTGTTCTTACGCACCGATAATGACTGCTGCATTCTGAGAAGGACTGCTAATATTGTGCAATGGTAATTCTGTGTGACTCAGTGGCAACAGTGAATAAAAACATAAAAGACCTTTAATCCTTCTGTGTATAGGCAAGTACAGGTTTTCCTCCAACCTGTAGGTGGCACTGTGCCATCATTACAGGTGGAGAGGAGTTTAATAAGGGAATAGTCCCCTTTATGTTATTGTTCTCGGATTTGACACTGAAATCTCTTAAGATCTCAGGCAGCCATCTTGGTGAAGGATTTTATATATTGGGTGACCCACGTCATTTGGGTGTGCCTAGAGTGAGTGGTAGGTCAAGGATAAGTACCAGTTACTTAGTGAAAGAGACTAATGTAGGGTAAGGTTTCTGATGAGAAGTAACAGTACAGGGAGAACTCCTGTATTATGGAGTACTTCCCGGTGTCCATAACAGAAGCGTGAAGAATCTTCATCCAGTAGAAACAATACCACTTGGGTATATCATATACCACCACCCCTCCCGTGGAGTAAATTCTCCAGTAATACAAACCATAAGACTGAAAACAATGTATAAAGTTCTTGCCTTATTCTTATGTCAACCAAACTGTTTATGCCTGATACTGGTAACCTGTTCTCATTAATACAAGATAGTACAGTGTAAAAAAAGACTGATTGTGGTTTCTCCCAGTTTGGGTATCCTGACTACATGTGGTCTTCTGACTGGTCTGATGACATGATAGCTTCTTCTTTTTCTTGTCCTCCAAGTGCAAGTCCTTCCTAAGTAGCTATTGTAGACAGTTGTTGGGTTACAATTTGTCTGATGATCTATAGGTGCCACCTCTTCAGGCTGCCAAGAAAACATGGAGGACAAATCTGTCCCGTTATGGGCTCCAGTGGTCATCTTGTGAAAGCCAGCATCTCCTATTAAATGCAGCATTTCTGTGAGATATGGGCAGCCATCTTTAACACAAAAGTGCTTAAAGCCTAACTTTAGGCAAAAAAAAAAGTTTTCCCTTGTAGTGTGGCTGTGGTCCCACTGCAAGGGTTAAGTGCTCATTTTGTCTAGGGCAGGGGAGAAAGCCATATACTGATCTGATCCTTTGGTTCATGGTGCTCCTCCAAGATCCAATGGTGGACTGTTCGTGGCGTCTCTTCTGCCAGCATCTTGGAACTGTCTTCCGCCACCAACAGGACTTGTGGGGGTCTCAGAGTAATCCAGTAATCTGCATACCTCCTACAAAGGAAGAGCTCCCCAGGCATCCAGTGGCCTGTAAGCTCATATTATATTACTGTTGAAAAGGGCCTCATTGAAAGACATTATCTTCCTGACGGAAAGAGAGGTACCCCCAATATATGTAGCGCCATTGCTGTAAACTGCCTTATGTCTGTGATCATTCAACTGTAAATTAAAAGTAATTTATGAGTACCAATGTCTGTTGACTCCCCCCAATTTTCAGGTACGCTGGTTAGGCTCATCATTATGTTAATGCTGTTCAGTCCAGAAATACTGTGAGCCCAGAGTAATCGATGGAAATCCCCTGAGGGCAGATCCATAACATCAGGGGCTCACAGGAAGTAGGGGTTGAATAACTTGGGTTGAATAACTTATGCTCAGCCCTAAAGTTGTCATTCAGCCCTAAAGACTGGTGGCATATAGTTGCAGAAAGGAATTACTGCAGGGGACAACTCTGAATTTAAAGTGAGTATTGCAAAAGGTTTTTTATTTTTACTGTTCCTGGGCAGCTCATATATATAAATCTTTTTTTAGTTGATTTCTCTTTTAGGACTCGTAGGTGAGGCCTAGGCCCAGGGAACCCAGTCACGGAAAGACCAGGCACACAGTACTTGATGTTGTAATGAGAAAGACATCTATATGAGATAAGGCTGCACACCCCAACTGAATTGTAAATGGGGAAGGTTCCCCCATGGGGTTTTTTAGCAGCAAAATATCACAAATTATATAATGTATAACAGTCTTTTATTAAATTAGTAAAGGTCACATAGTAAACATTCAAATATGAGCTCTGGTGTTGAGGCATTGTACATATACCAGGATGCAGCATTGCCAACATACATTTGTACAGCATTACAAATAATAATTGCTATATTAAAAAAAACGACGTGTTTCAACCTGATTAGTCATGGTCTTCATCTGGGGGATAGTTTGCTCTAAAGCAAATGCATCAAATTTTAATTTTCAAACACATTTTCAATATGCACCAATTACATGTACATAAACATTGTTATATTTACCACTGAAAGCTAGAATGAATAGCCTCAGAGCCAATAGTCTAAAATCAGTTGAATGATCCGGCGGACCACATGGCCATCTGCACCTCCCCCGAGAGAAGAACCCAGCCCAGAAGGCTTACAAGAAGCCACGTTTTATGCCCTCCCGGAAGGGAGGGGGTACGGCACCAGAAACAATTCTCCCAGCTGTTGATGATATGTCAAGAAGGAGTATAAATTAGTATAATACTAATGAACCATGGATTCCAAGAAGGGATCGTGTCTAATTATCAGTGATCAAAAGAGGAGAAGTATGGCTCTTATGGAAAAATTACCAGGGAGCCTAAAAATCAAAAGTAATAAATATGGATTTAAATTCAATGTGCTACCAATAAAAATGTTCTACCGCAGCTACCATACTAGCCAGGCTCCTCAGTCAGGTAATTAAATGCTACTTACTTTTGGCAGTGAATTTAGAGTATCCGTATGTCCAGGTATTGCATGGGACCATGGGCCGATCCTCATGCTGCCTGGTTTTAATATGTTGCCTTATATTATGTAAGAAAACCTTAAAGCGGGGTTCCACTGTCTACAACGTTTTTTGTTTTTTTGGAAAATGACAAAGATTATTTCATTGAAATATGTTACTCACTTGTTCTGTTTTTGTTGCTTTAGGATGTCGGTTTTCTCCCCAAAAGTTAACTTTTAAATATTTCGACTGACGGTTCTCATCTTACCTGTGGGCATGTGAAGCCCACAGGCATCCTCTTCCGGGATATTGTGCCGCTGATCGACCAGCATGCACTGCCCGTTGTATTCCCGATCTCGCGCATGCGCAGTAACCTTAAATCAGAGCGCCGTCAACAGCCAGGCCGCCGCACTGACTCCTGGGAACAGTGACACAAGCTCCCAGGAGCCCGTGCGGCTAATAGGAAATGACGAGTTAGCCGCACTATATCCACCCATATCCGCAAATTGCACATCCAGGAAATAAACAAGATGATCTGCAAAACAAAGGTACAGTGCAAAAAGAAAAAAAAAAGTTCAGTTTTTATATTAGGACATTAAGGTAATCCTCTTGAGCTATTGTCATAAAATAGGGTGGAGCTCCGCTTTAAGGTGGATGCCGATATCACCTCCCCCCTTCCAGGTGTTGGCACAAAGGGCACTGATGAGCAGCCAACGCGTGGCTCCCTCAGCATCCCGGAAGGCCGTAGCCCCGACCATTGTCGTCACTTCCGTCGCAAAAACGTGTGACGTCATGACACGCCACGCACGCAGGATGAATCATGCATGCGTGGCCAGAAAACAATGTCCGGAAGTGATCACGGGACCCCGTCGGCAAGAAAGTGCTCACCCCAGTGGCCAAAAGGGTGTATGGCCGCCATGTGAAGCATAGTGAGGGAATGCAGTATAACCACACTCCCCCTTCTTGCCAGGAAGCCAAAAGGGCACCAGGACTCAATCTCAGAGAGGCCAATAGATGTGCTGCGGGTCCGCCAGAATCTACAACCAGAAAAACAACATAATTAATGTCGTTTGACAGAATTATTTAGTTAATAGACATTATACATTGTTAAATTCATTGTTCATACATTTATTTCATTTTATTTTACATTCAAGCTGTGCGTACATTCAATGAATATACCTCTGTGACTGCAATTTCACAATAAATTTTTGAAAAAGGAAAACATTATTTTTATAAGCTTGTTCAATAAGAATATTATTGAGTTTTTGCCAGACGCAAAACCCTGCAGAAACGGAGCAAAAGAGATGGACTCCTTCAGGCCGGGGTATGTTGTAGCCCGTAACCTGAAAATCGATCTCTGCTCCCGCTGCAAAAGAGTTTTATTCCAATCACCGTCCCGATCGGGAATATGAACTCGATCTAGGGCGGTGAAGAAGACCTTGGGCATTTTATAGTTATGTCTGAGAACTACATGTCTGCCTAGTGGCAAATATCGATTTCCGATCTGCATGCTATAAATGTGTTTGGTAATGCGGTGCCAAAACTCTTGTTTTGTCTTTCCTATGTAGAATGCGCAGCATTCACATAACATGAGGTAGACCAATCCACGAGTTTGGCAATTGGCAAAATGGACAGGGCGAAAAATTTCACCATTGGGAAGAGAAAAGATTTTTTCTTTCTTAATAAGGGGGCAATAAAAGCAATGTCCACACGGGAAAGAACCCCGTCCTGGGCAATGTTTTCTCCCAGACTCCCCTTTATATTCACTCTGAACCTTTGACAGATGTGGCTCTTTTGTATGTAATAGATGGGGTATGAGAGACATATGGTTGGACCTTTGGATCATCCGTAAGTATTGTCCATTGTCTTTGAATTATTTCTTTTATCTGTTTATATTATTTGGAAAAACGTATAATTATCCTGGTTGGATCACAGTCTGAGATATTTTTAGATTTATGATGGAAAAGAAGTTCTTGTCGAGATTTTACAGCCGCTCTATTTTAAGCTTTACGCAGACAAGAACAACTGTAACCTCTCTCCAGTAGCCGGTTTTGGAGTTTGCCTGCTTCCTCTCTAAAAAGGGTATAGTTGGGACAGTTTCTGCGAAGTCGCAGGTACTGCCCATATGGAATAAAATTTTTTAGCATGGTTGGGTGAAAGCTGTCAGCGTGCAGCACTGTGTTACCAGCCGTACTTTTTCGGAACAGAGTACTGCATAATTTCTCTTCAGTGTTATGAAACACTTGAACATCAAGAAATGTGATGGTGTTTCTGTCATGCACCATTGTGAATTTTAAATTAAGATCATTGATGTTGATCCTATGAAAGAACTTCAACAACATCTCCTCAGGCCACTCCCAGATGACAAAGACGTTGTCGATGTATCGGAGCCATGAAGAGACATGGCTCATATACTCGACAAGGTCCTCGCCACCTAGCAGGGAATTTTCCCAGATTGGTGTAAAATGGGGCACAACATGTCCCAATCGCTGCGCCCTGTACCTGGAGGTAGTGGGAACCATCAAACGCAAAAAAATTGTGGGTTAGGATATATTCAAGACCACTCAGTAAATTCATTCAGAGCTCAGTCATGACGGGAGCCTTGTTAGAGGATCCTTTGTATAGCAGCCAATCCCTTGCTGTGAGGGATTGAGCTGTACAAGGCCTCCACATCTATAGCAACAAGGATAGAGTCATCATAAATAGTTAATTCCTCAATAGTTTGTAAAAAATTAAACATATCTTTAACAAAGGGTGGCATGCTTATAACATATGGTTGTAAATATGCATCTATCACTCTACTCCGGTTTTCGGAAATGCCTTCGTTACCAGAGACTATTAGAGGTCCCGTAGGGTTTTATGGGGTCCTTTGTGTACTTTTGGGAGGCTATAAAAAGTAGCCACCCTTGGATGTTTAATCCGTATAAATTCATAAAGGTCTTTTGAAATAATGCCTCCTTTATATGCTTGATCAACAAACATTTAAAACTCCTTGTTAAATTGGTCAATTAATCTGGTCGGAATGTATCTATACCAAGCTGGATTATTCAGAATTTTCTGACGCAGAGATTTATAGAAATGATTGTCCAATGATTGTCCATTGATGTTGTAGCTATCTTGTATATTGTATAGAGGTTAGCGATAATGAATAATAACAGCTTTTCTAGGCATTGATATAAAGTGATATAGCAGTTGGTGTTTACACAGTGTTACCAGGCTTGGGCCTGTATTACAGAACGGCTCCCGCTGGAGGGGTGGCGTTTTTTTGAAGTGCAACGGGACTGCACTATAATGCTGCTGGGAGGCGCCCCAGGTCACTAGTCCAGGTACTGGAATATTTCCTCTAGGCAGGTGTTGTCCCTATACTAACCCTACTCCCCAGGAACCTCTCCCTGCACTTTGCACTTTCTATCGCCAGCAGGGTCTCCTACCACCCACTCTAGGTGCGCTTAGATGATGCGGGTCACCCTATTATATAGGGTCCCACACCAAGATGGTCGCCTGAAATGTCGAGAGATTACAGCATCCAGTCAGGCAGCTGACCTCTCTGAGAGACTGCTAGAGTCCATGAGGGGACAATTCCCCTAACAGATTCCACTCCATCTGTAATAATGGCACAGTGCCACCTACAGGACAAAGTGAAAACCTGCACCCGCCTACAGGCTACACTGTTACCTTGTGCAGCCATACTATTTGCATGGTAAAGGCTGTAAGAGAGTTAGATATGAGCAACTCATCTGTCACTGAACATTGTGACACAAAAATTCTCCCACAACCTGACCTCTGCATGACAGCCATATGGGGAACTGGAGGGCAGGGCTGAACTAACATTGTTAATGCTGAAAATAAACAAAAAAGTCTCTAAATATAGGAGGTATATGTATTTATACTTAAGCAGTTATTATTATTATTATTATTATTATACGAGATTTATATAGCGCCAACAGTTTACTCAGCGCTTTACAATGTATAAGGGGGACAACACAATTACAGTACAATACAAAAAGGTACAGTTCTTCCTGATCTGTGCAGTAATCCAGTGTGAAGCTTTGCTTCTGTGCAGGAGCTTTCTCCTGTAATAAAGACCGCTCACTGCTGATCTCTGTCTTTGTGCAGGGTGACTGGTCTTGTCTCCACCCCCTCCTGTAGGTTTTTCTGCAGGCAGCCTGTAGTGGGTGGAGCCTGCTGGGGCCCTCCCACAGATCTGCTCTCTGCACAGGCCATGTACAGCACAGTGATGCTGTCCATGTACAGCACAGTGATGCTGTCCATGTACAGCACAGTGATGATGTCACGGCTACATTTACAAGAAAATGACTGGCTTTGCAGCAGCATTCGGTGCACACAAAGTGGATTTATATCCTATATTGCTATTGAGAAATACACTATATTACCAAAAGTATTGGGACGCCTGCCTGTACACACACATGAACTTTAATGGCATCCCAGTCTTTGTCTGTAGGGTTCAATATTGGCCCACCCTTTGCAGCTATAACAGCTTCAACCCTTCTGGGAAGGCTGTCCACAAGGTTTAGGGGTATCTCTATGGGAATGTTTGACCATTCTTCCAGAAGCGCATTTGTGAGGTCAGGCACTGATTTTGGATGAGAACCTGGCTCGCAGTTTCCACTCTAATTCACCCCAAAAGTGTCCTATTGGGTTGAAGTCAGGACTCTGTGCAGGCCAGTCAAGTTCCTCCACCCCAGACTCACTCATCCATGTGTTTATGAACCTTGCTTTGTGCACTGGTCCAAATCATTTGGTGGAGGGGGGGATTATGGTGTGGTGTTGTTTTTCAGGGATTGGGCTTGGCCCCATAGTTCCATTGAAGGGAACTACTAAGGCGTCAGCATACCAAGACATTTTGGATAACTTCATGCTCCCAACTTTGTGGGAACAGTTTGGGGATGGCCCCTTTCTGTTCCAACATGACTGCACACCAGTAAAAAAAGCAAGGTCCATAAAGACATGGATGAGCGAGTTTGGAGTGGAGGAAATTGATTGGCCTGTACAAAGTCCTGACCTCAACCAGATAGCACACCTTTGGGATGAATTAGAGTGGAGACTGCAAACCAAGCCTTCTCGTCCACATCAGTGCTTGACCTCACAAATGCACTTCTGGAAGAATGGTCAAACATTCCCATAGACACACTCCTAAACCTTGTGGACAGCCTTCCCAGAAGAGTTGAAGCTGCTATATCTGCAAAAGGTGGGCCAACTCAATATTGAGCCCTACGGACTAAGACCTTGATGTCATTAAATTTCATGTGCGTGTAAAGGCAGGCGTCCCAATACTTTTGGTAACATAGTGTGTATTCGTACTTGTGTTTGTGCCAGGGTTCAGCTTCAAAGTTGATGGTGTTCATATTTGTACAGGTTCAGTTTTAACCCCACCAATCCTCTTGTGTATGGTGTTGAAAAGCATCCTCTGCAGTAATGGCTAATTCTAGGTCTGGGCTACAACACAGCATTACACATTTAATGCACCATCAGAATCCTTCAAACCCTTCCAAAATCAAACTAATTATATTACTGGCAGAGTAACTAACAAAATTAATCTAATTAGATTCACTTAAGATTTGGAGGATACTTTCTATATGAACACATTTCTTCCCCAGGGCATTGCACTCAGTGCTCTCCTGATGCGTGTACATTTTACTGGAGGAATAAGAAGAGTGGAAAAGGACACCGAATCCTATACACTCCATAACGTGGTATATTAATTAACTATCCGATGACCATAATCTAGCAAGAAAAACCTTTTCTATTGGTTGTATAAAGCTGACCTCCAGCCTTCCTTTCAGCATTGCACAATTGTACAGGCTCCTCTCCTGTACTGAAATTTCTTACTGATTTCACTGCACACTGTGAGCTTCTCACAGTGTTTTTTAGAAGCAGCAGGAAGTCAGATAGAGCCCGCCTCATTTCCTGGCTGGAGGACGTCCAGCAGAATTTAGTCCCAGTTGCAGGTAACAGATCCGAGCGCCTGATTGGCGGAGAAGCGGTTTAGTGTTAGGAAAGCGAATATTCATTCGCTTTTCTAACACAGCTGAGTGACCTTTGAGCGCCCAGCATGGCGCTTGCAGGTCACCTTTTTTGACGCCCATTACAGCCTATGGCTCTAATCATGTGCTTCAAAACCACCCACCGCTGTAATTCAGGCACCCTGTGCCAGAAAAGGTGCCGGGCGCCTAAATAGGGGGTGGCAGCGGCTGCATGAATCTATCTATTGGTGCTAAAGGGGTTGGCAGGAGAGAGGGGGCGGCGCCCATGCACCCTTATGGACGCACCGCAACTGTTTAGTCTACTCCTCCCCATCCTGACTGTTCCGGACCACCCCTTTCATTTATTAGATTTCAGTTCTTTGAATTATGGAGGCTCAGCATCACCTGCAGGCATTACCTAGGGTGGTCCATAGCTCTCAACTGTCCCTGATTTAGAACAAAGTCCCTCTTTCCTCCTCATTTGTTTGGTCTAATCTATATAGTTGTATTTAAAATGTACTTTTTATGTTTCTCAGTGCTGCACCTTTTATCCAATTACTAAATTGCTACATTTGTAAATTTCAAAAGTCAGTATAAGCCCCGGTTCACACAGGGGCGACTTGTCAGGCGACTTAGCCCCCTGACAAGTCGCGTCCCGTTCTGTACCACAGAACCGTTCTAATAGGAGCAACGCAAGTTGCTCCGACTTAGAAAAAGGTTCCTGTAGTATTTTTGGGGTGACTTCAAGCGACTTGCATTGACTTCTATACAGAAGTTTTTTTGCAAGTCGCCGCTGAAGTCGTGTGCAGGTCGCCTCGGTGAGTCGTCCTGCAAGCCGTGTTGCCCCTGTGTGAACCAGCAGTAAAGGAATAGTAGTGGTAAAAAAAAAGCACTTGTGGGTTTAAGGGTCCGTTCACACCACATGCAGTCCAGCACATTTTTTCTGCATCAAAAATGCAATTTACATGGTTTCCAATGGCATAGTTCACACCAGTGCAGTCATTTCCAGGGCTTTCCAGTTCCAGAAAAAAAACGGAGAACATGCTGCATTTTACCTGCACTTGACTGTACTGGAACGTGGTAAAACAAATAAAAAATGCACCAGAATACACTGGAACGCATCAAAAACGCATAAAAAACATACAGACCACAATACAGTAAAAAAAAAAAAACAGGAAAAAAGAAGAAATAAAGCATCTGGAAATGCATCAAAAACACACCGGAACGCGCCAAAAACGCGCTAAAAACACGCATGCAGAAACGCATCCGGGAACCGATCTGGAGTGCGCTTTTGTGGTGTGAACCAGTTCTAAAGGAGAAGTACAGCCAAAGCTTGTTTCATCCTGCACTCCTGCTAAAGCCCGCTGTCGGCTGACATCACAGAGCCAGTCCAGGCTCGGGCAAGATCGCGACCATATGGTTGGGATCCGCCCACAAGCCTGGAGCGGCACGCGGCTCAGCCTCTCAGGGGGCCGCTGAGAGCCTAAGCCAGCCGTTCCCACCCCCTCCACAGTCCAGTGCTCCAGTGAGTGAGGGGAGGGTGGGCACAGCAGACTTACTGTCACCAACTCTCTGCTCAGGGAGCTGTGAGAACCGAGCGATCGGTGGAGTTTGATCGCTTGGTTCCCAGTTTAGAGCCGGCGTGGGACAGATGCAGCATCCACCCAGGTAAGTATGATTGGGGGAAAAAAATCCCATACTTCTCTTTTAACTAATCATTTTTTTTTGTATAATTCTCCTATAAGGTGGCATGACATGTTATCATCTCAAAAAGATGGGAGGTATTGGGTGATCTGCATATAATTGTAGTCTGCCTGGAAACCCTTCTTGCTCCAAACTGACACCCATTCAACTCATTTTGAGATTCCCATAACTCCTCTCAAGAGCCTGCCCACTGCTTATATCAGGACTGAGGGCCCTTGAAAGAAGAACTGCATGTGAGTACTGCAATGTTTTCAGGAAGCTATAAATAGCACACTGCTGGTCCCTCCCATCAGCCATACTCTGCCTGCATTGCATAGAGTAACACAGAGACCCAGTCAGCTAGTATAAATATGGATATATGATGAAAACAGAAAACGTTTTATACAAAAACTGCATTACCTTGTTGACAAGGAGGGGAGGAGGCAAAATAAAAGCAAAATAAACTTCAGCTTTCAGAAAACAAACCTCCATTGGATAGGGTGACGGAGGACACTGTCCCTGGACCAAGTCTGTCCCCGGTTTTGTCCCTGGCACGGATCGGTGCTGCGGTGGGGGGAGTTACAATCACAAATCTCTCTGTGCAGCTTTCAATGAAGCAGCTGACAGCTGCTTCTCCTCCTCTCCCTCCCGCAGCTGACAGCTGCTTCTCCTCCTCTCCCTCCTGCAGGTGTCAGCTGCTTCATTGAAAGCCACACAGAGAGATTGGTGATTGTAACTCCCCCCACCGCAGCACTGATCATCCCTGACTGCCCATCAAATGTACCTAATCTCTGGGCCCCCGTGCCCTCCTCCGGCTCCTCCTTAGGCTCCCCGGGTCCTCCTCCGGTCCCCCTCTGTGGTCCTCTGCCCCTCCCCCCATCCCAGATCTGTCAGGATGGAGAGCGGAGGAAGTAGCCAGTAAATATGTAATATGTAATTAACCGGTTCCTTCCTTTTCCGAATTGTAAAAAATAATAAAAATAAAATAATAAACAAAAAAATGGACACTGTCTATTGCTCTACTGACACTATCCACTGCCCTACTGACATCATCCTGCACATACTACCCACTGCCATATACTCTGCACCCCTCTCCCTTAGCTGATCATTATATTAGTGTCACTGTTGATGTTGATGTCAGTGTCAGTCGGTTAAGCCAGCCATAGATGATTAGAATCTTACCTGGTTTAGCAGGGACCAGCTAAGATTTAAACCATCTATGGGTGAACCCCCTAAACTCTGCACATAGTGCACCCCCTGAACTCTGCAGTCTGTACATAGCACACCCCTGAACTCTGCACTCTGCACATAGCACACCCCTGAACTCTGCACTCTGTACATAGCACACCCTGAACTCTGCAGTCTGCACATAGCACACCCCTGAACTCTGCACTCTGCACATAGCACACCCCTGAACTCTGCACTCTGTACATAGCACACCCTGAACTCTGCAGTCTGCACATAGCACACCCCTGAACTCTGCACTCTGCACATAGCACACCCCTGAACTCTGCACTCTGTACATAGCACACCCCTGAACTCTGTACATAGCACACCCCTGTGCTTCTTTGGTAAGAATAAAATAAAAAATATGCATTGAAAAGTTTTTTCTCTATCTTATCTTTTTTATATTTGGTATTCATATCCCAAAAAATTCTAAGAAGTTTATTTTTTTAACTCATGGACCAAATGTGAGAAATAACGTATATATCATACAATCATTCCATAAACACATACTACATACACTGCATACAGTATCTCACAAATGCTTGACAGTAGGGGCAAGAGCTGTACACGTGGGAATGTTACTCATTTTGCTCTACAGTTTTCACCAACTGTAATATTAGGTCATGCTCTGTGCTGTGCAGAGGATATGCCAGAAAATGCTCACATGGATTTGGATGTTGTAATCTGCTGATATGTGCTATATACAGTATTAACACAGTAAAGTTACAATGCAAATGTTCATTCAAGCAACACAATAAATGTTTAGTCAGATATATTAGTGAACTCAAACTGCTCAATAGAAAATATACACTATATTACTAAATACATACCACTCTGCTCTGTACACTGCACTGTACTTTCTTTACTGCATACCACTCCACTCCAGACACAGAATGTACAGCACAGTGTACAGAGTGGAGGGGTATGTATTATTAAATGTACAGCACAGTGTACAGAGTGGAGTGGTATGCAGTATTGAGTGTATAGCACAATGTACAGAGTGGAGTAGTATGCAGCATTGAGTGTATAGCACAGTGTACAGAGTGGAGTGGTATGTATTACTGAATGTATAGCACAGTGTACAGAGTGCAGTGGTATGTATTATTGAATGTACAGCACAGTGTACAGAGTGGAGTGGTATGCAGCATTGAGTGTATAGCACAGTGTACAGAGTGGAGTGGTATGAATTATTGAGTGTATAGCACAGTGTACAGAGTGGAGTAGAGTGGTATGCAGTATTGAGTGTATAGCACAGTGTACAGAGTGGAGTGGTATGTATTACTGAATGTATAGCACAGTGTACAGAGTGGAGTGGTATGAATTATTGAGTGTATAGCACAGTGTACAGAGTGGAGTGGAATGTATTATTGAATGTATAGCACAGTGTACCGAGTGGAGTGGTATGCAGTATTGAGTGTATAGCACAGTGTACAGAGTGGAGTGGAGTGGTATGCAGTATTGAGTGTATAGCACAGTGTACAGAGTGGAGTGGAGTGGAGTGGAGTGGTATGCAGTATTGAGTGTATAGCACAGTGTACAGAGTGGAGTGGTATGTATTATAGAATGTATAGCACAGTGTACAGAGTGGAGTGGTATGCAGTATGAGTGTATAGCACAGTGTACAGAGTGGAGTGGTATGCAGTATGAGTGTATAGCACAGTGTACAGAGTGGAGTGGTATGTATTATAGAATGTATAGCACAGTGTACAGAGTGGAGTGGTATGCACTATAAAAGGTACAGAACAGTGCTCACTGCAGTGCAGAATGTACACTATGGTTTGCAATGGGATGAAGTATATAATGCACAGCACAGTGTATTGGGTGGTGTAGTATACCATACAGAATGTGCAGCATAGAGTAAAGAACGGAGAGATGTGATTGGACAAGACAATGTCAGTAGTAAATTATACCAGTCATTCCTTGATGTGAGGAAGATAAACCATTTTAACGCATCAGGATGAGTCACGATAGATTTTTGTATTCACAGCTCCCATTTAAAAATAGGCAAAGCTGGATACTTATTTATGATGAATGAGTGGTATAGTTTTATCTCCATCCATCCATCGGAGCATCACCAGCTATGGTTTGGTCCAGTAAACACAGCACAGCGTTCAGGTGGACAGCGCTGGTCTACAGGTCATCATGCAATACTGCTGAGACAGGTAAAATCTCGGCTCGGAGTGCTCTGCAGAGAGGTTGCAATTTGTCTTGTTACATGGTTAGCTCACTGACAGATGTGCGGAGATATATCAGCGTGATACGTGCCATTATTAGATGCCAGTTGGACAGAGAAGAAATGTCTCCCGAGTTTATTTCCAAACTGTAATGTTTGGGAAAATCAAAATGTGAAACAGACAGATCTATGTGTGTGTTTTGCATTTTGCTTTCTTTTTCTTTTTTAAATATTAGAAATTGATTCCAGCTGCTGCTGGAGCGTGAAGGCCTCGCCAACCGACACACTGACAGAAGGAGAAAAAAAATAAAAATCCTTGTAATCTGTTGAGCATTTTTGTCCGGTGAAATCATTGGTAATTCTTCAAAGGTGCTGGATTACCCACGGCTGCAGCCTGGGATCTGTCTTCTGCTGAACACTTTACTTTGCTTTTCATAATTCATGTTCCAAATCATTAAACCTGACATAAACTTTAGACTTGTTTTTCTAGTTGAAAGGTCCTTTAAGGGGAGGCCAGACTGCAACTCTTCCTCCAGTCCAACGCCCATCATTGTTTTTCCAGCGGGAGTTGTAAAAGCCACTATTGCCTTTAAAATATTATTGAGTTCTCACTCCCATAATAACATGGAAGCTGACCGTAGTGGATGAGTGAAATAACTGTCAGAACAAGAGGACAAGGTGCAAACATATAATATAGAAGGAAAACTATAATATCTAAAAGATCCAATTTTCGGAAATCCTTTTTACGTTTCATATTTGATGTTACGGCCAGACTCCCTCTGCGTTTCTAGAAATGATTCGATCTGGTGTTATGTTTCAAATGCCGCTTTATGCATTGACATACGTCCTTAGACCCAGTCTGTCCAGACGTATGGTCACTGACAACAACTTACCTGGCACTATCCACAGGCAACTTAAAGTGTCACTAAACCCACATCATAAAAAACTATCAATAAATGGTGTATTACATGCTGTTCATACTCACTCAGTCACTATGGGATTCGTTTTCTGTATTCTGCAAATAACCTGGTTGATCCTGCTGTTTTCTATCTTCCCCTTCTGTCCATGTCCCCAATTCAGCTAGGGATTTTCCAGAGCAGTGTTGGCAGCTCTGGGCATGCTCAGTTTTCAATGAGTTTTTATGCTGAGCATTTCCTTCCTATCATATCTAAGCATGTGACTATAGAGTCACACATGTGGGTGTATACACAGTGGTAAATGACAGCCCACTCCCTCCCTCCAGCTAAACACAATGGGGATGGGATATTACATCTTGATTGATGGAGGATTCTCCCCCCTGTTATTCTAAAGCCTCGTACACACGATCAGATTTTCTGAGTGGAAATATGTGATGACAGGCTGTTGGCGGAAAATCCGACCGTGTGTACGCTCCATCGGACAATTGTTGGCCAACTTTCCGTAGACAAATGTTGGATGGCAGGTTTATAAATTTTCCGCGGACAAATGTGTGTTGTCGGATTTTCCGAGCGTGTGTACACAAGTCCGTTGGACAAAAGTTTAAAGTACAAACACGCATGCTCGGAAGCAAGGACGAGCCAGAAGCGGTCGGTCTTGTAAACCAGTGTTCGTATTGGAGAATTAACAATCGTGACGTGGCAAATTATGAAATCTCGAAATGCAGCTCACAATTCTCTTCTTCTTTTTTTTTTTGAAAATTTATGTTTATTCACATTTTGTTAAACATACATACAAGGCAAAACATAACTTGTATACCAACCCCCCTCCCCCTCCCACCCAACAACCTCCCTCTACCCCTTCCAAAGCCCTCCTCCCCCCCCCTCCCCACAGCCCGTGAAACAATCCATTACATTATATGAACATATTCAATTCCATGGCTTTGTTGACAGAAACCATAAGTTCTTAGTGATAATGCATTACACCATTCTTACAAGAAGAAAGTTTTCCACCTGGTCACACCTAGAACTTAATTCTCTTCTTCTTTAATGGGATAATAATGAAGCTGCTTTGCTGGTGATACTGATGGAGTTATTGCAAACAAATTTTCAAAGGCTTTTTTTTTCTAGTGATATCAAGAATAATATTATAATGCTTTTTTTTATTATTTGGGCAAGTTACCACAACACCATTATCCCGTAGTTTTTAAGATCAAAGATACAACTATGTTGGTGTCCCTTGTCAATTTTACATTGTATTTTTGTTAAATGTAACTGCCTACTCCCAAACTGTCATTTGAAGTAAAACACATAGCCAAGTATTATTCTACACATTTTTTTTTACTGTGCATTAAAAAAGAAAACAAATAAAATTAGACATGCTATCTGCCAATAGAACTTAACCAAAAAGTGCATTCTCCGCATCCAAAAATATAGAAAATATACCAAATCAAATCATTATTATTCAACCAAAAAAATAATGTCAAAGCAATAACTCCAAAGCCAATAATAAATAACACGTTATCTACTCCGATTCCGCAACATGTCTGGTTGACGAACGGCCGTTCAGAAAGGAACTGAAAAGCATGAAATGAAAAGTGCTAAATGAAAAGCGCGAAATGAAAAGCGCGAATCAACACTCACCAAACTTCTACTAACACGAATTTAGCATTAGGAGCCCAAAGGGTGGCGCTAAAGAGCTGAAAAAACACGTAGTACGTCACTTCGTTCGTAATTGTTTGCCAACAATTGTGCGGCCGTGTGTATGCAAGACAAGTTTGGGCCAACGCCCTTCAGACAAAAGTCCATGGTTTTGTTGGCCAACAATTCGGTCATGTGTATGAGTCTTAAGACAGGTTGGAGGAGCGTGACACAGCCTGTGACTGGCAGAATTCCACCCACACCATGTTATTGCCAAAAAATAATAAAGATTTGATAGTAAATATATATTCGTATGATGATTTAAAACGGTTTATTGATATTAATTATTTATTTTTACTTTGTATCCCAAAGGCTGTTTTTTTTTTGTTTTATTTTGAACATGTAACCAGCAGCAGAGAAATAGAAACAGACTGGGAAAGAGCTGGGTCATGTGACAGCTGTATATCGAAAAGAAGGTACTTTGATTTTTGAAAATTAAAATAATTAGAGTGCCATCATCCATATACAGAAATAGAAGGAACAATGTAAAATAAGCAGTGTGTGTTTAGTATCACTTTAACTCTTCAATAAGACAAATAAGTTAAATCCAACACAATTTTACTTTAGCTAATTACAGTACAGATGATGTTTTCCAGTCTTTTGAATTGTAAGAAGACAATGACTTTCCTGAGCCTTGCTTCTGCAAAGTACTAACACTGACTGAGGGAACATGGAAGAAGTAGGGAGGGTCTAGCTAGGACTAAACTAACTAGCACTAAACAGGAGGGAAGGACAGAGGAAGATATCAAAATCACATTAATAAACAAGGTAAACTGCCATTACATGTCGGCATACCACATTTAAATGGTAACCTAATGCAGTTCAATACAAGACATAAAAAATACATGAAATGGGACAGAACGCCTAGCATTAAAAGAAAACCTTTGACGAGAGAAAAAGCTGCCATTACTAACTTCCTTCTGAAAATCAAGAGAAAAGTAAACCCATCCAAACGCTGCATACAAAGCCCAAGTATATCCTAAATGAAAGCAGCTTCAGCCCAGCTGTATAAACTAAGGCTGGATGGTCTTTTTTCATACCAGGGCACTCCTTATTCTATGTTGGTCACCGGAATGGCGATGGCAACCTTGAGTGATGCCCAAAGTTTCCCTTCCTTCTGAAAATTCCATACTTACCAACATCTTCCTACCTGTCCCCAGGACACTGTCATCTACACCGACAGCCCATACATATTACACCCTCCTTCCGGGTGGTCCTCCCAGTTCCCTCCCACTTTCCCATTGGTCCCGACCCTTATTATGCTGCATGCTCGGTAGCTCAAATAAGGGTAATGCTGTGATCCAGGACATAGCCTGGTACACAGTATCATCAGGGCAGAGCACATAGATGATGCACCATCCATGCAAATCCGGGGCAGTTCACAACTATGAAATGTTGGGTGTCATCCGGTTATTTCAATGCCTTCCTGTGTTAAAGAGCTGAACAGTAGTTAATTGCAGTAGCTGCATATTTGCTCCAGTTTTGTGACTCAGAAAACAGCAAAGCCAAAGTTAAGCATTTTTTCTAGGGATTTAAATGGGTAGTTTTGCTATCTGTTTATCATTATCTATTTATGTCCCTAGATGGCGCTATTGCTTCCATTTTTAAGCCTAATATCAATCTTATGGAGTATTGGTCTAATCAACTATTATCATGAACTTTGTCTTTTCTTTTTTCCTCTTTTTTGTCTTTTAATTTGGTTATATTTTATTTTTATAGTTTACAGGCTGTTTTGTATTTAAGATTTTTGCTATATTTATTGGTCCTCGATAATATTACGGTCACTATGTCTATGTATGTTTTTAAGAGAATATTGGCCTCTGTTATTATGGTGGCCGTTATTTTCTATAAAGTACAATTGTTGGCAAGTGGAAGTGCCCTCTATTGTTTTATTGCATTGAGCCTATATAGTCTTGTATGTACAATATATCACTGCTACCTCCATTGCCCCAGTGACGGTGTCCGTTCGGACACAACGCGTAGGTCAGAGTTGTAGCAGTGACGTCATTACGTCCCCCAGGGCACTGGATGTAGTTTATATGAAATGCCTTGTTTCTTTTTAATGTGAGTATATGTCCACTTTTAAATACACTTATTTTTAACATACTACATCATGAGGGATCCCCTTCCTTTAACATGTGGGTCTTTGAAGTGATCTATTCCAGAACTGTGCTTGGCATTTGTTGGCAATATAAGGAGTGAGGAGCGGTGACATTACTAACTGCCTTAGTTGGCTGACTGCAATTGGATTTGAGTGATGATCCATCCAATCCAAAAAGGATTTCTCCCTAAAGCGCTGTTAGACCTTCTGTTACTGGGGGGTAACTTCTGGTAAGAAGCTTTAATATCCTCATTTGGCGGTGAGGATTTGAGGCACAGGACCACAGCAATTGTTGCTTGGCACACAATTAGAGCGCGTTTGTTCCATATAGCACTACACTCGGTTGCTCTTTCATTATCTATGAACTTTTCAAATCACTTATTTACTGATTTATTCACTTATGATTTTTTATGAATTTTTCTAATCACTTATTTATTTATTTATATATTATATTTTACTTTATAAATATTTAATATTTATGGAAGAAGTTGTATTATGTATACATGTATTGAATTTATGGTGGATTCACATTATTATTTGGCAACCCAACACATTTATTTAGGTGGGGGTTTTTTTGTATTAAAGCTAGATAAGTGACTATTTCAGAAAGAGGGCAGAATTCAAAACCTATAAATTTGTTTCATAAGGGTTCTTTTTAAGTTTTAAGTTCACCTGGTCAGTATCTATTGCTGTTGGTATCCGTACTGGGGAGATTCTTCTTCTCTATTTGTTCTGATGACCAGTGGACAGGGTCTTCCAGATGGTGCGCAAGATGGAAGAATGACACACAGAGCCCAGGGAAAGGTTGAACAATTATTATTTTGTCAATTGCAGATAAATACATAACAAGTGAAGTAACAATTGGCAATCACCAGCACTGGTAATGTGGCTACAGCAACTGTGGCAAAGCGCTTGACATAACGGTTCCAAGTAGTATGGTATATCAGCAATCACAGTGATACTGGCAACATGGGTGCAGAAAGGCTAGTATTAGTGTACTAAGTAATTCTGAGGGCACATTGGCAGAATTCCAGCATAAGGGTTGTCACTTTGGTAGAACTTACATTACCAGAGTGGCAGCGGCATAGGGGGTGCCTGATAGGCAGAGTGGTGGTGCAAGCGGCATGTGGAGGAGTGGTGCAAGTCCTATGGCACAGCACTGAAGATAGCAGAGCAGACAGTATCCCTAATCTATCCCTCCTCAAACAGGAACCTTTCCCTAGGGATAATTCACTGTTCCTGACAAGCGCAGTCCCTTTCCCTACAAAAATAGTAGTTTTAGTAGTAGTGGTGGAAGTTTAGTGTTTTAATAGTCACTCTCTTAGCAGTGACTCAGCAGACCTCCAGCCTTCTAATCTCTGATGTCAGCACCAAACAGGCACTCTGGAAGAGGCTGAGACAGCTATTGAAGGATTTTTGAGAATTAAAAGAGAAGTATGGGTTTTTTTTTTTGCTAATCATACTTACCCCGGTGGATGGAGCATCAGACCAATGCTGCAGCTGTCCCCCGGCGTCTCTGCACTGAGAACCGAGCCACCGAACACCGCAGATGGCTCGGTTCTCACTCCTCCCCGAGCAGAGCGATGCTGACTGTCAGTCAGTATCACTCCTGGTCTACTTCTCCACACTCATTGGAGCGCTGAGCTGTAGAGGGGCGGGGAGAGGCCGTCTCAGCGGCTGGCTGAAACACTGAGACTGCCATCAATCAAGGCAGCTGGCGGATCCAGACTTGGGAAGTCAGGATGGTGCGCTGCCAAGACTGATGGCAGTGACGTCAGCGGAGAGCAGACTTCAGACCACTCTCCTCTGAAAACGGGTCACAGGAGTGCAAAACGAATTGCACTTCTGTGACCCAGAGAAGAAGCCCATCCTAACGAGCTCAAGCTGGACTTCTCCTTTAATTGCTCCACCATGTCTGCAGCTACAGAGGTCATTTGTAGTTTTGTAGCCTCTAAAAGCAAGGCTTGTCCAGACTGGTTGTAGAATTCCTGTAGTATAAATATGGCGGGTCTGGGTGCATTTGGAATGACATCTACTAATGTCATCTGCTCATCCATTGTTCAGTAAAGGTAAAAACATTTACTTTAGTTTTGTTAATATTCTGTAATTCTAAGCATGATCATATTGTAATTTGATGTAAAAAAATATTAAAGCTCAACTCCAGGCACACAGCTAGATACAAAGATGAAAATACTTATATGAGAGCTATTTTACCTGCCAATGGATTTCTTTTTTTATCCATTTGATCCTGAGATTTACACAGCTTTGCCACACAGCACAGCCCTGCCAGCAGTGCAAAAAGACCTGTTTTTTTTCTTCTGCAGTTAAATAGCACTTCAAGGTCTTGTCCCTCCTCCAGCCTGGGATTGGATAGTGAAAAGAGAAGAAGGAGACTGATGAGCTCATCATACTGTCACTGTGATTTCTCCTTCTATTGGCGTGTTCCTTGTATGCACAGCATTGCAACTAATTGGCTCATTGTGCTGATTTTCCCTCTCCCAATCTAAACTCTGCAGTGTAGGTGTTGAAAGAGGCTGATAAGTGTAAATAGTAAATTATTAAATATATAGGAAAGTAGATCATATTTACTTGTTTTAACTGCTTGCCGACCAGCGCACGCCGATTTAAGTCGGCAGAATGGCACTGGTGGGCAAAAGGGCGTACAGGTACGTCCCCTTTAAGAGGTGGTGCTGCGGGCGTGTGCCCGCCGCAGTCTCCGTGACCATGACCGCGGGTCCCACGGACTCGATGTCCGCCAGGTGACCGCAATCGTGTCTCGGAGAGGTAGAACGGGGAGATGCTTTTGTAAACAAAGCATTTCCCCGTTCTGCCTAGTGACAGGACAGAGATCACTGCTCTCTGTCATCGAGAGCAGTGATCACTTTCATGTGAGGTGTAGCCCCTCACCCCCACAGTTAGAATCACTCCCTAGGACACACTTAACCCCTTCACTGCCCCTTAGTGGTTAACCCCATTACTACCAGTGTCATTTACACAGTAATCAATGCATTTTTATAGCACTGATCACTGTATAAATGACAATGGTCCCAAAATAGTGTCAAACGTGTCCGATCTGTCCGCTATAATGTTGTAGTCACGATAAAAATCACAGATCGCCGCCATTACTGATAAAAAAAAATTAATAATAAAAATGCTATAAATCTATCCCCTTTTGTAGACGCTATAAATTTTGCACAAACCAATCAATATTCGCTTATTGCAATTTTTTTTACCAAAAATATGTAGAAGAATACATATCGGCCTAAACTGAGGAAAAACATGTTTTTTATTTATTTTTGGGGAATATTTATTATAGCAAGAAGTAAAAAATATTGCATTTTTTTCAAAACTGACGCTCTTTTTTTGTTTATAAAAAAATAAAAAATAAAAAACGTAGAGTTGATCAAATACCACCAAAAGAAAGCTCTATTTGTGGGAAAAAAGGACTTCAATTTTGTTTCGGTGTAATGTCGCAAGGCTGTGCAATTGTCAGTTAAAGTTACGCAGTGCTGAATTGCAAAAAGTGCTCTGGTCAGGAAGAGGGTAAAATCTTCTACAGCTGAAGCGGTTAAACTTTTTTTTTTTTTTTTTACATTTCTTCAGTTACTTCCTGTTTTCTTGCCTAGGCCAATGATGTCATATATTGCAGGAGTCTTCAGGAGGGGAGGAGAGGAGGAGGGGGCTTCTTAGCTAAGCCCATGCTCCTGCCTGCATGCTTGAGCTAAGGGCAGATTAATCATTTGCCCCATACTCAAGATGACCACAGCCAGAAATGCTAGAGGGGGAGTGGGGGGGGGGGGGGGGGTTCCAAAGTGATTTCTCAACAAAATAAAGCATAGAGACATGGATCAATAAAATATGAGTGATTAATAAAAAATGAATTTAATAGTGTTTTCGGTTTGTGATGCTCAGATGCAGTGAAGATCTGCTTTAAGAAAAAGAAAAATTAAATGATCGGTTTGTTCCTTCTGAGATTGATTGCCTCCCCATCTTACCCTGCTCCCCTAGACACAAATTCCATCATGGTCTATAAAATGCACTCTCTTCTCCCCCACTATCATTGCCTGGTGACATCAATAGGTGTTCAGAAGCTTCTGAGCTACCAGACAAATGGAGGAAGCCAGAACTGGAAACAATTATGCTAAATAAACAAAATAATTGTGTACTTAAGTTTGTTTTAGAAGTTTTGGCCTCGTAACGGCTAGCTAATCCAATTTGTTTCTTTTTCATTTTGCTCCTTTCTGTCATTTGTGAGCAATTAAGCTGAAATCATATCAAGCGCTGCAAACTTTTTTCTACATCTTGTTTATTTTTTCATCATAGAAATTATATTTATTTGTTCATTCCTTCTTCTCTCTTATATTAGCATTTTCTGGCATACTGATTTCTAAAATGATTCCCACGTTTCAGGCTTGCAGAAATATTTACAGAATATTAATGCTGGTGATGATCTCAAACATATCAGAGAAGGACTCCGGTCAAGTCAAAAAGCAGGTATTGTGTTAAAATGAATGGCAAACTGACCAGAACATTGAAATATCATCTGCTGTTTCAGTTTGTGTTCAATAAAGCAGAGGTCAAATGAGCTAGAACCTCATTACTACCTCATTATCGGACAACAACTCATTCAAAAGGTTTGCATCCTTGTGAACTTGAAGCCGTAGTAAACCACATCCAGAACAACAACAATTGGGCCCCGGGAAGTTTAAGTCATAAGCCAGTAGGCATCGCATACTAGTACAATATGACAGACTTACCTGAAAACGAAGCCTTCCAGGGGTGCGCTGTCACCGCCAAATGTGGTTCAATCTTCACCAGGTCTTCTTTTCAGGCTTCGGCTATCGAATTGGCTGAGCTGACGATGACGTCACTCCTGTGCGCGTGCGCGGAGTTGTTGTTTACGGCACAGCTCTGAAGGAACGGCACGGGTATGTCGTTCCCTTTGAGCGCATGTGCCGGTGACGTACAGTGGGGACGGAAAGTATTCAGACCCCCTTAAATTTTTCACTCTTTGTTATATTGCAGCCATTTGCTAAAATCATTTAAGTTCATTTTTTTTCCTCATTCATGTACACACAGCACCCCATATTGACAGAAAAACACAGAATTGTTGACATTTTTGCAGATTTATTAAAAAAGAAAAACTGAAATATCACATGGTCCTAAGTATTCAGACCCTTTGCTCAGTATTTAGTAGAAGCACCCTTTTGATCTAATACAGTCATGAGTCTTTTTGGGAAAGATGCAACAAGTTTTTCACACCTGGATTTGGGGATCCTCTGCCATTCTTCCTTGCAGATCCTCTCCAGTTCTGTCAGGTTGGATGTAAACGTTGGTAGACAGCCATTTTTAGGTCTCTCCAAAGATGCTCAATTGGGTTTAAGTCAGGGCTCTGGCTGGGCCATTCAAGAACAGTCATGGAGTTGTTGTGAAGCCACTCCTTCCTTATTTTAACTGTGTGCTTAGGGTCATTGTCTTGTTGGAAGGTAAACCTTCGGCCCAGTCTGAGGTCCTGAGCACTCTGGAGAAGGTTTTGGTCCAGGATATCCCTGTACTTGGCCGCATTCATCATTCCCTCAATTGCAACCAGTCGTCCTGTCCCTACAACTGAAAAACACCCCCACAGCATGATGCTGCCACCACCATGCTTTACTGTTGGGGCTGTATTGGACAGGTGATGAGCAGTGCCTGGTTTTCTCCACACATACCACTTAGAATTAAGATGAAAAAGTTCTATCTTGGTCTCATCAGACCAAAGAATCTTATTTCTTACCATCTTGGAGTCCTTCAGGTGTTTTTTTAGCAAACTCCATGCGGGCTTTCATGTGTCTTGCACTGGGGAGAGGCTTCCGTCGGGCCACTCTGCCGACTGGTGGAGGGCTGCAGTGATGGTTGACTTTCTACAACTTTCTCCCATCTCCCGACTGCATCTCTGTAGCTCAGCCACAGTGATCTTTGGGTTCTTCTTTACCTCTCTCACCAAGGCTCTTCTCCCTCAGCTTAATTTGGCCCGGACAGCCAGCTCTAGGAAGGGTTCTGGTTGTCCCAAACGTCTTCCATTTAAGGATTATGGAGGCCACTGTGCTCTTAGGAACCTTAAGTGCAGCAGAAATTTTTTTGTAACCTTGGCCAGATCTGTGCCTTGCCACAATTCTGTCTCTGAGCTCTTCAGGCAGTTCCTTTGACCTCATGATTCTCATTTGCTCTGACATGCACCGTGAGCTGTAAGGTCTTATATAGACAGGTGTGTGGCTTTGCTAATCAAGTCCAATCAGTATAATCAAACACAGCTGGACTCAAATGAAGGTGTAGAACCATCTCAAGGATGATCAGAAGAAATGGACAGCACCTGAGTTAAATATATGAGTGTCACAGCAAAGGGTTTGAATACTTAGGACCATGTGATATTTCAGTTTTTCTTTTTTTTTTTTTTTTTTTATATAATCTTTATTTATGAAAGACAGAGTATTACATTGCACAATAGCAAGCTGTAAGATACAGTTATATCTTCAAAAAGTGATAACTCCAGGTAATACACTGATCCTTCTTATTTTTTTTTTCTTTTTGTAAATGTATACAAGAGAAAAATAGTAAGAAACATAAGAGTAGAAGTAAATAAATAATAACAATTCAACTTCAAAATAAAGAATGTGCAACTGCTATAACTGTAGCTGGTGTTTTGGTCTGTGTCTATAACAATTTGGTCTATTGGTAATATAATGGAGTTTGTGTGACTCAATGGCCAAGCATTCTAGAAAGGACAAACATCTTGCATCATTTCTTTCCCACCTTTCTTTATCTAGGAGAGTGACGGGGTGAGGGAGGCGGGGACTCACGAGGGCAGGGGGGCAACTAATGCCTCCATCTGACCAACCCCCACGGCCCCACCTCCCTCAGACCCCCCATCCATCAGAGACCCATACCACGTCGGCACAGAGGTGCCAATGCCCCTAACAGGTCAGGGTATCACGTGGCATCGGATCTTCAAAGCTCACATTATCAGCTTGTCTGTCCATTCCTGTCTGTCTCTACAACTTCAGACACAGTATCTACTTTTAGATGTGCAACTATAACCAGTTAAATCGTAACTTTCAATAAGTGAGAAATGAAAAAAAAAAAAAAAAAAGGGGGGGGGGGGGGTATAGAGAAAGTAGTAAGATATAGGACAAGTAAAATGAGATATACCTGGGAATTAGCGTCCGACTCCGCCTCCTCTCCGATCACCCCCAACAGCATCACAGGCTAAGGAAGAAAAAACGTGGCTCTTTCCCACTTTCCCTTTTGTATAAATAATAGACTGGTATTTTAGGGCGTAAAGCAGAGTTCCATTTAGTTATCTGTAGGGCATCCCTTCGAGGTCGGATCAGCTAACTCAAGTAGGGCCACATCTAAGCTGGAGGGTATATGGCCAGGGTCTGAGGTATATGTTATCCATGGTTGCCAAGTTGCTGTAAATCGTTCTCGGACTTCTCTGCAGGTAGCAATCCACTCCTCTGCCTCCCGGATGTCACTCACTCTGCTCTTCCACTCCTCCCTGGAAGGAACTTGCGGGCGCTTCCAAAATATGGGAAGCAGCCGCTTTGCTGCATTGAGCAAATGAGGCAGGACACTTTTTTTGTAGTGACCTGTTGGCATGGGAGGAATGTGTAGCAGGAAGTGAATCGGAGAGAGAGGTATGTCAATGCCCATAATTTCTTTAATTTGACTTTTAATGTCTTCCCAATACGGTTTGACTATGGGGCAGTCCCATCAAATATGTAAAAGGGTGCCTTTTTGACCGCACCCTCTCCAACATAAGTCTGATACGGTTGGATATATTTTAGCCAGGTCTGCTGGTACCCGATACCAACGCATCAAAACTTTATAGTTTGTTTCCTGTGTCTTAGAGTCAATTGAGCTAGTTCTAGTAAGTTGGTATAGGGAAGAAAGTTGAGCCGGAGTAAAAACAGTATCAAGGTCTCGTTCCCAGGCTCTAACGTATGGGGGCTTCACCACAGGAGAAGCCGAGCTAAGCAATTGGTATAATTCAGAAATCATATGTGTAAGTGGTTCTTCTGTAATAAAAAGTTGCTTGAAAGGTGTAAGGGAAGAGATATCTCTTATTGAGTCTCCCTGTGTTTTGAAAAAATGATGGAGTTGTCTGTATCGCGAGAGGTCCAGGGGGAAGCTCCCTGACCGCTGTCTCAGAGTATCTAGGGGAATTAATTTACCGTCTCGCATTAGTTTGCCGCAACTGGCACTATTCTCATCTACCCAGGGACCAAAAAAGGCCGCTTGCTCCCCAGGGGGGAACCACAAGTAGCCCCCCAGCGGAGCCAACGGGGACACAGGGGGCGACAGCGATAAGTTATCATTGAGTCGATCCCAAGATTTTAGAAGTTGGGTCGTAAGCGGTGAAGTAAAGGCCGACAGTCCCCTGTGCTCCCGGGCAAGCCACTGAGCATATGCTAGGTTTCTTCCTGCCATGCATTTTTCAAGAGAAACCCACACCTTGGATTGAGTGTGAAAGCGCCAGTTCAGTATTCTTTGTAGGACTATAGCCCTATAGTATCTCTGAGTATCTGGGAAGCTCAACCCCCCTCTATCTCTATGACGGCTCAGCAACCTAAGCGCTATTCTGGGTTTCTTGTTATTCCAAACAAATGTGGATATCAGGGTTGATAGTTGAGCAAAGAAGCTCCTAGATAGGGCCACGGGTATCATTTGCATATAGAACAACACCCTCGGAAGAACATTCATTTTGATAATATTGAGTCTTCCAATCCATGTGAAGGCTGTCTTAGTCCATTGGGTCAAGTCTTTTTTAATACTGTTTATTAGGGAGGGAAAGTTAGTGGTAAATAAGGTTTCAAATCTATCAGTCAGTTTTATTCCTAAGTATTTCAGGGATGATTTAGTCCATGAAAACGGGAAGGCAGCTTGCAGTCGGTCAGTCAGGGATGGAGTCAGTTGAATGGGTAATATCTCTGATTTCGTGTAATTAATTTTAAAATTTGAAAGCGTCCCAAAGTTCTGGAGTTCTCGCATCAAATTGGGCAAAGAAGTTAGGGGGTCTGTAAGGTGGAATAACACATCATCGGCATAAGCCGATAGCTTATGCTCCGTGTGTCCCACCTTGAGCCCTTTAATGTCCACGTTTGCCCGAACAGTTCGTAAAAACGGTTCTAGTACTAGGGCAAACAAAAGCGGGGACAAGGGGCACCCCTGCCTCGTGCCATTTCTGATCGGGAATCTCGGGGAGAGACAGCCATTTACCTTTACTTGGGCATTGGGGTCTGAGTACAAGGCCATAATCCATGCGAGCATATGGGTACGTAGACCTAAAGCCTCCAGCACAGCCCGCAGGTAGGTCCAGTCCACCCGATCGAAGGCTTTCTCCGCATCGGTAGAGAGGATCAAATAGGGGGGAGAGTCAGGAGAAGTTTGTGCCCAGTGGATAAGGTGAATTGCTCTGATTGAATTGTCTCTAGCTTCCCTGCCTGTTATAAACCCCGTTTGATCTGGGTGGACTATTAATGGGATGAGGTGTTTCAATCTAGTCGCGAGGATCTTAGCTAGGATTTTTATATCCACATTAAGAAGGGAAATGGGTCTATAGCTTTGGGGTAAAGCAGGGTCTTTCCCTTCTTTGGGTATTACGGAAATGTGTGCCAATAGGGCCTCACTAGGGATAACAGTACCGTTTGCTATCGAATTGAAGTAGCTACACATCGAATCAGACAGTAGGGGGAGGAACATCTTATAATATGCTTTAGTAAGTCCATCCGGGCCTGGGCTTTTTCCATTAGGTAAGGAGGTCACCGTGGTCTCTATTTCGGTGGCAGTAATGGGGGTTTCTAACAGAGAACATTGTTCGTCTGTCAGTGTGGGAAGGCCGGATTCAGTTAAGTATGTTTGAATATCCTTCTTCCTAGCAGTTTGGGTTTCTGGGGTCTGGGAAGAATTTAAATTATACAAAGTAGTGTAATAGTCTCGGAATCCAGCAGCTATTTCGGAAGGTCTGGCCGTATGTTCCCCCGAGGGAAGCCGTAGTTGATGCACATACATGTGAGCACGTTTTTTCCTAAGAGCTCTAGCCAGCATACGACCACATTTGTTGCCGTGTTCATAGTATTTATGCGACAAGTGTCGCAGTTGTCTACGTGCTTGTCGGTCTAGCAGTCGTGAGAACAGTCCCCTCAAGTCTATCAGTGTTTTCAAGGCCTCCGGGTCACTATTTTGTTTATGCTTAAGTTCCGCTTGCTGCAGCGCTTGGAGTACCCTGTCAAAATCTACCTGTCTGGCTTTCTTAAGTCTGGATCCCTGAGAGATCAGTTCTCCTCTTACCACTGCTTTGTGCCCTTCCCATATAATTCCTTTACTCATCCCTTCTGTGTTATTTTCTTTAAAATAATGTGACAAGACTTTTGTGACTCCTGATACCACAGCCGCATCATCCAACAGGGATTCATTTAAGCGCCACGACCAAGCCCTGCGAGTGCCATGTGGCATGACCAGGGATGCCGTCACTGGAGCATGGTTGGAGAGCGTAATGTTCCCTATGGACGAGGTCTGCAGCCACTCCAGGGCCACATGATCTACATAAATGATATCTATGCGGGTGTAGATGTCATGCACTTTTGAGTAGTAGCTATAATCCCTATCTACTGGATGGAGGGTTCGCCAACTGTCGAGTAGACGGTGAGTTTGCAAGGATTTGCGGAAGTGTTTAAGAAAGGCGTTTGAGTGGGAAGAGCGCTTATGTGACGTGTCTATCTGAGGGTCAGGGCTAATATTAAAGTCACCTCCCAGGATCAAAGGGCCCTCCCTAAATTCCGCCAAACTGTCAAGGGTATTATCCAGGAAGGTGAGTTGGTTTGAGTTTGGGGCATATATCGTGGCAATCGTAAGCTTCTGCCCGGCTATGGTCCCTTTTAAAAAAACATATCTTCCCTGGGGGTTCATCTTACTGTCCAGAATCTGGATAGGGCAAGATTTGTGTATTGCAATTGCTGTACCTCTGGATTTTGCAATCGGTGAGTTACTTAGGAACCACTGATTATAAATGTGATTGGGCAATTTAGGTATGGAGAGGGGATTAAAATGTGTTTCTTGTAGCATAATAACCTGTGCCCCTGAACGTTTTAATTCCCACCATAATTTACTGCGTTTACATGGGGAACAGAGACCACGTACATTATATGAAATTACCTTAAGTGACGTCATCAGGGATTCTTAGAGTGGTGAAATCTTGCTATGTTCTTGAGGGCGCAGAGTGGGAGGCAGAGCCGGAGGCAGTCCCAGTAGAGAGATATACAGCAGAAAAGAGTAGGCAAAAAGAAAGGGAAAAGAAAAAAGAAAAGAAAAGAAAAAAACAAGGTTAAAGATGGTAAAGCACATATAAAACTCAAAGTGCATTATTGTAAACATAGTTTTAACCTGAGATGTCAGGGGGTCAGGTATCAGGCTCCTCCTCACAAGGGAGAGGAACTCGAGACCCGTCTCTATTTCCAAAAAAAGGAAAAAAAATACCTAAGAAGGTATGGCCTACGGGGGGAGCGTGTGCCGTCATGAAGGGGGAAGGAAGACGAGGGTCAGCCCCCGTCCATCGCTGCCTCCTGAGCAGAAAGTAACACAAAGGGTACATTGAATAGGGGGGAGAACCATCCCATAAGCTAAAGAAATAATAAAAAACTGGGCTAAGAACTGGGCTAAGAAAAAGAGGAAGAAAAAAAAAAAAAAAAAAAAAAGGGAGGCTAAGGGGTACAGTTGTAACCTCTAAAAGATAAAGAAAAGATTATATGCAGGGCTTCCAAAAACCATGGCCTGTCTGGGTAGTACCAGGACTATAATCTCCATAATCCCCCTCGGGGCAGCGGTTATGCAGTCAAAGTCTAGCTCAGGGATGGGGGTGGTAGTCTTAATGGAGAAGGGGTCCAGTATCACATCTGTAGCTTATGGCCATGTCGCAGCTTCCAGCATCAGTCTTATTCGTCCGGATGGACATAGATTCCTGCGTGGAATAAGATGGAGCCCTGTAACTGAGGCAAAATTATTCCTCACAAGAGTGCAGAAAACTAGTCAGTGGTAAGGTGTTTTCAGCTAATGCCGAGGTGAAACCGCATCCATGGGGGAGGAAGACGTGGGGCGTCTGCGTTCCCGTCTGCGACTCCTGCGATTAACTGGGAGCCAAGGTTGGGGAAGTTGCAGATGTGGATGGTCTTGTGGGCCTCTCCAGTCTGGAAAATCCACCGGTTCAAGTCCCAAAGTCTCCCGAAAGAAAGGAAGGTCATCTTTAGTACGCAGCGTGACGCTTTTCCCAGCTTTAGATGCTTGTAGGTAGAAAGGGAATCCCCACCGATAAGGCAGGCCTGCTTTCTGAAGAGCTTCCAGTAAGGGCCTTAAAGCTCTGCGTTGCATTAGGGTGCGTCTTGAAATGTCCTGGTAAAAATACAGGTGTGCACCGTCAAAATCAAAGTATTGCTTCCCACGCATCTTCTGCATAATCCTATCTTTCAAGGTGTATTTATGTAGCTTGCAGATGATATCTCTCGGATTGTCTGCGTCCTGAGAGGGAGGTCTAAGGGCCCTGTGAGCTCGGTCAATTTCAATCGGAGCCGTGGCAGGTAAACCTAGTATTTCTCTGAATACATCTTCCAGTGTGGGCACAATGTCCTTAGGAGCTGTAGCTTCTGGCAGACCGCGTATGCGGATGTTTGCTCTCCTGCTGCGGTTTTCAAAATCATCTAATTGGCACAATAATGCTTCAATTTTCTGGTCTTGGAGGCTGCATCTGTCTTGTAACACTGTGATAGCAGGCAGCACTTCATCCATCCTCTGCTCTACAGCTTCCATCCTAGACCCCAAGTGGTTAGTGTCAGCCTTAAGCTGGGCTATATCTTCCCTGAAAGCCTTCTCCACTCTGGCAGTGAATCTCTCTAGGTCTTCTCTGGTGGGAAGGGACCAGATATGGCGCTTTATGTCTCCTTCCCCTAAGAAATCAGCCATGTCAGGGTCCTGGTCATGGGAGGCAGATGATCCCGGGGAGAGTGGAGGGGCTGTGTCACTCACCAGCTTCGGAGAGGGGATCTGGGAGTCTCGTTGCTGCTGTTGGACCTGTGCCTTCTGTGCGGCTTTTGCGGCCTTTGTAGCTTTGGGCGTCGGGGCCGGCGCCATCTTGGAGGCCTCGTGTCCCGGCCCGCAGTTCAGGCCGAAGTATGTCTCCAGGTGTCCCTGTCGGGTCCCCTCGGCTCTCGATTGTTGGGACAGCGCTCTCCGTCCCTGTGACATAATCTCCGGGGTTCCGGAGCCAAATTATCCCCTTTGTGCGGTGCGGAATGGTGCGACGGACGAGGAGCTGAGGTGAGACACGTCCTCACTCCTCCATAGCCAGGCCACGCCCCCCTGAGTCCAGTTTTTCTTTTTTAATAAATGTGCAAAAATGTCAGCAATTCTGTGTTTTTCTGTCAATATGGGGTGCTGTGTGTACATTATTAAGGAAAAAATGAACTTAAATGATTTTAGCAAATGGCTGCAATATAACAAAGAGTGAAAAATTTAAAGGGGTCTGAATACTTTCCGTCCCCACTGTATGTAAAGTACATATCTCCTAAATGGTGAACATTTAGGAGGTATTTACAGTACCTATAGGTAAGCCTTATTATAGGCTTACCTATAGGTAAAAATAATACATGGGAGTTTACTCCCACTTTAAGGCCCCTTTCACACTGGGGCGGTTTGCAGGCATTATTGCGCTAAAAATAGCGCCTGCAAACGGACCTAAAACTGCCGCTGCTGTTTCTCCAGTGTGAAAGCCTTCGAAGCGGTGCGCTGGCAGGAGAGAAAAAAAACTCTTGCAAACAGCATCTTTGGAGCGGTGAAGGAGCGGTGTATTCACCGCTCCTAAACTGCTCCTGCCCATTGAAATCAATGGGGCAGCGTGGCTATACCGCTATGCGGCGCTATGCGAGCGGTTTTAACCCTTTTTCGGCCGCCAGCGGGGGTTAAAACCGCACCGCTAGCTTCCGAATACAGCTGCAAAAACGGCGGTAAAGCGGCACTAAAAATAGAGCCGTTTTACCGCCGACGCCCCCACCGCCCCAGTGTGAAAGGGGCCTAAGAGGGTGCCACATTCTATGACAGGATGATAGAGAGCAGAAGCATTATCACTGTGCTGGACATAGACTGTGCAGAGAGCAGAGCTGTGGGAGGGGCCAAGTAGGTCTCACAAACTATAGGCTACCTGCAGGGGGCTGATACATGACCAGTCATCCTGCACAAGGAAAGAGATCAGCAGTGACCGGTCTTTATTACATAAAGCTCATGCACAAGGAAAAGCTTCATACTGGATTACTGCACAGATCTTGAACAAATACACAAAACACACCAAGATTTCTGAACAATACACATGCCTCAGGTCATTAGACTATATTTGCTTATCCTGGAGTTCAGTGTTAAAGATCTTCTGGGCTGGAAGACTGTGGCAGCTAGATCAGATGTGTGTTGCATTAATGCACACACACTATGATATGTGTTATGTCATGCATAAACCAACATCTCATTAGAGCAGTCTATTCATTTTGAATGGGTTGTCAATGCACTAGAACAGACATGAAAAGATGTCTGTGTAGGCAGGGGCAGTTTATCCTCACGTGTGTTGAAGTGGAATTGAAAATTAATGGTAAAACAGTGCACCAACAAATGCAATGTCCATTACCACAACACAATGAATTGGGCCAGAAAACATAATTACATAGTTGGAAAGGTTTAATAAAGACACCAGTCCATCCAGTTCAACCTGAGTGTGCGTGTGTTTTTAGCACTACTAATTTCAATATCCCTGTACATTTTGTTCATTAAGAAACTCATGTAATTGATTTCTTAATTTATCTCTGCTGCAGGGGCGGCCCATCCATTAGGGGCGCACGGGCGCTGCCCCCCCATCCATACGTCCGCCCCCCAATCTACAAACAGGGAGTCAGATGAATGGATTCCAATGGGGTGGGTGGTTTTTTTAAGCATGTGATTAGAGCTAGAGGCTCTAATAGGCTTCAAAAAAGGGTGGTCTCGGGGCGCAGAGCACTGCACTCTGAGTCAACCCAGTTGTGTGACAATAACAAATGAATATTCACTATTTTCACACTGAATCGCCTCCCCGCCAATCAGGAAGTGGGTCATGAGACCAGTTTCCCAATTTGCCAAAATGCCAGACGATCCTATTGGACGCCTAGGAGGAGGAGGAGGGAGGAGGAGGAAAGAGGAAAGCATGGCCGGAGGAGAAGACCCACCGACTCACCAGCCGCCACTGTGACCATGGATGGCTCACCCGCAGTGGCTCAGCCATCTGCCACTCCCCAGCTCAGACAGGGGAGGGAGAGGAGATCGGAGTGCCATCCCAGGCAGGTAAGGAGGTTGCCTGTCTTGCGGGGGGGGGGCATTCCCTGCATTATAATTACCCCTGGGGGGGTGGAACAGCCTCATCTCCCGCCGGGGGGTGGCATTGGTTTGCCACCCCCCCCCCCCCCCCAAATTGTCGAGCACCAGCCAGCCACCACTGCTCTGCTGATACCACTGAGGCTGGAAGGGAGTATCCCCATTATTACTGCCCTAACGATGAAGAAAAGAGAAGTTTGGGACTTTATATGAGGACATTGGACTGTACCTCCATCCCCGATAATTGAGATATATAGGAGCAAGGTTTGGGACTTTCTATGACTTTTCTATAAACCATAATAATAACCACCAATATCTTGCACAATAAAAAAACATCCAATATAATAAAATACAGAAACATTTTATTCCATATCATAGTAACATAGTAATATAGTGACATATTGGCATAGCAACATATGGTAACATCGTAAAAACGCCAGACTCATTGTGCTTGTCTCCACAGTATAAAACATAATTGAAATTGGTAGAATCCACTGGAACATATTGTTGATAGTATATAAAAGTAATATGGGCGGCATCTAATAGCTTGACGCGTTTAGTGGCTAAGCTGCCACTCTTCAGGAGCAGATGCGGTGTAGATGTCTATAAGGGTATTAAAGGTAATTATTAAATTGGGTAATGTATAGAAGGAATTGTACAAGAGTAAGTCCCCCGCTAATACTTACAGACCAACCATGAGTCTGGGTACAGGCATTGGAGGGCAGATCATCAGCCCTGGGAGCTGAGGCAGTAATCCCCAGGACACTGATGGAATGGCCAACAAAGAAAGTACTCTCCGGGGACGAGTCCCCCATGGATAGTGAAGGGTAGTGTAAGCCACATAAAGTAAGCCCATCTATAAAATAAATTTGAATTGTATGTATAATGTATTAAGACCTATGAGTGTATATATCATAGTGACTAGTGTCATGGTATACTGATATGTGAACAAAGTAGTGATGGGTAGATACAGTGACGGGGCTAGAACAGGACCCCTTATGCAGTTTAAGGTTGAACTGCTTCTCATTCAACATCATTGTTTGGCTGCGTGTGTTTTTTAGCGACCTTAGGTTAAACAGTTTTCTCTCAATGATTCCCTTCTCCAGGGAGAATAAGTGTAATGTTTGTAGTCATTTCTCATAACTAAGGTCCTCAAGCCCCTTTATTTGTTATAGTTTTGTAGCTCTCTCCAGTTCAAAGAAATACTTCCTGAGGATCAGTGTTGAAAACTGGACTGCATACTCAAGATGTGGCTAAATCTGACCTTTGTAAAGTGGCAGAATTATAGTTTTTTATATCTTGAGTATATACCCTTTTTATTGCATGAAAACAGTCAGTGAGCCTTGCTTGCTGCAGCTTTTCTTTGCATGCTATGAATCTGCTGAGTCTGTGATCTGCTGGGACCCCCAGATCATTTACATCCTCGATTTCTCCAGAGGTCTTCTCCCTAGGAAATAACTTGCATTCATATTTTTTAGCTTTTTTTGCCACATAGCTGCCCACCTCAATATTTTAACTAGGTCTTCTTGTAATGTTGTTATATTAATGTGTCTTTTATTAAGCCATACAGATTTAACTTTTGCCAAATGCCATTGTTTAATATGTCCTTAAAGCACTCCCATTTTTCTTTAGTGTTCTTTGTCTCCCTTTCCTATAATTTACAGCAAAAATAATTACTCTGTGATGACTGTTACCTACAGTTTCCTTTTCTTCCACATCTGTAATTAGCTCTGTGTTGTTTGTAATTAGTAGGTCCAGTAGAGCATTATTTCTAGTTAGGGTTACCACCATTTGATTCATGAAATTGTCCTGCATGAGCTTAAGAAATGCGGGCCCCCCACCCCAAAGCACCTTGTCCCCATGTTGATGAGGACAAGGGCCTCTTCCCGACAACCCTGGCCGTTGGTTGTCGGGGTCTGCGGGTGGAGGGATTATCGGAATCCGGGAGCCCCCTTTCTTTCCAATATTTTTATTGAATATAGTGTATGGAAAATATACAATACATATTTCTCAAATATAAACGGCAATGTAGAAAAGATTAAAGGAACAGAACTCGGCCAACATGGCCTACGCACAGTACATGTAGCAAAATGTAACATTTTTACTGGTTGAGTATATCAGTTCTACAACTGTCTGTCCTTATATTGTAGTTGCCCCAGAATCATTACCTTATCACTTATGTATTCCTTGTAGAGAGGGTGTGGCGCCGGGCACCCCCCCCGTCCACCCCCTATGGGATCTACTCTGTGGACGAGAGGCTCCCAACCCCCCCACTCCCCCCACTTATAAGCAGCAATGCTACTATCGCTTCTTGATTCTTTGCAATATTGCGAGGGCAATAACACCAGACAGGAGAACCTACATAAACTAATAAATAAGAGAAAAAATTAAAGAGCAAGGGAGCAGAAGAAGCAGAAGAGAAGAGGTGGGGGGAGGAATTGGGGTTGAGTGCACCCCTAGGGATCTTCTCTGAGATCCATTAGTTATCAAAGCCCGCAGATAGGTATGTCAACCATGTTTCCCAGATCCTGTCGAAGGCCTGTTGTTTATCCGAAAGGATCGCAGACAGGCGTTCATTAATCATGATCCATGTCAATTTGGCTTTTACCAGTTCAAATGGGATCAGAGGTTTTCTCCAGGATCTAGAAATCGCAATTCTAGATGCTGTGAAGACAAAGGATATGAGTTTTTTCGTGTACCGAGGCACTCCTTCCACTGGACTTCCCAGTAGTGCCTGTTGTGGGGTTTTGGTTAGGTTAACTTGGGTCAGTGAGTAGATGAAGTTATAGATGCGTATCCAAAACCGTCTAACCTTAGGACAGGACCACCAAGTATGATATATTGTGCCCTCCCCTCCACACCCCCTAAAACATAGTGGGGATGCGCCGGGATGTATGTGGCAATTCTCGCCGGAACCATATACCACCGTAATAAGACTTTATAATTCGCCTCTATTAGGGAGGTATTTATATAACCTTTTGAGGCTAATTGAGCCGTATTAAACCATGTGTCCGTTTCCATCGTTTCCTCCATATCTTGTTCCCACTTTTGCATATAAAATAATTTTTCTGTCTTAGAGGAAAAAATACCATAGATGTTGGATATGTGACCTTTAAGTTTATCAAAGGATCTGCATAAATGTTCCATTGGAGTGAACATCATAATATCGGATTTACGCTGTAGAGTTTTCAGGAAATGTACTATCTGAAGGTAGTGATAGAATTCTGTGTTAGGTAACTGGTATTTTTCTATAAGAAATTGTTTTGATAATATACCTCTATGGTCACATAAATCAGCTATACGAATCAAGCCCTTATTGGTCCACCAGAATAATCTTTGAGGATTAAGACCCGGGGTAAAATCTGGGTTGCCCGTTAATGGGGCTAAGGGAGCATGAGGTGAGCGGAAGGTAAAAGGTTTTTGTAATCTATTCCACAAGCTTAATGAGAATGATAATGTGGGGCACAAAATGGTAGGTCTGTCTTTCATATGGAGCCACAGCAAATGGCTAATCGGTTTTGTGGGGTATGGGGATGATTCCAGCTGCATCCAAGAAGGTTGAGGCAGTCCAGAGTGGGCGCGAATTAGTTGGGCCAATTGGGCTGCCTCAAAATATCTGGCCAAATTTGGTACTCCCAACCCCCTTTAAGTTTGGGGGCGTAGAGGGTTCGCTGATTCACCCTAGGTCTTGTATCTCCCCAAATGAAATTCATGATCTTTTTCTGAAAAACCTTAAGATCAGGCCTATTGATTGCTATTGGAAGGGTTCTGAACAAATACAACAGTCTTGGTAAGAGATTCATTTTAATGGAATACAGTCTGCCAAACCACGACGGAGGGCTTTTAGCCCATGACAATAAATCTGCTGATAGCTTCTTATAAAGAGGGGGGTAATTGGCCTGGTACAGAGTCTGCAGATTGTTGGTTAGAAAAATACCCAAATATGGGAGTTTATTTTGTTGCCATTTAAACTGAAACGATTTTTGGAGAAGTTGTACAGTCTGTGGTTCTAGGGTCAAATTTAGGGCTTCGGATTTGGAATGGTTTATCGTGAGACCCAGGGGCGTAACTAGCAATCACAAGGCCCCATAGCAAAATGTTGTATGGGGCCCCCCACAAAAAAAAAAAAAACTATGCCATTGAACAACAGATTACCACACCCATGTGGCACAGTACCCAGGCAACAGCTTATATTAATTTCGAACAACAAAGTATGCAGTATACTGTATGCAGTAGAGCTGGGCGCTTTTTCTTCAAAAAAAAAAAAAAACTCGATTCACGATTCTAATCGAGTTTTTATTATTTTTTTGCATGGACACCGCGCCGGTCCTGAGGAGCTGCGGGTAGGAGTTTTTAGGCAAGGCGTCCGGCCTCGTGGACTAAGCCGAAGCCGCGGCCTTGCCTAAAAACTCCTACCCGCAGCTCCTCAGGACCGGCGCGGTGTCAGCGCCGGTCCTGGTGAAAAAAAAAAAATATCTAAAAAATCGATTTGCTGAAAATTTGAATCGATTTGACCTCTCAACTCGATTCAAGATTCAAATCGATTTTTTTTCCCCAGCCCTAGTATGCAGCCCCTGAAAGACACACATGCATACCCCCATCAGTACAGACACCCTCTACCTCAGTGCAGACCCCCCGGCAGTACAGACACCCCTCAGTACAGACACTCCCGTTAGTATACACACCCCCCTCAGTGCAGGCCCCAGCAGTACAGACATCCCCCCCCCAGTGCAGACATCCCCCCCTCAGTACATACCACCCCCCTCAGTGCAGACACCCCCAGCAATGCAGACCCTCCCTCAGTGCAGATCCCCCTCAGTAGTACAGACCCCCCCCAGCAGTGCAGACACCCCCCTTAGTACAGACCCCACTCAGTGCAGACCCCCCCATCAGTACAGACCCCCATCAGTACAGACCCCGCCTCAGTGCAGACACCCCCCACCTGAGTGCAGACCCCCCCCAGGAGTACAGACACCCCCACCTCAGTGCAGACCCCCCCAGCAGTAGACACCCCCCAGCAGTACAGACACCCCCACCTCAGTGCAGACCCCCCCTAGCAGTACAGAGACCCATCTCAGTGCAGACACCCCCCAGTACAGACACCCCTCCTCAGTGCAGGACCCCCCAGTACAGACACCCCTCCTCAGTGCAGGACCCCCCAATACAGACACCCCTCCTTAGTGCAGGACCCCCCAATACAGACACCCCTCCTCAGTGCAGGACCCCCCCCCCCCAGTACAGACACCCCTCCTCAGTGCAGGACCCCCCCAGTACAGACACCCCTCCTCAGTGCAGGACCCCCACTAGTGCAGACCATCCCCCTCTGTACAGACACCCCCCCAGCATTGCAGACACCCCCCTCAGTGCACGACCCTCCAGCAGTACAGATGCGCCCCCCCCCTTACATACCTTAGAACAGCGCTGACAGTCTTCAGATACACAGCGGTGTGTGTCCCTCGGCTCGAGCGCAGGCTCCTCCTCCTCCTCCCCTCTGGATGTAAACAGAGAGGAGGGGAGGCGGCTTCGGTCCGCGCCGCTGAGGGTTAGTGGTGCGGCTGCCGCTACTCAAGGGTGTCACCTCTCTGGCGGGTGTCACCCGGTGCGGCCCGCACCCGCCTGGCAACGGCACTCATCGGGCCCCAAATCTGCTGCGGGCCCCATAGCGACCGCGTGTGTCGCTATGGCGGTAGTTCCGCCACTGGTGAGACCCGAGATCGCGGTGAAGCGCCTCAAGATTCGGTATAAATTAGGAAGGGACGTAATCGGAGAGGAAAGGAACATGAGGATATCATCGGCGAACAGAGAGCATTTCTGCTCCCCGTCTCCGCAGCATATGCCTTTTATGTCTTGGTGATTTCTGAGCTTTATTGCTAGGGGTTCTAATGCTAATATAAATAAAATAGGAGATAGGGGGCACCCCTGTCTCGTTTCCCTGTGTATATTGATTGTGTGGGATTTGTAGCCTTTTATCTGGATTTTGGCCGTGGGTGTGCTGTATAGTACTTGTAATATATTCAGAAAATGAGGCCCAAATCCATATCTTCTCAATGTGTAGTATATGTATTCCCACGTTACCGAGTCGAAAGCCTTACAAAGGTCTAACGTCAATATCATACCCTTCTGCGAACCCAAGTTGTCCCAATTTGAGTTAAGTGCTGCAATGATATTGATCGCTCGTCGGGTTTGGTCCGGGGCCTGTCTATTGGGAACAAACCCCACTTGATCAGGATGGATATATTTGGCAAGAAAAGAATTCATTCTGGTTGCCAAAACTTTGGTCATTAGTTTCAGGTCTACATTAATGAGCGATATCGGGCGATAATTTGCGGGATCTCCATGATCCTTTCCTGATTTAGGGATTACTTGAATGAGGGCCTCATTTTCATGTAAAGATAGGGGGTTGCCTTTCCGTATCGCATTAAAAAAGGAACACAAATGAGGAGTCAGTATGGCTGCAAATTTTCTATAATAGTGGCCCGTAAAACCATCTGGGCCAGGTGCTTTTGAGGGGTTCAAACACTTAATGGCAGCCAGTATTTCCCCTTCAGTGAAGTCTGCTTCCATTAATTCTTTGTGTTCCTGTTCTAATGTTGGCAAGGAAATGTCACTGAAAAATTCCTCTGCTCGGTCCTTGGGAAATGGGGTTGGTTTATTATATAGATCAGTGAAGAACTTTGAAAATTCTAGAATTATCTCTTGGGGGTTTTGAGTAATTTTCCCATCTCGGGTACGCAGTCTAGGCATTGCAGGGTTAAATGGTCGCGGAGTAAGTTTTCTAGCTAAAAGTGTGGTAGGTTTGTCTCCTTTGGTATAATAGCGATGTCTAGACCAGCGTAGAAATTTCTCTGCTTTGGTTGTTAGACTAAGATTTAATGCCATTCTAGCTGAGTCTATTTTATGTCGCAGATCAAGATGAGGGTTAGGTTTTTGTTCCTGCACTATTTTATGTAGTTACATAGTTACATAGTTACATAGTAGGTGAAGTTGAAAAAAGACACAAGTCCATCAAGTCCAACCTATGTGTGTGATTATGTGTCAGTATTACATTACATATCCCTGTATATTGCGGTCATTCAGGTGATTATCTAATAGTTTCTTGAAGCTATCAATGCTCCCCGCTGAGACCACCGCCTGTGGAAGGGAATTCCACATCCTTGCCGCTCTTACAGTAAAGAACCCTCTACGTAGTTTAAGGTTAAACCTCTTTTCTTCTAATTGTAATGAGTGGCCACGAGTCTTATTAAACTCTCTTCTGCGAAAAAGTTTTATCCCTATTGTGGGGTCACCAGTACAGTATTTGTAAATTGAAATCATATCCCCTCTCAAGCGTCTCTTCTCCAGAGAGAATAAGTTCAGTGCTCGCAACCTTTCCTCATAACTAAGATCCTCCAGACCCTTTATTAGCTTTGTTGCCCTTCTTTGTACTCGCTCCCTCCTGAGGACTGGTGCCCAGAACTGGACAGCATACTCCAGGTGCGGGCGGACCAGAGTCTTGTAGAGCGGGAGAATTATCGTTTTATCTCTGCAGTTGATCCCCCTTTTAATGCATGCCAATATTCTGTTTGCTTTATTAGCAGCAGCATGGCATTGCATGCCGTTGCTGAGCCTATCATCCACTAGGACCCCCAGGTCCTTTTCCATCCTAGATTCCCCCAGAGGTTCTCCCCCCAGTGTATAGATTGCATTCATATTTTTGACACCCAAATGCATTATTTTACATTTTTCTACATTGAACCTCATTTGCCATGTAGTCGCCCACCCCATTAATTTGTTCAGGTCTTTTTGCAAGATTTCCACATCCTGCGGAGAAGTTATTGCCCTGCTTAGCTTAGTATCGTCTGCAAATACAGAGATGGAACTGTTTATCCCATCCTCCAGGTCATTTATGAACAAATTAAATAGGATTGGTCCCAGCACAGAACCCTGGGGGACCCCACTACCCACCCCTGACCATTCTGAGTACTCCCCATTTATCACCACCCTCTGAACACGCCCTTGTAGCCAGTTTTCAATCCATGTGACCCTATGGTCCATGCCAACGCACCTTATTTTGTACAGTAAACGTTTATGGGGAACTGTGTCAAATGCTTTTGCAAAATCCAGATACACCACGTCTACGGGCCTTCCTTTATCTAGATGGCAACTCGCCTCCTCATAGAAGGTTAATAGATTGGTTTGGCAAGAACGATTCTTCATGAATCCATGCTGATTACTACTAATGATATCATTCTTATTACTAAAATCTTGTATATAGTCCCTTATCATCCCCTCCAAGAGTTTACATACTATTGATGTTAGGCTAACTGGTCTGTAATTCCCAGGGATGTTTTTTGGGCCCTTTTTAAATATTGGTGCTACATTGACTTTTCTCCAATCAGCTGGTACCATTCCAGTCAATAGACTGTCTGTAAAAATTAGGAACAAAGGTCTGGCAATCACCTGACTGAGTTCCCTAAGTACCCTCGGATGCAAGCCACCTGGTCCCGGTGATTTATTAATGTTAAGTTTCTCAAGTCTAATTTTAATTCCGTCCTCTGTTAACCATGTAGGTGCTTCCTGTGTTGTGTCATGAGGATAAACACTGCAGTTTTGGTTACTGAAGCCCCCCGATTCACTCGTGAAGACTGAGGAGAAGAATAAATTCAATACCTCTGCCATCTCCCCATCCTTTGTAACCAGATGTCCTTCCTCATTCTTTATGGGGCCAATATGGTCTGTCCTCCCTTTTTTACTGTTTACATACTTAAAGAATTTCTTGGGATTTTTTTTGCTCTCCTCCGCTATGTGTCTTTCATGTTCTATCTTAGCCATCCTAATTGCACCCTTATATTTCTTATTGCATTCTTTATAAATTCTGAATGCTGTGGATGATCCCTCAACCTTGTATTTTTTGAAGGCCTTCTCCTTTGCTTTTATATGCATTTTTACATTGGAGTTAAGCCATCCAGGATGTTTGTTCGCTCTTTTAAATTTATTACCCAATGGGATACATTGGCTAATGCCCTTATTTAATATGCTCTTAAAGCAAACCCATCTCTCCTCTGTATTCTTTGTTCCTAATATTTTATCCCAATTTATGCCTTTTAGCAAGGTTTGTAGTTTAGGGAAGTTGGCTCTTTTGAAATTCAGTGTCTTTGTGTTCCCTTCATGTCTCCTATTTGTGTGATTTATACTGAAACTAATTGACCTGTGATCGCTGTTACCTAAATTACCCCGTATTTCCACATCTGTTATCAGGTCTGTATTGTTGGTAATCAGTAGATCTAGTAATGTTTTATTTCTAGTTGGTGCGTCTACCATCTGACCCATAAAATTGTCCTGCAAGACATTAAGGAACTGGCGAGCCTTAAATTAATGCGCGGTTCCCTCCGCCCAGTCTATGTCTGGATAATTAAAATCCCCCATTATGATAACACTTCCCATCCTTGCTGCTAATCCAATTTGTGATAGGAGATCCGTCTCCACTTCCTCCCTCAGGTTAGGGGGCCTATAGCATACTCCCAGTATTATTTTCCCCTTAGCTTCATTCCTTTGGAGCTCTACCCATAAAGATTCCACCTCCTCCCTAGCCCCCTCAGTGATGTCATCTCTCACATTCACTTGTACATTATTCTTGATATATAGGCATACCCCTCCCCCTTTTTTACCCTCTCTATCCTTGCGGTATAGGGTATACCCTTGAATGTTTGCCAGCCAATCATGAGAGCTGTTGAACCAGGTCTCTGAAATTCCCACAAAATCCAAATCCTCCTTGTACAACAGTATCTCTAGTTCACCCATCTTGTCCGCCAGGCTCCTGGCATTGGTGAACATGCCACATAGTTTAGACCGGTCGCATATTGTCCTCGTATTGGGTGTTTCAAGATTGCAACTTGGACTTGCTACTATACTCACCTTGTGTTTTTGTGCTTTGGTTAACCTACCACTAATGCCCCCAATACTACCCTCTGGAATATCTTCTGCGCTGGCTATTACTGTCTCTGGACCCTCCCCCCCCATCGCCTAGTTTAAAAACCCCTCTAACTTTTTGGCCATCTTCATTCCCAGCAGATCTGCACCCTCCTCATTTAGGTGCAGTCCGTCCCTTCTATAGTACCGGTTACCGACTGAGAAGTCGGCCCAGTCCTCCAGGAACCCAAACCCCTCCTTACTACACCAGCTCTTCAGCCACTTGTTTACTTCCCTAATCTCCCTCTGCCTCTCTGGTGTGGCTCGATGTACCGGTAGTATTCCTGAGAACACTACCTTGGAGGTCCTTTTCCTCAATTTAGCTCCTAAGTCCCTAAAATCGTTCTTTAGGACACTCCATCTGCCTCTGACTTTGTCATTGGTGCCAACGTGCACCATGACAGCCGGGTCTTCCCCAGCCCCTCCCAGTAATCTGTCCACAAGATCCGTGATGTGCCGAACCCGAGCGCCCGGTAGACAACATACTGTTCGGCGCTTCAGGTCTTGGTTACAGATTGCCCTCTCTGTCCTTCTAAGAATTGAGTCCCCTACCACCAGAATCTGTCTTTCCTTTCCCTTTGCTGCCCCCCCCCACGCTCACTGGAGGAGTTCTTCCCCTGGCAGCTAGGAGAGTCCCTCAACTCCAGCAGTGCTGGTCCCTGACTGGTTACACCAATGTCACTCAATGGAGCGTACTTATTGGGATGCTCCAGTCCTGGATCGGCCTCCCTGGCACTTCCCCCTCTACCCCTCCTGACTGTCACCCATCTACTCTTTGCTAGTGCCTGCACCTCTTTGTCTCCACCCGCCTCTGTGCTGGCCCCTGCCGGCACCTGCCGTGTACGTTCCTGGCTCACCTTTAGTATGGAGGGACTTCTCAGTGCTGACAGTTGCTTCCCGAGATTCAGAACCTGGGCTTCCAGGGAAACAATGTGCTTACATTTTGCACAGCAGTATTCGCCCTCGATCGGATGATCAAGGAACGCATACATGCGGCAAGATGTACAAAGAGTCGCCTCTCCACACCCGCCGGGCATCGTACCTATTAAATTTAGTGAGGATTTGGGGATTTTACCCTGTCCAAATTACCTAACAACTAGCTTCCTGGCACTAATACTCAAGACAATACACAGGTACACGACAAGACAATACACAGGTACACAATACACAAGTACTAACGATCCACACACACTACTCAGACAACACTCAGATACTCACACTACACAGGTACTATGACCCCTGTTACAGTGCCTTGCGAAAGTATTCGGCCCCCTTGAACTTTTCAACCTTTTGCCACATTTCAGGCTTCAGACATAAAGATATAAAATTTTTATTTTTTGTGAAGAATCACCAAAAAGTGGGACACAATTGTGAAGTGGAACGAAATCTTTTGGATTGTTGAAACTTTTTTAACTAATAAAAAAATGAAAAGTGGGGCGTGCAAAATTATTCGGCCCCCTTGCGTTAATACTTTGTAGAGCCACCTTTTGCTGCGATTACAGCTGCAAGTCGCTTGGGGTATGTCTCTATCAGTTTTGCACATCGAGAGACTGAAATTCTTGCCCATTCTTCCTTGCAAAACAGCTCAAGCTCAGTGAGGTTGGATGGAGAGCGTTTGTGAACAGCAGTTTTCAGCTCTTTCCACAGATTCTCGATTGGATTCAGGTCTGGACTTTGACTTGGCCATTCTAACACCTGGATACGTTTATTTGTGAACCATTCCTTTGTAGATTTTGCTGTATGTTTGGGATCATTGTCTTGTTGGAAGATAAATCTCCGTCCCAGTTTCAGGTCTTTTGCAGACTCCAACAGGTTTTCATCCAGAATGGTCCTGTATTTGGCTGCATCCATCTTCCCCTCAATTTTAACCATCTTCCCTGTCCCTGCTGAAGAAAAGCAGGCCCAAACCATGATGCTGCCACCACCATGTTTGACAGTGGGGATGGTGTGTTGAGGGTGATGAGCTGTGTTGCTTTTACGCCAAACATATCGTTTTGCATTGTGGCCAAAAAGTTCGATTTTGGTTTCATCGGACCAGAGCACCTTCTTCCACATGTTTGGTGTGTCTCCCAGGTGGCTTGTGGCAAACTTTAGACGAGACTTTTTATGGATATCTTTGAGAAATGGCTTTCTTCTTGCCACTCTTCCATAAAGGCCAGATTTGTGCAGTGTACGACTGATTGTTGTCCTATGGACAGACTCTCCCACCTCAGCTGTAGTTCTCTGCAGTTCATCCAGAGTGATCATGGGTTTTTGGCTGCATCTCTGATCAGTCTTCTCCTTGTCTGAGCTGAAAGTTTAGATGGACAGCCAGGTCTTGGTAGATTTGCAGTGGTCTGATACTCCTTACATTTCAAAATGATCGCTTGCACAGTGCACCTTGGGATGTTTAAAGCTTGGGAAATCTTTTTGTATCCAAATCCGGCTTTAAACTTCTCCACAACAGTATTACGGACCTGCCTGGTGTGTTCCTTGGTCTTCATCATGCTCTCTGCGCTTTCAACAGAACCCTGAGACTATCACAGAGCAGGTGCATTTATACAGAGACTTGATTACACACAGGTGGATTCTATTTATCACCATCAGTCATTTAGGACAACATTGGATCATTCAGAGATCCTCGCTGAACTTCTGGAGTGAGTTTTCTGCACTGAAAGTAAAGGGGCCGAATAATTTTGCACGCACCACTTTTCAGTTTTTTATTTGCTAAAAAAGTTTAAAATATCCAATAGATTTCATTCCCCTTCACAATTGTGTCCCACTTGTTGGTGATTCTTCACAAAAAATTAAAATTTTATATCTTTATGTTTGAAGCCTGAAATGTGGCAAAAGGTTGAAAAGTTCAAGGGGGCCGAATACTTTTGCAAGGCACTGTATAACCTCCTGTTTTAAACTCTTGTTTTTAACTCCCACTTACACCAAGCTCCACAGCTTCAAACTGAGCACGCTCAAACTGAGTCCTACAACAAGTTAAATAGGCACCTGGGCACCTGTGAGCAATTAACCACACCCCTTAATTGATAGACTGATGAAACAGAAAAAAAAAATTAAAAAAAATAAAAAAAATAAAAAAAAATAAAATAAAAAAAAAGCTATTTAAAAAGTGACAGCAAAAGGCAAATTAAAAACTAAAAGGAAAAGTCCCCAAAATGCAACCCAGCAAACACCAACAGACAGCAGCAAACACACACCAACAGACAGCAGCAATACACACACCAACAGACAGCAGCAATACACACACCAACAGACAGCAGCAATACACACACCAACAGACAGCAGCAATACACACACCAACAGACAGCAGCAATACACACACCAACAGACAGCAAACACCAACAGACAGCAAGACTTGTATACTCTAATGCCGCGTACACACGAGCGGACTTTACGGCGGACTTTGCCCGGCGGACTGGATTTCGTCGGACAATTCGATGTGTGTGGGCTCCAGCGGACTTTGTTTTCTCAAAAGTTGGACGGACTTAGATTTGAAACTTGTTTAAAATTTATCCGACGGACTCTTCTTTCTAGCGGACAAACCGATCGTCTGTGTGCTAGTCCGACGAACTCAAACTGACGCATGCTCTGAAGCAATTACAAGACGGAAGCGCTCGGTCTGGTAAAACTAGCCTTCATCTTGAAGCTAGCACATTCCTCTTCTGTCGTCTTTTAATACAGCCTATTTTTAGGATTGATAATGCGAGAGGAATGAAGTTGTTTTTCTGCTTTATATTCACACAGAGTTCTCACAAACTACTTTCTTCATGATTTATCCTCCTGCCATGACTAATATAATATTTTGTAAAAGCCAGATCTCCATAACTTATAAATTTTAAAATCGATTTTGGACTAATTTTATTTTATTTTTTTTATTTCAACACTTAGCTATTTTACAATGTGTGTGAAATGCTAATCACATTTTTTGTGTGTATTTTCAAGTTACCACAATTAACATTCATATTTTGTGTTGTTTTAATGAACCTTAATGAGGTTGTTGTCCCTTGTTCATTAGAGATAGGGGGGTGTATTTAACAAAGGCAAAATCATTTTTCACTACAAGTGCTAATTATACATTGAATTCCACAGAAAGAGCATTTTGAAGTGCGTTTGCTGTGGATCCGAGGGGCACATGCAAGGAAGCCCAAAAAAAAGCAAATAATTTTTATTTGACATGTTTTTCGGAATAAATCAGCAGAGCTTCCCTGAATTTAAGGTCTTCCCCTCAGATTTTCAGCGACTGCACTTCCAACAAGTGCACTTGCTGTGCAATTTCTCAAGTGAACGTTTCACTTGATATTCTAAATGATTTAAGCCTTTTGTCAAAAACACACATAGGGGTTGATTTCCTAAAGGGAAAAAGACTGTGCACTTTGTAAAGTGCAGTTGCCCTCTGCAAGAGCAGTTGCTCCCAAGCTTTATTAAATGTGAAGCAGCTCTGCTGACTTCCATCATCCAATCATGTTCAAGCAAAAATGTTTTTTTTTTATTTTACTTGCACAGGATTGGGTACTCTTTGCAAAGTCAAGCTTTTAAATAATTTCTGATGCTCTGGAGCAATTGCACTTGCAGAGGGCAACTGCCCTCTGCAAAGTGCACAGACTATTTTCTTTTCTCAAATCAACCCCATAGTCTTTTGGACCTGTACCTGCCTACTCCCAAACAAAATGGCGTTTTTTAATCAAAAGACAGGCAAGAATGTAAGGTAACCAAAAATGTATTTATTTTATTATCAAAAAAATTAGGAAGGCAACACTGGAGACACTTTTAGAATCTGTGAAGCCTTTCGTCCCCCAGGACACACATCAAGTTTGAGGACAAGAAAATTGGTATCTTGCGACTATAGGGAGCACAGGGAGCACAGTCAGACTAGACAGAAACCAGGCAATCACTTTCGACTCTTCCGTGGAGCCTTCCCTCCACGCTTCTCTGCAGCCTTCCCTCCACGCTTCTCTGCAGCCTTCCTTGGAGGTTGTGCCTCTGGTGGTGTACTTGGGGCAGGAGGAGGAGGAGGAGTGGCTTCATCTGCCAGATACGTGGTAGCAGTAAGCTCCCCTCTCAAGCCCTTCTGGTAAGCCTCAAAAATTAGACCCTCACAGCCCTTTTCCAACTCCAGCAATCTGCTGGCTATATAGGTGCCATACGCCTCCTCTGCATTGGGTGGTTTGCTCAGGATGAGGCTTGCTTCCCGTATGAGGTCTATTCCTGCTCTGTTGGTGTCATTCTCCTGGGCCTTTTGTGGAGAATGCGGAGGGGAGGCACCTGACACTCCGTGCAGCTTCTACTTGGCCCAGCCACAGCCTCCTCCTCTCTCCCACTGGGCAAGGCCTCCTCCTCTCTCCCACTGGGCAAGGCCTCCTCCTGGCTGAGGTCATCCTGTGTAAAAAAAAGGGACATAAGTTGTAATTTTCTGTTATGCAATCACACACAATTTTCAGCTCCTAACTTTCAAATATAATTACACAAAATAGTAAAGGCTATCTATTTGACAACACCATTATTTCAGATGATCAACAAGATCTGAAGTGAAGTATATATTTGGCCACTACTGTCTAGTGATATGTCTACATATTACTCTTTGTGCAGAAGTGATTTTTTAGGAAGCACTTTCAAAATTAACACCTTAACATCATTAATAACATTTACACAATCACAAATTAAAAAAAAAAAGGATACCTGGCTGAAGCTGGGCGCATCAACTTCATCAATGCTGAAAAGGCCCAGTTCATCCTGGGACTCCTCAGCTGGGGTGGAGGTGGATGGAAGGCTGGAGGGAAGAGTGGAAGGAAGGCTGGAGGGAAGAGTGGAGGGAAGTCTGGAGGGAAGGGTGGGGGGAAGGGTGGAAAGTGATTGCCTGGCTTCGGTCTGGTCATCCAGGAATCGCATTTTGTTGTAGTACCACAACTTGGGTACATATACTTGGCCCGGATCTGAGCGACTCCTGGATTTTTTTGTGTTCCCGCTTATACATGTTTCGCAAGATACCAATCTTCTTGTCCACAAACTTGAGGTCTGCCTGGGGGAGTCGAGTCTTCACAAACTCTAAAAGTGTGCCCAGTGTTGCCTTCCTAACATCCCGATTATAATATAGGGGGTGTTTGACCTCCCACAGGTTTTTCTTGTCCTCATAGAGCTCAATAAATTGGCACAAAAATTCTTCCTCTTTAAAGGGATTCATTTTTTCTGCAAGACAAGACACAAGATCCAAACTTAAATGTCAGTCCCAAATCACAGGATTAGTTTGTGTTGTAATCTAGGGGACACATACACACACACACACACACACACACACTTTAATCTTAGCTTCGTTTGTGCCGCTCGCTACTTCCGCACGGACATACGTAGGCCATCGTAATAGCTTTATATACACTGCGCATGTGTCATGCTCCGCCTGCGTCGCCCGTCCCTGACGTTCTTAAGTACGATTTGGCCCCGCCCCTTCACTCTTCGTTGCGCAGTGGGAGTAGATAGCAAAAGATGGCGGAGAGATTAAGTGGAAGTAGCGCGGAGGAAAGCCCGGAGCCCCAAACATCCACATCCCGGAGGAGATATAAGGCCACCAACATGGCTTTTGAAGAGATGGTGGAGATGGTGTCCATATTGAGAAGGGAGGACTACGATGGCAAAAAAGGACCGTACACACGACCGAATATGAAGAAGGACAAAATAATGTCCTCAGTTGTCACCGCTCTTGAAGAGAAATTTGGTACAAAACGTTCGAAAGAACAATTGCGGAAGCGGTGGTCTGACATCAAAAGTCGGGAGCCAGAACAATATTGGCGAATAAAGAAGCTGCTTAAAAAAAATAAGTACTTGTGTTTTACTATTGAGATACTGAACTTGCATGCTGATCCTTATTTTTGGCGTTTTTTCTGCATCGTTCGTAAAGACCGTTCTTTAGAATAGATATGATACTTTCTAAAGTGGCGTTATTTTTTCGCCAAATACGATGGGACAGGGTTGGACATACATTTATGTCTTGCTAATTTGTCGAATTCCCACAATGAGTTGATGTGGTGTAGATGTGTTTGAAAATATAATGCTTCATCAAAAATGATTCAGTGTAATGTAGGGACAGGACACATCAGCTGTTTCCACATCTGGACTCACGAGCACTATAGTGTACTATGTGACCATAAATACATTTTAGAGGGGTAATACACATAGGAGATCATTGAGGTGTCAGCATCTGTGAAACTTGCCCGAAAAAGAGCATACTTTATAATTTTTGTTCAGAGGTAATGTTCATCCTGTCTTCAACATTTATTATGATGAAAAATTGGCCACAAATCATAACCAACGTTTAACTTTATTTATTAAAAGCTAAAAGATCAGTGTGTTTTAACTATACCTTTTGTTCAATTCTCATAGGGGAGAAAAGACTCAGACAACAGTCCAAGGATCTCAGGACCCCCCCAAGTCACCAGCCTCAGGCCGAAGATACCCCAAGCCCCAGCCCAAGACCACGTCCACCCGACGACCTTGAGGAAGGAGAGGTGGAGGAAGTGTGCGAGGTTTCAAGCCCACCAAGTGAGTGACTGACACCCCAGCTTGAGTTACTGTATTTTGGCGTGCATATTGTAAACCTTGTTTTTATTCACTCATTTTAGGTGAGTTTCTGGTTGTGGAAGGCCAAGCGGCAGAGCACTTCACCACAGACAGTGCGCAAAGACTAATTGGCCAGATAATGCTGTGGAATGGCCAGATCGATACAATGCGTGACCAAATTCACAGCATGCAACTTCGCCTGGACTCCATGCAACAGGAAATGAAGAACATGATTGATGTTTTGGGCCGAATATAATCACGTTTGGCCTAAAAACATCAATCATGTTCTTCATTTCCTTGGGAAGTTGTTTTGTTTTAAATATTGTATTCTAAATTTTTGGGGTATACCCAAATTTACATTGTGTGATGCACACGGTGTGTCATCATGTGCTATCTTCCATCATGGGTTAGCAATGTACTTGTTTTGTGTTTGCAACCCCTTCATCCTGAAAAATCTTTGGTGGTGAGAGGAACCAAAAATGGGATTGCACACACAAAACACGTACATTGATCACCCATGATAGGAGATAGCACATGTTGACTTGACCCTTTTGTAAAGCTCAATTTTGAGCATCTTATAAATGAACAATTTCTGCAAGGGTGACATTACATGCACCGTTCTCTAAATATTGAACTTTGTAAGTTAATTTATTTTTGGTTTTGTTTATAAAAACACTGTTGTGTATGTAAATCTTTTTATATAAAGGTCTATATATTTGTGAAAATATGCCTTGAATAATTTAGTAAACGAAAATTTTTTTACATAACGTAAAATAATTTTAAAAAAAATCAAAATTAAAAAAAAAAAAAAAATTTTGGTTAAAAAATGCACCTTTCAATGTGCACAAAGTAAAAAATTTTACGCTATACAATGTGTGTGGCTGATTCTTGAAGTCAAATTTTGTGGTTTGTTTTTGTGGGCCTGATTAACTAAAGCTAAATGCACTTGACACTACTACAAGTGCACTAGGAGACAGACATAACTTAAATGTAAACAACAATAAAAACAAGATATTTAGATAAACCAATTTTCTTTTTTATTTTTGTAAGAAACTTACAGCTGTTGCTGAATAGCAATGGCCCCCCGACCATTAAAATAATTTACATAACGGTCACGCACTTGACGTGCGGTTCGGGGGGCCAAGCCAATACGGCCAATTTCTAGGCCTGTCAAAGTGCTATCCTGATCCAGTCTGGCCTCAGGCCCAACAGAGGATAGATATGTAGCTGAATGTCTCCTTAAAAAGTTATGCAAGATGCAGCAAGCAAGGATGACGTAGTTTATTTTATAGTCCGCCAAATTAATTGAAGTAAGGAATAAACGGAACCGGCTGGCCAGAATCCCAAAGGCATTCTCCACAACTCTTCTTGCTCTGGCCAGCCGATAATTAAATACCCTCCTCTCAGGGGTGAGTGTCCTTTGGGGGAACGGCCTCATCAAGTTCTCACCGAGAGCAAATGCTTCATCAGCAATAAAAACTGAGGGGAGTCCATCCACATTCTCGTCATCAGGTGGCAATTCCAGGCCACCGGTCTGGAGACGATGGCACAGCTCGGTCTGTGCAAAGACTCCTCCATCAGACATCCGGCCGTTCTTACCCACATCCACAAACATAAACTCCAAATGTGCCGAGACCACCGCCATCAAAACTACACTATGGAACCCCTTGTAGGTATAGAAATAAGACCCCGAATGCGGTGGTGGCACAATCCGGACATGCTTCCCGTCAATCGCCCCTACACAGTTGGGAAAGTCCCAACGGTCAGCGAACTGGGAGGCCACAGTCTGCCATTCCTGTGTACTTGAAGGAAACTGTGGAGTGCAAAAAAAATAAGATAAGGACTTTAAAAAAAAAATTGTATATCAGATTACACCAAAACATTAGTAAACAACAGCAGTCAAATATTATTAATATGTGTGTTTGTAATTGAAATGTTTAAAAACATAAGGCACACTTATAAGATTACTCACCCCCTCTGATGGCCCATCGATACATTTGAATGTGGGGGGAGGGGTTCTAATTAGGTTAACAAACACACCTGACTGGTTCAAACATTTGTGGGGTGGGGGAGGGGTTCTAATTAGGTTAACAAACACACCTGACTGGTTCAAACATTTGTGGGGTGGGGGAGGGGTTCTAATTAGGTTAACAAACACACCTGACTGGTTCAAACATTTGTGGGGTGGGGGAGGGGTTCTAATTAGGTTAACAAACACACCTGACTGGTTCAAACATTTGTGGGGTGGGGGAGGGGTTCTAATTAGGTTAACAAACACACCTGACTGGTTGAAACATTTGTGGGGTGGGGGAGGGGTTCTAATTAGGTTAACAAACACAACTGACTGGTTGAAACATTTGTGGGGTGGGGGAGGGGTTCTAATTAGGTTAACAAACACACCTGACTGGTTGAAACATTTGTGGGGTGGGGGAGGGGTTCTAATTAGGTTAACAAACACACCTGACTGGTTCAAACATTTGTGGGGTGGGGGAGGGGTTCTAATTAGGTTAACAAACACACCTGACTGGTTCAAACATTTGTGGGGTGGGGGAGGGACAAACAAGACAATGGAGCAGACAATATACATTGTTCAAGGGACTATAGGCTAGAGATATAAATGGACCCAGCATTGCATGGTGGGGAGGTTAATGAAAGAAATTATGCATGTAGGGCAATAAATGATTAAAATAGGCATGCACGAAGATAAAGGGGACATTCACAGCAGATTGAAAGCATGGCAATTAGGTAAAGAGGACAGTTCTACAATACATCAAAAAACATTTAATACATATCATGTAATGTTAAAGGATAAAACTTACCTTCATATATTCCTTCTGCAGGACCTGAATAATAGCAGAACAGGTCTCTGGGATAATGATCCCCAGAGCCTGGGGGGAGATGCCTGTTGAGAACTTCAAGTCCTGAAGACTTCTCCCTGTCGCCAAGTAACGTAACGTGGCAACTAGCCTCTGCTCCGCACTGATGGCTTGCCTCATGCAGGTATCCTGCCTGCTGATATAGGGGGTCAGCATAGCCAGCAGACGCTCAAAGACGGGGTCCGTCATCCTGAGAAAATTCCTGAAATCCTCAGGATTATTCTCACGGAGCTCACGGAGCAAAGGCATATGACAGAACTGGTCACGCTGGCGCAACCAATTCTTGGTCCATGAACTCCTCCCCACCCTGTTCATGGACTGGACTCGGGTCAAAGTATTAACCCCAACACCAAGTCCCCACATAGCACGAACTTGAGAACGAGAACGTCCACGCGACATGGCTTCAAAACGGTCGGCTGCTCAAACAAACAAACTTATAACAAACGCACTGAAGAACAGCAAGGCCTATGAAGAACGACCTGAAAATCAGGAACGAGCGGAGCAGAACGGCCTGCAAGGCAGGTTACGAACTGACCAACACGCACTGAAAAGCAGATACAACCCTCACAAGCACAAACTGAACCGCAGAAAACGAACGAAATAAGCTGAAGTGTGAAAAGCGCGAATCGTCTCTAACCAAACTTCTACTAACACGAGATAAACACGAGATTAGCAGAAGGAGCCCAAAGGGTGCCGTAGTGGGGCTTGAACTTCCTTTTTCTAGTCCCGTCGTACGTGCTATACGTCACCGCGTTCCAAACCAGCGGACTTTTGCAGTGAGCGTGTGTGGCCAAGTCCGTCCGTTTTTAAGTCCGGCGCAAGGAGCCAACAAAGTCCGACGAAAAATCCGCCGGGCAAAGTCCGCCGTAAAGTCCGCTCGTGTGTACGCGGCATAATACTTGTTTTTAACTCCCACTTAATCCAGCTCCACTTACACCAAGCTCCACAGCTTCAAACTGAGCACGCTCAAACTGAGTCCTACAACAAGTTAAATAGGCACCTGGGCACCTGTGAGCAATTAACCACACCCCTTAATTGATAGACTGATGAAACAGAAAAAAAAAAAAAAAAAAAAAAAAAGCTATTTAAAAGGTGACAGCAAAAGGCAAATTAAAAACTAAAAGGAAAAGTCCCCAAAATGCAACCCAGCAAACACCAACAGACAGCAGCAAACACACACCAACAGACAGCAGCAATACACACACCAACAGACAGCAGGAATACACACACCAACAGACAGCAGCAATACACACACCAACAGACAGCAGCAATACACACACCAACAGACAGCAGCAATACACACACCAACAGACAGCAGCAATACACACACCAACAGACAGCAAACACCAACAGACAGCAAGACTTGTATACTCTAACACTTGTTTTTAACTCCCACTTAATCCAGCTCCACTTACACCAAGCTCCACAGTTCATCTTCCTGTTGTTGGATTTTTTGTGCATCTTCCCTTTTTTTCCTAGAGGCCACTTGAATCAATGTGCTTGGGGACGTGTCGTTAGCTCGATTGACCGTAAAGTATTGTTGTATAGCCTTCTCAATCTCAGTGTATATAATGGGGTCATTGAGTAATGATGTGTTAAGTCGCCATATGGAGGGTTTTGGTCTTTTCCATAAATCAGTCAGTGCCATCAGCACTAAGGAGTGATCTGACCATGAGCTGGGTACTATTTTGACTGATTCAATTGAAGGTAAAAGTGAAGATTGCGTTAATAAATGGTCTATGCACGAATACGTTTTATGGACCTGAGAATAATGAGTATAGTCTCTGGTAGTGGGGTGGGAATCCCGCCAAGTATCTATGAGATCATAGGAATGTAGGATCCGGGCCAGTTTAACTCCCTGTTTGGGAGTATGTTTCAGGATAGGTTTATGTACATTGGTCCTGTCTACGGCTTGATCTAAGGAGACATTGCTGTCACCCCCCATTATCACTTGGCCTTGTACATGAGGCATCAGTGTTCGCAACATGGTTTCGAAAAAAGTTACCTGACCCGTGTTGGGGGCGTAATATGAAATGAGATTGACAGCACTGTCATTTACTTTCCCTGCTACCATGACGAACCTCCCCTCCTTATCTCTAATGACTGTTGAGGGGGTAAATGGTACCCTTTTTGCGATGCAAATCGCTACCCCTCTTTTTTTATCTACCCCATTAGATAGATAAATCAAGGGGAACCTAGCATTCAGATATTTAGGAGCTGAAGTGCGTGAGAAATGCGTTTCCTGAAGGAGCAGAAAATCTACATCCAGTTTATGATAGTCAAGGAAGGCTTTAGCGCGCTTAGTAGGGGAGTTTAGACCCTGTACATTATGTGTTAATACTTTAGTGTGTGAAAGAGGCAACTGAGACTTTAGCATTGTGGTCTGGCAGACTGTACTTGCCTGTTGTAGATGGTCATCCTGATTCTCGTGTAGGAGGTGTTATGGTGGGCTTCTCCAAATTTCAGGCGTAGGGGTGCACTCAGGGGTAAGGAGAAAACAGAAGAAAAGAGAAAAAAGAAGTTAATATTGGGATAAGATGGACTGGACCGGTGTCCATCTGTCACCTCAGAAATAAAGTACATAAAAAACTGAGTTATCAACATGAACATGTTCGTAATGGTCCCGGAGACTGTAGTCTCCACTGAGTAGGGCGATGTTGTTTTCATCTAAGCGATGAAGACAAGCTCGTCTGGGAGTGGCATGCGGTTTCGCCTCGGCACTTTCCGTATAAAACATTGTAGTGGTATAGAGGGGAGTCAGTTAAATCCAGGAGGTTTAAACTATTACATTACCTCAAGCCTAACTAAACAAAGTAATATTTATCTAGATTTAGCTTTAGATTTAGATTGGGGGGTTCAGGATTTACTATATCTGGGGAAACATTCTAGAATAAAACAAATAAACATAAGTGAAACAGCTCTAATCTAATCTCTCAATACCGAGAGGGGATTTTACCCCTCCAGGATTTAGGCAGTCTCTTTAATGTCCTGAAGACAAATAAAGCTAGCTAATGTCAGCTAACAGAGCAAGGTCTAGACTGCTAAAGGGGGAAACCCATACGGGTTTACGGTGGTTTCAAATATTAGGATGTGGTGGATACTTCTCCTAAAAAGGTAAAAGTTAGAAGAATAGAAAGAAGGGTTTCATCTTCAACTTCATCCGTCCGGTCCAGTTGCTAGGTGTCGCCTTCTAGAGGAATATCGTTGGCGTTGTTGTTCCCAGAGGGGCGAGATTGGACGATCCGTATCCTGTTGTGCTTTGGGGGCCGATGAGTCTCTGGATATCAAACCAAGACCCAATAGGATATCTTCTCCATCTGGAAAATTTGCAAAGGAGTATGTTTTCCCCTTGAAGGAAAAAGATAGTCGAAACGGGAACGACCACCGGTATTTGATTTGGTGATTAGTGAGCTGTGCCAATAATGGTTTCAGGGCCCGTCTTTTTTGGATAGTCATTTGCGAAATGTCCGCGAAAATTTGTATCTGATGACCCAAGAGGTTTATATTGCCCCTTGCCCGGGCTGTAGACATTATTTGTTCCTTGATTCTATAGAAATGCGGATTGACTATGACATCTCTAGGAGGGCCATCTTGTCTTGGCGCCATCAGGGCTCGGTGTACCCTGTCGATTTCCATGTGCTGTGAGGAAATATCTGGAATCAGATCTTGCATGAGGGTATGAACTGCGTCTTCTAGATCAGTTACCACCTCTGGTAGACCGCGGATTCGAAAATTATAGCGTCTGGATCTGTTTTCCTGATCTTCAATCTTCAAGGAGGCTATCATACTTGAGTTCTGATTTACCCTCCGCACTGTGCCATCCATTTTGGATTCAATGGTATCCAATCTGTCACCTATATCATTAAAGTCATGTTTCATTTCTGCTGTAATTAATTGGCAGGCTTTTGTAAGTTCTTGCTGTAGTAGTGCTGAGAAGCGAGCAAGGAGGACAGAATCCCCAGAGTATGTTGCTGGAGGTGGAGGCTGTGGTTCACTTCCTATGCTGTTTTGGCTTAGTGCGAGCTCTGCTATTTCAGCCATGTTCCTCTCCATGGAGGAAGCAGGGGAATCTGCGCCATCCAACCCCCCCCCCTGATAAGTTTGGGAGGGGGAGAGAGAGAACCGCAGGGACGCATCTTTCTGCAGCCCTGTGATGTCCTCCTGTGACTGGGAGGAGAAGGGGTTTCGTTCTCTATCTAGGCCGGCAGTCACAGTATTGTGAGGAGAGAGTCTTTGTGCAGGGGGGCCCTGATGTCCCTGGGTCCCGCTCACCTGCTTTGTAGTGTCTGCCTCCGTCCTCCGATCCGACGCCATCTTGGATGGGGGAGTCCTTGCTGCAGCGTTCCCCGAACGGAACGAATAGCTGGAAGTCGGGGGTTTCTTTTTGGCTGTCCCCCCTCCTCTCCAGTTCATAGTGCGGATCGCTCGAGGAATGGCGATGTGCGTGGCTTCCCTCTGGCTTATTGTGGCTTGGAAAGGCCGGCGGCGTGCGGAGCAGGTCAGAACATGTCCGCTCCCGTGCCCGCGCGCATGCGCACTCCCCGGGAGCCCCCTTTAACAAGGGGGCTCCCAGATCCCGCCCCCCACCCTATGTGAATGAGTATGGGGTACATCGTACCCCTACCCATTCACCTAGGGAAAAAAGTGTCAATAAAAAACACAGTACACAGGTTTTTAAAGTAATTTATTAGGCAGCTCCGGGGTCTTCTTCCGACTTCGGGGGTCCTTTCCGACTTTGGGGGTCCTCTTCCGACTTCGGGGGTCTCTCCGGCGTCTTCTCCCGGTGTCCGCATCTTCTGCTGCTCTTTTGCCAGCGGTGGCGCGGACTTCTGGATCGTCTTCTTCCCTCTTCTCTTCCAGAGATGTTGACACAACGCTCTCTCCAGCTGGAATGCTCTCTGAGCGTTCCGCAACGGACTTATATAGGCGTGAACCCGCCCCCTATGACATCACAGTCCCGAGGCATACTGGGGCTGTGATGTCATAAGGGGGTGTGGTCATGTCATCCTATGACCACGCCCCCTTATGACCTCACAGTCCCAGCATTCATACCAGACCGAAGGGCTTGGTATTCCCCAGAGGGGAATTCCCTCTCGCGCCCGCCGCAGTAGGAAAATGTGTTTTTCCTATTGCAGCTAGCGTGAGATGTACAGTACCCTGCCGCCGAGAACCAGCGATCTGATCGCGCTGGAAACATCCTCGCGGCTGCGTACTGTAGTTTGTACAAAAGTCTGATGGCTTTGTGTACACACGATCGGACTTTGCTCCATCGGACTTTTGTTGCCGGAAAGTTTGTCCGTTCGCACAGCCAACAAAAGTCCGATGGAAACTGAAAAAGTTTGTCCGATGGAGCGTACACACGGTCGGATGTTGCTCCAAAACAGCTAATTTGCATGTTTGTTGTCAAAAAGTCCGATCGTGTGTACGGCCCCTTTAGTTTAAAAGTTCCTCCATCTTTCTGGCCAGCTGCACCCACCCAATTTTGATGCAGTCTGTCTCTGCTGTAGAGCTGGTACCCATCCGCAAAGTCTGCTGAGTTCTCCATGAACCCAAAGCCCTCCTTCTTAAGGCCCGTACACACGATCGGACTTTTTGATAACAAACATGCAAATTAGCTGTTTTAAGGCAACATCTGACCGTGTGTACGCTCCATCGGACAAACTTTTTTGGTTTTCATCTGACTTTTGTTGGCTGTGCGAACGGACAAACTTTCCGGCAACAAAAGTCCGATGGAGCAAAGTCCGATCATGTGTACACAAAACCATCGGACTTTTGTACAAACTACAAACACGCATGCTCAGAATCAATGCAAAAGATCAGACAACAATACAGAAGTTGACCAAAGGGTGGCGCCAGAGAATTGAACGTCCTCTTTTTGAAGTGTCGTCAGTACATTGAAACCTCACTACGTTCGTGTTTGTTGCCGAAAAAGTCCTGCCGTGTGTATGCTTAATTAGTTTACAGCCAACGCCCATTGTACAAAAATCCACAGAAAGTTTGTACAAAGTCTGATCGTGTGTATGAGGCTTTACACACACTTTAGTATTTTTTCCAAAGCAATAATGGGGTGCCAGAATTCTCAGCATTACAGCACTTCTTCCTTAGGAATGTCTCAGTGAACTGTGGGATCATGGCACTCTGATAGCCCCCAAATTAATTTGTTTTTTAGCTTTTTATATATTATTAGGCCCTAAACATGCAGGTATTTTTAAATCTTAGCTTGTACATGCTTTATCCTGAAGAGCATCAGCAAGCATTTACAGGACATTTGGGGCTCTTTAACACCAAACGCATACATTTTTGTGTATGAGGGTGCATTGTGGAGCACTGTGTTAGGCAGCTCATTTACAATGTATCAGTTGCAATGGACCTCAATACAAAAAGAAATAGGTCTTGCTGCATTTTCATGCAGCACACTGCAATGCACCACACATTATTCATTGTGGTGGTTTGTGATGTGCTGTTGCACAGATGTGTTGTGGAGATGCCTTGGATGCAAAATTAATGGCACTATAATGCACCAACATGCATACGATTGTGTTACACAAGCCTGCAAAGTGTCGGATTTTGCTAGTGTGTAGAGCTAAGGAATAGGCAGCAGTAAAGGTACCATAAGCATAAACAGACATCTTTTGCAGGGCAATTTTCTTCTAAATTATTTTTTTGCTTTTTTTTTAGTTGCTTTTGGAGACCTAGGACTACATGGGACATTGACTAATACAAAAAACATATATTTATGTACTCCTTTCTTGACAATAAGATTTTCTATAGGAGACTTGTTGGTGATTTCTCTTTACCATTTCTGTAGGCCATTTGTGTTAGAAACCATGCAATATCCCATCACTGTGCAGATTCTGTTTTATTAAATTTACTTTTAGAGATGTTTAAAGCTGTATTTTGTCCTTCCTCCAAAAATATGTGAACATGTTAGTTTATAACCGGACTTGAAATGGAAATAGAAGCATGCTCAATGAATAAATCAATGAAAAAATAAAGATTCAGACACACCGCAATTAACTTTAGCAACCTAATTAACTTTAGGAAACTAATGGTCGAAGCTAAGCTATCTAGCAAAAATAATTAAGCATTTATTTCTTATAACATATGGGAACTGGGCTGAATGCCAATAAATCCTCAATGTCACTTGATTTTTCCCTGATGGGTCATGATTTGATCAGATGACAGATTTGCAAGCACTTTTTTTTGCAGTGTACTTGGATAAAGGAAAGGAGAAGGATGACTTTGATATCTTTTTTAGACTTTATGGCCATCAAAAATCACGTATCTGTATTATGGTAATGTATAGGCTTCCACAGCTTGCGATTCCACACTATGTACACATCAGGGTGCGGCGTTGGATATGAATGGATGCAATTATGTGCACCTAGACCACAAAGTCTGTTGAAACCTTACAAAGGTTGGCTTCTTTGAGTGTTCTTTCATTTGGTTTTGAGCTACAAGACTAAAAGTTGTTGACTTGACTTGCTCTTGGCCTCTGAGCCTGTTTGTTAGAACTTCTTATTATAGACCAGGATTGTTTTAGATTGTTGCTGACTACATACACTAAATCTGGCCTGCTTCTTTGCATACTCCAGCAGCCTGATTATGCAGTTTAACATCTTTTGCTCGGTCTTTTGTATTTCCTTCCCATCCAGCTAAATAGCTATCACATAGAGGAAGCTCAGCATTTCATTGAAAGCACCGTGTCTACCAGATTACTAGACATTATGATAAGATTTCAGCCCCACATAAAGTGCATTGGGGTTAAAGTGTGAGATAAGTAAAGCAGAATTATTTTTTGGAACCAGGAAGCAGAGACGGTTATGTAATGAGTTAATATGGCTTCTTCTTATGGTACAACTTTCAACTTTCTAAGATGAGATAGAGGGACACCGTTCAGCACAAACTATTGAGGAAAAGGAAAGACCTGTGTAGCACCCTGCTCCTGAAGAGCAGATGCTATTCTTTTGAAATTTAAGTTAGTTGAAGCTACAGTTTGGCTCAGCTTATTATTACCTAAATGTAATGGTTTCTGTACCAGTTTAGTTGGACTGTGCAGATTTCCATCTGACCATGGGTGGTGCTGTCACCATTGGTGGATGTTGTAAATACAGTCTGGTTAGACATATTGAATACTCTTTGCTCAGAAACAGTTCGGTGAGAGTGGTTCATCCACCGTGCATGCTGGGTAGGGGTATTTAAGGCAGGGCTCGACAAACCCGGGCGCCAGGTCGCATTTGCGACTAGAATTAGCGACCTGGCACCTGGGGCGGCACAGCTGGGGTATCCTGTGTCCGTTCGACACCCCCCCCTCCCGCCGCGATCGCGCTGGGCCGCGCCGGTAATTGAGGCCCCGGCTTTGCGGCCTACTGCAGTCCTATGGTTCCTTCTGCAATCGGGCGCCCTCTGGTGGTGGCCGTTGGTATGACAAGACATCCACCAATGCTAATGGAGCAGCTTTCCCTACCTGTTTTCACTGCCTGTTCATCTCCTTCCCTTTACTTAGAACCCCCAAACATTATATATATTTTTTATTCTAACACCCTAGAGAATAAAATGGCGGTCATTGCAATACTTTCTGTCACACCGTATTTGCGCAGCTGACTTACAAGCGCACTTTTTTGGGAAAAAATACTTTTTTTAATTAAAAAATAAGAAAACAGTAAAGTTAGCCCATTTTTTTTTATATTTTGAAAGATGATGTTACGCCGAGTAAATTGATTCCCAACATGTCACGCTTCAAAATTTCATCCGCTCGTGGAATGGCGACAAACTTTTACCCTTTAAAATCTCCATAGGTGTCGTTTAAAAAATTCTACGTTGCATGTTTTAAGTTACAGAGGAGGTCTAGGACTAGAATTATTGCTCTCGCTCTAACGATCGTGGCGATACCTCACGTGTGGTTTGAACACCGCTTTCATATGCAGGTGCTACTCACATATGCGTTCGCTTCTGCAAGCGAGCTCGGCAGGACGGGGCGCATTTAAAAAAATTATTATTTTTTCTTATATATTTTACTTTTTATTTTTTATTTTTACACTGTTTTTTAAAAAAAAAATAAAAATTGTGTCACTTTTATTTCTATTACAAGGGATGGGGCACATTTAAATTTTTTTTTTTCTTATTTATTTTAACTTTTATTTTTTCACCGTTCTTTTAAAAAAAAAAGTCACTTTTATTCCTATTAGAAGGAATGTAAAAATCCCTTGTAATAGAAAAAAAGCATGACAGGTCCTCTTAAATATGAGATCTGGGGTCAAAAAGACCTCAGATCTCATATTTACACTAAAATGCATTAAAAAAAAAAATTGCCATTTGAAAAAAAAAAAAAAATGTCCCTTCAAGAGCTATGGGTGGAAGTGACGATTTGACGTCGCTTCCGCCCTGCAATGACTTGGAGATGGGCGGGGGGGCCATCTTCCTCTCACTCGTCTCCATGTCAGGCCAGGGACAGATCCGGATCGCCTCCGCCGTTACCGACGGCCACGGTAAGCGGTGAAGGGCACCGGAGAGCGGCGGTAGGGGGGCCCCTCTCCTGCCGCCGATAAAAGTGATCTCGCTGCTAATCTGCTGCAGAGACCACTTTTATCTGAAAGAGAACCGCCGGCTCTTGAAGAAGATACCGGGGTTATGGTAGCTAGCTGCTACCATAACAACGGTATTTCTCTTCAAAGACAGGACGTATATAGTCGTCCTGCGGGAAGGAAGTGGTTAATTAAAATTAATTTATTATTTGTCATCTCCCTGCTTGGCCCCTTTCACACGGGCTGTCTGATCAGGTTCGCCTGTCAGTTTTTCAGGCGGACCTGATTGGATCCTTAGCAGGAATATTTTCAAACTATACACAAATCGTTGCTTAGAATTTGCTGAATCAGTGCAAAAAATATTTTCCTGTCATTAGGAATGCATATGATTGGAATGTTTTTAACATCACAAATCGTAAATCCTTATATTTTAGATTCCATGTGCAAAATTGTGGACTTGTTTACCGCACTTTAATAAAATATGTTTGCATGAAAGGTATGTATCCATGCATATTTGGCTTTGCTACTAATTCTTTTCTAAATACAGTATCTGGGTTGTTTTTGCATATTCAAGTTTATATTTCTGTTGCATTTTACTGATAAATGTAAACAAACCTACTCTCAACTAAAACTGGCCCAAGGAAGTTCTTTCATATATTAATACAACTTACAGGGCCCACAGCATTTCCACATTGAAATGTAATTATTTTTGGCTACTCCTATGAATCTGAATGATCCTGAAGTTTGTAAACTTACTTTGTGAATTTCCCCACACATTTGCTTCCTTGGGGTCTGTGACACGTATTCACTATGCCCTGTGTGCAGGCACTGCCGTGTCACACATTTCACAGAGACTGCCTTCTGCACTACAGAGGTGATGAGAGGAAGAGTTTCAGGAAGTGGAGTAAGTACAGGAATCACTGCTTGCAGGCAGCAAGGTACCATGGGATATGTAGTCCTTAGAAATGGAAAATAGCAGAGGAGAAGCTGCAATACATGCAAGGAATGCAGGAAGTTGTGGAAAGAGATGACCAACAGACAGGCAACACAACATGAAAGGAGATTTTTCAAGTAAGCTTATATTAGATTGTCAAATATAACTATTGTTTGTATTACTATTACAATGCTGATGTTATAAAATAGAAGTATATACTGTGACTGTAGAATTCTATTAAAAGGCACTGTTGCTCTCTAAGCTGCATCTTAAAGGTAGCCTCTCTAATGAACAGCCTATAATAATAATAAAAAATTAAAATCAAAACCAGTGAAAATGAAATATATATACTAAAGTGCATATATAGCAAAATTCACAGTAGTGCAACAATAACACCTAACTAATTCAGTGTTCAATACAAAAATGTAATGATCGAATATATATAATATTCCAAGTGCAAAAAAAATATAAAAGATAATAAAATTAAAATGTCATAAAAAGAAAAGCATAACAAGAGTCCAATCACATTCCTCTTTAAACCACTAAAAAAAGTGATGATAATTCCCAGTGATGTCCTAATTAAGAAAAAACACTGAAAGGTATCCACCACTGTATGTGTTGCATCAGACCCCCTCCCATCAGATGGAAACTCACCACATTTATTTGCCTACCACTCCTATGGTTGAGCTAGTAAGCCATAAGAACCAGTCCACTCAAATGTAAAACATCTTGTATCAAACATTGTATAGCTCATGACATAATCAAGCAATCCCCTTCAGTCTCACCACCTCTAAGCTGGCTGACGCCTATCCAGGGAAACACCAATCGCTCTCACAATGTTAATGCAATGATTGCAGTTGGCATCCAGTTACACCCCAACATACGTTTCGTCCCTTCCAACTTCGTCACAGATGGTGAGACTGTGATCCCCAGTGTCTGCCAGAGTGTCTGCCACTTGCTTCTTGAGGATGCACAGACATTACTTCAATATCTAGGTGTACTAGGGTATCCTAGGGTAGGGGGCTTAACTCTTGCCTTCACTGAGGCATAGGATGGTAATCTAGACCACAATGAGGAATATAGCACTATGTGAACGTGCAAGCAGTATGTGCATAGAAAATAATAAAAAATAAAGGGTGGAGCCCACCAAAAAAGTATACATATATATATCTCAGCTTAAATAAAAAGTAAAACCATAGTGAAGTTAAATTTTTTTATTTTTTTTTCCCAATAAGATGGTGATTGCCGCTGAGACAATTAATGCTAGTACAAAGTGCTGTAAATTGATATCCGGGAATTAATATAATTCAATCAACCGTGATTCATATAAATAAATAGATGGCTAAAAACTCAATAACATAAAAGCAAAAATTGCCAAATAATACAATGTTACATTGAATGTCCAAAGTGATCTTCATAACTGTGCATCATGCAGTATAGTGTCCAGCGCCAACAGGGGGTGCTCAAACTTGAAATAATACAGTTCAATAAAGGTGACTTAGTGCAACACAAAAAAGAAAAAACAGCTTCAATGCTTCACTAGTGATGACAGATAATTAAGTCGTGCAGATGGCAGCTGGGTTTAAATATCATTTGTTCAGAAGAGTGGTGAATGTGAAGTGTATAACAGGATCTTCTCCATGCAACAATCCTCTAGTGGTAGATAATGGCCCCTTACCTCACTATACTGAGGTTACAGCATAGAACAGACAACGCTTGTGGTGTCTCCTGTGCAGGGGGGTCCTAGGTAATGGTTATCAGACCTCAGATCCATGGGGAACATCATAGTAAATGGAGAGATGAAGATACCATATAGTGTAGTATTTAAAGCATGTTTCAGGCTTTATTAAACATTAGCAACATACAGGGTACTCACACAGTAAAAAACGAAAGGTACAGTGTATCCAGACGAGCGGCGAGCTCATACACTGCTGACAGTGGCGTAGGGACAGGCACCGCCCACTGTCAGCAGTGTATGAGCTCGCCGCTCGTCTGGATACACTGTACCTTTCGTTTTTTACTGTGTGAGTACCCTGTATGTTGCTAATGTTTAATAAAGCCTGAAACATGCTTTAAATACTACACTATATGGTATCTTCATCTCTCCATTTACTATGATGTTCCCCATGGATCTGAGGTCTGATAACCATTACCTAGGACCCCCCTGCACAGGAGACACCGCAAGCGCTGTCTGTTCTATGCTGTAACCTCAGTATAGTGAGGTAAGGGGCCATTATCTACCACTAGAGGATTGTTGCATGGAGAAGATCCTGTTATACACTTCACATTCACCACTCTTCTGAACAAATGATATTTAAACCTGCACGACTTAATTGTCTGTCATCACTAATAAAGCATTGAAGCTGTTTTTTTTTTTTTTGTGTTGCACTAAGTCACCTTTATTGAACTGTATTATTTCAAGTTTGAGCACCCCCTGTTGGCGTTGGACACTATACTGCATGATGCACAGTTATGAAGATCACTTTGGATATTCAATGTAACATTGTATTATTTGGCAATTTTTGCTTTTATGTTATTGAGTTTTTAGCCATCTATATATTTATATGAATCACGGTTGATTGAATTATATTAATTCCCGGATATCAATTTACAGCACTTTATACTAGCATTAATTGTCTCAGCGGCAATCACCATCTTATTGGGAAAAAAAAAATAAAAAAAATTTAACTTCACTATGGTTTTACTTTTTATTTAAGCTGAGATATATATATGTATACTTTTTTGGTGGGCTCCACCCTTTATTTTTTATTATTTTCTATGCACATACTGCTTGCACGTTCACATAGTGCTATATTCCTCATTGTGGTCTAGATTACCATCCTATGCCTCAGTGAAGGCAAGAGTTAAGCCCCCTACCCTAGGATACCCTAGTACACCTAGATATTGTAGTTTATTGCAGGATTAGCGCAGCACCATCCCCATTTGTCAGTTCATATTCACACCAGGGTTTAAGGCTGGACCCCATTCGGTGCAGGCTGCTTTTCCTATCCAAAATCACCTATACCACCTCCCCTTGGTAGTGCAGGAATAATATTCCCTACACAGACATTACTTGCTTCTGATGTCGGTTCTGAGGCAGAGTAATGCCCTGTACACACGGTCGGACTTTGTTCGGACATTCCGACAACAAAATCCTAGGATTTTTTCCGACGGATGTTGGCTCAAACTTGTCTTGCATACACACGGTCACACAAAGTTGTCGGAAAATCCGATCATTCTGAACGCGGTGACGTAAAACACGTACGTCGGGACTATAAACGGGGCAGTGGCCAATAGCTTTCATCTCTTTATTTATTCTGAGCATGCGTGGCACTTTGTCCGTCGGATTTGTGTACACACGATCGGAATTTCCGACAACGGATTTTGTTGTCGGAAAATTTTATCTCCTGCTCTCCAACTTTGTGTGTCGGAAAATCCGATGGAAAATGTCCGATGGAGCCCACACACGGTCGGAATTTCCGACAACAAGCTCCGATCGGACATTTTCCATCGGAAAATCCGACCGTGTGTACGGGGCATAAGGGAGTAACATGAGCCTACAGAGAGGGGAGAACACTGATAAACAAACAAATTGCCAGTCATGTTCCCCCAAGCCACAGCGCATTGCCAAGTTGGCTCCAGTGATGATGAAGATGGAGGGGATGATGATGGTCACTCGCAACTTGGGTGCCGGAGGATAGAGCAGAGGAGGAAAGTGAGGGGGAGAAACAACCCTAACAAGGCAGGATGTCCTCCAGAGGCAGCCATCATGGAAGAGTAGAGAGCAGCCACCCTATTCCATCACAATGTGGAGCTGTTATCTCTCGACACACTTCCCACAGCTCAGCTGTGTGGGCCTTTTTAGCACATGTGCAGCTGATCACACTGTTGCGATTTGCAATCTCTGCCACTAGCAGATCAAGCGTGGCAAAAACACCAGCCATTTGGATGCCACCACTCAGCTCGTTGACAAGAGCACCTGAAAGCCACACACAAGGGACACAATTCTTTCCCCCCTCACTCCTCACCTTTCATACCTACCCCTGCTATATCTCATGACCTCTTAGCAGCCTCCACTGACAGGGATGATGGTATAGCAAAGGGTGTCACAGGTCCTTGCAACATGTCTACAGGCAGCACACCATCAGCTATAGAGTATAGCAGGCACATTTCTGTGCCCCAGCTGCTGGATCTAAAAAAAAATACACTCTTTGCCATCCACATGCCCAGTATCTAAATTCCAGCTTGTCCAAATAAAGAAAGCTTGCAGGGAAAATCAATTTAAATGTCATCATTAAAATCACCTTTAAAATTAAAAGTAGTTTTTTTGCATTGGTACATGTCCCCCAGGGCAGTAGCAGGGCCCCCATACCCTATGTATGGCCAATAACTTGCATATAATCTGTTAGGGAGATTCTCCCTCTCTATTTGCTCTGTTTACCATTATCATTGAAAGTGAAAGTAAAAGAAAATCCCAAATTTTGGGTTGTCCCCAGAAAAGTAATAGTTGGAAAATCTTCCAACGGGGACACTAGTTCTGGTGACCTGGGGGTCCGCAAGAAATTCCCTTACTTTTCAGGGATTTCCTCTCACTTTCTGTTTGGCTATGGGACAGGAAGTGAAGAGAAAATCTCTGCAATGGGACACAGATGGCGAAAAAAAAATCTGACAGGGTTTATAACCCTCCCTTGCTCTATCCAAATGAAAAAAATATCTTTTGCATATAGTTCTACTTTAAGTGCACCGCCAAGCTTCTTCTTGGAATAGGATGCACACATACATACCCAAGGAAAAAACTCTGCCATATTGTGTCTCACATACTCCAGGCATGAAGCCTACATCCTTGAATCAAGAATGTCCACATGGATAGCCTTTCAGTGTTTTTACTGTAAAATAACAGGATAACACGCTGTACAGTCCCTTCTCCAAGTTCACACTTCAAGCCATCAGTACAGTCCAATTCAGTGCAAATAACTTTAAGCTCAGAGTCCAGTTATCTCTCCCTTTCTCTCTCCACCGTGAGTCCCCCATCCTTGGGTCCTCACCTCTGGTCTTTCTCACTGAGCCACAATCGGACCACAAACCTACATGGCATAAGTCAGGATTGGCTGTTCTCATGCCCCTTCTGCCACCCAAGATTATAAATGTGCGCAAACTACACCCACAGCTACACCTCTAGGAGAGGGATCTCCATATAAGGGGTACTAACACCTGCTTACAAGTATGTTAATGATGAAGATATTATTTTGCAGCCCCTTACCTCACCTTCTTTTAGCAGCCCATCTTTTTTCTGCCCTGGTCCCCTCTGCAGCTCACTTTTCTCCAGGAATTTGCTTCCCCTCCTCTGGGGTCAGGGGCATTTTCTGAATGCAGTGGACCTGTGTGCAAAATCAAAGGTTGGGTCCCCTTTATCAAGAAAATAATGACTGAAGCTTTATTCATGTCGGCTTTTGTGGTGCTGTGTCCAGATATGTATATCTTATGGATCTCGATGGGGCACAACTCTGGTCTATGGGCACATACACATTGGATGCAAACCTTCTATTCCCAGGCTCAGTCAGAATTGTATGTAACCACTCATGTGATGTAACTGCATTAGATCCCTGCTGGTTAGGGATGAGACAAATGATTGCGGTGAAAATTATTTTAATGCAGATTTACTGATTTCACTTTTCAATGATATTAGCGCCTCTGTTTGTGACATATTTTCAACTTTGATTAAATTTGCATAAAATGGAATTCCCATGAGTGTGTTGTCATGCACAGCATATGGTACACTTACTTAGCAAAGCGATCCTCTGCAGCACTTTGCTGCCTGCACTGGCCTCCATCGCCAACGCTTCCACCTTTACCTGGTCTTCTTCGAGGGTTGGAATCTTTGGGCATCTTGACTGACTGTGTTGGGATATAACACTCAAAAAAAATCGCTGATAGGCAGGGAGAAGTATATACCGTATGAAAGATACGAAGAGAGACACAAAGTCTCTTCTGTTATTAAAAACCTACCTGTTTTATTTATTTATTTTTTAAACAAGGGTTTATTTCCATTTTAATGAATACAGAGCTTCAATAATTTGTCATTTTATATCTGCCTAGAGAGAACCTCTAATTGTTTGGTTGAAGCCCAGACTGAGGCTGCCATATACACTACCGTTCAAAAGTTTGGGGTCACATTGAAATGTCCTTATTTTTGAAGGAAAAGCACTGTACTTTTAAATGAAGCTAACTTTAAACTAGTCCTAACTTTAAACAAATATACTCTATACATTGCTAATGTGGTAAATGACTATTCTAACTGCAAATGTCTAGTTTTTGGTGCAATATCTACATAGGTGTATAGAGGCCCATTTCCAGCAACTATCACTCCAGTGTTCTAATGGTACAATGTGTTTGCTCATTGGCTCAGAAGGCTAATTGATGATTAGCAAACCCTTGTGCAATCATGTTCACACATCTAAAAACAGTCTAGCTCCTTCCAGAAGCTACAAAACTGACCTTCCTGTGAGCAGATTGAGTTTCTGGAGCATCACATTTGTGGGGTCAATTAAACGCTCAAAATGGCCAGAAAAAGAGAACTTTCATCTGAAACTCGACAGTCTATTCTTGTTCTTAGAAATGAAGGCTATTCCATGCGAGAAATTGCAAAGAAATTGAAGATTTCCTACAACGGTGTGTACTACTCCCTTCAGAGGACAGCACAAACAGGCTCTAACCAGAGTAGAAAAAGAAGTGGGAGGCCGCGTTGCACAACTAAGCAAGAAGATAAGCACATTAGAGTCTCTAGTTTGAGAAACAGACGCCTCACAGGTCCCCAACTGGCATCTTCATTAAATAGTACCCGCAAAACACCAGTGTCAACATCTACAGTGAAGAGGCGGCTGCGGGATTTTGGGCTTCAGGGCAGAGTGGCAAAGAAAAAGCCATATCTGAGACTGGCCAATAAAAGAAAAAGATTAAGATGGGCAAAAGAACACAGACATTGGACAGAGGAAGACTGGAAAAAAGTGTTGTGGACGGATGAATCCAAGTTTGAGGTGTTTGGATCACAAAGAAGAATGTTTGTGAGACGCAGAACAAATGAAAAGATGCTGGAAGAATGCCTGACGCCATCTGTTAAGCATGGTGGAGGTAATGTGATGGTCTGGGGTTGCTTTGGTGCTGGTAAGGTGGGAGCTTTGTACAGGGTAAAAGGGATTCTGAATAAGGAAGGCTATCACTCCATTTTGCAACGCCATGCCATACCCAGTGGACAGCGCTTGATTGGAGCCAATTTCATCCTACAACAGGACAATGACCCTAAACACACCTCCAAATTGTGCAAGAACTATTTACAGCAGAAGCAGGCAGCTGGTATTCTATCGGTAATGGAGTGGCCAGCACAGTCACCAGATCTGAACCCCATTGAGCTGTTGTGGGAGCAGCTTGACCGTATGGTACGCCAGAAGTGCCCATCCAACCAATCCAACTTGTGCGAGCTGCTTCTAGAAGCGTGGGGTGCAATTTCTCCAGCTTACCTCAATAAATTAACAGCTAGAATGCCAAAGGTGTGCAATGCTGTAATTGCTGCAAAAGGAGGATTCTTTGATGAAAGCAAAGTTTGATGTAAAAACAATGTTATTTCAAATACAAATCATTATTTCTAACCTTGTCAATGTCTTGACTCTATTTTCTATTCATTTCACAACGTATGGTGGTGAATAAGTGTGACTTTTCATGGAAAACACAAAATTGTTTGGGTGACCCCAAACTTTTGAACGGTAGTGTACCTCCTTACAGGGTTTTGTTGTGATGTGTGACTTTAGGACTTGCATTCCCTACTGGACCTTAAGGCCCCTTTCACACTGAGGCGGTGGGGGCGTCGGCGGTAAAACAGCGTTATTTTTAGCGCTGTTTTACCGTCGTTTTTGCGGCTGTGTTCGGCTGCTAGCAGTGCGGTTTTAACCCCCGCTGGCGGCCGAAAAAGGGTTAAAACCGCTCGTATGGCGCGGCTATAGCTGCGGTATAGCCGCGCTGTCCCATTGATTTCAATGGGCAGGAGCGGTTTAGGAGCGGTGAATACACCGCTCCTTCACCGCTCCAAAGATGCGGCTTGCAGGAGTTTTTTTCTTCTCCTGCCAGCGCACCGCTTCAGTGTGAAAGCCCTCGGGCTTTCACACTGAACAAACAGCAGCGGCTGTTTTGGGTCGGTTTGCAGGCGCTATTTTTAGCGCAATAACGCCTGCAAACCGCCCCAGTGTGAAAGGGGCCTAATTGTTTGTTATGTTGCATGTATTACACTTTCTAAATGTGTAATTTCCCATCATATGTTTATAAGTTCTGAAAAGTTTAGCCTATAATTGGTGGGTTAAGATTTTCGGCTGATTTCCCTACTAACTTCAAAGCCCTTACTATCCTCCATCGCCCCATAAAAAAAGTCTTTTGTTATGTTACATGTCTCCATTCTCATAATTCTCTTTATTTTCTACCTTGTGACATCATCACAGGGGCTCTGTTCCCGCTGGTTACCATTACCAGCCAAGGGGAGGGCTTGGTTTCCGTTGCCTGTATGGTTTAAAGTGATTGTAAACCTTTCTTTTTTAAAAAAAAAAATTAAATACTAACAAACATATACTTACCTTCACTGTGCAGTTTGTTTTGTACAGTGTGGCCCCGAACCTCGTCTTCTGGGGTCTCCCCCAGGGGATTACCTTGCAGGCGCGCTCCCGAGTCCAGCATTTGCTCCCATAGACACAGAATGCTGGACTCGGCCCCGCCCCCCCAGCTCCAGCATCATTGGATTTGATTGACAGCATCGGGAGCCAATGGCTGCGCTGCTACCAATATATCCAATCGAGAGCCGAGAACCCCGGGCAGAGAGGTACAGCATGTCTCCGCCGAGGGAACGAAAGGGCTCAAGGGAGGGAAACGGGGGGGGGGGGGGGGGGGCTAGGGGGCTGGTCAGTGTCACAAGTTTTTTCATCTTAATGCATGGGATGTATTAAGGTGGAAAAAAAACAAGGGTTTACAACCCCTTTAAGTGTATAAGTTGGCTTTGGTTGCCCATAAGATTATTGAGAGTTATGGACAACCAGATGGACTTCACTTGAACTTTCCAGCGGAGGTGGCTGGGGACTCCATTAGCTGAGTGGCAGGTGGAGCAGGATTTGTCCCCTACAGGCAGCACTGTGGAAATGAATTAAAGAGGAGCAGTGAGGCTGCTTACAGAAAGCAGGCAACAGTGACCAGTCCTTATAGTATGAAATAGGTACCTGTAAGGAGACATAAAAGCAAATATTCATGAAGATTATGTGTTCTGTTTCAAATGCTTTTATGCTTTTATGTCCTTAGACCCAGGCTGTCTGGACTGTATGGTCACCTGCTAACTTGACACCATCCACAGGCAGCTTAACTCTACAATAAAACTCTTCAGTGCAATTTTACCTGAGATTATTGCAGTACAGACAATTTTATTCTAATTTTTGTAAGTGTAAAAAGGTAATGACTTTCCTAAGACCTGTCTCTGAAGTACTAACTCACACTGGTGTCCTTTTATGAAACTGCGGTAAAATAGCGCTTTTCAGTTCTCAGGCATTCTCAGAGGAGATCGCTCTCCTCTGAGTGCCTGTTTATGAAAGTGTGTAGATCGCTTCTCATGTTGAGTTGAGGAGCGATCTACAAACGCCGGGAACTCCTCAGAACGGCTCCTCTCACTGTAATCTCGCGTGATATAGCGGGATTACAGTATGAGGAACCATAAAATACAAAAGTGTAACACGAATGAGCACACATTATTCCCCAACATATTAATAAAATAATAAAGTTAAATTCCCCCTACACAATATACATTAACCAAATTATAAAAAAAACATTGTTTTTATCAATATTTAAAGATCATACATGTGCCTATTTAAATGTGAATGGTGTATAGTAAATGAATGTAATCCACATGCAGCTATACACCATTCATATAAATGCAAAATACATTTATAATCATTAAAAAAAATCATTTTAATAAAGTATACAAGTATAAATATTTATTAATAAATTAAAATAAAATATATTTCATAATTGATAAACATAAAAATTGATAAACTGGTGCAATGCGAGAACATTGCGAATCCACGGCGGGTTCCCGCATCGCACCGACTCGCATGTCAGTTCACACTGCCATGTGCGAATCGCTGGGGAGTGTCAATACATTGTTAACGACACCCCCAGTTCAGCTTGCATATCGCACTGCGAACTGACAGTTCGGACATGACTCGGATCGCATAGGTGTGAACACACATGCGATCCGATTCTGGTCCGAACAGAAAAAAAGGGTCCTGTGTGTGTTTGCACCGAATGCGGTGTGATATCAGCCATACTATCTGTACAGCTGATATCGCACCGCACAGACATCGCATGTAATGTGAATGGCAGTGTGCTGCGAATTACATGCGATGCCTGTGCGATGTCCGGCATCGCACAAGTGTGAACTGGGCCTAAAAGAGAACAACACCCCCAAATCAGTTTTTTGGTCCACCCATGCGATCCGATTCTGCTGTGGACCAAAAAAAGGGTCCTGTATGAGTTTGGTCCGAGTGCAATGCAAATTCAGCAATACTATCTGTATGGCTGAAATCGCATCACAGAGAGATTGGATGTGATTTTGCACTGCAGTGCGGTGCGAATCACATCCGATCTTGGACACCGCAGCAGTGGGAACTGGCCCTAAATCATATTGCATTTGCACCAAAATGGTACAGGACCCTTTATTTGGTCCGCACTGGAATCGGATCGCATGGGTGTGAATACCTATGGGATCCGATTCCTGCACCATTACATAGTTCGCACTGCGATCTGTGAAATGATCTGGGGGTGTCATTAACTTTACATTGACACCCGCAGTGGTGCGCAGATGGCAATGTAGGTGCGATGTGAAAAGCCGCACAGGAATCACGCTGGTTCACGCATCGCACAAGTGTGAACCCAGCCAGAGACGTGAACATCTAAAAATATATATATAGATAGATAGATATAGATGTATCTATATATATGTATATAGATATATATCTACATATATCTGTATATGCAGATATATATATATATATATATATATATATACACACACACACACATTCATATATATATATATATATATATATATATATATATATATATATATATATATATATATATATATATATATATATATATATATATATACACACATTCATTTATATATATATATATATATATATATATATATATATATACACACACACTATAAATTCCTATCCTGCTGGTTTTGGGGTGTGTGATGGTGGGGAAGATGTACTATGACTGTTTGGTGACTGTTTGGTGAAAGAAAGAAGTCAAAAGACTTGCTTTCTCCAGATTACTCAGCCAGTTTCAGGCTTCTCACTCTGATTCTCCATCTCTTAAATGGTGAATCAGAAAGTGAGAATTCTGTCACAGATCTCCAGTGAGGTGCTGAGATCGCACCTTCATAAACTGTCTGTTTCTGTCAGTTACAGATTGTCACTGTGCTGAGATAATCTGTGGAGAACATGTTCTCCGCTGATTATCTCAGTTTCATAAACTGGTAATGACCTGAGATCAGCGGTGAGACTCGGGATCGCCGCTGATCTCAGTTTAATAAAAGGACACCACTGTGTTCTCCATCAATCTGTTCAAAGGTATCCGCCCCCTCTCCAAGTGTAGGCCCCTCCCACTCAGCTCCTGTTTCCTGAGTCAGGATTGGCCATTTCCAATTTACCTCAGGAAGAGAAGAGACAGAAAATGGAGCCTATCGCTCGCAGAGTGGCAGGCCCAAGAAATCTCATTTTATATGTATTAGTAATAGCCTGTATAATGTTTGCTTTATTGGGAACTTATTCACACAATAAAGCAAGGTTAGATGAAGTGGCACAGCAAAAACAAAAATTAATGAAACATTGGAGGAAATCCGCAAACTTTTGATCGTCTTGGAGGAACAACTGGATGAACTCACCACAGAACTCACCACAGAACTCACCACAGACAAGACCATCAAAGAAGTGAGTCAAAAGCTTTTTTAATGTTTTGCTTCCAGTGTTAATTTAGTTGATTAACCACTTCCGGTCCGCCACACGCCGATGTACGTCCAAACTTTGCCAGTGGATATCGTTGTTATGGCAGCAGCTGCCATAACCCCGGTATCCCCGTTTTCGTGCAGCGGCCGGCTTTCTGATAAAAGTGGTCCCTGCGGCGGATTCGCAGCGAGATCACTTTTATCGGTGGCGGGAGAGGGCCCCCCCCTCCCACCGCGATCCGGTGCCCTCCGCCGCTAACCGGAGCCGTCGGTAGCGGCGGAGGCGATCGCGTCTGTCCTATAGCTGTGCCTGGAGACGAGTGAGGCTAAGATGGCGCCCACTCGTCTCCATGACACTGCTGGGCGGAAGTGACCGCAAAACGTCACTTCCGTCCACGCCTCTTAAAGGTACATTTTTTTCAATGTCATTTTTTTAAATGACTTTTTTTTTTTTTTTTTATTGCATTTTAGTGTAAATATGAGATCTGAGGTCTTTTTGACCCCAGATCTCATATTTAAGAGGTCCTGTCATGCTTTTTTCTATTACAAGGGATGTTTACATTCCTTGTAATAGGAATAAAAGTGACACATTTTTTTTTTTTCAAACAGTTTAAAAATAAATAAAATAATATAAAATAAATAATAAAAATAATTAAAAAAAAAACCAAAAAAACCCCGTCCCGGCGAGCTCGCGCGCAGAAGCGAACGCATACGCGAGTAGCGCCCGCATATGAAAACGGTGGTCAAACCACACATGTGAGGTATCGCCGCGACCGGTAGAGCAAGAGCAATAATTCTAGGCCTAGACCTCCTCTGTAACGCAAAACATACAACCTGTAGAATTTTTTAAACGTCGCCTATGGAGATTTTTGAGGGTAAAAGTTTGACGCCATTCCACGAGCGGGCGCAATTTTGAAGCGTGACATGTTGGGTATCAATTTACTTGGCTAAACATTATATTTCACAATATAAAAAAAAATTGGGCTAACTTTACTGTTGTCTTATTTTTTTATTCAAAAAAGTGAATTTTTTCCAAAAAAAGTGAGCTTATAAGACTGCTGCGAAAATACGGTGCAAAAAAAAGTATTGCAACGACTGCCATTTTATTCTCTAGGGTGTTAGAAAAAAAAACATATATAATGTTTGGGGGTCCTAAGTAATTTTCTAGCAAAAAAAACCTGTTTTAAACATGTAAACACCTAAAATCCAAAACGAGGCTGGTCCTTAAGTGGTTAAAACATTTTGGTCGACTAAATGAATACTATTTTAGTCGACTAAAATACAACTAAAAAAATTGAGATGACTAAAATACGACTAAAACTAAAAGCCATTTTAGTCAAAAGACTAAAATGAGACTAAAACTAAAATGCCATTTTAGTCAAAAGACTATGACTAAAACTAAATTGCAATTACTGAAATGTACTGGAGATTTAGTCGACTAAAACTAAAACAATTGCAGAAGACTAAAATGGGGCTAAAACTAAAATGCCATTTTAGTCCTAAGACTAAAATTAACACTTTTTTAACACTATTTTTAGCGGCGCTTTACCGTCATATTTGCGGGGGTATTTGGCCGTTAGCGGGGCACTTTTACCCCCGCTAGCGGCCGAGAAAGGATTAAAACCACTGCAAAGCGCCTCTGCAGCAGCGCTTTGCCGGCAGTATAGCCGCAGTGCCCATTGATTTCAATGGGCAGGAGCGGTATACACACCGTTCCTTCACCGCTCCAAAGATGCTCCTAGCAGGACTTTTTTTAGCGTCCTGCCAGCGCACCGCTCCAGTCTGAAGGCCCTCAGGACTCTTTTTTTTTTTTGCTGTAGCGCCTGCAAAGCGTCCCAGTGTGAAAGGGATCTAAAGCACATTTGCGGAGTGTATTATATATACAGAAGACGGATATGAAAGCACATAGGGATTTATATACAGTATATATAAAAGCAAATTCCAGTTAAAAGTGGTCAATCATCAAGGGGGTCTCCAGGGACTCTGGGAATGTAGGGGGGACTCTGGTGACCAGAGATCACCTTCCGCAGAAAGAATACACTGTTTGGTCTGAAGTTCGCTCTCCGCTGACATCACTGCCATCAGTCGGGGCAGCGCGCCATCCCGACTTCCAAGTCTGTATCTGACTTGATTGATGGCAGTCTCAGCAAGCCACTGAGACATCCGCACCCCGCCCCTCCACTGCTCAGCTCTTCAATGAGCATGGAGAAGTAGAGCAGAAGCGATGCTGACTGATAGTCGGTATCGCTCTGCTCAGGGAGGAGTGAGAACCGAGCCTTCGGTGGTGTTCGGTGGCTCGGTTCTCAGTGCAGAGACGCCGGGGGACAGATGCAGCATCAGTCTAAAGCTCCATCCACAGAGGGAAGTAAGACTAGAAAAAAAAAACTTTACTCCTCTTTTAACTTTTGAGGACACAGTGATAAGGCACTGGCGATATGGAAACCCTACAAGCAATCTATATTGCATGCAAAATATGCCTGATACCAGAAATACCTCTGCTGTTAAGAATGGATTAGGGCAGCCCCGGGGCCCATGTGAGTTGCACACTCTGTACACTGGTTGGTTACCCAAGCAGGAGCCACACAGATGAGTGCACCACACATGGTTTCATGGTGCAGACATTCTACTTAGTGACCATGTTTTTAATATTCCTATGGTGTGATGTAGGGATTGTATGTATTTTTGTACCGTGTGAGCAAATAGATTCCCACAAATAGAGCTTTCTTTTGGTGGTATTTGATCTGCTCTGCGGTTTTTATTTTTCGCGCTATAAACAAAAAAAAGCGACAATTTTGAAAAAAAAACTATATTTCTAACTTTTTGCTATAATAAATATCCCCAAGATTTTAAAAAAACTAATTTCTTCCTAAGTTTAGGCCAATTTATATTCTTCTACAATATTTTTGGTAAAAAATTTGGGAAAGATTTATGGCATTTTTATGGCTTGACTTTTTACTAGTAATGGCGGTGATCTGATTTTTAGTGGTACTGCAACATTGCGGCAGACAAATCGGACACTTTTGACAATTTTTTTGGGACCATTGACATTTATACAGCGATCAGTGCTATAAAAATGCACGGATTACTGTATAAATGTCACTGGCAGGGAAGGGGTTAACACTAAGGGGCGATCAGGGGGTTAAATGTGTTCCCTAATTAGTGTTTCTAACTGTATGGGTATGTGACTGACTGGGGAGGAGACATATCATTGTTCCTACTTAGTAGGAACAACGATATGTCTCCTCTCCCCTGACAGAACAGGAATATGTGTGTTTACACACACAAATCCCTGTTCCTGCTCTCGTGCACGCGATCGCGGGTGACGATTGCGCCTGTTGGCCACAGGCATCGGGTTCCCTGCCTTGCAGCGTATGTGCCCGCTATCGCCCTTAAAAGGGTACATTCGCAGGAACGAACCACTTTGCCAACGTATATCGGCGTGAGCTGGCCGGCAAATGGTTAATAACCGTCGGGTTTCCTATTGTGGGGGCTTTACCTCCTTAAGGTGGTAACCACCTCTTCTTTTTTGTAGGTCAGTGTAGTGGTCAGTATAGGAATCAGGAAGGTCGGTGTAGTGGTCAGTATAGGAATCAGGTAGGTTGGTGTAGGAATCAGGTAGGTCAGTATAGGGGTCAGGTAGGTGGGTGTAGTGGTCAGGTAGGTCAGTGTAGTGGTCAGTATAGGAATCAGGTAGGTCAGTGTAGTGGTCAGTATAGGAATCAGGTAGGTCAGTGTAGTGGTCAGTATAGGAATCAGGTAGGTTGGTGTAGGAATCAGGTAGGTCAGTATAGGGGTCAGGTAGGTGGGTGTAGTGGTCAGTGTCGTGGACAGGTAGGTCAGTGTATGTCCAATTTTTCTCCAGATCCCTCAGGTCATTTGTATTCCTTTTGTAGTGTAAAGTACGGGGTTTTTATAGATGCAACTTTAGTGCCTTAGATATAAAGAGCTTTTGTTTAATGTATGTTAGCCCAACATTGAAAGAACAATGACACTCTCTGAATTTAGGTGGCTGTCTACAGCTGCAATGTCATGCTAACACACAATAAACAAATGCTTTATCTATCTAAGGCACTAAGACCCCTTTCACACCGAGGGCGTTTTGCAGGCACTATAGTGTTAAAAATAGCGCCTGCAATCCGCCCTCAAACAGCTGCTCCATTGTTTCCAGTGTGAAAGCCCGAGGGCTTTCACACCGGAGCGGTGCGCTGGCAGGACGTCAGGCAGGAGCGGTGAAGGAGCGGTGTGTTTACCGCTCCTCCACCGCTGCTCCCCATTGAAATCAATAGGGCAGCGCTGGGATACCGCCGGCAAAACGCCGCCATTGCGGCGCATTACGAGCGGTTTTAACCCTTTCTCGGCCGCTAGCGGGGGGTAAAAGCGCCCCGCTAGCGGCCGAAATGCGCCGCAAATCTGACGGCAAAACGCCGCTAAAAATAGCAGTGTTTTACCGCCGACACTATAGGCGGCTCAGTGTGAAAGGGGTCTAAAGTTGCGTATAAACCCTGCTCCACTCTCAAGCACGACCCTCCGCTGACACTGGCATTGTAAGCCGAGTGACATTTCTTAAATAGGTAAGGGGCGGGCCACTCAGTGATGACGCCCTCTTGTGACATCACCGACTGGTGTGCATGCTTGGGGGGGGGATCCCTGAATGGAGGAGGTCCCTGAATTTGGAAATGAGGTCACCCTAACTGATGACCAAAAAATAAACTCTCTCCTGCGCTCAGGTGTCTAAATTCTCGATGTGTGGTAAGGCCAGAATGCTTCAGTGGTATCTGCCCTCTTGCAGCCCTCTTCAGAATATTGGGTATTCATAAGCTACAAGAAGAGAAGAAGGGAAGAGAGGGCGCACCGACCTAGTGCATTACCACTGATAGCGTTTATTAAAAAAAGGTAAAATAGCAAATGAATACTCACAAACGAGCATGAATAACAGGCATGAACATTAGCTGCAGGTACGCAGTAACAGACATCAGAAAGAACCTGGGACCGGACATCGGGTGGATACGGCAATGGCTGACGCGTTTCGGGGGAGAACCCCTTTCCTCAGAGCCTAAGCGGGTGGTGACTGCTCACAAGTAGGAGCTCCTCTATATATGTGTGCATGCGCATGACTATGCATCCCAATCACCCCCAGCACCAGCCCATAATGGCCACTCCCACTTGCACAGGAAGCACAGCCCTCCAAGGTGAAAAAGCCCTCCCTGGTGTCACTATATCGCTACAATAACACCATGACGATGATTCCCCACACATCCATGAAAAGAATATATATCCACACTAATCAATCAATAATATTTCAATTGATGCGGTTAGTAAACCATATCATAGTGTACAAGAATGGACTTCTTATGCAGGCTAATAAACGTTATCAGTGGTAATGCACTAGGTCGGTGCACCCTAACTGATGGGCACTGATGAGGTGGCACTGATAGGCGGCACACTTGTCAGGATTTATTTCCGTCTGTGCCCCTGTTAATAGTAAACAGGACAAATAGAGAGGATGAATCTCCTTATCACTGAAAGTGGAAGTAAAAGAAAATCCCAAATTTTGGGTTGTCACCATAAAAGTAATAGAGGGAGAATCTTCCCATGGGGACACTAGTTCTGGTGGCCTCGGGGTCCCCAAATAATTCCCTTCACTTACCTTTTTTTTACTCCCACTTCCTGTTTGGCTAAGGGACAGGCTAAGTGAAGGGAAATCTCTGCAATGGAACACAGATGGCGACAAAAAATCTGACAGGGGTTATAACCCTCTCTTAGGCTACTTTCACACTGAGGCGCGCGGGAGCGGGCGGTACAGTGGCGCTAAATATAGCGCCGCTTTACCGTCATTTTTGCGGCGCTAGCACAGCGCTTTGTGGGCGGGTTTGCAGCGCTGCCCCATTGTTTTCAATGGGAAGGGGCGCTTTAGGAGCGATAAATACACCGCTCCTAATGCGCTCCAAAGATGCGGCTTGCAGGACTTTTATGACCGCCCTGCAAGCGCACCGCTCCAGTTTGAAGGCCCTCGGAGCTTTCACACTGGAGTGCATTGAGCAGCTCTTTCGGGCGCTTTGCAGGCGCTATTTTTAGCACTTTAGCGCCTGCAAAGCGCCTGCAAAGCACCTCAGTGCAAAATTAAAAAGAAAATTGCCCTTGGTTCTATTTTAAATATATGCAGCTCATCCCTCGAGCCAAATCCCATTGAAGTCAATGATAGATGAATGTTAAAAAACTGTAATGTAAATTGAAATTGTGTGATATCCAGAATTACATTTCTTGTTTATATTCTGTTTGCTGACTAATAAGAATTAATGTGTTTGTTTTAGGAGGTGTTTTTCTTTTGGCTATTGGGTCACTTGGTCAAGCATTTCTTTTAATCAGGTAAGACAAATTTACATATCAATAATCCGAAGAGTCATCATAATTGATGGCTTTGGAAGTTTTATTTTATTTTAAAGGGGTTGTAAACCTTCGTATTTTTTCACCTTAATGCAGAGGCGTAACTAGAATCTTCAGGGCCCCGATGCAAGAAACCATTAAGGGCCCCCCCTGACCCCCGGATAGGGCTCTTTTCTCCGAGCCCGATGGCGGAACACCAGGGTCCGGTCGCAAGTGGGTGGCTGCATGTAAAGGAATAGATTTCTCCCCCCCCCCGCTTCTCCTCTCCCTCCCACATACATTCAGCGGCTGCAGGAGGAAAATGGAGAGATGGGTTCCTCTATGTCGGTGTTTCTCAATCTTTTTCCAGTCAGGCCACCCTTGAAGTGGCTGCACTGCAACCACCCTGCAACTGTGTGCATTGCATGCAGTTGCAGCATAGTGATGATGCATTTAAGGGGTTAAAACAGGCGGTCAGGAGGCAACATATTGCCTCTTTACCGGCTGTCAAATGCCTCTGAAAAGCGATCTGAGCATGGATCACTTTTCAGAGGAACAACATTTTTTTTTGCTAGTACTATGAACAAGCAAAAAAAAAAAAAAAATTGGTTCTAATGGGACACATATAGGGGGTCAGGATTAAAAGCGCATACATAAAATGTGCATATATACATGTAAACACACATACATACACACACACACACATACACATACATACATAAATACACACACATATAAACCAGTGGCAGATGGTGCTCAAAATTTTTTGGGGGGCGCAAGCAAACTGAAAAATTCTTTAAAAAACGCATCAATTGCAGCCTCACTGTGCACATCAATTGCCACCACTGTGCCCATCATATGCAGCCACTGTGCCCATCAAACGCAGCCACTGTGCCCATCAAACGCAGCCACTGTGCCCATCAATTGCCGCCACTGTGCCCATCAAACGCAGCCACTGTGCCCATCAATTGCCGCCACTGTGCCCATCAAACGCAGCCACTGTGCCCATCAAACGCAGCCACTGTGCCCATCAAACGCAGCCACTGTGCCCATCAATTGCCGCCACTGTGCCCATCAAACGCAGCCACTGTGCCCATCAAACGCAGTCTCTGTGCCCATCAAACGCAGCCACTGTGCCTATCAATTGCCGCCACTGTGCCTATGAAACGCAGTCACTGTGCCTATCAATTGCCACCACTGTGCCTATGAAACGCAGCCACTGTGCCCATCAATTGCCGTCACTGTGCCCATCAAACGCAGCCACTGTGCCCATCAAACGCAGTCTCTGTGCCCATCAAACGCAGCCACTGTGCCTATCAATTGCCACCACTGTGCCTATGAAACGCAGCCACTGTGCCATCAAATGCTGCCACTGTGACCCCCCTGCCCGCTCGCAGTCTGCCCGGCACTTACCCTGTCTCGGTGGGGCAGCGGGTGACGTCGACGAGCGGGGTCCTCCATGCGTCTCCTCCCATCCTCTCCTCCTGATAGGCATCCAATAGCGGCGCCTGTCGTTTCAGCTAATCAGGTGACGTGTAACAGACCCGAGCACCTGATTGATGGAGAGGCGGTTCAGTGTTAGGAAAGCGAATATTTATTCGCTTTTCTAACACACCTGGGTGGACTGTGAGTGCCAAGCATGGCACTCGCAGTTCACCTATTTTGAAGCTTTAAAACACCCCTGCCGATGTAATTGAGGCGCCCGGCGTCCAAAAAGGGGCCAGGCGTCTGAATAGGGGGGGCAATGGCGGCCATAGATAGATTCACACTATGCATGAATCTATCTATTTGTGATAGAGGGGTGCCTGGAGAGAGGGGGCGGCGCCCATGGGCCCCTATGGATGCACCGCTACTACATACATACACACACATGCATATATACATAGATGCACACACACTCACACACATACATACATGCACACACACATGCACATACACACACACATGCACATACACACACACACACACACACACACATACATGCACATACACATAAACACATACAGTAGATAAAAAAACGGCAGAACTTTACCTTAGCTCTTCCTGTCGGGTACTGCACTGTAGGGGGAGACAAAGAGCACAGCACTGTGCTTTCACTTTGTAATCAATGTGAGCAGCTCCCTGCACAGTGCCGAATACAGTTCGGCTTAGGATCGGGCAGCTTGTCTCCGCTCCCCTATCAAAGTAGTGTATACAGGGGGCCCTCAAGGGCCCCCTGCAGCAAGGGGCCCGGTCGCCATGGCAACCTCAGCGACCCCTATAATTCCGCCACTGCCTTAATGCATCCTATGCATTAAGGTGAAAAAACTTCTGACACTGACCGGCCCCCCAGCCCCCCCGTTTTACTCACCTGAGCCCTTCGTTCCCTTGGCGGAGACGCTCTCTTCTTCTCTGCTCGTTGTCTCGGCTCTTGATTGGATAGAATGATAGCAGCGCCGCCATTGGCTCCCGCTGCTGTCAATCAAATCCAATGACACGGGGGGCGGGGCCGTATCCTGCATTCTGTGTGAATGTACACAGATGCAGGACTCGGGAGCGCGCCCGCACGGGTGTCCTCCTTAGGAGAGCCCTCTCCAACGTGGACACCCGATGCGGGGAGGAGCTACCTATTGCCGCCGGGGGACCCCAGAAGTCGAGGATCGGGACCACTCTGCAAAAAAAACTGCACAGTGGAGGTAAATATGACATGTTTGTTGTTTTAATTTTTAAAAAAGGAGGGTTTACAACCCCTTTAAGTTAAAGTGGACCTTCACCCTCTATTTCAAGTCCTCCCCTCTCCACCCCTCCTCTACATGATTCCGGCAGTCTTTTAATTGACCTTTTATTTTTGGCAAACAGCGCGGCTCTGCCCTTCAATGCACGTCATGCGACTAGAATGAGGTACGTAGTGCTCACTGCGCCTACTGGGACATACACAGCACATATTCCTGGAGGCTTTTAGTCATTCAGTGTGTGTGGGGGGGGGGGGGGGTAGCAGCACGTTATCTCGAGGCCCCGCCAGCTTGTGGTATTTAGGAGATATTTTCAATGGATGCAGCTGGCGACATCACCTGCACATGCCCTCAGAGCTCCGTGCATCAGCCGAGGCTCCCGCACGCATGCGCAGGAGTGACGTCATCGCAGCTCCAGACACTCAGACAGCCAGAGCCTGTGAACCTGGAAGGACGACCAGGTGAAGATAGAAGCCCTGTCAGTGGTGACAGCACACACTGGAGGGCTTCATTCTAACGTAAGTATCTCATAATGTGCTAGCATGCGATGCATACTAGCACATTATGCCATTGCCCTTGCAGGGGATTTTTGATGTTTTTTTTTTTTTTTTAGCCAGCTGCGGTTTACTACCGCTTTAAGCATACATAAATGAAAGGAGGTTTTCAGCACTTTATCATTATCTTTATGAAGGTAGCACAGCATCCGTGTGTAAGCAGTCTGAGGTCAGGTCTCTGTGCAGGCCAGTCAAGTTCCTTCACCCCAAAGTCACTCATCCATGGACCTTTCTTTGTGCACTGGTGTGCAGCCATGGTGGAACAGGAAGGGGCCATCACCAAATTGTTCCAACAAAGTTGGGAACATGAAATTGTCTAAAATGTCTTGGTATGCTGATGCCTTATAAAGGAACCAAGGGGCCAAGCCCAACCCCTGAAAAACAACACCACAACATAATCCCCCCTCCACCAAATGATTTGGACCAGTGCACAAAGCAAGGTTCATAAAGGTTCATAAAGACATGGATGAGCGAGTTTTGGGTGGAGGAACTTGACTGGCCTGCACAGAGTCCTGACCTCAACCTGATAGAACATCTTTGGGATGAATTAGAGTGGAGACTGTGAGCCAGGCCTTCTCGTCCAACATCAGTGCCTGACCTCACAAATGCGCTTCTGGAAGAATGGTCAAACATCCCCAGACACACTCCTAAACCTTGTGGACAGCCTTCCCAGAAGAGTTGAAGCTTCAAAGGGTGGGTCAACTCAATATTGAACGCTACGGACTAAGACTGAGATGACATTAAAGTTCATGCAGGCGCCCCAATACTTTTGATAATATAGTGTATGTAAAATGAATTTAGGGATTTTTTAGTTTGTATGCTGAATTAAGATGTTATTTTTAGAATGAGAGTTTATCGTCACTAACTTGGCAGAGCCTCAGTGAAGTCTTTAGTCTGCCCATTGTCTGTGGATCTCCTGCATTACGGGAACATCTGTCACTTCTATAAGAAGAATTTTCCTGTTTATCTGAACACTCACTTTAGTGAGTTTAGTGGAACTTTAGTCAGACCATTTAGTGATCTGCTAGAACACTTAGTGCTGGCCCATACGATTTACCTGTATTCCTGTATACCACACTCTGGATAGGATGGTGCACTTACGCACCCATACATTGTGAGTACCCTCCTGGAGGGAATTGGCTTTAAGATTTTATAATAAATCCCTGGCGGTATTATGCTATGTAGTCTCCTTCTTATACATGTTGCCATTGATGTTTATCTGAGCGAGGTGCAGACCATTACCAGCAGACCCTATATGAGCCCAGGAGTGGCTCCAATGCGTGTTTAGACACTGTTTAACCACTGTGTCACACGCTCAGAGGTGAGCGCATGAGCAATTGGGGGTCACTGGAGGGCACTGAAGCATGCCGTTGTTTGCACACCATATAGGAAGAGCATGAGGAATGCCTACTCTTTTGGACACTAATTTTTGCACTTTATTTTTATATATTTTTTATGAATCGATTTGAACTGAGTGTTTGGACACTTCATTATTATACAATTAGCACCTGGACTTTCCACATTTTGCATGTTGCATGTTGATTTATATATTTATATATTTAGTTATGTATTTTATTCACTTTTTTCACAGGCGATTGGCACTGATTATTGCTTATAGCATTTAATATTGAATATTTTATTACTGTGATTTATATATTTTACAATATTGTATTTGTTAATTTATTTCGATTTTATTTATTTTAGTTTATTTAATTTTTATCACATATTAGCTTATTTTCCTAGCGCATACACAATAATTTATTTAATTTTGTTACATACACAATATGAAACGTGGTTAGTGTGTGCAGCTGATTTAGGTATTAGAATTCACTTTATAGGCATTAATCCATCTGTGGCTCACAAGATCTTTGTGCAATTGTGGATCTCCTGCATTACAGGAACATCTGTCACTTCTATAAGAAGAATTTTCCTGTTTATCTGAACACTCACTTCTCACATCTAACGTGGAACTTTAGTCAGACCATTTAGTGATCTGCTAGAACACTTAGTGCTGGCCCATTTTACAGGTATCTCTATGTAAAAGATTAAAAATAAGTGCTTATACGGTTTAAATTCCAGTAATACACAGTCTCACCCTTCTCTGCACATGCTCAGCTGCGCTCCATTTTTCAGTACTGCCTCAAAAACATAGCTGCCGATCTGCTGACAGCCTAAAGATTTACTGCTGTTCTGGGGCTCTGGGCTTCAGCAGAATGGCAGCTTCCAGCAAGAAGCAGCAGGAACAATGCTGGAGGCAACATATAGAACACACTACTTTTGGTAGCATGATTATTAATGTGGAATGCATGTTCCTTGCTAAAGAACTTTATTTTTTATCAAGTTGTTATAGGTGAATTTCAGCTTTAAGCCGGATCTAAATTCGTCCAGTTCAGCAGGGACCGTCTGAATTTCGATCCATCTATGGGAATCGTGGCTGTACACAAGTCGATCTATCAATCGACTTGTGTACAAGCAGCCTGTTGGGTTTTTCCTGAATGAATAGTGCTGCTGGCTATAGCTGGCATAATTAATCATTGTGTTCTGCTGGCAGGTAAGGCTCCCCACCGGCAGAACACCATAGTACTGCAGGAGGCATTCCCCCATCAACACTGACTGTGGTGATGAGAAATCAAGCAATTTTCTTTCCTTCTACCCGTTGTGGAAGGAAAGAAAATTGCATAATCTACAGCCTGTCTTAGGCCAACCATACACTGAGGGAATTTCTTTCCTGCAATCACGGGTTGCAGACAGTGTTGATGTGAGAATCCCTCCTGCCAAGCCGTTGTCTGCACTCGGCGGAGCAGTCACTAGAGACAATAACAGGTAAAACCTGGCATGCTGGTTGTACCCAATTTAATCAATCAACTTGGTACATTCAGCCTGCCCATACACAGTTTGAATCTCGGCAGTCCATCTTACTCTACAGCAAATCTATGTTTTCATAAGAGTTCTCCAGTCAATTCAATGAGAATGACAGCTAATAGCATGTTATCTTCAGAGAATCCAAATGTGCCAGAACCAATACTTTGTACTGTATGTGATGTTTAGCAAATTAAACTGCAAGGTGATATCAGATGGAATGCAAAGTAGGAAATGATTTGTTGTGAGTAGCCTTGAAACAAACCTCACCCATAACGACAGCAGGAGATGCAAGTGCAAGGCTACAAAAGTCACTCATGCAAGCAACAGCAAACCTGATTTGTTGCTGGTGAGTGAGAGATAATATTATGATCATTGGGTCATTCCTTTAGCTAAACTCTTATGCCGCGTACACACGGTCGGACTTTTCGTCTACAAAAGTCAGACAGCCTGTCCGACAGACTTCCGGCAGACTTTCGGCGGACTTTCGACGGACTTGCGGCGGACTTTCTAACGAACAGACTTGCCTACACACGATCACACAAAAGTCCATCGAATTCTTACGTGATGACGTACACCGGACTAAAATAAGGAAGTTCATAGCCAGTAGCCAATAGGTGCCCTAGCGTGGCTTTTTGTCCGTCGGACTAGCACACAGACGAGCGGATTTCGGGGTCCGTCGTAGTTACGAAGTAAAGATTTGAAGCATGTTTCAAATCTAAAGTACGTCGGATTTGAGGCTAAAAAAGTATGTTGAAAGTCCGGAGAAGCCCACACACGATCGGATTACCAGCCAGCTTTAGTCCGTCAGCGTCCGTTGGACTTTTGTAGACGAAAAGTCCGACCGTGTGTACGCGGCATTAGAAAGGAGTACAGAAGTCTCACTTCCTACCCTCCACCAGGGAGGGAAATGTAAAAAGTGGGAGACAGGCTGCGGTAGGAATAGGGGGTATTCGAGGTCCACCTTTTGAGTGGTTTCATGCCGCCTATGTATGGTACTTTTTATTTTTTTTTAAAGATGCAAGTCGTCCTTCAGGCGACGTTTGTACCACATCCACAGAGGATGTTTTTTTTACACATTCTTTATAGACATCTGTTGTGTCTTGTAGAGTTTTATTCATTTATTTAGGATTTGTAGCCTCTTTATATATTAAAGATAAATACTTCCAATAAATCTTTAGCTAACACAGAAGACAGTTTGTATAGAAAACTCAACAAATATCTAGTAACAGAAGCAAAACACTTTATTTTTCTTAGTTGTCCACAAGCAGCAGGTGTGAGGAAGATGAACTGTACTTTACTGATTAAAACAATTGACCATGGCGCTTTCTGAAAGGCTGCCGGTGATGCTGGCACCGGCCAATGCCATGGTACTGGCGGTTTCGCTCAGGTTGTCCCGGATTGCACCAATCCTATCCATGTGACTTCCGCTGGCGCTCAAGCTGCCGGTCATTCCTCCTACGCTTCCTTCCCCAATACTGGGATTGTGACGAGCCTCGGCTACAGATGTGGCATCTAAACAAAAAACAGACACAGCGTTACAGCAAAGCATAGGACATCTTAATGCTGCAGACTGACCCTGCCATCCCATCTGCAATGTCCACATGGAACAGAAACTGCCATCAATCATGTGGATGGGTGGCACAGCTTACATGATGTTTTCTTGCTCAACAAAGACATACTGTTAAAGTGTCTCCACACAAAGGCCTCACCTTTATTTAAAGTGTATTTCCACCTTTGCATTCAATCCCCCAATAAATGTTTGTGTGTTCCTATTCATGCAGCATACCGAAAAACTATTTAACCACTTCAATACCGGGCACTTATACACCTTCCTGCCCAGACCAATTTTCAGCTTTCAGCGCTGTCGCAGTTTGAATGACAATTGCGCGGTCATGCTACACTGCACCCAAACTACATTTTTATCATTTTTTCCCCACAAATAGAGCTTTCTTTTGGTGGTATTTGATCACCTCTGTGGTTTTTATTTGTTGCTAAACAAATAAAAAAAGGCCGAAAATGTTGAAAAAAATAAAAGTTTTGCTTTTGTTTCTGTAAAAATTTTTTGTAAATAAGTAAGTTTTTTCTTTCACTGATGGGCACTAATAAGGCGGCACTGACAGGCACTGATAAGGGGGCACCAATGAGCGGGCACTGACGATGGGCACTGATATACGGCACTGATGGGCACTGGTAGGCGGCAATGATATGCAGCACTGATGGGCATTGATAGGCAGCACTGATGGGCACTCATGGGTGGCACTGGTGGGCTCTTATGTGTGGCACTGATAGGCGGCACTGATGGGAGGCACTGCTGAGCACTGATGGGCACTGATATGCGACACTGATAGGTATCCCTGGTGGCATTGGAGTGGGCACTGATTGGCAGCTGCCTGGGCACAGATTGGTATTTCCCTGGGGGTCTAGGGGGCATACCTGGTGGTCTAGTGTGGATAGCCATCCTGGTGGTCCTGGGTGGCTTCCCTGGTGGTCCTGGGTGGGATCCGAGGGGGGGCTGTGCTGATAAACAATCAGCACAGACCCCCCCATCAGGAGAGCAGCCGATCGGCTCTCCTCTACTGGCATCTGTCAGACACGAGTGAAGAAAAGCCGATTACTGGCTCTTCCTATTTACATCGTGACCAGCCGTGATTGGACAAGACCTGTGTGGGTAAGCACAGCCCTCACACAGGTGTACACTGTAGTATGCCCCCTTTTAACGAGGCCTTAAGGGTGCACCTGTCTGTACATATGGATAGGGGAGTAAAGGCACAGGTTAGAGGACCAGCTGCTGAACAAGAGCTGTGATTTTGAAGAATGGGGCAATAATCAGTCTCTTTACATTACATCCCCTTGTTGGAGCTCTTCTGGGGGAAAATAGACTATCTGCTCCCCTGGAATCTGTCAGCTGGCAAAGGGTAACTTTGGTACAATAAAAAGCAAACTTCTAGAAGTGCAAGTACAGTCAAAAATCGAAAACCAACTAAGATGACTTCACTTTAATGAACAAAGTGCTTTCTACTTTTACCCAAAGTGTTAGCACTAAACATACCTATTGAGCCGGTTTCATTATGCTGACCTCACTTCCTGTTAGAGTTACAACATTGTATGCAGCGGTTTCAGTTCCACACAATGTTGTCAGCCTTTTTTAGCATTGCCTTCAGTCACTCCCACCAAGCTGCATCATGGTCAGTCACACCAAGTCCCATCCCTCTACGGCAGATACTGCGGCATGACTAGCGGTTACAGCGAGGTTAGGCCAAGCGCACACTTCTCCATTCTTTGAGAAGGATCGCTTTTCAGAGTGTGGATAAGCAGCCACCATCGGGTGTAAAGGACACAATGCTGCTGCATCATGAATGCTTTAGTTATTTATTTTGCGAGTGATGTGCAGCATTGACCGTGTTTGATTAAAACAGTCAAGTGAAGCAGGGCTATATAAAAACACTCAAAAATGACCAATAAATACAGCAAGATATTAAAGTGCTAAATAAACATAATATAAAGAGCCAATAATATTATTATTAATATAGGATCATAGTGCAACTGTGCAATAAATGGTAGTTCAAAAACTGCATAGAATTTCATAAATAATTCAGTCTCTTCAGCTGTGCAAAAACTCCATAGTGTAGTAGCTTAAAAATATGGTATATTTATTATATATATATATATATATTTTTAATAAATATACCATATTTTTAAACTACTACTGCGTTTCCCCGAAAATAAGCCCGGGTCTTATATTAAATTTTGTCAGCCAAAAACAAACACACTAGGGCTTATTTTCGGGGTAGGGCTTGCCATGCAATGTGCTATCTTTACAGTGGTTGCAAAATGACAGAATCCCCTTTATCACAAGATCACATAATGCAAAAGGTCTGCAATGCAACAGTGCAAATACCTTCTTCCATAGCCTGCCTGAGCTGTCTTCCACCGCTCCGAGCACTGCAGAGGGAGGGGGGCCAAGATCCTCCGCTGACACCCAAGAGAAGAGGAGATCAGCTGAGCCCTGCTCGGCGCTTCCATGGCCTGCCCCGAGCTGTCTTCCCTGCTCTGAGCAATGCGGGGATGGGGGCCGAGATTCCCCACTGAGAGAAGATGAGATCAGCTGAGCGCTAAGCGGCACACTGGGTGTGGATCATTTTAAGGGATCTGCAAGTCATTGTCACATTCAATCCCGTTTTTGCACATGGACACCTTTTTCTTCTACTCCCCCTTTTTTTGCACTAATTTGCACAACTGAAGAGACTGTGAATTATTTATAAAATTATATTCACAGTTTTTGAACTACCATTTATTACACAGTTGCACTTTGATCCTATATTAATAATAATACAATATTATTGGCACCTTATACTAAGTTTATTTAGCACTTTAACCACTTGTTTACTGGGCACTTAAACCCCACCTCCTATCCAGACCAATTTTCAGCTTTCAGCGCTGAAATACTTTGAATGACAATTGCGCGGTCATACAACGCTGTACCCAAATGAAATTTTTATCATTTTTTCCCCACAAATAGAGCTTTCTTTTGGTGGTCTTTGATAATCTTTGTGGTTTTTATTTTTTGTTTAAAAAATGGAAAAAAAAACGAATTTAAAAAAAATAATTTTTTTTTGTTATAAAATTTTAAAAAAGGTAATCTTTCTCCTTCATTGATGTATGCTGATAAGGTGGCACTGATGGGCACTGATGGGTGGCAATAATGGGCACTTATCTGTTACACTGATATGCAGCACTGCTAGTTGGCACTGATTGGCACCACTGATGGGCATTGATAGGTGGCACTTGTGGGCATTGATAGGTGGCACTTGTGGGCATTGATAGGTGGCACTGGTGGGCACTGTCAGGTGGTAATGGCAGGTGGCACTGGCAGGAGGTACTGGTGGCACATATGAGGCATTATTGCCTCTTCCTCTTCGGGACCGATGTCCCTTGCTGATGAGCCAGGGATCGTCTTTTTTTTTCTCCTCGCACTGTCAGCGCGAGGAGAAAAAAAACCGATCACAGATCTTTTGTTTTGATCATGTGATCAGCTGTCATTGGCTGACAGCTGATCACATGGTAGGGGGCCGGGACCGGCCCCCTACTCGGATCGGTGATCACCTGAGTCTCAGTGACTTGGTGATCACAGCGCGCTCCACGCTCGCCCTTCAGGATGCGTGCACAGGGGAGGCCGTCATATGACGGCCTCCTGGGAATTCGGGTCCACGCTGTAGCCGTCATTCGGCTATAGTGCTGATGTCAACTGGTTAATATCTTGCTGTATTTATTGGTCATTTTTGAGTGTTTTTATATAGCGCTGCTTCACTTAACTGTTATAATTTATCATTTGGTGTTGGTGACACTTCAGAAGTTCAGCAGCTTTATACATATTGATTTACACACACTCACATATTTTATCGTTATACACTTTGAGTATTGCACAAGCACCATAATTTTTATATATTGGCTGTGTTTGACGCGCTGTTGCAGCGCAGACCTATTGACCAGAACGGTATCAAGATTTCTACATTTTAGAGTGGTCACTAAAAGTGAGGGGAAATCTTCCAACGGGGACACCTGTTCCAGTGACCACTAACCAGTGGAAAATTCCCCTCGCCGACTCTTGTGTAATCAGGACAGGAAGTGAAGGGAAATCACCCGAACATGAAATAAATAAAACAGGGGTTTTAACAATTTTCTATTCTAGAAAAAAAAATGGTTTTAGCTATACATACATGTATAGCTAAGAAAGTGGAGAACACAGAAGATATCGTACAGGAAAATGATTTTAAACCATGAACTTGAGAGTTAAAGGGTTGCATGTTTTACCTATATTTAAGGTTTAACTTGTTCAGCATCTACCTCCCCTCTCCCCCTTCTGTGACATTGGGCCAGGGATCTTCTCCCCACACTTGTGGTCACGATTCATCCCCACAAGGCCGCGTCATTCATTCAGAGTTCTGTGGATGAACTATAATTACCATAATCCATTGCGGCGACAGCTTGTAGTTCTCAATGAACTACCAGGGCACTGATGAACGCTCTGGTAGTTCATTAATCTTCCTGTCATTCAGTAACTGCGTGTCCATATCAGGAGGTACAGGCAGACAGCTACAAAGACAGTCTGCAGGAGCCTTACACTTCAATCTGCTGATCGCGGGTGCAATGCTTTAACCACTTCAGCCCCGGAAGGATTTACCCCCTTCCTGACCAGAGCACTTTTTACAATTTGGCACTGCGTCGCTTTAACTGCTAATTGCGCGGTAATGCAATGCTTTATCCAAATGAAATTTGTGTCCTTTTCTTCCCACAAATAAAGCTTTCTTTTTGATGGTATTTGATCACCTCTGCGTTTTTTATTTTTTGCGCTATAAACGGAAAAAGACCGAAAATTTTGAAAAAAAAATATGACATTTTCTACTTTTTGTTATAAAAAAAATCCAATAAACTCAATTTTAGTCATACATTTAGGCCAAAATTTATTCGGCCACATGTCTTTGGTAAAAAAAATGTCAATAAGCGTATATTTATTGGTTTGCGCAAAAGTTATAGCGTCTACAAACTAGGGTACATTTTCTGCAATTTACACAGCTTTTAGTTTATGACTGCCTATGTCATTTCCTGAGGTGCTAAAATGGCAGGGCAGTACAACCCCCCCCCCCAATGACCCCATTTTGGAAAGTAGACACCCCAAGGAAATAGCTAAGAGGCATGTTGAGCCCATTGAATATTATTTTTTTTTGTCCCAAGTGATTGAATAATGACAAAAAAAAAATTACAAAAAGTTGTCACTAAATGATATATTGCTCACACAGGCCATGGGCATATGTGGAATTGCACCCCTAAAATACATTCTGCTACTTCTCCTGAGTATGAGGATATCACATGTGTGGGACTTTTTGGGAGCCTAGCCGCGTACGGGGCCCCGAAAACCAATCACCGCCTTCAGGATTTCTAAGGGCGTAAATTTTTGATTTCACTCCTCACTACCTATAACAGTTTTGAAGGCCATAAAATGCCCAGATGGCACAAAACCCCCCAAATGACCCCATTTTGGAAAGTAGACACCCCAAGCTATTTGCTGAGAGGCATGTTGAGTCCATGGAAAATTTTATATTTTGACACAAGTTGCGGGAAAGTGACATGCCCATACTCAGGAGAAGCAACAGAATGTATTTTGGGGTGTAATTTCACATATTCCCATGGCATGTTTGAGCAATATATCATTTAGTGACAACTTTGTGCAAAATAAAAAAAAAATTGTCTTTTTCCCGCAACTTGTGTCACAATATAAAATATTCCATGGACTCTGCATGCCTCTTAGCAAATAGCTTGGGGTGTCTACTTTCCAAAATGGGGTCATTTGGGGGGTTTTGAACTGTCCTGGCATTTTATGCACAACATTTAGAAGCTGTCACACATCACCCACTCTTCTAACCACTTGAAGACAAAGCCCTTTCTGACACTTTTTGTTTACATGAAAAAAATATTTTTTTTTTGCAAGAAAATTACTTTGAATCCCCAAACATTTTATATTTTTTTAAAGCAAATGCCCTACAGATTAAAATGGTGGGTGTTTCATTTTTTTTTTTAACACAGTATTTGCGCAGTGATTTTTCAAACGCATTTTTTGGGGAAAAAACACAATTTTTTAAATTTTAATGCACTAAAAAATACTATATTGCCCAAATGTTTGATGAAATAAAAAACATGATCTTAGGCCGAGTACATGGATAACAAACATGACATGCTTTAAAATTGCGCACAAACGTGCAGTGGCAACAAAATAAATACATTTTTAAAAGCCTTTACAGGTTACCAATTTAGATTTACAGAGGAGGTCTACTGCAAAAATGACTGCCCTCGATCTGACCTTCGCGGTGATACCTCACATGCATGGTGCAATTGCTGTTTACATTTGACGCCAGACCGACGCTTGCGTTCGCCTTAGCGCGAGAGCAGGGGGGGGACAGGGGTGCTCTTTTTTTCTTTTCTTTTTTCCTTTATTATTTTTTTGCTTTTTTATCTTATTTTTAAACTGTTCCTTTCATTTTTTTTTTTTTTAATCATTTTTATTGTTATCTCAGGGAATGTAAATATCCCCTATGATAGCAATAGGTAGTGACAGGTACTCTTTTTTGAAAAAATTGGAGTCTATTAGACCCTAGATCTCTCCTCTGCCCTCAAAGCATCTGACCACACCAAGATCTGTGTGATAAAATGCTTTCCCAATTTCCCAATGGCGCTATTTACATCCGGCGAAATATAAGTTATAAAATGCTTGTAGCTTCCGGTTTCTTAGGCCATAGAGATGTTGGGAGCCACTCTGGTCTCTGATCAGCTCTATGGTCAGCTGGCTGAATCTCCGGCTGCATTCTCAGGTTCCCTGTTGAGACAGGAGAGCCAGACAAAAACACGGAAGACGGTGGGGGGGGGGGGGGTCATTCCCTCCCACTGCTTGTAAAAGCAGTTTAGAGGCTAATTAGCTGCTAGGATTGCTTTTACATGAAAGCCGACCGCTGGCTAAAAAGAATGATACCAAGATTATACCTAAACCTGCAGGCATCATTCTGGTATAACCACTCAAAGTCGTGAATTGCGTACCTGAAGACAAAAAAATGGTTAACAATAAAACACAGTAAACGGTAAAGTATAAAAAATTGCATACCTGAAAAGCAAACATGATAAAACATAATAACAATAAAACATTGCAGAATAGAATACAGTAAAAAAGAGCAGAACAATAGAGAGAGAATAGAGAGAGAGAGAACAATGAAAGACAACTATTTTTTTTTATTTTATATATTTTTTTGTGTTTTTTTTGTTTTTTTTACACTTTTTTTTTGTAACTGTAACTTTTATAACTGTAACCGGTTCCAGGTTCGGGTCTCTCAAAATGCGATGGCATCTTGGGAGACCCTGTGAAAGTATGTCCTAGTCTGTGCAATGCTGTACCCTACGCTAATACTCAACTAGTGAATGGTAGCGTTCAAAACATTCACCAATGCAAAGACCAGGATTGTCAGGACAGGAGGGACAATAATAGCGGGTGTCACGCCTATATCCGCGCTTGCTGCAGACACAACATCTTTTTTGGGGGGGTTCGTTGGGTAGGGGTACTCGGGAGGACATAAAAATGCCTCTCATGCAGCAGACTGCATTTGGTTGGGGATGTGAATGGGGGAAGTACGGGTGCTGCAGAAGTGGTGGGTTCCCAATTAGGATTGGCGAATGCAGCAGGAAGGGCATTATGGGCACAATGGGCCTGTGTTTGTCTTCTTGGTGGCAGCGGGACACTACTTGTGCTTGCCACCTCACCAGCTTGAACTGCACTTATGGGACTCGCCACGTCACCAAGTGTTACTGCAGTGCTGGTTTGACTACGACTGGGGTGTACTAGGCCGCTGGTGCTTGCCACTTCACCAAAACGCTACCAAAAAAAAACTGTTAGCGATCGCAGGGATCAGGCCTGACTCTGCGAACGCTGCAGTTATGCGTTTAGTGTTTTGTAAGTGACAGTGATCGATCAATATTGCACTTGGGTGGGCTGGGCTGGGCCGGGCTGAGGGGCAAAACGCAGGTGCTAGCAGGTATCTGGGCTGATCCCGCTAACACTGCGTTTTTGGGAACCCTGAACTGCTGGGGACGCTAGTATAGATCTGATCGGATCAGATATTGATCTGTTCAGATACTATACCACTAAGGGAGGCGTATGCTGCGTGCGTGGGTGTTAGCGGTACTGGCGCTAATCTGATGCTGCCTGGGGCGACGCATATCACCGCTGGGCGATCAGGGGGCTAAACCTTTATTAGGTAATAAACGGCGGGTGCCCTGACACTATAAAAAATAATCGAACAAATCAGTGTCACCTGTAACGGTTATACGGTGATCAGTGGTGAAAGGGTTAACTAGGGGGTAATCAAGGGGTTAAAACATTTATTAGGTAGTATATGGGGGTCCCTGTCGCTATAAAACGCTGACGGCGAACCTAAATATTTACCTCCCTAACTAGCGTCACCAGTGACACTAATACAGCGATCAGAAAAATTATCGCTTAGTGACACTGGCGATGGGGGGTGATCAAGGGGTTAAAACTTTATTAGGGGGGGTTAGGGGGGTATCCTAGACCTAAAGGGGGCTAATACTCACTGCCCTAACACACTAACTGTCACAAACTGACACCAATGCAGTAATCAGAAAAAAAAAACTGCTTGGTGTCAGTGTGACGGGGGGGGGGGAGGGGGGGGTGATCGGGGGGGGGGGGGGGGATAGGGGGTGTTTTGTGTGCCTGGCATATTCTACTGTATGTGTAGTGTTATGCACTCACAGTGAAGTCTTCTCTCCTCGGCGCCGGAACGGAAAATACCGAACCGAGGAGAGATGACATCATTTCCTTTGCTGCTGTTTAGCATACAGCAGCAGAGGAAGAACCTGATTGGCTGGGAGCGATCGCGAGGGGGGGGCCACGAATGGATGGCCTCCCCCTCACCTCTCATCGCTCCCAGACACAAGCCGACCGCCTCGGGCACCGGGGGGGGGCGATCGGACCCCCCGCCCGCAGGAGGCAGATCACGTACAGGTATGTGATTCTGCCTGCCCGTGCCATTCTAGCGCAGTATATCTGCGTGAGGCGGTCAGCAAGTGGTTAAAAAAGCACCTAAAACAAATTAAGGCACTTTTGTTACCTACAAAAGGTGTGCATTTTTTTTTTTTTTAAAGGTTAACTTATCCATTAAGAATTGTTTGTTATTCATACTCAGAGTTAGACCCACCTTGGAAAATGGCAGCTGCCATTTAAATTCTCATTGGCTGGAACAGAATACTACACTTTTGGCCCGTACACACGATCCGAATATCATACGAAAACGATCGTCCGAGGAAGGATTGTACGATATTCGGATCGTGTGTACACTACTTTCGACAGCCGATCACGACCGTTCATCCGATATTATTCGATCGGACATACCCGGAAATTTTCCTCGTACAATTCCAAATCGTACGATTTTCATTTAGTTAGTATAGTTGCCGTCCGAAAATACAATACAAATACATTACAACACATGACATCACTTCCGATTTTTTTGTCTGTCGTGCGAGAATTTTCCTGACTTTATTTACCTATTCAATTTCTACTTGCTACTATTAAGCGAGAACGGTCGTACGATCGGTCGTACGATATTCGGATTGTGTGTATGGGCCATTTGCCTTGGCGAGCGATTCTATACATGCAACTCACACAATATACAGTTGTACAAACAGGATAATAATATTTACCTTCCGTCCCACATACACCGGTATCCCGATGATCATTGCAGGAATGGCAATCCCAGCTATAAAGGCAATGCCTACAGGGGTCCCAACAAGAGTTCCCAGCTGCCAAAGAATCTTCTTCCTCCTACTCCAAGGCTTCTTCCCCCAAAAGGTAAATCCTGAAGGGCTGAGGGACACAACAATGACAAGTGTGATTACAGCAGCCAGAAGTAGGGGACTGAAAAAGAAGTACTAGATACTCGTAATCATAATATCTTAGCATGAAAACCATTTTTACTTTAAATACATCAACAACTCTGGAACGATACATAAAATCTTTCATGCTACTGCTAGTTCTTTTACACAAAGGTACCATGTTTACCACTTGTGGTCCGGAACGTTTTACCTCCTTCATGACCAGGCCATTTTTTTCCCATTTGGCACTGCACTACTTTGACTGGTAATTGCACAGTCATGCAATACTACCCAAACTAAATTTACATCTTTTTTTCACACAAATAGAGCTTGTTTTTGGTGGTATTTGATTACCACTGGTTTATTTTTTTCCATTTATAAATGAAAAAAAAAAAGAAAATTTTGAAAACAAAAAACAAAAAAAACAAACAAACTTTTTTTTTCTGCAATAAAACATATCCAATGAAAAAGAAAAATCTAATTTCTTCATAAATTTAGGCCAAAATGTATTCTGCTACATGTCTTTGGTAAAAAAAAAATCCCAATAATTGTATATTGATTGGTTTGCGTTAAAGTTATAGCGTCTACAAACTATGGTAACTATACTGGAAATTTGATAATTTTTTTAAATAATATAAATGGCTGTGATCAGCGACTTATAATGTGACTGCGATTGCCCACCGCATTGACATCACCAGTGACACAAATACAGTGATCAGTGCTAAAAATATGCACTGTCACTGTACTATTGACACTGGCTGGGAAGGGGGTTAACATCTTGGGCAATGAAGGCGTTTAAATACACAGATCTGTTTCTTATCCCTGCTTTGCTCCGGGCTGTGACTGGACAGACTATCAGCAGGTCCCGGCCTTGAATCATTGGGCTGGAACTGCTCATAGACTCCCATTGTGAACAATCACAGCAGCTGTCAGCAGGGGGGGGGGGGCAGCAGTACATCGATTTGCCTGTGCAGGACACCCGTCCACAGTACATTGCAGGCAGGCAGTCCGCAAGTGGTTAATGTAGGTCCTTAAAGCAAATCTTCTGACATATATGGACAGCCAATGCTGATATCCTAAAATGACTAGTTGCCAGGGCTGGACTGGGACAAAAATGTGGCCCTGGACTTCATCCAGACCGGCCCAGGGCACAACACATCAGGGTACAGTGCACATCAGGGCACGGTACAGAGCCCAGCACATCAGGGCACAACACATCAGGGTACAGGGCACAGCACATCAGGGTATAGGACATCATGGTACAGAGCCCAGCACATCAGAGTACATGGCATATTAGGGCACAGTACATCAGGGTACAGGACACAGCACATCAGGGTATAGCACATCAGGACATAGCACATCAGGGTACAGGACATCAGGGCACAGGTCACAGTACATCAGGGCACAGCACATCAGGGCACAAAACATTGAGGCACAGCACACCGGGGCACGGGACATGAGGGCACAGGACATCGGGGCACAGCACATCAGGGCACAGGGCACATCAGGGCACAGGGCACAGGACATCGGGGCACAAGGCACATCAGGGCATGGGACACATCAGGGCATTGGACATTGGGGCACAGCACATCAGGGCACGGGGCACATCAGGGCACATAGCACATCAGGGCACATAGCACATCAGGGCACATAGCACATCGGGGCACATCAGGGCACATAGCACATTGGGGCACATCAGGGCACATAGCACATTGGGGCACGAGGCACATCAGGACATGGGGCACATGGCACATCAGGGCACATAGCACATCAGGGCACATAGAACATCGGGGCACATCAGGGCACGGGGCACATAGCACATCAGGGAACGGGACACATCAGGGCAAATAGCACTTTAGGGAACGGGGCACATCAGGGCGCAGGGCACATCAGGGAACGGGGCACATCAGGGCACAGGGCACATAGCGCATCAGGGCACGGAGCACATAGAACATCAGCGCACGGGGCACATCAGGGCACATAGCACATTAGGGCACGGGGCACATCAGGACATGGGGCACATCAGGGAACATAGCACATCAGGGCACATAGAACATCAGGGCACGGGGCACATCAGGACACGGGGCACATTAGGGCACATAGCGCATCAGGGCACATAGCACATCAGGGAACGGCACACTTTAGGGCAAATAGCACATCAGGAAACAGGGCACATCAGGGCGCAGGGCACATCAGGAAACGGGGCACATCAGGGCACAGGGCACATAGCACATCAGGGCACATAGCACATCAAGGCACGGGGCACATAGCACATCAGGGCACAGGGCACATAGCACATCAGGGCACAGGGCACATCAGGGCACATAGCACATCAGGGAACGGGGCACATGGCACATCAGGGCACGGGGCACATAGCACATCAGCGCACGGGGCACCACAGGGCACATAGCACATCAGGGCATGGGGCACATCATAGCACAGGGCACATGGCACATCAGGGCACGGGGCACATGGCACATCAGGGCACATTGGGGCACATCAGGGCACATAGCATATCAGGGCACATAGGGGCACATCAGGGCACATAGCACATCAGGGCACATAGGGGCGCGGGGCACATGGCACATTAGGGCACATTATGGGGCACATTATGGGATTGTTTACTAGCCTGGCCAGCATGCAGGAAGCGTCTGTCTGTAGTAAGTTCTCTCTCTCATGTCATGCAGCGCTACCTCGCTCCACGGCGGCCCCTCCTCTGTTCTCGTCTATCCCCATTGGCTTGTGACATCATATGGGATAGAGGAGAAGAGAGGAGGGGCCGCGGGGAGCGAGCAGCGCTGCATGACATGAGAGAGAGAACTTACTACAGACAGACGCTTTCTGCGCTACTCTGCATTCTGGCTCTCGATCTACCCGCCAGGCGCCAGCTGTCAGCGATTGATAGGTAGATCGCCCCTGACCTCCGAGGCAATAGGAGGCTGCTGAAACCAGCCCACTGAGCCATCGGCCCACCGGGAAACTCCCGGTAGTCCCGATGGCCAGTCCATCCCTGCTAGTTGCCCGGCTCTCTGTATTATTATACAGAATTTATATAGCGCCAACAGTTTGCGCAGCGCTTTATAACATGGGGCAAACAGTACACTTACAATACAACTCAATACAGGAGGGATCAGAGGGCCCTGCTCGTTGGAACTTATATCCGTGTTTCTCAAGCAGTAAGCAGTTTGGGTTCCCCTAGGGCGCCATGAGTACAGGACCCAGTTTTCTATGGATCAGCTTCATGAGTTGCCATGGTTCAGGATGCCAGTCACCAGCACCATAACCACCAATGACATTCTAAGGCAGTCATGACTGGGGTGTTGGTGGACGACCTGCCCGCACCATGACAACTCATGATGCTGATCCAGGACAGGTCACATGCAGGGACCTCTGACGTGATAGGCGTATTCTGACGTGAAGTTTTTTAACGGGAAGGTAATTTCATCAAGGTGGCTGTGTGCATCATTGTAGGCTCAGTTTCCCAGCGATAAGTAACATTTAGGTTTCTTACTGTTTTGACCTAAAGATTTTGCATACCTGTAAAGGGTGTCACGACTGAAAAATGTTGAGAAAGACTAATCTATCTATATCTTAAATACTTTTAGTTTTACTGGTCTCAGGCAAGCATGCAGCCAGTAAGGTCAATCTCCTGATCTGCATATCCATTTGTTGTCAGAGTACTAAAGCTACTGAATCAACATGGCAGCCAAACAACTAGCATTGTTAGGAGAGGTCAGCAATGGCTGCCCAATATTTCTCTTGGCAAAAATTCACTCAAGAAGAAAACAACTGGATAATGGATTGTACACACAGGCCAGGCACAAGTGACTTCTGGCAGCTTTCAAACAGCAATCTGACCTTTAAAATCTCCTTTGTTCTGCTCAATACAGACATGTTAGTACTTCTACAAATATACCACGGTGAATACATATGGTCCTGCAACTTCTTATGCCGCGTACACACGACCGGACTTTACGGCATACTTTGCCTGGCGGACTTTTCGACGGACTTTCCGAATGAACAAACTTGCCTACACACAATCAACCAAAGTCCGACGGATTTGTACGTGATGACGTACGACCGGACTAAAACAAGGAAGTTCATAGCCAGTAGCCAATAGCTGCCCGAGCGTCGGTTTTTATCCGTCGGACTAGCATACAGACAAGTGGACTTTTCGACCGGACTCAAGTCCATCAGAAAGTCCGTCGAACTTTTGGGGAAAAAAAAGTCAGCTGGAGCCCACACGTGATCGAATTGTCCGATGGACTCCGGTCCGCTGAACCAAGTATGCCGTAAAGTCCGGTTGTGTGTACGTGGCATTAGAGACTATAGAACTTTATCTACAGGGAGAGAGCATTCAAGCTAAACAATGGAAAACTGGCTGAAGTTTTCCATATGGGCAGTCTGAATTCTAAGCATTCCCCTCTAGAATTTTTTTTTTTTAGATTTCTTGAATTTTCAGGAGGTGGTCAGCAATGGCTGCCGACATCTTTTCTCAGCACAGCTAATCTAAAATGTTTTTTTTTTTTTTATCTACGGCTTTAGGAAAGGGGAAAAACAAACGACTTGGCCAAAGACAACATGGAGTACTTACGTGCTAAAAAAAAAAAAAAAAAAGGGGAAAGTTTTATTAGGGGCCGACTGACAAAATTAAAGGATAAGTTCCCCTTTGGGAATACGTTACATTTTCCACCTGTGAATTAATAACTACAAGTACAGACAGTCTTGGCTGCTGACGGCTTGTGGTTCCCAATGAACTACTAGGGTGCTGGTGAGCACTCTAGATAGTTCTCAGTACATGCCTGTCCGTACATCCGGCAGACAATACGGTACTTAGAAAATCTCCAGGCTGAAATTCAAAAAAATAATAAATGCATTGTTTTACCTGCAAAAGTGCATTTATTATTATTTTTATTAAAAAATAAATAAATAAATAAATAAACGTATCCTTTTGGGCCAGTTCACACCATGCCCACATCTGAATCACACAGGAACCCGCTGTGCATTCCTGTGCGATTCAACCCGCAGCCTACATTTGTGATCTGCAGTGGGTGTCAATAAAAAGTTAACGACACCCCAAACGCAGGGCGTTTGCCTACACCGGACTGCGTGGTACATTTGTATTATGCGATCCAGTTACAGTGCATGCACTACTTTTGTTGCGGTGCGATTTTAGCCCATTCAAAATGAATAGCCTGAAATCGCACCACACTGAACTGCACGTGTGTGATTTCGATGCAGGCATGGCGTGAACCGGCCATAAATATTGGAACTTCATTGCTGAAATATTGCCCCAAAGAATTTCCGAATTCTTCCCCGATCCTTCAGCTCTTACATTTTAGGACTCCTTCATTTCAAAAGAACAGGCAGCAAATATACAAAATTGCATTCTTGCGCTGTCTGAAGATGAAATCTTGGGTGGCTGACTTTGAACTCGTGACAAAACACAGTGTCTGAAAATAGTCGCCGCATTTTACAATTTCTATTCTGAGCCTCCAAAGCCGCAATTGTCTTACAGGACACAGCAGAGGAAATGCTATAAACAAGAGCTGCCAAGTGTCAGCCCATAAAAGGTGGCTGCCATTATACAAAGTGGACAAGGACTTATTAAAAGGCGACAGCATTGTGAAAAAGAAAAGAAAAAAAAAGTTTTCTTTTACCCCGAACAGCCTATAATCACAGTTTTATGCCTCAACTCTAAACGTAAAAGCTCTGCCACACAGCACAGTTCTGCCTAGCAGATTTTTCCTGCAGTTACAAGTCTTGTACCCCCCCCCCCCCCTTTTTTTTTGCTGGCTAGCTTGTAAGTGTGCTGGGAAAAACTGAGCACGCTTACCAGCAGAACTTGTCTGCTCCGTATGCTAAAAGCGTGTTCTAAATCTCCTAGATTGTGATCACTAATGAGCAGGCCCCTCTGATTCCTCCACTATTGAATTGTATTGTAACTGTACTGTCTGCTCTAACATTGTAAAGCTCTAAGCAATCTGTTGGTACTATATAAATCCTGTATAATAATACAGTGGAGTGGTTGCCATTTTTGTTAAGCTTGTCCCTCCCCAGGCTATGACTAGAGAGTGAGAGAATAGGAAGCAAATGAGCTTCTCTCCACCACTCTGCTCTCTCCTCCTATCAGAATTCAGGATCGACTGATATCGTTTTTTTGGTGCCAATAGAATACTGATATTTCGGCCAACTCTCCTGCCGATAGTTGATATTTTTTGCCGATATTTTGTACATGTAAAAAAAATTTTAAACTGTCGTTTTACATTTTTTTATTTTACTTATCACTGTCATTGTCGTCACCAGGATTGTAAACATCCCTTGTGACAGTAATAGGCATGTGAGAGGTACTCTTTATGAAGGGATCGTGGGTCTATAAGACCCCAAACCCCTCCACTGCACTTCAAAGTATTCAAACCGTCAAGATCTGCGTTTTTGAATAATTTATTTTTTAAAACTGGCGCCTTTAAGATGCCAGTAATCCGGGAAGTGATGTCATGACATTGGGTCTTGGATCTAGTAATCCAGAAGCAAACAAACCATGGGCTTTGTTTGGATCTTCGACCAGCCGGCGGACGTGCTGGCTGGTAACTCAGCCCTCCCTGTGGGATGGAAGAGCCCAGGCGAGTGACAAAAGGCGGTGGGAGGGGGGGATGTCCCCTCCCACTGCTTGTAACAAAGCCGAGTGGCTGCTGAGCTGACCGTCCACTCTAAAGAACGGTACTTGGAAAACCTTGAAGCAATATCGGTCAGTTTTTTTGACCGATACTTCTTAAAAAGTGAATATCGGCCGCCGATAATTGGTCGATCCCTAATCAGAATTTCCCTTGTTAGCGCGTCAGTACTATGATTAGCACATATGATTAGCACTTTCTTTTTTATTCCCCAGTCTGAGCTCTACTCCACAGGACTGCAAGAGACTGATGCAAATTCACATTCTGTTACACTCCTTGGGGAAAAAATGTAATAAATGTAATGATATAATAATGAGCTGCATTATTGGGAAAAATTAAGAGATCATTTTATCGCCTTCGCCTCTCCAATATTTTATTTGGCCTTCCACTTCTGGCCTTAACAAGAACTCTGCCTGTGGTCTTCCATTTCCTCACTATGTTCCTTACAGTGAACACCCTACAGCTTATATCTCTGCGATAACTTTTTGTAGCCTTCCCCTAAACCATAATGTAGAACAATCTTTGTTTTCAGGTCATTTGAGAGTTTTTTTGAGGCCCCCATGTTGCCACTCTTCAGAGGAGAGTCAAGGAGAACAACAACTTGCAATCAGGGCCGGACTGGGAATAAAATCCAGCCCTGGAAAAAATGTCATACCAGCCCCATAGCATTATTATACCAGACCAACATCATAACGTCATTATTTTCTTGTTCAGGAAAGAAAAAACGATGTATTTTAAAGCACATTTAAAGAGCGTATTATATATAAATAAGACAGATATGAAAGCAAATGAAGCTAGATATATATATATATATATATATATATATATATATATATATATATATATATAACAGCAAATTCCAGTTATAAGTTGTAAAAGTGGTGGAGCTATCAAGGGGGACACCTGGGACTCTGGGAATGTGAGGGGGGGGGGGGGAAGGGGGACTCTGGGAACAAGAGACCACCTTCCGCAGAAAATACACTAAGGTAAGAGGGGGGGTTACTGATATAAGGGGGAAACCTTTATATCAGTGCCCCTTACATTATTGTATTCACTCCCCCCTTACCTCAATGACCCCCCCTCAGACTGGCCTAGCGGTGCTGTCACTGATCTTCTCTCAGGTGCACCGTGCAGGTATCAGTCAGTCGGCTCCAGCTTGGTGCCTCTGGTTTTCCTATAGTCTCCTCTCCACAGTCCACACACGTCTGAATTCTCCCGTGACCCCCATCCCGGCGCACTCCCACTCTTGACTCCTCTCCAGACTACCTCAGAGACTGCAGACATGGTACAGGAGATATCAGAGGCTGTGGGCATGGTACAGGGGATGTCAGAGACTGCAGACATGGTACAGGGGATGTCAGAGACTGCAGACATGGTACAGGGGATGTCAGAGACTGCAGACATGGTACAGGAGATGTCAGAGGCTGCGGGCATGGTACAGAAGATGTCAGAGGCTGTGGGCATGGTACAGGAGATGTCAGAGGCTGTGGGCATGGTACAGGAGATGTCAGAGGCTGTGGGCATGGTACAGACGTTGTAAGAGGCTGTGGGCATGGTACAGACGTTGTCAGAGGCTGTGGGCATGGTACAGACGTTGTCAGAGGCTGTGGGCATGGTACAGACGTTGTCAGAGGCTGTGGGCATGGTACAGATGATGTCAGAGGCTGTGGGCATGGTACAGGAGATGTCAGAGGCTGTGGGCATGGTACAGGAGATGCTAGAGGCTGTGGGCATGGTACAGGGGATGTCAGAGGCTGTGGGCATGGTACAGGGGATGTCAGAGGCTGTGGGCATGGTACAGGGGTTGTCAGAGGCTGCGGGCATAGTACAGGAGATGTCAGAGGCTGTGGGCATGGTACAGGAGATGCCAGAGGCTGTGGGCATGGTAGAGGGGATGTCAGAGGCTGTGGGCATGGTACAGGGGATGTCAGAGGCTGTGGGCATGGTACAGGGGATGTCAGAGGCTGTGGGCATGGTACAGGGGGTGTCAGAGGCTGTGGGCATGGTACAGGGGATGTCAGAGGCTGTGGGCATGGTACAGGGGATGTGTCAGAGAAGAGCCTGTCAACATCGGAAGGTTCCTGTGCGTTTGCGTGGCGGAGCCGCGCTTCGGCGCATGCGCGTTAGCAAAGTAGCGGCACACACGGGTTCACTACACGGCGTAACGGCGTAATGGCGTACGAACGTTCGTTCGTCAGCGTTACGCCCCCTTTCTGGCCTATATAAGGACTGACTTGTGCTCTGTTTAATTGCTGGTTTGTCTTTCAGCTTCCAGTGTTCCGTTCCTGATTCCTGCTTCTTGTGTTTACCTGTTTGACCCGGATTTGCCTGACCTACCTTGTCTCTCTCCAGCGTTTTGACCTCGGCTTGTTTAAAGGACTTCCCCACCATCTGCTTCCAGTGTTTGACCCTCTGCCTGTCTCCGGATTCTCCTGCCTTCTCGTGTATGACCCTGGCTTGTTTAAACGGACTCCTCTGCTGACATCTCCAATCCTCTACCTCTGGCTTGCCTTCAGGATTTCTCTACTTACCATCTGCTGTGTTTGACCCTCGGCCTGTTTCAAGGACTTCCTCATCTACCAGTCTCCAGTATTTGTTATCGGTCTGCACCATAGACTCTCCACTACTGGGTTCTCCATGCCTGATCTCCTGCACCTCTCCCAGCTCCCGTTGTGATTGCGGGTTAGAACCCCAGCCGGGTCTTCTTCTCCAGTTCCAGGGGCAGAGCCACCGTTACTCTCATCTCTACGTGACAGAAGTCCTCCTCTCAAGAGCTTCCTGCCTGCAGGCGACCCGTGCCTCTCTGTGCCCTATACCCTCTGTACCACTACCAGGGGTATAGTGCGCTTAGCCGCAAGGGAAGCCACTCCCAGCATCTCGGCCTCGGTGAGTACCCGTGATAGTACAAACCAGCCAGATGTCTGAGGCCGACAGAGTGGGTTCCCCTCTCGAAGCTCTATGCCAGCAGGTAACGACCCTTACGCAAGCAGTCCAGAGGCTGCAAGATGGCTATTTCCAACTAGAAGGTCGTCTCCAGCACCTAATCTTATCACCCGGGGATGCAACCTCCACATCCCCCAGTGGGGCCAGCTCTTCGCAAGACCACTCCAGCACAGCTCCTGCAGTTGTTATGACTCTCCCAGAACCTAGGGTGCCCACGCCCGAACGATTTTCCGGGAATCGTAAGAGGTTAAAAACGCCTGCTTGTTATACCTGGCTCTCCAACCTAAGACTTTCAGTTCTGAGACAGTAAAAGTAGGGTTCATTATTTCCTTGTTGTCCGAAGAACCCCAAGCCTGGGCTCACAACCTCCTGGAGCAGAAAAGTCCTTTACCAAACTCTGTGGAAACCTTCTTTGAATCCATGGGAAGATTATATGATGATCCCCAACGCACAGCCACGGCCGAGTCCATCTTACATACCTTAGTCCAGGGAAAAAGACCGGTGGAGGACTATACGGTCGAATTTCGAAAATGTTCTGGGGACACTGGATGGAATGAGGCGGCCCTCAAATACCAGTACCGCCAGGGACTCTCAGAGACTCTCAAAGATGAATTAGCACGTGTTGATTCTCCTTCCACCCTGGAGGAGTTGATCCAGCTAGCCATAAAACTAGACAGACGTCTACGGGAACGACATTCTGAACGTTTTCAATCTCCCCGGCCTACATGGATGCTACCCAGGGTCCCCACAGGTCATCCTCTTCCTGCAGTCCCTTCCTCCTCTACCTTGGAGAGTGAGCCAATGCAACTGGGACTGATCCGGGCTCCACTTACACCTGATGAGAAACAACGCCGGCGGGAAGCCAATCTCTGCCTATACTGTGGAGGGTCAGGCCACTTTTTGCGCAACTGTCCTATAAGACCCAGTAAGTCCCAATTACAAACAGCTATGAACTTTCAAGTCAATGGTTCAAGTTCAACTCCATTCAGTTCAAATAAATTCCATTCAAGCCAATTTTCAAATAATTCAGGAAGCTATGAAAAAGGCTCAGGACAGCTACAAGAAATACTATGACAGGGGGAGGAGGAGCAACCCAATTTTTAAGATTGGGGATGAAGTCTGGCTATCTGCAACAAACCTTGTTGCAGATAGCCTCAAACTTTCTTGTCCCTCACGCAAATTAGGTCCAAAATTTATTGGTCCCATCAAGATAAAGAGAGTAGTGAACCCCGTGGCCTTTGAACTTTCTTTACCCAGCTCTTACAGAATTCATCCTGTCTTTCATACTTCCCTTTTGAAACCAGTAACTCCCAGTTCTTTCCCAGGAAGGGAGGAGTTGCCACCTCCTCCAATTAATATTAAAGGCGAAGATGAATTTGAGGTTGAGGCTATAATGGACTGTAGAAGGAGGGGGGGTCATATCCAGTATCTGGTCAAGTGGAAAGGGTACCCCCCAGAAGATAATTCTTGGGAACCCTCCTCCAATATACACGCTCCACGGTTAATACAAACTGTCAGGGGCATATCAGTGGCCGTCGGGCAAATATGCGTGCACACAGGTGCACAAGAAGCTCTTCCAGGACAATTCTGCTTAATTCCCCACCAGGGGGCGCCGGAGCGCTCCCGCGTGTGCCCGCGCGCGCCCATTCGCGCTAGCGCTGTTTGGCACCAAGACCCCTTTAAAAGGATGACAGGTGCTTCTGTCAGATGCTGTTTGTCTGCAGCTCTGTACCTGAGTTCCTGTTTTCCGCCTGATTTGTACTCACCTGTGACCCGGCTACGTCTGACCATTCTCCAGTCTCCAATCCGACCCGGCTTGCCTGACCTTGTTTATCTGATTACCTGTTGCCGAACTTCTGCCTGCCTGACTATTCCTGGATCACCCCTTTGCCATACCTGCCTGATCTCCTGCTGAAACGGACTGTCTGACTTGCTTCTGCCTGTGTCCTGGGACGCTGCTTCCAGCCTGCCTGCCAAGCACCCTGCCGCTGCCTTCTCAGCTACCTGCCTGTCTACCGGCCTGCATCCGCATACCTGCATCCGCAGCTCAGCCATCCCTGAGGGGCATCCTTCCAGACCATCATCTGCTTCTGCTGGAACCGCATCAGGCCCTCCTACCCACTGTGCTCAAGAGACCACTGTTCCCACTTCCAGTGGCTCCTGAACCAGCGCTTAAGAGAGGTCTCCTTCTACCAGTCAGGCTCAACTACCAGGTACCTTACAGTACAAACAGCCATGACTGAGCCTGCAGGAGAGACCTCTCCCATCAAGGAGATCTGTACGCACTTAGCAGCACTTACCCAGGCAGTACAAACCTTGCAGGACAGTTACAACAGACTGGAGGGTCAAGTATTGAACCTCAGTGGCCCCAGTAATGTGGCCCCTGCTGCAGCCGCTCCAGTACAGGCTGCTGCACCGCCCTCTGTGGTAATGCTTCCACCTGAGCCAAGAGTGCCTACCCCCGAAAAGTTTTCTGGTGATTGAACAAAATTTGTGGCCTTCCGCAGCACTTGCCAACTCTATTTTGCTCTACAGCCACGGACTTTTTCCTTGGAGGCCACCAAGGTGGGATTTGTTATATCCCTTCTTCAGGGGGAACCCTTGACCTGGGCCCACCGCCTGCTTGAAACCAACGCTGCACAGGTCCAGTCCTTGCCCGCCTTCTTTGAAGCCATGGCCCAGCTTTATGAAGATCCCCGGACTGCTACCGCTGAGGCAGCTTTGTTCGCGCTCCAGCAAGGCCGTAGGCCGGCCGAGGACTATGTAACAGACTTTCGACGCTGGAGCGCGGACACTCAATGGAACAACGCAGCCTTGCGTCACCAGTTCCGCATGGGACTGTCTGAGGGTCTGAAGGATGAGCTTGCTCGAGTAGGGATGCCTGATACCCTTGAGGAACTCATCGCCATTACCATCCAGATTGACCGACGCCTTCGTGAGCGCCGGTCTGAACGCTCTTCCCAACCAACACGCCCTATGTGGATGACTCCAAGAGTTCCGGTTCCTGCCTCCCGATACCTACCTTCTGCTTACCCGAGTCCAGTCACCCAAACAACTGAGGCTCCCGAACCGATGCAGCTGGGACTTATGCGGGCTACCCTGACCCCGGAGGAACGGGCGCGCAGACGCCAGTTAAATCTCTGTCTCTACTGTGGTGGGACGGGCCACTATGTGAACAACTGTCCAGTAAAGACTCGTAAGTGCTTTTCTTCTACTCCAACCTGTTTATCTGCTTTAACCGCCAATACAACTCAACTTGTCCTTCCCCTCTCATTGCAGCTCCAGGGAAGAACAATCCAGGTCAACGCCATTGTTGACTCCGGGGCATGTAGTTGCTTTGTGGACTCTGCTTTTGCCAACCAACAGAACCTGCCTTTAAAGAACAAGACACATAGACTCTCAGTTTTCTTGGCCGATGGTTCCCATATAAAATCTGGACAAGTCTCTCAGGAAACGCTTCCGCTGCCTGCCACCTGCTCATCCCAGCATCAAGAGATCCTAACCCTGGATGTTATTTCATCTCCATTATTTCCAATCATCTTGGGCATGCCCTGGCTTCAGGCCCACAACCCTCTGGTTGACTGGGTCACGGGCGAAATCAAGTTCCAGTCCCCCTACTGCCAAAGACATTGTCTACCAGAAGCCTCTAAACCTGCTGCTACCTTACTTTGTATGGACATTGATCCAGACCTACCCCAAGATGTACCAGAAGCCTATCGGGAATTTGCGGATGTGTTCAGCAAGAAGGGGGCAGACACCTTGCCTCCCCATCGTCCCTATGACTGCCCAATTGAGCTGCTTCCTGGGGCTGAAATTCCTTTCGGGCGCATTTTTCCGCTGTCCGAAAAGGAGCAAGAGGCACTTAAGGTTTATTTAAACGAAAATCTTGAAAAGGGCTTCATCCAACCTTCCACTTCACCAGCTGGTGCCGGAATATTTTTTGTTTCTAAGAAGGATCAGTCTCTTCGCCCCTGTGTGGACTATCGGGAGTTAAACAACATTACAGTCAAAAACCGTTACCCGCTGCCACTGATACCTGAACTGTTCCAGAAGCTGAGATCTGCTACTATCTTTACCAAACTGGATCTGAGAGGGGCCTACAATCTGGTCCGCATTCGGGTCGGGGACGAGTGGAAAACGGCTTTCAGAACCCGTTTCGGACACTACGAATACCTCGTCATGCCCTTTGGTCTATGCAATGCCCCCGCCACGTTCCAGCATCTGGTCAATGACGTGTTTAGAGATTTCCTGGACATCTTTTTAATTGTCTATCTGGATGACATTCTAATCTTCTCCAGTTCACTTGAGCAGCACAGGGAACATGTCCGTAAAGTCTTGATCCGACTCCGTTTGCACAGACTGTATGCTAAGGCGGAGAAGTGCGAATTCGAACAGCAGGAGATCCAGTTTTTGGGATTGGTAATCAACCCAACCGGCATCAAAATGGACCCTCAGAAGGTATCTGCTGTGTTAGAGTGGCCTGCTCCCATGGACAAAAAAGGTGTACAACGCTTCATTGGGTTCGCAAACTTTTATAGGAAGTTCATTAGGGGGTTTTCTGCTATCATATCCCCCATCACGCAGCTGACTAAGCAGAACTCCCGTTTCCATTGGAACCCAGAAGCCCAGAGGGCCTTTGAGGAATTAAAGAAACGTTTTACAGCAGCTCCGATCCTTAGCCATCCGGATCCATCCTTACCTTTTATCCTGGAGGTTGATGCGTCCGAAGTAGCCGTGGGTGCTGTTATTTCCCAACGACAAGGCAACAAGGACTTAATGCACCCCGTAGGGTTCTTTTCCAGGAAACTTTCACCTGCTGAGCGGAACTATGATGTGGGGGATCGAGAGCTACTCGCTATCAAGACAGCTTTGGAGGAATGGAGGTACTTGCTAGAAGGCGCAGTTCACCCAGTACTGATTTATACAGACCACAAAAATCTCGAGTATTTAAGATCCGCCAAGAGGTTAAAACCCAGACAGGCCCGTTGGGCTCTATTTTTCACACGATTCTGTTTCCATATTACCTATCGGCCCGGATCCAAGAATGTAAAACCGGACGCGCTGTCGCGCATGTTCGATAACCCTAAAGACTTTTCGGTACCTGACACTATCTTGCCGGCAAATAGCTTCCTCCTTCTCCAAACAGATCTTCTGTCCATGATCAGAGAAGCATCTCCAGAACCTTCAAGCCTTCAGGGATCCTCTTTAACACCTCGTGATGGACTTTTGTGGAGAGGAAGTCAAATTTTTGTACCAGAGAGTGCCCGAGTCAAGGTGCTGACACTTCTGCATGACCACCCACTTGCAGGACATTTTGGGGTACGTAAGACCCTTGAGCTGGTGCAGCGCACCTTTTGGTGGCCTAACCTAAAGGAATTCTGCAAGACATACGTCAACTCATGTTCTGTCTGCATCCAGAATAAAACTCCCAGGAACAGAGCTTGGGGTTTACTGAGACCATTGCCTATACCAGATAGGCCCTGGAGGATGATAGCGATGGACTTTATAGTGGAACTGCCTTGCTCTGAAGGATGTTCGGCGATCCTTGTGGTGGTCGACCGACTGTCCAAAATGGCCCACTTTGTTCCCCTAAAGGGAACACCCTCTGCTGTGGAGACGGCCCGTGTGTTCATCAAGGAGATTGTCAGGTTACATGGAATCCCTGCAAATATAGTGTCCGATAGGGGGGTGCAGTTTACATCATGTTTTTGGAGAGCACTTTGTGAGATCCTGAAAATTGAACTAGCCCTGTCCTCAGCATACCATCCCCAAACAAATGGGCAAACTGAAAGGACAAATCAGACACTAGAGCAGTACATAAGGTGTTTTACATCTTTTGTACAAGATGATTGGGTATCTCTGCTGCCCCTAGCGGAATTCGCTTATAACAATGCCAGCCACTCTGCTACCGGTCAATCCCCTTTCTTTTCCAACTATGGTTTTCATGCATCTTTTTTACCAGATTTTCTTTCAGAATCCCCAGTTCCAGCGGTCCAGGACACAGTGCAGTTCCTTAGTCATAATAACCAGATCTTACGGGAAGCGATATCCAAGGCACAAGCGGACAACAAAAGGTTCTTTGATCAGAAAAGAAGAGGAGACCTAAACCTTCAGCTTGGTGACAAGGTATGGCTGTCTACTGATAATATTAGATTAACCTGCCCCACTAAGAAGCTTGCTCCTAAGTTCATTGGGCCCTTCCCTGTGAAAAGAAAGATTAATGAGGTGTCCTATGAATTGTGTTTACCTGATTCACTCAAGATTCACCCTGTGTTTCACGTGTCACTCTTGAAACCTGCTGTAGATGATCCTTTTCCTGACAGGGGCACCAGGGTCCCTGAACCGGTTCTGGTGGACGGCAATGAGGAATATGAAGTGGAGGCCATCCTTGATTGCAGAAAGAGAGCTGGGCAAGTACAGTTTTTGATTAAGTGGAAGGGGTATGGTCCTGAAAATAATTCGTGGGAACCTGACTGTAATATCCATGCCAGACGTTTAATCCATGCTTACTTCTCTGCTCATCCTGAAAAGAAGGGTATTCTGGGCATCCGGAGGCTGCCCGTTGGGAGGGGGCAATGTCAGGGGCATATCAGTGGCCGTCGGGCAAATATGCGTGCACACAGGTGCACAAGAAGCTCGTTCGCGCTAGCGCTGTTTGGCGCCAAGACCCCTTTAAAAGGATGACAGGTGCTTCTGTCAGATGCTGTTTGTCTGCAGCTCTGTACCTGAGTTCCTGTTTTCCGCCTGATTTGTACTTACCTGTGACCCGGCTACGTCTGACCATTCTCCAGTCTCCAATCCGACCCGGCTTGCCTGACCTTGTTTATCTGATTACCTGTTGCCGAACTTCTGCCTGCCTGACTATTCCTGGATCACCCCTTTGCCATACCTGCCTGATCTCCTGCTGAAATGGACTGTCTGACTTGCTTCTGCCTGTGTCCTGGGACGCTGCTTCCAGCCTGCCTGTCAAGCACCCTGCCGCTGCCTTCTCAGCTACCTGCCTGTCTACCGGCCTGCATCCGCATACCTGCATCCGCAGCTCAGCCATCCCTGAGGGGCATCCTTCCAGACCATCATCTGCTTCTGCTGGAACCGCATCAGGCCCTCCTACCCACTGTGCTCAAGAGACCACTGTTCCCACTTCCAGTGGCTCCTGAACCAGCGCTTAAGAGAGGTCTCCTTCTACCAGTCAGGCTCAACTACCAGGTACCTTACACAAACATTCCACAAGAAATATCCGGGAGTACTGGCCAGATTGGGCATCCGGAGGTTGCCCTTTGGGGGAGGGCACTGTCAGAGAAGAGCCTGTCAACATCGGAAGGCTCCTGTGCGTTTGCGCGGCGGAGCCGTGCTTCGGCGCATGCGCGTTAGCAAAGTAGCGGCACACACGGGTTCACTACACGGCGTAACGGCGTACGAACGTTCGTTCGTCAGCGTTACGCCCCCTTTCTGTCCTATATAAGGACTGACTTGTGCTCTGTTTAATTGCTGGTTTGTCTTTCAGCTTCCAGTGTTCCGTTCCTGATTCCTGCTTCTTGTGTTTACCTGTTTGACCCGGATTTGCCTGACCTACCTTGTCTCTCTCCAGCGTTTTGACCTCGGCTTGTTTAAAGGACTTCCCCACCATCTGCTTCCAGTGTTTGACCCTCTGCCTGTCTCCGGATTCTCCTGCCTTCTCGTGTATGACCCCGGCTTGTTTAAACGGACTCCTCTGCTGACATCTCTAATCCTCTACCTCTGGCTTGCCTTCAGGATTTCTCTACTTACCATCTGCTGTGTTTGACCCTCGGCCTGTTTCAAGGACTTCCTCATCTACCAGTCTCCAGTATTTGTTATCGGTCTGCACCATAGACTCTCCACTACTGGGTTCTCCGTGCCTGATCTCCTGCACCTCTCCCAGCTCCCGTTGTGGTTAGAACCCCAGCCGGGTCTTCTTCTCCAGTTCCAGGGGCAGAGCCACCGTTACTCTCATCTCTACATGACAGAAGTCCTCCTCTCAAGAGCTTCCTGCCTGCAGGCGACCCGTGCCTCTCTGTGCCCTATACCCTCTGTACCACTACCAGGGGTATAGTGCGCTTAGCCGCAAGGGAAGCCACTCCCAGCATCTCGGCCTCGGTGAGTACCCGTGATAGGATGTCAGAGGCTGTGGGCATGGTACAGGGGATGTCAGAGGCTGTCGGCATGGTACAGGAGATGTCAGAGGCTGCGGGCATGGTACAGACGATGTCAAAGGCTATGGGCATGGTACAGACGATGTCAGAGGCTGCAGGCATGGTACAGACGATGTCGGAGACTGCAGACATGGTACAGGAGATGTCAGAGGCTGTGGGCATGGTACAGGAGATGTCAGAGGCTGTGGGCATGGTACAGACGATGTCGGAGACTGCAGACATGGTACAGGAGATGTCAGAGGCTGTGGGCATGGTACAGGAGTTGTCAGAGGCTGTGGGCATGGTACAGGAGATGTCAGAGGCTGTGGGCATGGTACAGGAGATGCCAGAGGCTGTGGGCATGGTACAGGAGATGTCAGAGGCTGTGGGCATGGTACAGACGATGTCAGCGGCTGTGGGCATGGTACAGGGGATGTCAGAGGCTGTGGGCATGGTACAGGAGATGTCAGAGGCTGCGGCATAGTACAGGAGATGTCAGAGGCTGTGGGCATGGTACAGGAGATGTCAGAGGCTGTGGGCATGGTACAGGAGATGTCAGAGGCTGTGGGCATGGTACAGACGTTGTCAGAGGCTGTGGGCATGGTACAGACGTTGTCAGAGGCTGTGGGCATGGTACAGATGATGTCAGAAGCTGTGGGCATGGTACAGACATTGTCAAAGGCTGTGGGCATGGTACAGACGATGTCAGAGGCTGCAGGCATGGTACAGACGATGTCGGAGACTGCAGACATGGTACAGGAGATGTCAGAGGCTGTGGGCATGGTACAGGAGATGTCAGAGGCTGTGGGCATGGTACAGATGATGTCGGAGACTGCAGACATGGTACAGGAGATGTCAGAGGCTGTGGGCATGGTACAGGAGATGTCAGAGGCTGTGGGCATTGTACAGGAGATGTCAGAGGCTGTGGGCATGGTACAGACAATGTCGGAGACTGCAGACATGGTACAGGAGATGTCAGAGGCTGCGGGCATGGTACAGGAGATGTCAGAGGCTGCGGGCATAGTACAGGAGATGTCAGAGGCTGTGGGCATGGTACAGGAGATGTCAGAGGCTGTGGGCATGGTACAGGGGATGTCAGAGGCTGTGGGCATGGTACAGGGGATGTCAGAGGCTGTGGGCATGGTACAGGGGATGTCAGAGGCTGTGGGCATGGTACAGGGGATGTCAGAGGTTGTGGGCATGGTACAGGGGATGTCAGAGGCTGTGGGCATGGTACAGGGGATGTCAGAGGCTGTGGGCATGGTACAGGGGATGTCAGAGGCTGTGGGCATTGTACAGGAGATGTCAGAGGCTGCAGGCATGGTACAGACGATGTCGGAGACTGCAGACATGGTACAGACGATGTCGGAGACTGCAGACATGGTACAGGAGATGTCAGAGGCTGTGGGCATGGTACAGGAGATGTCAGAGGCTTTGGGCATGGTACAGGAGATGTCAGAGGCTGTGGGCATGGTACAGGAGATGTCAGAGGCTGTGGGCATGGTACAGGAGATGCCAGAGGCTGTGGGCATGGTACAGGAGATGTCAGAGGCTGTGGGCATGGTACAGGAGATGTCAGAGGCTGTGGGCATGGTACAGGAGATGTCAGAGGCTGTGGGCATGGTACAGGGGATGTCAGAGGCTGTGGGCATGGTACAGACGATGTCGGAGACTGCAGACATGGTACAGGAGATGTCAGAGGCTGTGGGCATGTTACAGGGGATGTCAGAGGCTGTGGGCATGGTACAGGAGATGTCAGAGGCTGTGGGCATGGTACAGGAGATGTCAGAGGCTGTGGGCATGGTACAGGAGATGTCAGAGGCTGTGGGCATGGTACAGGAGATGTCAGAGGCTGTGGGCATGGTACAGGAGATGTCAGAGGCTGTGGGCATGGTACAGGGGATGTCAGAGGCTGTGGGCATGGTACAGACGATGTCTGAGACTGCAGACATGGTACAGGAGATGTCAGAGGCTGTGGGCATGGTACAGGAGATGTCAGAGGCTATTGGCATGGTACAGGAGATGTCAGAGGCTGTGGGCATGGTACAGGAGATGCCAGAGGCTGTGGGCATGGTACAGGAGATGTCAGAGGCTGTGGGCATGGTACAGGGGATGCCAGAGGCTGTGGGCATGGTACAGGGGATGTCAGAGGCTGTGGGCATGGTACAGGGGATGTCAGAGGCTGTGGGCATGGTACAGGGGATGTCAGAGGTTGTGGGCATGGTACAGGGGATGTCAGAGGCTGTGGGCATGGTACAGGGGATGCCAGAGGCTGTGGGCATGGTACAGGGGATGTCAGAGGCTGTGGGCATTGTACAGGAGATGTCAGAGGCTGCAGGCATGGTACAGACGATGTCGGAGACTGCAGACATGGTACAGACGATGTCGGAGACTGCAGACATGGTACAGGAGATGTCAGAGGCTGTGGGCATGGTACAGGAGATGTCAGAGGCTGTGGGCATGGTACAGGAGATGTCAGAGGCTGTGGGCATGGTACAGGAGATGTCAGAGGCTGTGGGCATGGTACAGGAGATGCCAGAGGCTGTGGGCATGGTACAGGAGATGTCAGAGGCTGTGGGCATGGTACAGGAGATATCAGAGGCTGTGGGCATGGTACAGGAGATGTCAGAGGCTGTGGGCATGGTACAGGGGATGTCAGAGGCTGTGGGCATGGTACAGGGGATGTCAGAGGCTGCAGACATGGTACAGGAGATGTCAGAGGCTGTGGGCATGTTACAGGGGATGTCAGAGGCTGTGGGCATGGTACAGGAGATGTCAGAGGCTGTGGGCATGGTACAGGAGATGTCAGAGGCTATTGGCATGGTACAGGAGATGTCAGAGGCTGTGGGCATGGTACAGGAGATGCCAGAGGCTGTGGGCATGGTACAGGAGATGTCAGAGGCTGTGGGCATGGTACAGGGGATGTCAGAGGCTGTGGGCATGGTACAGGGGATGTCAGAGGCTGTGGGCATGGTACAGGGGATGTCAGAGGCTGTGGGCATGGTACAGGGGATGTCAGAGGTTGTGGGCATGGTACAGGGGATGTCAGAGGCTGTGGGCATGGTACAGGGGATGCCAGAGGCTGTGGGCATGGTACAGGGGATGTCAGAGGCTGTGGGCATTGTACAGGAGATGTCAGAGGCTGCAGGCATGGTACAGACGATGTCGGAGACTGCAGACATGGTACAGACGATGCCGGAGACTGCAGACATGGTACAGGAGATGTCAGAGGCTGTGGGCATGGTACAGGAGATGTCAGAGGCTGTGGGCATGGTACAGGAGATGTCAGAGGCTGTGGTCATGGTACAGGAGATGTCAGAGGCTGTGGGCATGGTACAGGAGATGCCAGAGGCTGTGGGCATGGTACAGGAGATGTCAGAGGCTGTGGGCATGGTACAGGAGATGTCAGAGGCTGTGGGCATGGTACAGGAGATGTCAGAGGCTGTGGGCATGGTACAGGGGATGTCAGAGGCTGTGGGCATGGTACAGACGATGTCGGAGACTGCAGACATGGTACAGGAGATGTCAGAGGCTGTGGGCATGTTACAGGGGATGTCAGAGGCTGTGGGCATGGTACAGGAGATGTCAGAGGCTGTGGGCATGGTACAGGAGATGTCAGAGGCTGTGGGCATGGTACAGGAGATGTCAGAGGCTGTGGGCATGGTACAGGAGATGTCAGAGGCTGTGGGCATGGTACAGGAGATGTCAGAGGCTGTGGGCATGGTACAGGGGATGTCAGAGGCTGTGGGCATGGTACAGACGATGTCTGAGACTGCAGACATGGTACAGGAGATGTCAGAGGCTGTGGGCATGGTACAGGAGATGTCAGAGGCTATTGGCATGGTACAGGAGATGTCAGAGGCTGTGGGCATGGTACAGGAGATGCCAGAGGCTGTGGGCATGGTATAGGAGATGTCAGAGGCTGTGGGCATGGTACAGACGATGTCAGCGGCTGTGGGCATGGTACAGGGGATGTCAGAGGCTGTGGGCATGGTACAGGAGATGTCAGAGGCTGCGGGCATGGTACAGGAGATGTCAGAGGCTGTGGGCATGGTACAGGAGATGTCAGAGGCTGTGGGCATGGTACAGGAGATGTCAGAGGCTGTGGGCATGGTACAGGAGATGTCAGAGGCTGTGGGCATGGTACAGGAGATCAATGCAGCCTCACCAGTGCCCGTCAATTCAGCCTGTGTGCCAGTCCATGCAGCCTTAATATACCCATAATCGCAGCCTCGGGATAAACAGAAAATAATACTAATCAGCGCAAATAACTGAAAAACTATTGCAAGCTGAACACTAAGGGTTAATGTCACATAGCTCCAAATGCAAATTTGTAAAAACAGACAGTGCAGAGCAATAAATATGATGAAGTTGTAAAAAGTCCAATAAGGCATTAATCATTAAGAGCAGTCCAGAGCCCAATAAAAGACGGATGAATCCACAAGTTTTATCAGATCCATTTGTACCACCAACCAACAGGCAAAATCCTGAACCAAAAGGAAGATCACTAAACACTTTTTCCCACTTCAGAGGGAAACACTTTGGAGTGCGAGAGATCCCAATCTCACATGTATCCCGGTCATGAATAAATAAAACAAATCTAAGCGCTCTCTATTATAGTAAAAGCACAGACTTTAATGTAGGTAGAAAACTTACAGACAACATTCTTGGTAGCAAGCATAAGCAGCACACATAATGCCGATCCCAATCCATATCGTCTCGTCAGGATAGCAGCACGTGACAGCACAGTGGCTGAGCTGAGTGTGAAAAGTCCCGCCCTCCTCCCCAGACCAGTTTGTGTGATAGACGCATTGTTCTGCCTATCACACGAGCTGCTCAAGGAGAAGGGCGGGACTTTTCACACTCAGCTCCGAGGCACACAGCAGGAGATGCCTGCTATGTGTGACATGTAGAGGGGAAGGAGGGAGAGCAGCACTGCAGCCACAGCTTAGCCCAAAGCGGCCCAGGGCAGGCAGCCTACCGGGAAATATCCCGGTATCCCGGTAGGCCAGTCCAGCCCTGCTTGCAATTGGTCACCTTAAATACCTTTTCTCATGATTGGATGCATCTGTCTATGAAGTTCAAGGCTTAATGAGCTCACCAAACCAATTGTGTGTTCCAAATAATCAGTGCTAAGTAGTTACAGTTATTCAAATCAACAAAATGACAAGGGTGCCCAAATCTATGCACCTGTCTAATTTCATTTTGATGCATATTGAGCATTTTCTGTTACTCCAATAAACCTCATTTCACTACTGAAATATTACTGTTTCCTTCAGTTATTTGATAGATGAAAATTAAATTGCTGATCCAAACACCCAAAAATGTATAAATGACAATCTTGAAAATTGTCAGGGGTTCCTAAACTTTTGCATACAACTGTATGAGTTAAGTGGTTTGGACAGTAGTGACTAAATATGTGATGGTTATTTATGACTTTTTACTTTTGGATTTTCTTTATACTTTGTTGTAATATATTTCTGTCATAAATGACAAATAAATAATATTCTTATTGATTTTTTTTGTATTATTGTTAGTTTTGTTTGGATGTGTATGTGCATGTATGTGTGCATATATGTGTACGACTGTATAGTTAGATTATTGGTAATTAGTATATTATATTTGAATTACTATTGTATGAATTTATAGCGATGGGACATTGAATAGTTTATTATTAATTATGGAGAAGGGGTTGCATTAGATAAGATGGTACGTCTTCATACTCCTTTTCGGATATGTAAACTAAATTTATATATATATATATTCTATATATAATTTTTTTGTCTTCTCTAGTTGTTTTGTGATTGTCTACTACTGAATGATTACTTTTTTTTATTTTGTACGTTTTTTTTGACATGTTCGAAATACACAAAAAACTACTTTTTCTGAGATTAGGCAATAGTAATGGTACTATTTGTTTGTTTTGTAGAATAAGTTCCAAGGTTGAACACCATCAAATTGCTGAAGACAGAAGCCGATTGACACGATTTTAAGCAAAGGGCACATTTAATGTTTTCAAATGTTGACAGTTTTTATTCTTAAGCATATTCTGTAGTAAAAATGTTCTTTTGTGCTTTTTACCACTGACGCTATGGGCGGCTCGGTGTGAAAGGGGTCTTAATAGTGTGATGCTTATCTCCACTCCCTGTGTGCTTTATGCACCCACCTATTACCATTCACTTGTATATTATCCCTACAAGTGTTGTTTTTGCACTTATTTATACCTCTCAGTTGTGTATTGTCTTCATAGTGTGTTTTATGCATCCACTTGTACCCACTTGTACTTGTAATGTCACTCTTACCTATATCTGGTTCTGCCTTTCCTGTTCTAACCTTTCTTTGAGTGGAAACTGTTCCCTAGTCATTCTATGTGATCAGTGACACTTCACTATGTGAAAGTTTAAACCCAAAACTGGTGCGCTGTAACATCATTCCGGAGTCAAATGCTGGTGGATTTAATTTAAATCTGGAATCCTGTTTAATTCTATCATGACAGTGTGACTTGTATGTACCTCTCTTGGCGGTATTTTTAAAAAATTCCCCTAAATGTGTCAGAATTTCCTTGTTACCTTAATACTGTTTTAGATATTATTTGACTGGAAACCAACATCTTTGTATGACCACATAATAAAGAAAACCTTATTTGAAAAAAAAAAAAAAAGAAGCCATATTCTAAGTTTTAGTAAAGTTTTACTAAATCAACCCTATTGTTTTGGGCTTTTCTTTTTCTCTATTGGGTGTCCTGACAGATGACCACACAGCTTAGCAGCTTTACTTACCAGTACCAGACTTCTTTTGTTTAAGGGCTCTTTCACACGGGGGATCCGTATGTCCATTTTTCATCCTTCCGTTCTCGGATGAAAAACGGACATACATGTATCTCTATGGAGCGTCGGATGTCAGCGGTGACATGTCCGCTGACATCCGACCCGCTCCGATCTGAAAAGTGTAACGAAGGAAAACCCTACTTTTCCTTCCGTTTTCGGATCGGATCGGGTGACGACGGACTCTACGGTCCATCATCATCCGATCCCCCATAGGGGAGAGCGGCGCTCTGACAGGTCCGTCGCTGCACAGTGTGCAGCGACAGACCTGTCATTTTCCTGCTCAGCGGGGATCGGCCGCTGAGCAAGTGGGTGTTCACAGGGCAGATCATCACTGATCCGCCCCGTGTGAAAGAGCCCTTAGTGTTGGATAGCACAGGGAAAGGTTATAAAATCTGCTAGATTTTTTACAGATGTACAAGATTTCCCCTCCATTCCTCTCCTGGTGTCACAGAAGCTAAAGGGGTGGGGAATCTCTCTCTATTGGAGTCACAAACTGCAATAAAACCTTACCTAAACAAAACTTGTTTATGTTTAAAAAGGAAAAAAGAACAAAGGGCGGAACTTTGAATGAGGTACACGGAAGCAAGTACAAAAATTGTGCAAAAAACAAATTTAATATATTCTAAAAGGTAATACATTTACACATTGTTATTGCACAGAGTCGATATAAATACTTTGTATTTCATCACGATAAACATTCCAACATGGACTTGTTTGCAAATACATAATAAGTTAAATATCTGAGAAAGCACAATGATATAAAATATGACATGCAGAGGTATCAATTATAAAGGGTGTGAGAAAAAAAAACAAAAAAGCACAGATTGAAATGGAACATCCATACATGATTATTGGTTAGGTACACCTATCGGTAGTTGTAAGCTCTACGCGTTTCGGGACCTTTAAGCCACTCGTCAGGAGCAAGACCTCAAGGGTCATCTATGGATATGAAAAAACAGCCATGTTTTGAAAGAATTCAGAAGAAGGGGTGGGCAAATGTAAAACATGTCCCCAACATATATACACTTGACCCACCAACTTACATACATATCTGCGCAATGGTGGCATGGCTACGCAAGTCAGGCCGGCCGAGAGTGCCACGTCCTGGAGCCGAGGAGGCCCTTCTGGGCGACACAGGACCAGTCCAAAACAACGCCCCAGGTGGGTGACAGATAGGGGTGATGAGATGAAGGAGGGAGTGCAGATGGGACGGGATGCCCCAAAATAGAGAGGACCTGAGGATTATGAAGTGAGTCAAATACTGATGGAATAGCTGAAGTGATAGACCAAAAAAAGAAGAGGAGAAGGACTAGGTGAAATCGTGAAAAGAGAAATTTACCTGATAAAGGGTAAATGAGGCAGGAATGCCATGTGGTGTGTGTTTAAAAAGGAGGAGAGTGACCGAGGGAAACCAAAATGTGAAGCCCAAAAACAAGGGGAGGCTCAGGCGGCGAGTGCCGCCGTTCCTAAGCCCCCAACATCATGCACCAGCGAACCATGGGGGCAAGGGGGGTGCCACGGGGAGACCGCTGGTAAAACCAAGCCGCTCACCCGATTGCGTCGTGTCAAGCGCCTCGAGCGCTGAAGATGGTGGACAATTCCGCCGGCTAAAGTACGCCACGAGGACGCCAAATAGCCGGCATGGGAGGCAAACTTGTTTATGACAAGTGAAGTAGCTGGCTGGAAAAGGTACTAGAGTGTAATGAGGCTGACAAACTGGTATCTGGAAAAAGGCAACACAATCGAAAATACACATTTAATTCTAACAGGATCATAAGGAACTAAAGCCGGCCATAGACAATGCGATTTTCTTTCCTGCAACCAGAGATTGCAGAAGAGTAAATCGCTTGATTTTCGCCATCAATACAGGCTGCAAATCCATACCCATGGGGCTATTGTGTTCTGATGAAGGGGAGCCGTCACTGCTGGGAGAACACAGTAATTATTGCTAGCAGCTACAGCCGCTGGCAATAATCGCGTGAAAAATCCAACAGCTTGATTGTACCTGGTTGTAAGACGTACAACAATCGAATTGGGTACAATCAGACTGCCCATAGTTGGTTAAAATCTCGGATGGTCCCTGCTGAACTTGCCGAGATTTGTACCATCTATGGTCAGCTTGAATGCTCTAACTACTTAACAACCAACCAACTTGACATTAGAGCAGATATTGGCCTCACATCATACACACACAAAAAAAATAAAACTAGATTTCATTGTTCAGAAATTACCGATTAGATTGCAGGCCACTTGGTGCTAGGAAACCCAAATTTGGTGTGCAAACCCAGTGGAACTGGTGCCACAACATAGCCAGGGGTTCCTAGCACCAAGTGGCCCCGAGATACGGGGCCCCAAAGTTGGTTCGGAAAATGTCATTCTCTGCTGCAGAAAAGTGCTTGACATTTTCCAAAACCGAAATTGGGGCCCCGTATCCCAGCTTTGGATATATTGTAGTGCTAGCTCCACTAGGTTTGCACACCATATTTGGGGTTCCTAGCACCAAGTGGCCCCGAGATACGGGGCCCCAAAGTCGGTAAACTGTGTCCATCTGCAGCAATGTCATTTAGGAACCCTTAACTACAGAGTTTGAAGTACGGGGGACCTATGGCTGCAAATGGGCACAGTGAGGCATGCAAATGGGCATAGTGAGGCTGCAAATGGGCATTGTTGACCTTCTTTTCCACTTACAGTAGCTGCGCATTTCTCAGCCTAGGCTTATACTCGAGTCAATATGTTTTTCCAGTTTTTGTGTGGTAAAATTAGGTGCCTCGGCTTATATTCGGGTCGGCTTATACTCGAGTATATACAGTAATTACTTATGACAATCTATCTCCTGTTGAAGATATATAAAAACGTTTCTGTTTTAAAAAAAATGCAGTAGGTTTTTGTGTTGCTTTGCCTTGCTTTTTTCATGCCAAAAAGCCTTTCTTGTTTCATGAAGAATGAACTATAATTATTGTTCATCCAACCGACAGTAACACACAACACGTAATATGCAGGGTGCATCGAATGAGCTTCTGCAACCTACGAGTGTCCAAGTACCATCCAATCACAGATATCTTATAGAAGGAAGATTGTGCTGGTATTCTGGGCTCTGTACCAGAATGATGTGCAATAACGAGATAACTTTACGCTGCCTGCCACCAACCTGATTATCAGAAACGTTTACATTCACAAGGAAAGCAAAGAATACTGACAAAGCGAGTCATTGTACGAAACTATCCTACATAAAGAACTGATCTCATTTCAGACATTCCTGGAAGAACTGCAATCTTTCAAGGCAATGACTTGGTCATGATAAAAAAACCTATGGAGGAGATACCTGCAGCTCCTGATTCTTGACTGTAACTGAGAGATGACGAGCGGATTGTCCTCAGGCGTAAGCTTTGAGCTCGTTCCTGGCGTGCAGCGTCACGTGTCTGGTTAGGGTGCCAGATCTGTTTGCAGTGGTAGCAGAACTCTGTTCCACAGCCATCACGACCACATGTCAAATAGGGAAGCTGGCACAGCCAAAAGGGATGACGGCATACCTGGAAAAAAAAAGCAGGAGCAACCACTAAAAAAGGTAAAAGTGATGCAAGAATGCATACATCTACATCAGTGGTCTCCAAACTGCAGCCCTTTGCTTACTTTTATCTGACACTTGGGACAACATTCCTCCCAGTGATACGTGACACTATTCTGTCAGCTGACATCAACAATGGGCCACCATTTCTCCCACTAACACCAACAATGGGCCATCATTTCTTCCACTGACACCAACAAAGGGCCACCATTTCTTCCACTGACACCAACAATGGGCCACTGTTCCTCCCAATGATGGGACACTACTCCTCCCCTAATACCAATGTTTACTCCCACTGATGCCAGGAAAATGTCCACTCCCACTGGCCACAGTCCAGCCCCCCTATAGTATGAAGGACAATAAACTGGCCTTTTGTTTAGAAAGTTTGAAGACCCCTGATATACATTAACATCATTATGGTCTTTGTCAATGGGCTTTTGTGTCAGAACTGCTCATCTTCACATAAAGGTCAATGGGCATGCAAATGCAGCTTAGGAGGAAGTCAAATGTAGTTCAGGTCGGGGTCAACGTCTCTTCAGGTTAAATGCACCCATCAATAAACTCTGAATGATCTTCAAAGTCTCCAACGGTTGTCAAATGCTAAATTCACATATCAAAATATAGCCAAAGCCTGTTGACAGAGGCCTTTAATATGCTACAAGCTTTAGATTTTGATACAGGAACATATTCACCACAGGAACAATGAAACACTACCTCACCCCCCCCCCCCCCCCAGTAAAAAAGAGAGAACACTCCCAGTGACACCAGAACATTTTCTACTCCTGCTAGCCACATTCCGCCCCCCCCCCAAAGTTTGAAGGATATTAAACTGGCCCTTTGTTTAGAAAGTTTGGAGACCCCTACCTTAAAGGAACATTTCCAACACAGAATCCATGGCACGAAGAATGCATGGCGTTTTGAGGGCAAAAGATAATCCTACCTGGTACCTGACAGTTCTACTTACAAAAAGTGTATACATCTATGTTATCCTAAGTTATCTGCGAGTCAAATACTACACCATGCAGGACATGAAGTCTGTCAGGAATCGGGATAAACTGTTCATTAAGCCTATGTAAAGAGATCACTTACACGAATGTGTTTACACTACAGACTAAACCAGGCATGGTCTAAGATATAGAGATTTCCCCACAGGTATGATCTCCCCTGAATGACATGAGGGAGAGCCAGTTCTTGGAATGAGACAGACAGCTAAAGGGTATGACCAATGCAATTATCAGCATGGATGTGCACTGCGGAGGGATTAAATCTTCCATCAGGTTTTAAATTCTGTCCCAGACTCTACCGGTGAGAGTTCACTTTTGATCTCAATAACATAGGACAAGAAATGAGGGTGATGGGGATCATCAGAAAAAGAAGGCACATGGATCCCTCCGCACAACATAGTCTAAGTTAGAGCAAAGCAATGACAAGCTCAGGCTCCCTGCTTAGGACTGAGCTACAGCTGTAAATCAGCAGTGTAGTCTTATGCCCCGTACACACGGTCGGATTTTCCGACGGAAAATGTGTGATAGGACCTTGTTGTCGGAAATTCTGACCGTGTGTGGGCTCCATCACACATTTTCCATCGGATTTTCCGACCCACAAAGTTTGAGAGCAGGATATAAAATTTTCCGACAACAAAATCCGTTGTCGGAAATTCCGATCGTGTGTACACAAATCCGACGGACAAAGTGCCACGCATGCTCAGAATAAATAAAGGGATGAAAGCTATTGGCCACTGCCCCGTTTATAGTCCAGACGTACGTGTTTTACGTCACCGCATTTAGAACGATCGGATTTTCCGACAACTTTGTGTGACCGTGTGTATGCAAGACAAGTTTGAGCCAACATCCGTCGGAAAAAATCCTAGGATTTTGTTGTCGGAATGTCCGAACAAAGTCCGACCGTGTGTACGGGGCATAACACTGACTGATGTAACATGGAAGAAACAGGGAGGGTCTAACTAGGACTGAACTAACTAGCTCTAAACAGGAGAGGTGGACAGAAAGAGATACAAAATCACATAAGTAAACAGGTTGTAGTGGCTCTAAACTTCCACTAGATATGCATAAAAATAACCTGATGTAGTTCAATACAACACAGAAAAAATACATATACTGCAAGTGGAACAGAACATTGTGCAAAACATGAATTAGCAACTGCTAGGCGCTGTTTAACTAATAATTTTTTTTCTACCTATAGTTCAGCCTTAAGGAACTGTTTCCCTCTCCTTCAATTAAGAGAGCGAGTCTAGGGTTAGATTACTGGGACAATAAATCAGCCCATACATTAGTCTTCTTGTTTTATTTAAAAGGAGAAGTACAGCCAAAGCTTGTATGGCTGGACTTCTCCTATAGATCATAAGAGTGCAATTTGTTTAGCACTCCTGTGACCTGTTTCCAGCAGAGAGGGGACTGAAGTCCCCTCTCGGCTGACGTCACCAATGTCAGTCCAGGCAGCACGTCATCCCGACAATGGAAGGTGCCTGGACTGACACTCGTCTCAACCTCTCAGTGAGCCGCTGAGAGCCTGAGACGGCCGCTCTCCGCCCCTCCACAGCTCAGCGCTTCAGTGAGCGAGGAGGGAGAAGAGCACAGAGCTGTGACTGACAGTCTCCGATCAGCGGTGATCAATCGCTCGGTTCTCAGTGTAGAGGCGCCGGGGGACAGATGCAGCATTTAATAAATAGTTTTAATAAACTTTCAATGCATAGTATTAAAATGTTAATGTAATAACGATCAAACAGCAACTATAGTAAGACTAATCTTTCAGAACGCTACTAACGTGATTATTTTGGACATAATATATTTATGCTGATTGTACAGATTATTAATGTAAACTTCCCATTTCAGACAGCTGTTCTCTAACCCAGTTCAATTTGCAATATAAATGGTCTAAATACAGAAAAGCAGTGAGCATTTTAAATGTAATGGTTTAGGTTATTTTTTTATTATCTTTATGCTACAAATGAGACATCATATATTATATCCCATTGTGGAGACTGCGCCCTTTTCTGGGACCCCTATGGTGAATTGTATTATACACACCGTTGTACATCATATAACCATTTATATCACATTTGTTTTTTTAAACCTGAATAACTATTCAACCTCCATATTAATGCATATTATTTTTTGTCCTGATTTCTACCGGTACACATTGGGATACACATATGTATCACTACACCCACAGGGGCAGTTGATTTTAACTAGTTCTCGTTCTCAAATAGTACAGGGGCCATCAACCACCTAAGCTACAGTCAATTCCCTCCAGCTTCAGTAATGGTCTATGGGTTGTGTTTTTCTGATTTATTGTTGGTAAAACTTCTAAAAGGAGAAATATTAGGGTGTGGGATACTTTAAAATGGTTAGCAATTTGGCTGTGAAAGAACAACCATCTCCTTAAACAACTGTGAATATTGGACAGTCTAAGTCCACAGCTGGGGACCATGAGATACCTTTATAAATACTTAAAGACTCCCAGCTAAGGACCATGGGGCAAGTTTCTTTGGAACCTGGTTAGCTTGCATACATGCACAGCTGTAGGAACACTGCACAGTACAGGAAAACACTCTTTACAGAGTTCACAGCCCAGGACTCTTCTCGGGATAGGGAATGGCCAGTATCTGGGACCATATGAGAGCTGCCTCAGTCCAAGCTACCTCTGGCACTTACAGTATATCCACTAGGAATCAATTCAGTGGCATTATTCACAAGTCCGCAGGACAGTTGCTGCATTCCAGATTCCTCCAGACATCTCCCAGTGAGTGAGAAAAATCCTCCTCAAAACCAGATACCATTGGTGAAATGCTGCAACCAGTTCCAGGTCCCTTCTGGGTCTCCAACCCTGAGAACTCAGAGAACAGTGGCACAATCCAAGACTTGCTTCAGAGGGGCAACAGCCCACTCTAAGGCTGGGAACTTGCTGGGGAAGACAATCTCTCCAGGAATTCAGACTATTTATCAGCTGCCCAACCACCATCTGGGCGCACCTCCACTAGGCCCTGATCAATATTTATACTGGCTATTTGAATTCTCCCTCCCTAAGCTCTAGAAACGTCTTCTAGAAGCAGGGGAAAGCAATCAAACGCCAAGCCTGTGAAACCTTAAACAGACCAAACAATCACTGGTCCCTTGATTAAAGAAGAAGCCAGAAATCAAATTTACCCAGCAGTCTAATGCCCTGTACACACGGTCGGATTTTCCGATGGAAAATGTGTGATAGGACCTTGTTGTCGGAAATTCCGACCGTGTGTAGGCTCCATCACACATTTTCCATCGGATTTTCCGACACACAAAGTTTGAGAGCTTGCTATAAAATTTTCCGACAACAAAATCCGTTGTCGGAATTTCCGATCGTGTGTACACAAATCCGAAGCACAAAGTGCCACGCATGCTCAGAGTAAATAAAGAGATGAAAGCTATTGGCTACTGCCCCGTTTATAGTCCCGACGTACGTGTTTTACGTCACCGCGTTCAGAATGATCAGATTTTCCGACAACTTTGTGTGACCGTGTGTATGCAAGACAAGTTTGAGACAACATCCATCAGAAAATATCCTAGGATTTTGTTGTCGGAATGTCCGATCAATGTCCGACCGTGTGTGCGGGGCATAACTGGGAGGATGCTAAACATATATACTGTATTTCCAAAAAAATTTGGATGCCTGCCTTTACACGCACATGAACTTTATTGGCATTCCAGTTTTAGTCCGTAGGGTTCAATATTGCGTTGGCCCACCCTTTGCATCTATAGCAGCTTCAACTCTTCTGGGAAGGCTGTGCTCAAGGTCTAGGAGTGTGCCTATGAAATGTTTGGCAATTCTTCCAGAAGTGCATTTGCGATGTCAGGCACTGATGTTGGATGAGAAGGCCTGGCTCGCAGTCTCCACTATAATTCATCCCAATGGTCTTCTATCGGGTTGAGGTCAGGACTCTGTGCAGGTCAGTCAAGTTCCTCCACCCCAAACTCACTCATCCATCTCCTTATGGGCCTTGCTTTGTGCACTGGTCCAAATCCTTTGGTGGAGGGGGGCTTATGGTGTGGGGTAGTTTTTCATGGGTTGGGCTTGGTCCCTTAATTCCAGTGAAGGGAACTTATAAGGCGTCAGCATCCTGAAACATTTTGGACAATTTTGTGTTCCCAACTTTGTGGGAACAGTTTGGGGATGGCCCATTCCTGTTCCAACATGACTGCGCACCAGTGCACAAACAAGGTCCTTAAAGACATGGATGAGCGAGTTTTGGGTGGAGGAACTTGACTGGCCTGCACCTCAACCCGATAGTACACCTTTGGTATAAATTAGAGTGGAGACTGCGATCCAGGCTCGAAGAGACTTTTGAGTGGCAAAGAGCCTTCAACCTTGATTATAGGGACTTTGGTCCTGAAAAGATTAACCCATCTACAGGAAGGCATCTGAGAGGTAGAGTGGAGTAGCTCACAGTTGTGAGAAAGTGTGGACTGTCTGGGGACACGGTTTGCTGAACTTCTGCGGCCTTGGAGGCCCCCAAAGCAGACAGGAACCCTAATGTGGGCCTGGTATATTTTTGCATTTATCTTTGCTTTAGAAAGCTGTTTTGTTTGCTTGCTTTTGAAAACAAAACATACAGTTTTACTATTACAAGTAGATATCTGGGAGAGGGAGAGAGGGGGAGAGAGAGGGGGGGAGAGAGAGGTGGGAGAGAGAGCGAGAGAGAGAGAGAGACCAGTGGCGGTGCGTCCATAAGGGCGCACGGGCGCCACCACCTCTCTCCAGCCACCCCCTCTATGACCAATGGATAGATTCACGCATTGCATGAATCTATCCATGACCACTGCTGTCATCCCCTATTCAGGCGCCCAGCCCGTTTACAGCGGTGGGGGGGTGTTTGAAGCACCTGATTAGAGCCATATGCTCTAATAGGCGTCAAAAAGGTGAGCTGCGAATGCTATGCTTGGCACTCGCAGTTCACACAGTTGTGTTAGAACAGTGAATGAATATTTGCTGTCCTAACATTGAACCGCCTCTCCGCCAATCAGGTGCTCAGGTCTGTTACCCGTCACCTGATTGGCTGAAATGACAGGCACTGTGATTGGACGCCTGATGGGAGAGGACGGGAGGAGACCAGTGGAGGACACCACTCGGAGGACACCACTCACCGCCCTCACCTGCTGCCCCACCGAGACAGGGTAAGTGCCGGGCAGATGGCGAGCAGGCGGGGGGGTCACAGTGGCTGCATTGGATGGGCACAGTGGCAGCATTGGTTGGGTACAGTGGCAGCATTGGTTGGGCACAGTGGCAGCATTTGATGGGCACAGTGGCAGCATTTGATGGGCACAGTGGCAGCATATGATGGCACAGTGGCTGTGTTTGATGGGCACAATGGCAGCATTTGATGGGCACAGTGGCAGCGTTTGGTGGCACAGTGGCAGCATTTGATGTCAGAGTGGCTGCGTTTAATGGCACAGTGGCTACGTTTGATGGGCACAGTGGCAGCATTTGATGGGCACAGTGGCTGCAATTGATGGGCACAGTAGCTGCAATTGATGGGCATAGTGGCGGCATTTGATGGGCACAGTGGACATCTGTAGTAATAGTTCTACACTCAAATATGAGTTTCAAAAATGTATTACTACAAAAGCAAACAGCTGGTACAGAGGTCCACTAAGGTATTTCCATCCTATAAGGCCTTAATAATATGCCAGAAAGGCATTAAGGGACCTCTGTATCAGCTATTTGCTTTTGTATCAATACATATTGGAACTCATATTTGTGGGACTATTATTACAGATACCTTCGGGTGGCATACGGAAGCCTTTGTCTGCAAAAGCATGCGTATTTACAAAGTACAATCATGATTCTGCCTGTATTGAATTGTATTGTAAATGTACTGTCTGCCCTCAAATTGTAAATCACTGTGCAAAATGTTGGCGTTGTATAAATCCTGTATTATAATAATAATAATAATATTTCAGTTACTTAAAGAGGAACTTCCCCTCCCCACCTATTCCCTCTGATCTGTGACGCTGGGCTCTCATCAGAAGGCATACTAGCCTGCCCAGTGGGCTCAGCATTGTGCAGCTTTAATCTGCTAATGAGGTATCAGAGGCTGTGTCCAGCCATCTTGGTTCATTCAGTCATCAGGAGCCCAGCTGCCTCTTCCAGGTTCAGGCAGCCAGACCCCCTGTGACACTCGCCAGCTCCACCCACCTGCTGCTCTGGGAATGGGCTCCAATCATTCTTACCTATTAGTACAAATAGTGGTGGGGCCACAGAAAAAAATGTAAAAAGAAATTGAACAAGCCAAAATTATAAAATGAAAACAGTTAGAGGAGGGGATGGCTGAGGGAGGGACCTAAAGTGGCTTACGGGGGGGGTCCTCTTTAAATTGTAACAAAAACATTTTACTAGGGACAGAATGGGAATAGGTTAAGACATTTGTCTGGGTTTTTTGATGTCTGCAGCCCCTTTCATTTTATGCCCCTAGAGATATGTAAGTGGGGCTTCAGAGCAGGTACCAACTCAAAAGGTATCAGCAGCACACACAGTTGGCAATGAAGTAAAAGTACTAAAAAAAGAAAGAAGAAAAGAAAAAAGGTTCCCCAAGGGTTTTTTTGGCAGCAACAGAGAGTCTCAACAAGCGGTTGTAAAAGTATATTAATTTTTATTGTAGAAGAACCAATAGACAATATCATACAAAAAGTTAAAACATGAGCTCTGGTTTGCAAGGTGTGAGACTATAAGATTAAAATAGAAGGGAAAACAGATTGACCCTGATGTAAGGGGGGCTCTCTGGGGACCCTGATGTAAGTGGGGGGCTCTCTGGGGATATATACACACAGACACACGTATATTACTTTATATATATATATATGTGTATGCCTGCCCAAGCGTATGACATTCTCTACTACGCTGCTATGGGCTCTAGCCCCAGATCTTTTGTAGACCTAGCAATTCCCCTGACTATCCTTATGCAGCGGGTTCCTCTACTTAACCTGCCACTTGTTTGAAGCATGCCAAAATTAGGCTCTCATTTTAAGATGGCCGTCCCCAATCTCATAAGAATTCAGCATCAAATCAGAAGCCAACTTCTCAGAAAGGACTAATGGAGTCTCCAAGGTGCAAACTTCCCTTTTAGATTTCCCCTGCTGGGGTTTTACTACTAGAATCTGAGGCACCACTAGATAGATTTCACCTCACTTGCTCTCCTGCTGACAACATTTTATCAGACAGGAAGTGAGTAGAACTCTCTAACAGCAATGTAGACAGAAATAAAAATGATTATATATGTAGAGTATGGTAGACTCACAAGGGGAAGGCCATAACCTTTGTCAAATTTTATTGTGGTCTGGATATCTTTTGCAGATTTTTCCTCACTTCCTGTCTGGTAAAGCTATTGTCAGTAGGCCAGAAAATGAAAATGAAAAATCATGGGTAGCAAACAAAAATCAGACAGACATTCTAATCCTTCTAAAAAAAAAAACTACAATGATGGAAAAACAGAAGTAAAAAATAGAAACAGCCAAAGAAGTCAGTTCTAAAGCCTAATTTTTCTGGAGACAATAATTTATCCTCTTGCCGCATACAGGGAGCTTTAACACGCATATGTGTCCATGGATGGCAAAAGGTTTCTGTGCTGAGAGCACGCTCACTGCACACCCCTCCCAGCATGGTGACCAGGCTGTCAAAGTAATGATCAGGAGTTGGCGGGATCAGCTCCCGATCATGTGACCATTATGAAAGCCAATCGGAGTGTTAATATCATTGGGCAGACCTTTCTGCACCCTGGGCATTATAACCCAGTTAAAGGGACACTGGAGCTCAGCAGGAAGGGGTTAATACAAATCATAAATAAATTACCTTTCTTAGACAATCTTTGGTTCACAACCACCCATTTCTTTAGATTTCTATTGTACGTGTATAGGCAGTCTCACTTTCTTGGATTGATAATGTTTTTATTTCCATAACTGATGTTCTCTAGCATGGCCGATTCACAGACAAATCTATGTGACAAGTTTCACAAGAAAACCTGCTGTGAATAGTCATCACTTTGTTTTCAATGTAGGAAAACATTCTTAACTTGTAAAAAGAAATACATTTATTACATTCAAAGATAGGTACATAATTTCTAAAAAGAAACTTTAGTTCAGGTGGTATACAGTATTCTCTGTAACCTTATGTAACTATATGTAAAAATGTCTCTCCCTCTAGTGGTCACTTTTCATAACACACTATTGAAGCTTAGTATATTTAACAGAAAATGCTGGTTACCGTGTTGATGCTCAGGCTTCAATGCTTTCTTTGACCAGGACCAAGAATGCAGCAGGTAAAAGTAAGTTCTAACTATTATGTTTGTTCTAGGTCAAGGACACAAGGACTAAAACCAGAGGATACCAGGCAACTAAGAATTTTAAAAGTAGGTGAGTAATGGCAAAAAGTCAACTATTCTTTTAGTTTTGAATAGCGTGGATAGGGATTAGAACACCTGTCAGGTTTTTATTGCTGCCTGAGACCTCGTTAGGGAGATTCACCCCATATGTTTGTACTGTTATCACCCAGAGTTAAAGTGAAAGAAAATGTCAAATTTTGGGTTGTCCCAAGAACAGGAATAGAGCTGGAATTTTCCAATGGGGACACTAGTTCTGGTGACCCTGGTGATAACCAGGAGATTCCCTCACTTTGGAGGGATTTCCTCTCACGACCTATTTTGGCTATGGGACAGGACAGAGGCGTAACTAGAATCTTCAGGGGCCCAGTGCCATGAAGGGCCCCCACCGGGGGGGGGGGGGGGGTCGTTACTAGGTCTACAAAAGATCTGGGGCTAGAGCCCATAGCAGCGAAGTAAAGAAAGTCATATTCCTAGGCGGGCATACACATGTATATAATATATTTTTCAATTTCTCACAAGATCCTGGCTATCAGAGAAAGGACCGGACACCTAGGAAAGCACATTTTGAGTGACAGGACTTTTTTAAATAGCTTTTTTCAACTACTTATCCTACAAGTGGATTGTATCATATTGTATTACACTGTAATCATTTATTCATTGCTTGTTTGGAGTTTTTTAGATGGCACTTCATTTTGATATTTGATATTAGTATTGTTCAAGTAAGACTCATATGCACACCCAGGCTGAGGGAGTTCCCTCAGTCCGGTTGATTTGACACATGTATATAATATACATGTGTGTATATATTATATATATTTTATATATATATATATATATATATATATATACATTTATATATACACAGTAAATATATAAAAAAAAATATTGTTACATATCTGAGAGCTCTCAGGGTCCCCAGAGAGCCTTCCTACTTACATCAGGGTCCCCAGAGATCCCCCTTATTACATCAGGGTCCCCAGAGAGCCCCTCCTTACATCAGGGTCCCCAGAGAGCCTCCCCTTTACATCAGGGTCCCCAGAGCCCCCCTCATTACATTAAGGTCCCTAGAGAGCCCCTCCTTACATCAGGGTCCCCAGAGAGCCCTTCCTTATATTAAGGTCCCCATAGAGCCTCTTCCCTTACATCAGGGTCCCCAGAGAGTCCCTCCTTACATCAGGGTCCCCAGAGAGTCCCTCCTTACATCAGGGTCCCCAGAGAGCCCCTTCCTTACATCAGGGTCCCCAGAGAGCCTCCCCATTACATCAGGGTCCCCAGAGAGCCTCCCTCCTTACATCAGGGTCCCCAGAGAGCCCCTCCTTATATTAGGGTCCCCATAGAGCCTCTTCCCTTACATCAGGGTCCCCAGAGAGCCTCCCTACTTACATCAGGGTCCCCAGAGCCCCCTCATTACATCAGGGTCCCCAGAGAGTCCCTCCTTACATCAGGGTCCCTAGAGAGCCCCTCCTTACATCAGGGTCCCCAGAGAGCCCCTACTTATATTACGGTCCCCATAGAGCCTCTTCCCTTACATCAGGGTCCCCAGAGAGCCTCCCTACTTACATCAGGGTCCCCAGAGCCCCCCTCATTACATCAGGGTCCCCAGAGAGCCCCCCTTACATCAGGGTCCCCAGAGCCCCCCTTACAGCAGGGTCCCCAGAGCCCTCCCTTACATCAGGGTCCACAAAGCCCCCCTTATATCAGCCCCAGAGCCCCCCTCATTACATCAGGGTCCCCATAGCCCCCCTCATTACATCAGGGTCCCCAGAGCCCCTCTCATTACATCAGGGTCCCCAAAGAGCGCCCCCTTACATCAGGGTCCCTAGAGCCCCCCCCTTACATCAGGGTCCCAGGAGCCCCCCTCATTACATCAGGGTCTCTATATAGCCCCCCTCATTACATCAGGGTCCCCAGAGAGCCCCCCTCATTACTTCAGGGTCCCCAGACAGCTGCCCCCCCTTCCAGAGGTTCCCTGTGTACCTGGCTGGTCTCCGCTGTGCACCTCCAACCCCCCAGCACATCTCTGTACACCCCACCTGGGAGCAGGTGGGAGTCGGCGATTGGCAGCTCTATGGTGCCCGTGGGCGGCGGGATCTTCCTGGGGCTAGTAGTTCTCTTCCTGAGTGTATACAGTGGAGAGGGGAGGGGCCTCTGACCCGGGCATGTATCAGCAAGAGTGTACAAGCAGAGTGACTCACTTGTACACTGAAGAGTGAAGCAGATACATGCCCGGGTCAGAGGCCCCTCCCCTCTCCACTGTATATACTCGGGAAGAGAACTACTAGCCCCAGGGAGATCCCGCCACCTGCGGGCACCATAGAGCTGTTGATCGCCCCCTCCCACCTTCCCCCACCGCATACTAAACTGAGAGCCAGAGGTGCAGGGGGAGATGCCGGATCTTGGGCCCCCCCACAGTGGCAGAACGCCAGGGCCCATTCACAAGTGCGACTGCTGCGACCCTGGTAGTTCCACCACTGGGCCAGAAAGTGAAGGGAAATCTCCCCAATGGGACACAGACAGGGACTATAACCCTTTCTTACGCTGACCAAAGTGAAAAAAGGTTTTGCTTTTAACTCTTTAAGTAGACTTTGCTTTTAACTCTTTTAGTAGACTACTTAACTCTACTTTAAGTAGTCCAGTGAATATGTGGAAATTGGTTGAAAGTAGGCAATTTCAAAGTCCCAGCACCAGCATCATGTATTAAAAGAAAGTTAGCCTTTGGCACAGAGGATCCAATGGCAGTAGAAGTGAGTATGTAACAAGGAAGGCCAGTAGAAGGAGCTGTGAGCCCCGAGCGCGTAGCCTGTATTATCTCCTATTTGTGTCTGGACACTTCTTGTGCACCACTGACATCCCTTCCACTTCCGGGTTCCAGGGTGGTTAGCGTAGAGCTTCCACACACTGGACACCGCTGTCAAGCCTCTCTCAACCAGGAACCAACATCCCCTGAGGTGAAGGACCGCCAGTGAAGCCTGCACACCAGCACATCCCAGGACAACACAACCCCCGATGGACATCGCCACCCCATCTGAACTGACTTACCAGTAAGTGTATGTATTACACCTTCACCATATAACAGTGTCAGCAGAGTTGGCGCCTCCACACCCCCTTCCCTTTTCAGTGCTATGCTCACAGAGGCTATGGACACCCTCTGAGGACGGCTGCCTCCTCTCTCTCCCCCTCCCCTTTTTTTGTTCTAACATTAATGTTCTATCAGAACCAACATTATACAATTTCATTCCTGACATCACAAGATCTGAGCGCCGGAAAACCTTTCTTCTTTAAACCTGTAACAAGGAATTAAGTTTACTTAAAGCCCAAATTTAAGCCTGGCCAAAAAAGTCCCAGCTCTAGTAAAAAATAAAAAAGCAGCTCTGACTGCAATACACAGTAATGCTTTTCCGCCACAAGCAGTCATCACTCAACCTGGAAGACTGAGGACATTATTGTAAAGATGTAGACCCAGCACTGGGATAAAATCAGTAGAGGAAAAAGGACCCAGTGACCAACCAGAAGACATTGGAAAAAGGTAAGTACATATGAATTTTTTTTATATTTACTGGGTGGACTCCAGGGTGGTCGTTTGTGTGGGAAGCAGAATTGGGCTAAGGAAAAGTCTAATCATAAAAAATAAATGTCCTTTCTCCTGGCCCCCTTTATCTTTCAGTAAAAAATACTTTTCTTGTGTCACAGAAGCTGGTGCATGGCGCCCAGCAAGTCTGCAATCAGATTTCTATAAAATTGCAAAAGCTGAGACATTCTCTTCAACTTGGCACACGCACCATAGCCTCAATGGCTCTAACTGTTGATGGGAATCAATTACAGTCTATGGTGCTAAGTCAGAGGACGTCTCAGCAATCACTGACTTTCAGGGTGTCTTGTAGCAGCTTTTGCAATGCTGAGTATTTTGTACTTAAAAAAGATAAAGAGGGCCTGGAGGGGGTATTTTTATTTTTTTACAATTAAACTTGCATTTATCTTTACAGGGAGGGTTAAATCAGGCAACAGCACCAATCCTTAATTCGATTGATAATTTAAATTCATCAACAAATCATTAAAATGTTGACAAAATTTTTTAAGGAAATACTGATAATACATGAAAATACAGTATTATTCATTATAGACTATATCTAAAGTGCATAAAAATGAATCATAGTCTTTTGACATCAATGTTCCTTAGCATTACCCTCGCACTACCCTCCACCATCAGCTCCCATCCCCTGCGGCATCCCAGTAACCCCCCAAAGGCATGTGTGGGACCCCCAGAGGCAGGGTGGATATTTACCCCAGAACTGAGTCTTTGACTGAAAATTCTGCTTAAAAATGTGGTGCCAGTTACCTAATGTAATTGGGAAATAATCTGGTGCACTTTTATATAGTCCAAAAAGCCATAAAATGTCTTTGAGACCAATGATAGAGGTTACGGGTAGTCCAAGACAGTCTCTAATCCATATAGGATGTGATGTAAAAAAAGGGGGGGAAGCTCGGGACCACCTGCGGCTGCTGTCCTCAGAGTTGTCACCAGCTCTGTATAATACAATGGGAGACCAGAACAAAGGTTGGCGCTTCCTTCCCTTTTGTTCTTTTCTCCCAGTTATCTAATGCCATTTAGTAATTTTTTCCACAATGGACAACTCACAGGGTGAGAGGAGAAGGGAGATCAGACACCTATACTCTGTTGTAGAGGAGAAAGGAACTGGCGCACAGAGTTGTATTCAAAACAGTCCAGCCAACTAAAAGCAACATCTCTAAAAACACAATAATATGGGATGAAAGGCAGTCCATAAGGATCACTGGGCTGTGATAATGAATATATGCTGAGATGGTATATGGGGGACCACCTGTGGCTGCTGCCTCAGAGTTGTGACGACTCTGTGTAAATCAAGAGACGCAAGAGAGAGGGAAGGACGCGCCAACTAAGTGTAGTATCCCAAAATGTAACACTCGCTGTAAGGCACTCCTACAAGATAAATAATGTAAATAGGCTCATCTGTAAATAGATCTCTGAGCTGTTATCCGAGCAGGCATGTTGAAGCAGCCAAATGCTCCGAATACGTAGCCTTGCCTAGCCTTATACTTGTCAGTGATCTCCTGATCTCCTGTTTCCGCTGGTGACGTCATACCCGCAGGCCGGTCTACACAGCCAGAATGCGACTGACCCCTCCAGGCTCCAAGAACTGCCTCCCTCTCTCTCATTTCACACTGAGCGGTTGGAACCATCTCACATGGCAACATCATGAAGGCTGCCCGGATACCAGCCCGGAGATACATTTACAGATAAGCCCATTTACATTATTTATATTGTAAGTGGACTTAATCCTGCCTTATGTATTAAACTTTGGGATACTACACTTAGTTGGCGTGTCCTTCCCTCTCTCGATACTCTGTTGTAGACTCCATCTTTACAAGCAGAATAACTTAAAGAAAAATTACAGATATGATATTTCTTTACAAAGTTATGTTGAGCCAGCTTGGACCAATGTAACTATGCATATACGTATGGTATATGCATAGTTACATTGGTCCAAGCTGGCCTAACTGTGGTATCCCTCTAGAACAGAGGTTCCCAAACTCATTGGGCCTACCACCCCCTTTTTAGAAAAAACTTACTCAACCCCCCTGAAAATCTACCTTTTTTAAGTGAACAAACAGAAAAGATGCAGTAACATATTTGCATTATTTTATGTATCTATATTTCTACCTGCGTCCTAGGGAAAATATGAAAGGAGATATACTAACCCAATCCTCTGCTCCTCTCCGCACAAGACCAGACCGTGCAACTCCTGCATCCTGTGCTTTAGTGGTCCTGAGTCCTGATGTCATCAAGCCCAGAGCAGCATTCATTCGTATGCTCCGGGTGTTGGTTTCGGCCTGAGTGAGTCTAAACCTGTGCTGACTGACAACGGAATGCGGTACATACCGAAGGGTAATCTTGTCCTGTATACAGCTGGCTGCTAGGAGGCCTTGGGACTGATCTGCAGGAATTGTTCCTGTCTGTCTATGCATCAGAGGTTTTGGATCGTCTGTGGATATTGCGGGGAACACCTGCTCGAGGTAGTCACACCAGCCCAACCTCCGTGGATACTACAGGCTGATTGGGACAAGAATGTCGCTATCCCGGCTGGGAGTGATATCAAGAGTCCACCTGCCATCACCCGATTTATGCAGGAAGATGCTTTCCCTGTCTCCACGACTGCCTCAGTGCTCCGGTCGCCCCTCGAGGGCGCTGTTGGGCCCAGCTGCACGCGCTAATGTCGGAGCCACCGGGGAAAAGAGTGCCGGAGTCAGGTAAGCCTGCAAGGGGTGCAAACAGTGTGCCTGTAGAGGAGGTGATGCCTGTGGCCATTAAAGAGGATAACACAGTTGTGCCAGTTAAAGCAAGAGCCAAGTGCAACTATATCCTGGCTGAAGAGTGCTCCACCATAACCAATTCAGACATCCCATCTGATGGATAATCTGAACTGTTCTCGGACACCATATCTTGGACAGGGAAGTGAAGCGAAAGTAATGAGGAGCAGATGAGTGAAGTAGAGGAGGATGAAGTTCCCATTGCCACGGCCACTAGTGTAAAAATTGAGCTGTCTGCTAATACAGCCCCGCTGATAAATATTCTTTTCTAAGTCTTTTGAGGAAGACCGTTGGGCTAGATGGGTCCCCAAAGTTCGCCCTACCAAGCCAATGCTGGTAACCAAGCCTGATTATAAGCCAGATGTAGTTGCTGGGTGCTTGGTTCAGCGTGCTCCAGATGCACGGGTCCTGTCTGGGTACGGAGACCCTAGAACTCTGCCTCGGCTGTCTAAAGTGCAGCAGATTGTTATAAAGAAAGTAGCAGAAGAATACGGGTATCTATACCCCTATATACTGAGCCACCTGGAAGAAGACATTTTGGATAAAGAGGTCCACTGGGTGGATGAAGCTGTGCACAGTTTTCTCCGTATCCCTCTCCAGTTGGACTTTCCAAAATTGTCACCCAAGATGGCTGAAAGGTACCTCTCAGGGCTAAACACTTGGGGCTATGGCCGGAAAATCAATCTGGACGGTGTAATTATCCATAGGCCAGACACAGCTAATGCAAAAGGAGAGTCCTTAAAGTGGAGGTTCACCCTGAAAAAAAAAATTGCATAAAAAAATACCTAAAAAAAAATGGAGGAAAAAAAAAATTTTTTTTTACTTACATGAAATGGCTGTTGCTAGGCAGTCATCCTAATCTGCCTCTTCCTACACCGCAGTCTTCTGCTCCCCGTGTTGTCTTCTGGGGAATGGGGCGCAGTGTGTTATGGGAACTGTGTGTGTCCCACAACACATCGCGTCCCATTCACAAAGCACCACGCCGCTCGCGCGTGCGCAGTAGATAACTGGCAGTGAAGCCGCAAGGCTCCACTGCCTGTTTCCCTTACTTAGGATGGTGGTGCCGGGACCAGAGAGCCGAGGGACGGGTCGGCCTCAGGCGGCCAACATTGCGGGCACCCAGGACAGGTAAGTCTACTTATTTAAAGTCAGCAGCTACAGTGTTTGTAGCTGCTGACTTTAAAAAAAAAATTTTGCTGGCCGGAATCCCGATTTAATCTTGCCCGATCCTGGGTATTACTGGTGAATTCTATGAAAATGCATCTAGTCTTTACCCTCTGTGGATTACAGATGTGTGCTGTATGAAGTTAAGGACGCTATGCTGTAAGCCACTTCGCCTTTGCACCAAAAGTTGTTGCTAGAGGAGAACATTCCAGGGCTGTACTGCTGAGATTGTGCTGGACAGAATGCTGCCAGCAGATACAGGGAGTGCCTACCTGAGCCACGTTGGCTAGTGATTGAAGTTGTCAGGGTGTTTCACTCTGAAAAGTGACCTGTGATCTTCCGCAGGTTGTTGTTTCTCCAATTGATGAAGAAAATATTCTCAGTCCCCGGCTGTCATATGGACAGATTGAGGACATGCTTGCAATAGGACCTATGTCCCGAAGTGCGGTTCCTTGCACCATGGCCTGGCTGCTTGTTATCTGAATGCAGCTGTGCCTCTTTGTCTGTGGAGTTGCCCTTAAGGAAGAAGGGGAACTGCTGGGAAGTGTTGTCCACCCCAAGTGAAATTTGATGGCCTGTGACATGACATGGATACTGGGTGTGTAGTTAGTTAGGTAGAATGAGCTGTGGCAAAGGGGCAATTTCTTACCTTCTCTGTGAATAACAAACTAATCATTGCATCAGGAATGTTGCTTGATGAAACATTAGGGAAGTTTATTTTTGATCAGAAAAAGGTGGTGGCATTCTGGGCTGAGAATGGGGCCTGCTTTCGTGATGTGTATAATGTAGATATATTATAGGGTGTATTAACACTACTATGCTGTTCTCAGCTGAGGAAAACTAAGAACCACTTAATCACATATGTATATATTGCACCATGTTATTATAGGATGTTGCTGCATCGGTACGTCTTCCTTGGACAAGGAGAGACGGGGATCCAACCTGACAACAACACTAACCCTTTATACCCTCTTATCTCTGTATATATTAGATAGATAGTTAGGAAGGTCGTTGCTTATGTCTGCCTTTAAATATTTGAGTGGTACGTCACCTTTAAAATTGTACATAATTTTTGATATTCATCTGTCATATATGACCTACCATTTCTCATGTGTCTGATACTCATGTTTATTTCATGTGGTGAGCCACATGTACTTTTATCAATGTTATTCTTTCCTTATTTCCCCACCCATCCCAGTTTATGCCAGGACATTCGCTTTCAGGCTTGAGAGCTCAAATTATTTTTCTGCAAACTCCGAGACATAGTTTTGTAGGCAGGGGAAGGATGTAGCACCCTGATGTCTAGGCAGGGTTGCTCCTAAATTTACCTGCCAGGTATCATTGCCTTGGCCAATTGTTAGGGATCAATTGATTTCACTCTAAGTCTGGAATTGCTGCACTTCTCTCTTCTGTCACTAGATTGCCGGGTATCTGGTGACATTAGATAAGACAAGGACATTGCAAGGACAGATTAGGAATGGATAGGGTGTCTCAGCCGACGGCAGGGATTTTCTTGAGTCCCTTAGCCTTCTGGAAGAGCCTATCTATTTGGGTGAGGTCAGGTGATCGGGGTTCTGTGCCACTTGGACGGCTGTCTGGGTGGACGTGTGTTGTGCTGCCTGGGCTGCTAGGCCGGAGTTTGGGCCTATCCCAGGCACATCTGGCTGGTAGGCTGTCTGAGGGTCTATCCAGAAGCAAGAGAGCAGCGTAGGGTTGGGATTGCGACTTGCAGTCCAACCAAAAGTGGCAGTTCTGCCGGTCGGAGAACCTGTCGTGGTCAGAGGTAGAGGGGAAGCTGTCGCCACTAAGGGACCAACCACCATGTTACCAGGGACCACAGTGAGTAGCTCAAGCAAGTATCGGAGCAGTATTCTCACCATCCGGGGGCGGTGAAGATTCAGGAAACTTCAGCAGGTGTCAAGCCGGGGACCCAGCCAGTGGGGTGATGCTTGAGGAGTATCTGGAGTAACAAGCCAGGGAACCAGCAGGAAAGCTGGGGTGATGCTTGAGGAAGATACTAAAGTAAGAAGATTAGAAGAGCTCAAGAGATTCAGTGGCAGGGAATCAGCAAGTCTAGTGAGAGAGACTTGGAGCTCAGTGGGCTAAGAGTCTACAAGAAGTGACTATATAAAAGTAAAGGAGCTCTTTACAATCTGTGTTAGGAACTGTTCTAAGATTGTTGCCAATCTAAAACAGCGCTCCTACACATGCAGATGTGGTCTCTTGCTGGATGCCTTTCCCTGCATGGCTGTCTACCTGTAGAAGTCTCGGAGTCTGTTAATTGACATTGCAACTACCTAAGGGTGTCCTGTCCCTAAACCCCTCTCTCCTACTGTTTTGTTCAAGAGAAATAAATCTCTTTGCATTCAAGAAGTCTGGCGCCCATGAATCTACCTTGCACTACACCCACTATGCTTTGCAACCCACTCTATACAGAAGGATGTCAGCTGTCCTTGGCTCTGGAGGTTCTCATTAGACTAAAGGAGGCCTGGGACCTTGCTACATAATGTTATAATGAATTATAGGTGCATTTTGAACCTTTTTTTCTTTATCTTCTACCAGAACACTGTGTTTTCCCAAACATCTCACAAATTTCAAAACTGTGTTACTGTTTTCTCTCTTTGTAAACGGAGTCAGTAGGAGAGTTCATTGTTTGTTTGCTCAGAGATAAATCATATTTAATGCAGTAGAAAATATATAAAAATCTGTTCTTTATTGGATTGGCATTGTTATGCTCAAATGTTAAATTAGATCAGCTTTGCATTTTGACTTCCTCTAATTTCATCCTGGTTTAGATTTTCATTATGAGCAGCTGATGGGCTTTTGATTAAATTTCTTCTGTCTTGTGTACCGAATTTCAAATCTGATGCTAAATTGTTTGTTTGATCTTTTGACCTGTGTTTACTGCAGTGCAAATTTGTGCGCAAGCCAAGAGCGCAAACGATAAACAGCCTGCTCATTTTACAACTCATATCTATAAACATGAAAGGAATGTACACTACCAAATCTTACAGTGCTGGAAAAAACCTTAGTTGTCAATGTAAACTGACGCGTTATGATGATGACGTTACATTGAGTAGTCAGGGATACTTCCATTCCCTAAATGGCTGGAAGGCATGACGCTAAGTTTGTTCTAGTTAGTAAATGACTCCCAATGCTCACAATATGCTGACTTTGCATACAAACCTGCTAGAGTAAACTATAAAAAAAATGCACATTTATCCTTTATAACATGCACCTGAATATAAAAAGTAAAGGGCTGATATTGTAACATGAAAAGTATATCATTTTGTAGCACCCTCTAACTAGTGTGCTAGGTGTACATAAATTAGTTGTTAGTGTAGGTAAAGTGGCTTGGCTGAGAGCCAGCAGTCGCAGTAGGGTGGACAATGAAGATGGCTGTGGAAGATGAAGTGTTGAGGAGGCTGTCGGTGGCCCTTGAGGGTGCCCCCTAGTCTGTGGGGACCTCAGGCTTGAGGCTTGGGTGCTGGAAGATTCCCCCTACAATAAATGGAGAAAATCCTTCCTGGAGGCATGGGAGCAAGTGAGAGGACAACAAGAGCATGTCAGTACGTCCGGGAGATCTCCTGAAAGTCAGCCGGTTGGGCTGGTGAGTGTCAATCTGGAGGACTGTGGAGAGAGTGTCAGTCTGGAGGCCTGTGAGGAGAAGTTAGCCTGGAGGGCTAGTGAAAGGGGCAGCTGTAGCCAGGTGGGTTGGCAGTGCCTGAAGAGGTGGTGCTGGGATCAGTGGCCACATAAAGGAAGTGCTGGGAAAGTGTGAGCTGTGTCACTCTATCTTCAAGTCTAGGGGCTGAAAGTCCCTGTCTGTAATGGACCTTTACTACCAAATTGCAACAAGGTGACTCAGCTGGGTTTTGCAAGCAAGAGTGTGCTGGAGGAAGAAGAGGAGCTGTATATACTGTAGGACTGTATACAGCAGAAGTTTGTTTGAAGTCAAGTGGGCATCCCATAATTTTCAATCCCTATCCAAGTTCATATTCCTCAACAAAACAAACAAAACAAAGTCACAGACTGTTTTCTGACTCTGAGTGCCTGTGGAAGTTCAGTGTGCCTGACTGTGCAGGGTGGGGGATCCCAATATACTTGTGGCTCCTTAGGGGGTGTGCTAAAATTTGTTTTGATCTTCTCCTGAAAACAGCAGTGTACTGATGTGACAGTACCTAGGCACTCCTGTTTTGTGGCTCAATAGTTGTATATCTGCAATGTGAAGTCATCTAATATGGCATACATTCACGGCCACACACTGTATTCAACTCCAGTGTGAAATGAATTAAAGACATGCTTCAGATCAAGTCCCCGCCTATTGGTCACGCCCCTCTGACATGTCTCACCCACATTGGGCTTAATTATAGAAGCCCAACGTCGGTGAAACATGTCAAAGTTGTGTAACCAATGGGCAGGGACTTGAGCTGAAGCATGTCTTTCATTCACTTCTGACCGGAGTTGTATACAGTTTGTGGCGGTACCTGTTTGCTTTTTACCAAAAAAATGGTAAAAAGTCCCATTTTGCAGCGCTTTCAAAATGCTTTTCAGGTGCTTTGGAAGCACTGCCCATTCATTACAATTTGCAGGGCGTTTTGGGAGCGCTATTTACAGTGTTCCCAAACTGCCCCAAAGATGCTGCTTGCAGGACTTTTTGTAACGTCCCACAAGCGCACCGCTCAGTGTGAAAAGACACACTTCAATGAATGGGAGGCAGTTTTCAGGCGCTTTTCAGAGGCTATTTCTAGCTCTAAAGCGCCTGAAAACCACCTCAGTGTGAAAGTTGCCTAAAAGGAGTGCATTCTGGCAAGATATGGGATCATCACAGGGCTGAGTGACATCAATGGTGCCTAGCCAAAGGGGCCAGAAGCAGAAGTCTATAGTAAGTATCTTTTGCTTTTTGATGCCAATTTCTTTTTAAGTTTTAAGAAAGTAATTTCACATGGGTGGGGGAACTAATAAATAAGCTACTTTAATGCAAGGTACATGTTAAAGAGATCAAGAGGACATTAGTATTAAACTGTACCTTAAAGAGGTTGTACACCTCCAAAATAAATGGAGCGCCCCTACCATTTTGGTAGATGCTTAGTGGTGTTTTTGATAGAGTAGAAGGGGGTGTGGCCGCCTAGACTTGGACTCAGGGATACCTCCTCTGCTTGGGAGTGGACTCTGCTGGCAAGAGAGGATGGGCTGAGACCTGAGTGGCAGGAAACCCCATGTGAGAGAAGTGACCAATAATTAATTTTTGTGGTCTGGAAGGCAGTCTCTCATAAAAAGGGGGGGTCGCATGGGCCCGGTGGGATTTTTACAGGAAAGGGCTCGAGGTCCAAAGGTTTGGGACTGGAGGCCCGAGGGTTCAGAGACCCCGGCGCCTCTGGGGAGGAGGCTGGAAAGCTCGGGAGTTCAGAGATCCTGGAGCCGGATAGCAGAAGGTGACTCTAGGGAGGCCAAGGCCGGGTTCCCTGGAGCAGGAGTCATCATGTAACGCAGGAGGAAGTAGCAACTAAGCGGAAGAAGAATACTGGGAACAGCTTTCTGTGAGTAGAACATGGACTGTTGTTGGGAGAGTGCAAAGGGAGTGCAAACCCAGTGGAGCTATGCAGAAAATTCTTTGATGTGTATCCAAGGACCACAGTAGGAAACACTTCTCAGGGTTAGTGGAGGAGGTTGGACACTGCAAGTCACGGAAATAGGTGGTGAGGCCTATGACTTTGAGTTTCAACTTTCACAGCATTATTCAGAGTGATGCTCAGCTGCCCATAGTGAGAGTGTACTTCAGAAATCAGGAAAGGATCGCTAACAGGGGAATTTAATCTACAAGGCTACGGTTACAATTTGATATTTCCCTTTTCTAGTTCAAATATGGGATTCAACGGGGCATCTCATATGCTTGATTCTATTGCCCTACAAATGTGTCCCAAATAAAACCATTTAAAAAGTTCAGAGTGTGAAGTGCTACTTTTATGGAATCGCATGGGAGGATCGGAAACGGAAAAAGCTGGCACGAGCAGCGCCCTCTAAACCCTCCTGTATTGATTTGTATTGTAAGTATACTGTCTGCCCTCATGTTGTAAAGTGCTGCGCAAACTGTTGGTGCTATATAAATCCTGTATAATAATAATAATAATAAGGTAAAATGAACAAAATCAGCAGCTCCCTACATAAAATAAAAAAAAAAAACCTGCAAGACAAAGGCATAATGAGCTAGTATGCATGGCATACTAGCTCATAATGAAATACCGTACTTACTTATAAAACACATACCTTAGAACGATACCCTGCAGTACTGCCTGCAAGTTATGGTGCAAGTTACAATACCTCCAGGTAAGCCTTACTATAGGCTTACCTGTAGGTATAATTAAAGAGGAAGACTTTACTTCTTCTTTAAAGTGGAAGTCCAGCCTACTACCACCTTCCTTCTAAAGCTCTGTTCTATCTACCCTGTGAAAGGAAGATGCCAATACTTACCTATTCTGAGAGCGATGTGGTCCACGAATTTACGTTCATGCAATGGCGTCCCTAGGGGGGGGGGCAGAGGGGGCCCCCCCCAACATTATGCTGTGCCCCACTATGTGCCCCTCCAATTAAAAAAAAATTATTTTTTTTTTACAAAAAGGCAATGTCTAAGAGGGGGGGCGTCCCCAGTCAGCTCCTGCGGGTGATTCCTCCCCCCTCCCTCTGCTCGCTGACACTGCATAATGCGAGCGCTCACACAACCATGGCCGCGCGATCTGCTCCTTCCCCTACATCCTCATCGGCAGGGAGAAGAGCGAGTTGCAGGAAGGACTCCACCAGGACTCCCAGTTAATGAAAAAAGACTGATTTCTCCCTTCCTTAGGACAGGAGAACCAGCCTGTAAATTCCAAGAGATGTCAGACCAGCGCTGTCAATAGCAGGGGCAGGATAGCAAGAGGAGGCTGGGGAACCCCACGGTGGCAGAACACCAGGGCCCGGAGGCAAGACAACCTTTGCAACCCTGATAGTTCTCCCACTGCTTTGGACCCTTATATTTTCTTGGTATGCTGATGACATATATCTCTTGTTTTCTGCCACCCTGGGGGGGGCCTCAATACAGTAGGAAGGGAGCTCACTGCAGAACATGTAAAAGGGCCGTTGTGGGATAGTAGTAAAGGGCCCCAGGATATATATAATTGCATTTTATAGTTGCCCCCTACTTTTGTCCCTGTCCCCCCATGTGCCCCCCCTAAATATGAAAGCTGGAGACGCCACTGCGTTCATGTATAAACAACGGTAGTTTACAGTGGGGATGATTTACTAAAACTGGAGAGTGCAAAATCTGGTGCAGATGTGCATGGTAGCCAATCAGCTTCTAACTTCAGCTTGTTCAATTAAGCTTTGACAATAAAACCTGGAATCTGATTGGTTTCTATGCAGAGCTGCACCAGATTTTGCACTCTCTAGTTTTACTAAATCAATCCCACAGTGTAGAAGCTCTCTGTGATCCATCAGTCAGGCTTTTGGATGTGTACAAGCAGTCCTGTTAGACATAGGGAGAGCCACAGTTCTGTTTTGAATGAACGAGCAGCACTGCTTGTGCATTCATGATACTAAAAGATTATTTAGAGCTGCGGCTCTGTGTAACTTATCTGCAGCTTCTTGTACTAATGCAGGGCAGATTCTTTACACAGAGCCAAAGCTCTGAATGATCTTTTAGGTTGGGTTCACACTTATGCGAATTGGATGCGGTTTTCACCGCATCCGATTCGCATGACAGGAGACTGTGAGCGACTCTCAATGGAGTCGGTTCACACAGCTCCACAGCTGAAACAGTGAACAGGGACAAACCGGACACCCTGCTGTGACCCGCGGCTACAGAAAGTGTGAACCCAGCCTTACTACTGTGAATGAGCAAGCAGCAATGATTGTTTATTCATAATAGTGACAGATCACTCAGCCTTAAAGAGGCAGGACTCTGTTTGGGCTGTACCTTCCCCACAGGAATGTTCTTAATTTGAGGTTTTAAGGGGACAACAGATCTGAATGGGGACCGACGGCTATATGACCTTATATTTAATATAAATTTTTAAAAAAATGAATAATAGTTCTTCTTTACAAATTGTATTTCTTTTTTGAAAGACACCTTCAAGGACCTTCTTCCTGACCTTTTAGGCTTGTTGGTGATGCTGCCCAAATATGATAAAATGGCTAATTGAGAAATATATACCCAAGAGTTAGTGCTCTAGTTTTTTTGTTACCAAGACAGCTATTTGTGCTTTGCAACACCATGCAATAAAAATGGAGTGCCGTGTGCTATTTTTTCCAAAAGTTTTTATTGAGTTTAAAAAGAAAGGTGTCAAAGTACAGATACAGTCACAATTTAAGGCAATGACAAGAATTGGTAGGTATGAGTAAATATAACAAAATAAGAAACAGCAGGATTTCTTCAATACCATGTTGAAAATGTAGGGGTTAGATTTTGTTGTGGAAACCAACTTAAAGTTAAAAAAGGTGTGGGTTGGGTAGGCAGGGCAAGAAAAGAAGGGGGGGGGGGGGGTTCTGGGGGTTGTGGGCAGAAGAAAGGCTTTTCTTTTCTCGGACATCACGGGACACAGAGCCACAGTAATTACTGATGGGTTATAGGGTATCACTAGGTATTGGACACTGGTCACACCCTAATCAGGAAGTTCAACCCCCTATATAACCCCTCCCCTTCCAGGGATACCTCAGTTTTTACACCAGTGTCTTAGGTGTTGGACGTGCAAAGATGTCCTGTGCTGAAGCTCCAAAAGGAATATCCTAAGATCCTATACTGGGGCAAGCCAGGCGACCGGATCCATTCAAAGTGTCTTTTCATGGCCGAATTGAATGGTACCCGGGCCTCGTGTCCGAAGAAACGAGGTTTTACCTGTAACGCTTCTCTTTTTAGAGAGCTGGACCCGCGGATCAGAAAATGGCTTTAAACTTCCTAATTTCTGGCGAGGTGCTTTACAGGCCCAGAACTGAAGGATCCCCCTACTGATGGGGGCCCCAGTCTCTGACGGTTTTTCACAAACGGAGCCCACCGTGAGAGGCGAAGGCTGGGTCTGTGTAAACTGAACCCTGCGGCCTGGATAAGGTAAGAGGAGATTCCACAGAATTTTAAATTCTAGTGGCTCTTCTCCTTTAAAGTGAATGCATGCTGTGCCTATTGTGACCACCGGGGGCGGCCAAGAGCACAAACCTTCTCATGCTTGATCTGTCTCAGCGTCCGCTGCACAGGCTCTTCCTCCAGCTCCAAAGGTAGATGGTGGGGGGTTTTCTCTGCTGGGATGGTCCCCCCAGGCTAGGGAAAGGCTCAGGTAGGCTGTAAGGCGGGTGAGACCGCACTGTCACAGCCGCTACCGCCGCCGCCACCGAAGCCGCATTGCGATGCAGGGCCCATCACTGCCGGCCTCCTCCTTATTCCCCCAACCCCAGCCTCCCTTCAGGCTTGTCAGAAAGGGTCGGCTCGCGTGGGAAGCGCTCGTTTTTCAAAAACGAGGGGGGGGGCGGGGCGTCAGCACAGCGTCAGCGTGCCCAGACGCCCACAGTGCCTGAAAGCATGGCTATTTAAAGCACACTGTATAGGTGCTCTGAGCTTTGGAGAGACACAGAGCTGACAGTCACATGTAAGGTGGGACACAGGCATTCCCCTAGGCTGCATTCACTAAAGAACACCGGATTGGGCATTTGGTAGCAAGGCTTTTAGCCAGACTACATCGCTCAGCAGTCAGTGTTCATTTTTGATACCTCACACCTTGTTGCTTTGCACTATGGGTAGAAGAGGTTCAAGCACCCCTAGAACCGGAGGCACTAGGGGGTCTCATTCAGGTTCTGAGGACCCCCTGTCTGCTACACCATCCCCTCCTGAGGGACCAGGGGCAGCTGGACAGGGAGAGCCATTGGGGTTAGGGGCTACATCTGCTGCCGGCACTTCAGCCCCTGTGTACATTACACAAGAAGTTTTTTCCTCAACCATTTCTGGATTAGAGAAAAAACTAATGGCCGCGATTACATCTTCACTGAGTGGAAGAAAACGCACAAGGCCTTCCTCTGCTCCCCAAGACCCTCAGTCAGAGGAGCTCTGGGATAAAGGAGATGAATCCCTTTCAGAGGATCGGGATGGGACAGATGATTCCTCTTCGGAGGATTCAGGTGGAGAGAGACCCTCTGCGACTTCCCAAGAGGAGAAAGTCTTAGTGCAGATCCTCACTGGTTTGGTCCGCTCCACATTTAAGTTGCCCCTACCTGAAACTACTGCAGAAAACTCTTCTGCTTTGGGGTCACTGAAACCTTTCCAAGCAGCACATGCTTTTCCTGTTCATAAATTACTTGAAAAGCTGCTTTACTCTGAGTGGGATCACCCAGATAAGCGATTTCTTCCGCCGAAAAAGTTTTCTACACTTTATCCTATGGAAGAAAAGTTTATTAAGAGGTGGGGAATACCGGCCATTGATGCGGCCATTTCCTCTGTAAATAGTAATCTGACTTGTCCTGTAGACAACGCTCAGATGCTCAAAGATCCTGTGGATAAAAAGATGGACTTCTTATTGAAAGATGTGTTCTCTTTAACAGGATCAGTGGCCCAACCTGCAGTAGCAGCGATTGGAGTCTGTCAATACTTAAGAGACCATGTTAAGCAGGTCATCAAAGTATTGCCTGAACAGCAGGCCCAGGGGTTTGCTAACCTTCCTGCGGCTTTATGTTATGCTGTTGACGCCATTAGAGATTCTATCGTGCAAACCTCTCGCCTCTCGCTTGGGTTGGTGCATATACGTAGAATCTTATGGTTGAAAAACTGGTCAGCCGAAGCACCATGTAAGAAGCTTCTGGCTGGGTTTCCCTTCTGTGGTGAAAGGTTGTTTGGAGAGGACTTGGATAATTATATCAAGACGATCTCCTGTGGAAAAAGCACTCTCTTACCTGATAAGAAGAAGAGTAAGCGTCCCTCTTTTAAACAGACTCTTTCCCCAGCGCCAGGGGCATCAGCCTCCAGGCAGTCACGACGGTCTCCTCCGTCTGGGGCAAGAAACAAGAGTCAACCCCAGGGACACAAGAAATCCTGGGGGAAAAGGTCTTCTAAGCAAGACACTAAGACCTCTTCATGAAGGGGCGCCCCGCTCGCTCGAGTGGGGGGGAAAGACTGCTGCAGCTCTCAGGGCCCTGGCAGAAGGACTTCCAGGACAGATGGGTAATCTCCATGGTAACCTTAGGGTACAGACTGGAGTTCCAAGAATGTCCCTCTCCTCGTTTCCTCAGATCAGGTGTTCCCAGAAAACCAGAAGAGAAGCAGTCGCTCCTTCTAGCGATAGAGCGACTTTTGTCGCACGAGGTCATTGTGGGGGTTCCCACAAAGGATCAAGGATTGAGACTCTGTTCCAATCTTTCTATGGTCCGAAAACCAAATGGGGACGACAGACCCATTTTGGATTTGAGAGATCTGAAACGATTCCCAAGGATGCAGTCCTTTCGTTTGGAATCAATTCAGACAGTAATCTCCGTCCTGCAGGGAGGAGAATTTCTGATATCAATAGGCATCAGAGATACAGGCCTAAACTGTGCCCAGTTTTCCTGCTTAACTGAAGTGTCTGCAGGCAAAGATCACTGCTCTAAGGGAGCTGATTCTGACAGTCAGGGCCAAGAAGGGTCTTTCTGTCCGCCTTTGTATGAGGCTGCAGGGGAAGATGGTGGCTTCATTCGAAGCAGTTCCCTATGCACAGTTCCAAGCAGAACTGTTGCAACACAGTATTCTGTTGACCTGGAACAGGAAGGTGCAGGCATTAAACTTTCCAATGCACCTATCGCATGCAATGCGTCAGAGCCTCAGTTGATGGCTCATACCCGAAAACCTACAGAAGGGGAAATCCTTCCTACCGGTTGCCTGGGATCCTCTTGCAGGCAGGACGGATGCGTTGGTGATTCCGTGGCATCGGCTCTCACCGATTTATGCATTCCCTCCCATTCTGCTACTGCCACGGCTCCTTCGCAGACTCAGGCAAGAAGGGAAGTCGGCACTTCTGGTGGCCCCCGTTTGGCCCAGAAGAACCTGATAAGCAGAAATAGCAGGGATGATGGTGGGTTCCTGGTAGACCCTACCGATACACCCAGACCTGTTAGCTCAAGGTCCGGTGTTGCAGCCTGCCTCTCAAATGCTAGATTTGACGGTTTGGCTATTGAATCCCATGTTCTGAAAAATCGTGGGCTTTCAGGTCCTGTCAGATCTACCTTGATCAATGCAAGGAAGCCAGCTTCCAGAATGATTTATCATAGAGTCTGGAAAGCTTATGTATCCTGGTGTGAATCCAGGGGTTGGCATCCCAGGAAATATGTCATAGGTAGAATTCAGTTTTTTTCTACAATTAGGATTAGAGATGAAGCTGGCCTTGAGTACCATCAAGGGCCAGGTGTCGGCCTTATCAGTGTTGTTTCAACGGCCGCTTGCTTCGCATTCTCTGATCCGAAACTTTATGCAGGGGGTGATGCGTCTTAATCCTCCGGTTAGGGCGCCCCTGAACCCCTGGGACTTGAACTTGGTTCTATCGGTGTTACAAAAACAACCTTTTGAACCAATACGTCAGATTCCTTTGGTCTTACTGACGAGGAAACTAATTTTCCTGGTAGCTATCTCTTCTGCTAGAAGAGTATCAGAAATAGCAGCTCTTTCCTGTAACGAGCCTTACTTGATTATTCACAAGGATAGAGTGGTACTGCGCCCTCATCCTAGTTTTTTTCCGAAGGTGGTTTCAGATTTTCATCTAAACCAAGACATTGTGCTACCTTCCTTTTTTCCAGAACCTTGTTCTTCGGAAGAAAGGTCATTACATTCTTTGGATGTAGTAAGAGCAGTCAAGACCTATCTGGAGGCAACTGCTCAGATTCGCAAGACGGATGTCTTGTTCGTGCTGCCGGAGGGTCCCAATAGAGGACAGGCAGCGTCAAAAGTGACCATTTCTAAATGGATTCGACAGTTGATTTACGGTTTGAAACAGAAGATTCCTCCGTTTCAGATCAAGGCACATTCCACAAGGGCTATTGGTGCTTCTTGGGCAGTGCATCACCGGGCCTCTATGGCTCAGATCTGCAAGGCTGCAACCTGGTCTTCAGTTCATACATTCACCAGATTCTATCAGGTGGATGTAGGAAGGCATGAGGATATCGCCTTTGGGCGTAGTGTGCTGCAGACAGCGGTACAGGGTCCTCAGGTCTGATAGCACCCTACTTGGTTGTGATTCCCCCCCCCTCAGTTGGCATTGCTTTGGGACATCCCATCAGTAATTACTGTGGCTCTGTGTCCCGTGATGTCCGAGAAAAGAAAATAGGATTTTTTATTACAGCTTACCTGTAAAATCCTTTTCTTTCGACGGACATCACGGGACACAGAGATCCCGCCCCTCTTCTAATACACCTATACTGCTTTGCTACAAAACTGAGGTATCCCTGGAAGGGGAGGGGTTATATAGGGGGTTGAACTTCCTGATTAGGGTGTGACCAGTGTCCAATACCTAGTGATACCCTATAACCCATCAGTAATTACTGTGGCTCTGTGTCCCGTGATGTCCGTCGAAAGAAAAGGATTTTACAGGTAAGCTGTAATAAAAAATCCTATTTTTCAATTCAGTACATTGGCAACTGTAGTAATCAGGGTTCTAAGTGCATGACGTTGAAGCCTGATGAAAAATATTTTTCAAACCGGGGATGCAAAGTCTGCTAGTTGTCTGCTAGTGTTTTGATTTTGACATGAATCATGGCCAACCTGATCCTTTTTTTAGTTTCAGTTAAATATAGGCTTCAAGGGGTTGTAAAGGTTCGTATTTCTTCACCTTAATGCATCTCAGCCCCCCATTTTACTTACCTGAACCCTCTAACTTGTCCCACGGGGATGCGCTGTCTCTCTGCTAGGGAGTTCTCGGCTGTTGATTGGCTAGATTGATAGAAGCGCAGCCATTGGCTCCCACTGCTGTCAATCAAATCCAATGACGCGGGGCCGAGTCCTGCATTCGGTGTCTATGGACGCCGAATGCTGGACTCGGGAGCGCGCCTGCAAGGTAACCCCCGGGAGAGCGCTTCTCCAAGGAGGTTATCTGCTGTGGGGAAGAGCCGCAAGAGCCACCGAGGGACCCCAGAAGATGAGGATCGGGGCCACTCTGTGCAAAACGAGCTGCACACTGGAGGTATGACATGTTACATAGTTACATAGTAGGTGAGGTTGAAAAAAGACACAAGTCCATCAAGTCCAACCTATGTGTGTGATTATGTGTCAGTATTTCATTACATATCCCTGTATGTTGCGGTCATTCAGGTGATTATCTAATAGTTTCTTGAAGCTATCAATGCTCCCTGCTGAGACCACCGCCTGTGGAAGGGAATTCCACATCCTTGCCGCTCTTACAGTAAAGAACCCTCTACGTAGTTTAAGTTTAAACCTCTTTTCTTCTAATTGTAATGCGTGGCCACGAGTCTTATTAAACTCTCTTCTGCGAAAAAGTTTTATCCCTATTGTGGGGTCACCAGTACAGTATTTGTAAATTGAAATCATATCCCCTCTCAAGCGTCTCTTCTCCAGAGAGAATAAGTTCAGTGCTTGCAACCTTTCCTCATAACTAAGATCCTCCAGACCCATTATTAGCTTTGTTGCCCTTCTTTGTACTCGCTCCATTTCCAGTACATCCCTCCTGAGGACTGGTGCCCAGAACTGGACAGCATACTCCAGGTGCGGCCGGACCAGAGTCTTGTAGAGCGGGAGAATTATCGTTTTATCTCTGGAGTTGATCCCCCTTTTAATGCATGCCAATATTCTGTTTGCTTTATTAGCAGCAGCTTGGCATTGCATGCCATTGCTGAGCCTATCATCTACTAGGACCCCCAGGTCCTTTTCCATCCTAGATTCCCCCAGAGGTTCTCCCCCCAGTGTATAGATTGCATTCATATTTTTGCCACCCAAATGCATTATTTTACATTTTTCTACATTGAACCTCATTTGCCATGTAGTTGCCAACCCCATTAATTTGCCATGTAGTCGCCCACCCCATTGATTAAATGTTTGTTATTTAAAAAAAAAAAAACATGAACCTTTAGTGTCACTTTAACTTCTTCTAGGCCATAGCTATCGTTTGCTTAAAGGTTTAAATTGTACATTGGGGGGGGGGGGGGTCGTTTATTTATGATAAGGCTGAGTCGGCATAGATGGGATGGTCAAAGAGAATAGTTAATATGTTGAATATTTTGGTCCAGAAGGGATATCATAACTTGTGTCTGTGCAGCCTCAGAAACAGTTGGGAGGGAAGCAAGTCTGGAACAAACCTGTAAATTTAAGCCGGGACTAAATATCATCTGGAGAAGATGTTATATTTGATTTCCAAGGCAGCCACATTGGTGATTTGGTGGATTCCCAGACTTAATCCGAATCATTCTTTCAAGGGTGATGTTGAAGTCAGTTGTTGACTTGGCCATGTAAGAATTTGAGCGAGGAAGCATTTTAGAGATCATGATAAAATACAGGTGCTACTTTTTTAACCCTTAACCTTAAAGGGGTTGTAAACCTATGTGTTTTTTCACCTTAATGCATCCTATGCATTAAGGTGAAAAAACACCTGGCAGTGACTGGCCCCCCCAGCCCCCCTGTTTTACTTACCTGAGCCCTGGAACTTGACCCACGGGGTCGCGCTGTCTCCATGCCCGGGGTTCTCGGCTCTTGATTGGATAGATTAATAGGCTCCGCTGCTGTCAATCAAATCCAATGATGCGGGTGCCGGGGGCAGGGCCGAGTCCTGCATTCAGCCTCTATTCGCCCGCAAGGTAATCCCCCGGGGGAGCGCTTCTCCCATGGGGTTATCTGATGTGGGAAGAAGCTGCGAGAGCTGCCGGGGGACCCCAGCAGAGCAGGTTCGAGGCCAGTCTGTGCAAAACGAGCTGCACAGTGGAGGTAAGTATGATATGTTTGTTATTTAAATTAAAAAAAAAAAACCTTACAATCACTTTAAAAGGCTGAAGCTCCAATTGTTGGTTACTGCAACAGATGCCTACTGTGAAAGTAATTTCTGCTTTTAGCTTGCTATCCTTTTTACAACTACTAATAAACAGCATTTTTGCCCACTTATGATGTTGAAATAAAGAGTTTTTGGGGAGAAGACCAATGCACTGCTAATACCATTTACTAAACTGACACCAGTTGAGACTCATATAGAAAAGCCTTTTGACCAACATTTCTTTAAAAACTTTTAGGGCGCTGCTGATGTTCTATACAAACAAAGATATTTAAAAAAAAATTGACATATTGGGGGTTACTATTTGGGGGTTACTATTACTATAGCGCCGAAAAGTACTGGACGCTATTACATGTAATAGCGACCATTTTAGGCAATTAGGATTTCAACAGGCGAACATGCAAATGAAAAAGAGCACTATCAGCGGAGAACATACGTTAATAAATTTCGGAAATCAGCACTAATTAGCTTTTTCGTTAATATGCAAATGCCATTTTCTACTAAGTTATTATATAGCACTACACTGCAACCATGATCCATGTATGTGAAAGAAACATTTTTATGTGAGATGTGCGCTACCTCGTGTGCATCTATTGATGTATATTGCAATTAGTATTCCTAGTTTTTTTCCTTCTTTTGCTAACGAATGCAGTTATGAATGATTATTACAGAGTAATGTCTGCTATTCTGTAAAGTTACATGTATTGAACATTTAGGTTACCTATTTGTTGTATGTTGTTTTTTTTTGCATGTTTTTTTTATTTTTTTATTAGGTGACTGTAAAGCGGTAATTATTTATGTTCATTCTTTAATCATACTACACTATTATGCAGCTCTCAGTGTACTTAGCACAACGGTATGGCGGTCTGCTCAGATATCTCCACAGCACTCAAGGTATGAGTTCAAATCTCAGCCAACCTTCCATCCACCAGCTGTGTTTTTCAGTGCACAAGCGAAGTAAAATAAACAAACAAAGAAATGTAAACTGCCCGGTAACTAGTGTGTGATGTTTGGAATTACACACCATAATATTATTGAATACTTACATACAATTGCATGCATTTGAAGAGTTAATATAATAGAATCAGCCAAACTAAGCTGAAAGTTCATGTGGCTAATTGGCATTTGCCTATTTTCAGCATATGGTGGTTTGGCTAATTGGCATTCACCTTTTTTCACCAATGCAATCTTTTAGTATCCCTCTGTGGGATTTGAACCCATGAGGCCTTCAAGGCCTGAGTTTTTCAAGGTAGAAGTGCTGACCACTAACCTATTGGGCTTAGCACAATCATACATAGAAAATACATTTAATAGTATTTGATGTTTCTTCTCCCCGAGCTGTCTTCTCCCCGAGCCGTCTCTCCTCCCGCCGCCGTCTTCTCGCGCTGCTGTGTTCTTGCACGCCTGATAACCCGCTAATAAAAAAAAAGCCACTTTTCTTCTGTGTTGGTCTTCCATGGCAATCTGATGACGTCACCCGGAGAGCCCGCCCCATGGCTATGTAAGAGATGCCACACAGCGTGTGACAACACAGCGGAGGAAGCCACAGAAGAAGAGCCACTTTTTTTTATTAGCGGGTAACCGGTGACATGGAAGAACCCAGCGGATGGAGAAGACAGCGACGGCAGGAGACGACAGCTCAGGGAAGAAAACGGCTCAGAGCTATTTTACAATAAAGGACTTGTCAAAAACCACCTATTTTTTTTTTTACATTTCACTGCTATTTATGGTGAATGGGTAGTGGTACGATGTACCCCATACCCATTCACGTGTGGGGGCAGGATCTGGGGGCCCCCTTGTTAAAGGGGGTTTCCAGATTCTGATAAGCCCCCTGCCCGCAGACCCCAACAACCACTGGCCAGGGCTGTCGGGAAGAGGCCCTTGTCCCTATCTACATGGGTAAAAGGTGCTTTGGGGGGGCCTCAAAGCACCCTCCCCATGTTGAGGGCATGTGGCCTTGTACGGTTCAGGAGGGGGGGTGCTCGCTCATCCGCCCCATCCTGACCTCCAGGCTGCATGCTCAGATAAGGGTCTGGTATGGATTTTGGGGGTGCCAAATTATTTTTTAAATTTTGGTGTGGGGTTCCTCTTGAAGTCCATACCAGAGCCGAATGGCCTGGTATGTACTGGGGGGGGACCCTACAATATTTTCTTCCTTGATTTTTGGAATTCTGCACCATAATATTATTGAATAATTACATACCATAGCTTTCTTTTGGTGGTGTTTGATCACCTCTGCGGTATTTATTTTTTGTGAAATAAACTAAAAAAGACCACAATTTTTGAAAAAAAAAAAAGGTTTTCTTCATTTTGGTTATAAAATTTTGTTTTCTCCTTCACTGCTGGGCACTGATGAGGCGGCACTGATGGGTTGGCACTGATGGGCACTGATATGTAGAACTGATGGACACTGTGAGGGGCACTAATATGTAGCACTGATGGGCACCAATAGGCAGCACTGATGGACACTGATAGGCGGCACTGATAGGTGGCACTGATGGGCACAGACAGGCAGCTGTGATGGGCACTGACAGGCGGCACTGGTTGGCACTAACAGGTGGCACTGATGGGCAGCACTGATTATGAGGTACTGATGAGGTACTGGCAGGTTTTATTGCTGGGCACTGATTGGCACTGTGATGGGCACTGAAAGGCACTGTGGTGGGAACTAATTGGCACCGATCTGGGCACTGCCGTCCTTTTTTTTTATGGGGCACTGACTGGCAGCTTATGGGCACTGACTGGCAACTGTGGTGGCACATCTGATGGGGCTGTGCTGATAATCAAAGTGCTGATTATGAGCACAGACCCCCCCCCTCTGACAGGGAGAGCTGCCGATTGGCTCTCCCTGTCAGCACGAACCGAAGAATGACGTTTACCGGGACTTCCTGGTTCACGCCATGATCAGCTGTAGTTGGTCACATGGTAAGGAGCCTCCGTCAGAAACTCCATACCACGATCAGAGATGCAGTGTGTCAGACTGACACACAGCACCACTGATCGCCGCGCTGCGCGCCCCCCATAGGCGCGCTGGCAGTTTATCCTGCTGGACATCATATGACGCTCAGTCAGGATAACTGAACCACTTCCTGGCCGTCCATCTGCTGTAGGCCGGGCGGGAAGTGGTTAAGGAGGCGTGTTAGGGGGTGTGTCTTATGCCTATATACTTTTGCTAATAGGTGTCCCTCATTCCCATCTCAAAAAGTTGGGAAGTAAGAAATCGCCCCCTGAAGTCACCCAAAGTAGTGTAGGAACTACTTTTGGGAATCGGTGCGGCGTCGCACCAATTCGGACAGTTCCATTGTGGTCAATAGGTGCCGATTTGGCGTGCAATTTGACATGTCAATTCAGAGCTATGTGAACATGGGTGAAGTTGCATAGATATGAATGGAAATCATGAGGGGCAACTTTTCATGCGACTCTGAAGTCCAAAGCTGCATGAAAAGTCACCCAAGTGTGAAAGTAACCTAATGAGATTAATTGATAACAGCTTTGAATTAGTCCCCATTTGCACTTGTGCGACCTTATAATTGTACAGCTTTGCCGTGACTTGAAGCAATGCCTGTGTAATCTTGTGGTGTATGGACCTCAAATTGCATCCAAGTCAAACTAAGGTAGTGCAGGGACGAATTTGCCCCCCTTTCAGGATGCACAAGTGACAATAGGGCCAAATTCAAAGGTGTTATCCATGAATCTCATTCACACTGCGGCAACCTGAAAGTCACACTATTTTGCTGCCACTTTGCCGCTGTAACTTGGCCCCAACTTCTGGGAATGCCTGTGTAATATAGCGACCTCAAGGCACATGGAAGTCACACCAAAGTAGCACAGAGACTACTTTGAAGTTGGTGTGACTTGAAGTAGCACAGATATGAATGGTTATCGTTGAGAATCTTGTGGTACACAACTTGTCATACAACTTGGAGGTCCAAACTTGCTGGAAAAGTTGCCCAAGTGTGAAACAAGCCATATATATATATATTTTAATAAAAGAAGCTCTCATTTATATTTGCAAAGTACTTACTGACTCAGCAGAACAAATGCAGGAAGTGATGTGTGCACATGGGCCAGAAGCAAATGTGTGGTGATGCCAAATAAATCAATGAACCACACTCACACCAAATCTAACTACCACATCGAGTAAGCACAAGTACATATCCTACACTTACCCGGAAAATGGGCAGCACCTACACCTTTGCTAAAGAGCGACCTTGCCATGTCCACCTAGATGGAGATCCTGACTAGCACAGGAACTTCTGGGCAATTACAATGGCTCATTTCCGGGTCAGAAGGTGAAACCACACTCTTTTGATCGCAGCTGCAAATATTTGATCGCAACCACGATTAGAATTTTTTATTTTCGTTTATTTGCAGATATGCAAATCTATATTTCTACATATAACGATATTTGAAGGCAAATTTAAAGTGAATGTAAACCCGAAATTTTTTTTTCTTATATCATACTGTAGAGTATAAGATTTCCTATCATTTGAGCACAGTCTTGCCACACAGAGTTAATCCAGCTCTGAGCAATCCCCTTTTATTGTTCAGTGAGAAAAATCTTGACAAACTGAGAAAAACTTTGTCAAATACTCCCCCTTGCTGTGAGTGACAGCCTAAGACACAGGCATTATTTTTAATTCCCTCCCTCACTCCTTTCTTCAGTAGCTCTGCAAGGATTGGCTGTTCCACACCGCAGCATGATTTGGCAGGCAGAAGTCATGTGGTTACTTTCCTGTCTTTTCACTGGATGTTGGAGATCATAGCAGAAGTTCAGCAGAAGTTCAGTGTTAGAAATACACAGGAGAAAATGCATATTGACAAGGGGAGTGTAGAGGTGGGCGGGGAGTCTACTGACATCACGACTCCACCCACCGAGCTCCAGACAACAGACCCACCCACAGAATATGCAGTTTTTCTGGTCTAATAACAGACAGAGGGGAGACATTTGACAGGTAAAGATACATGCAGGAGGCGTGTATATCCTTATAGATAACCCCCATGGCAGTAGTTTAGAAAGGATGACATTGGGTTTACATCCACTTTAAGGGAGTTTGATAAGAAATGGTGTCCCTGGGATTGCAGCAGGTGAATTACAAAAGACAAAGGCCCAGTTTGAGACCTGGTTCACACTGACAGCGGGAGGAAATCGTGCAAGTTCAGCTAAACTCACATGATTTCATTCCCGACTTCGGGGGGAATTTCAGAGACATCTGTGCAGGTTTCTGCACAGATGTCAATGGAAAACACACCCCGAAGTCACCAAACGTAGTCAAATCACACCAATGTGAACCAGGACTGACACATACAACACTTCCTATCCACCAGCTGAATTCATTACCTGCAATTCTCCACAGCTGGTATATACAAAGACTCCACCTCAACACCTTTATCATTTACTTGCAGGTGTGTTGAAGAAATTAAGTTTTTTGGTGCACAATTAAATCCTATAATTTTTATGGGTATAAATAAGATATTGCACTTCCCCAAACCCCCCCCCCCCCCCCCCCCCCCACAAAACGAATTAAAAAGACGAAAGAAAAGAGAAGAACAACAGACAAGCTCAATAATGTACTTTTATTTTGCCAGCAGAAACTAAATTATGTACATTCATTTACTAGCATAAAAAAAAAAATATTACACCGTATATATGGTGCTATATTTATCAAAACAGTTAGCAATTGGGTTTTAAGGGCCCTGCTCATGGGAGCTTACAATCTAAAATTTGACTAAACCTTAGAGTGGACACAGCTTTACTTTCAGTGTATAACATTTCATACTACAATTCACCCACATCACATTTTTGGATGCAAGATTATAGAAACATACTTAAGTCATTATTCTTACAAAGCATTCCAACATAATGTTAAAAAAGGCACATATTCAAACACCCACCACCACCCCACAATCCACACACACACATATACATTGGTGACCACGTTCTGCTGGAAGCTGCATTTCTGTGTACATGATTAAGCAATGAGAGAGAAAGAGAAAGAGTAGAAGGTCAGCACATGCTCCCAAACCATGTTTGCACGGTCAGACAGGAACAATACACACACAACATTGACATCATGGCCACATAAACCCACATTTGATGGAAAGAATGCACAAGAATTTCAGCAAACAAACAGCCCTAGTTGGGCGTTTATCATTCTGCACAATATCATTCCTTCTTCCACCCCACAAATCACAGCAAAAAACCTGGCCTTCTCAGGCCAAACAAACCTCCCCTACTGCAGCCCTTTATATAAGGTAGGTTGTATTGTTGGCACACTGACACACGCCCAATAGAAGTACACGCCCACCACTATCTTTCAATCTGTCTCTTCATGTATGTCTAAAGTGATTGCACCTGATGAGCAGAAACACATAATACTATTTGCAACTTAGTTAGCCCTTGGCTATGTGTATCAAATCTCCAACTACAGGACAAAGATCAAAGTCCATTTGCATCCACATAAACAAAGCAACAGTTTTCTAAGCATATGTACCTGTGCAGTGTAAACCCTACAATTGTAAATGTCCAAGTCCCTGGGTATGATTAGTGCTAACAAACATTACCATCAATCCCTGGCTGCAATGAGCTTCTAATCTAAAGTCCAAAACTATCTTTCTTACATTAGAGACTATTTTGACAGGAGACAAATAAAGTGCCAAAATGTTGAGAAACCCACACATAGAGAAAATGTAAACTTTAACACAAACATTAGCATGTTGGGGAATTGATCAGCAACCCCAGTGCTACTAGACAGAATTGCTACCCACTTAGCCAGTGGGCAGCCTCACCCATGTACTCTGCATCTCTGTGGTGTGAACCAGCCCTAAGTCCAAAGCCATGCTCAGTGTCACAAGCCACACACAATATATTGTGCTAAGTATTGGGACGCCTGCCTTTATACACACATGAACTGTAATGGCATCCCAGTCTTAGCCCGTAGGGTTCAAAATTCATTTGGCCCACCCTTTGCAGCTATAACAGCTTCAACTCTTCTGGGAAGGCTGTCCACAAGGTTTAGGAGTGTGTCTTTGGGAATGATTGACCATTCTTCCAGAAGTGCATTTGTGAGGTCAGGCACTGATGTTGGATGAGAAGGCCTGGCTTACAGTCTCTGCTCTAATTCATCCCCAAGGTGTTCTGTTGTGTTGAGGTCAGGACAGTCAAGTTCCTCCACCCCAAACTCACTTATCCATGTCTTTATGGACCTTGCTTTGTGCACTGGTCCAAATCATTTGGTGGAGGGTGGATTATGATGTGGGGTTGTTTTTCAGGGATTGGGCTTGGCCTCTTAGTTCCAGTGAAGGGAACACTTAAGGCATCAGCATGCCAACACATTTTGGACAATTTCATGCTCCCAACTTTGTGGGAACAGTTTGGGGATGGCCCCTTCCTGTTCCAAAATTACTGCACACCAGTGCACACAGCAAGGTCCATGAAGACATGGATGAGGGAGTTTGGGGTGGAGGAACTTGACTGGCCTGCACAGAGTCCTAACATCAACCCGATAGAACACCTTTTGGCTGAATTAGAGCAGAGACTGCGAGCCAGGCCTTCTCATCCAACCTCAGTGCCTGGCCTCACAAATGCGCTTCTGGAAGGATGGTCAAATATTCCCATAGACACACTAAACTTAGTGGACAGCCTTCCCAGAAGCTGTTATAGCTGCAAAGGGTGGGCCAAATCAAATTTTAACCCTACGGACTAAGGCTGTGCTGCCATTAAAGTTCATGTGTGTGTAAAGGCAGGTGTCCCAATACTTTTGGCTAGATAGTGTATCTTGCAAGATTTACAATGGTGGTGGAACCCTCCTACACATAAATACTACATTTAGACATAGTTTTAGGACCTGAGTCAGGAGTTATGTTTAACATAGGGAGATGAGACAACTTCTCTACATGAATCAGCATATTTGGGATTCAAACCCAGACCCTTAGCGATGCTAAGCAGAAGTTCAAACCTCTAAGCCACAGAGCTGCCACATGTGGAAACCTCCTACACATAAATACACATATACTGCATTTCTTTGGACAAATAGGTGGTGGAATTACATTACTCAAGAGTTACTCTTCTTGATTTATTCTGTGATATTTGGTGGTTCTTGGTGGGTGAGTGTAGAATAGTGATGTTACCCTGTAATTTTTGGGAATTACATTTTGATTTCTGATGTTGGTACACATATCACATTTTTTTGGGCTCAAATTATGATTATTTGGATATAATAAAAAAAAACACACAAAATAGTGACTCATTTCAAATTTGCATCAGCAATGGTATTGTTTGTGGTTTGTAAAGACACCTATGTCAGTTTGGGTAAAGATTTTTGTGAGATGAAGAGTACATGTGAAAGTGACAGAGAAAAATATATTTTACCAAAACATTCCACATTCTAGTTAGTAGCATTCCTAAAAACAAAATAGTTGAAGTAGAAGCAACATTGTTGCAAAGGAAAAAAAATTTCAGAGAAAAATACATTTCATCTCAACTTTAAAAGTATCTATTTGAGGAATTTACTATTGTACCATTAGAATCAATGGCTGAAACTTGCATTGGACTATTTAGTGCTGATTTTCACTCTCAAAAACGCATTTTAGTCCAGCGCTAATTTTGGTATTTACTATAGCGCTCTGTGAAAAAGCCATTGGAGTTAAAATGAGAGCTATTTGAAGGTCTGAGCATGCTCAGTTGTGTTGGCACCTAGTTGTACAAAAATGGGGAATTTATCTCTTCTAATGCCGCGTACACACGGTCCTACTTTTCGTCTACAAAAGTCCAACGGACGCTGATGGACTAAAGCTGGCTGGTAATCCGATCGTGTGTGGGCTTCTCCGGACTTTCAACTGACTTTTTTAGCCTCAAATCCGACGTACTTTAGATTTGAAACATGTTTTAAAACTTTACTTCGTAACTACGACGGACCCCGAAATCCGCTCGTCTGTGTGCTAGTCCGACGGACAAAAAGCCACGCTAGGGCACCTATTGGCTACTGGCTATGAACTTCCTTATTTTAGTCCGGTGTACGTCATCACGTACGAATCCGTTAGACTTTTGTGTGGTCGTGTGTAGGCAAGTCCGTTCGTTAGAAAGTAGGCCGCAAGTCCGCCGCAAGTCCACCGAAAGTCTGCCGGAAGTCTGTCGGACAGGCTGTCCGACTTTTGTAGACGAAAAGTACGACCGTGTGTACGCGGCATTAGACTTTTAAAGATATTTCTGTGTAGAAATAATTTTTTCACACAGTTTAAAAGCAGATTATCTTTAACCACTTGCCGACCGCCTCACGCCTATATATGTGAGCAGAATGGCACGGGCAGGCAAAATCACGTACCTGATACGTGATGCCTTCCCGCGGGCGGGGGGTCCGATCGGACCCCCCCCCGGTGCCAGCGGCGGTCGGCTTTGGTCTGGCAGCGATCAAAGATGAGGGGGAGGCCATCCGATCGTGGCCCCCCCCTCGCGATCGCTCCCAGCCAATGAGAAACATCCCCTGCCTCTGTATAGTACACAGAGGCAGAGGATGTGATGTCATCTCTCCTCGGCTCGGGAGTTTCCGTTCCGGGCCGAGGAGAGAAGACATGTGAGTGAGTGCACAACACTACACAACACAGTAGAACATGCCAGGCACACTAAACACCCCGATCCCCCCCCGATCGCCCCCCGATCCCCCCCCAATCACCCCACCCCCTGTCACAAACTGGTTAGTTCGTTTATTTTTTATAGTGTCAGGGCACCCGCCGTTTATTACCGAATAAAGGTTTAGCCCCCTGATCGCCCGGCGGTGATATGCGTCGCCCCAGGCAGCGTCAGATTAGCGCCAGTACCGCTAACACCCACGCACGCAGCATACGCCTCCCTTAGTGGTATAGTATCTGAACGGATCAATATCTGATCCGATCAGATCTATACTAGCGTCCCCAGCAGTTTAGGGTTCCCAAAAACGCGGTGTTAGCGGGATCAGCCCAGATACCTGCTAGCCCAGCCCACCCAAGTGCAGTATCGATCGATCACTGACACTTACAAAACACTAAACGCATAACTGCAGCGTTCGCAGAGTCAGGCCTGATCCCTGCGATCGCTAACAGTTTTTTTGGTAGCGTTTTGGTGAACTGGCAAGCACCAGCCCCAGGCAGCGTCAGGTTAGCGCCAGTACCGCTAACATGCACGCACGCACCGTACACCTCCCTTAGTGGTATAGTATCTGAACGGATCAATATCTGATCCGATCAGATCTATACTGGCGTCCCCAGCAGTTTAGGGTTCCCAAAAACGCAGTGTTAGCGGGATCAGCCCAGATACCTGCTAGCACCTGCGTTTTGCCCCTCCGCCCGGCCCAGCCCAGCCCACCCAAGTGCAGTATCGATCGATCACTGTCACTTACAAAAGACTAAACGCATAACTGCAGCGTTCGCAGAGTCAGGCCTGATCCCTGCGATCACTAACAGTTTTTTTGGTAGCGTTTTGGTGAACTGGCAAGCGCCAGCGGCCTAGTACACCTCGGTCGTAGTCAAACCAGCACTGCAGTAACACTTGGTGACGTGGCGAGTCCCATAAGTGCAGTTCAAGCTGGTGAGGTGGCAAGCACAAGTAGTGTCCCGCTGCCACCAAAAAGACAAACACAGGCCCATCGTGCCCATAATGCCCTTCCTGCTGCATTCGCCAATCCTAATTGGGAACCCACCGCTTCTGCAGCGCCCGTACTTCCCCCATTCACATCCCCAACCAAATACAGTCGGCTGCATGAGAGGCATTTTTATGTCCTCCCGAGTACCCCTACCCAGCGAACCCCCCCAAAAAAGATGTCGTGTCTGCAGCAAGTGCGGATATAGGCGTGACACCCGATATTATTGTCCCTCCTGTCCTGACAATCCTGGTCTTTGCATTGGTGAATGTTTTGAACGCTACCATTCACTAGTTGAGTATTAGCGTAGGGTACAGCATTGCACAGACTAGGCACACTTTCACAGGGTCTCCCAAGATGCCATCGCATTTTGAGAGACCCGAACCTGGAACCGGTTACCGTTATAAAAGTTACAAGTTTGCAAAAAAAACACAAAAAAAAAATAGTTGTCGTTTTATTGTTCTCTCTCTCTCTATTCTCTCTATTGTTCTGCTCTTTTTTTACTGTGTTCTATTCTGCAATGTTTTATTGTTGTTATGTTTTATCATGTTTGCTTTTCAGGTATGCAATTTTTTATACTTTACTGTTTACTGTGCTTTATTGTTAACCATTTTTTGTCTTCAGGTACGCCATTCACGAGTTTGAGTGGTTATACCAGAATGATGCCTGCAGGTTTAGGTATCATCTTGGTATCATTTTTTTCAGCCAGCGGTCGGCTTTCATGTAAAAGCAATCCTAGCGGCTAATTAGCCTCTAGACTGCTTTTACAAGCAGTGGGAGGGAATGCCCCCCCCCACCATCTTCCGTGTTTTTCTCTGGCTCTCCTGTCTCAACAGGGAACCTGAGAAAGCAGCCGGTGATACAGCCAGCCGACCATAGAGGTGATCAGAGACCAGAGTGGCTCCAAACATCTCTATGGCCTAAGAAACCGGAAGCTACGAGCATTTTATGACTTAGATTTCGCCGGATGTAAACAGCGCCATTGGGAAATTGGGGAAGCATTTTATCACACCGATCTTGGTGTGGTCAGATGCTTTGAGGGCAGAGGAGAGATCTAGGGTCTAATAGACCCCAATTTTTTCAAAAAAGAGTACCTGCCACTACCTATTGCTATCATAGGGGATATTTACATTCCCTGAGATAACAATAAAAATGATTTAAAAAAAAAAAATGAAAGGAACAGTTTAAAAATAAGATAAAAAAGCAAAAAAATAATAAAGAGAAAAAAAAAAAAAGCACCCCTGTCCCCCCTGCTCTCACGCTAAGTTGAACGCAAGCGTCGGTCTGGCGTCAAATGTAAACAGCAATTGCACCATGCATGTGAGGTATCACCGCGAAGGTCAGATCGAGGGCAGTATTTTTAGGAGTAGACCTACTCTGTAAATCTAAAGTGGTAACCTGTAAAGGCTTTTAAAGGCTTTTAAAAATGTATTAATTTTGTTGCCACTGCACGTTTGTGCGCAATTTTAAAGCATGTCATGTTTGGTATCCATGTACTCGGCTTAAGATCATCTTTTTTATTCCATCAAACATTTGGGCAATATAGTGTGTTTTAGTGCATTAAAATTTTAAAAAGTGTGTTTTTTCCACAAAAAATGTGTTTGAAAAATCGCTGCGCAAATACCGTGTGAAAAAAAAAATGAAACACCCACCATTTTAATCTGTAGGGCATTTGCTTTAAAAAAATATATAATGTTTGGTGGTTCAAAGTAATTTTCTTGCAAAAAAAAATAACTTTTTCATGTAAACAATAAGTGTCAGAAAGGGCTTTGTCTTCAAGTGGTTAGAAGAGTGGGTGATGTGTGACATAAGCTTCTAAATGTTGTGCATAAAATGCCAGGATAGTTCAAAACCCCCCCAAATGACCCCATTTTGGAAAGTAGACACCCCAAGCTATTTGCTGAGAGGCATGTCGAGTCCATGGAATATTTTATATTGTGACAAAAGTTGCGGGAAAGAGACAAATTTTTTTTTAATTTTTTTTTTTGCACAAAGTTGTCACTAAATGATATATTGCTCAAACATGCCATGGGAATATGTGAAATTACACCCCAAAATACATTCTGCTGCTTCTCCTGAGTATGGGGATACCACATGTGTGAGACTTTTTGAGAGCCTAGCCGCGCACGGGACCCCGAAAACCAAGCACCGCCTTCAGGCTTTCTAAGGGCGTAAATTTTTGATTTCATTCTTTACTGCCTATCACAGTTTCGGAGGCCATGGAATGCCCAGGTGGCACAAACCCCCCCCCCAAATGACCCCATTTTGGAAAGTAGACACCCCAAGCTATTTTCTGAGAGGTATAGTGAATATTTTGCAGACCTCACTTTTTGTCACAAAGTTTTGAAAATTGAAAAAAGAAAAAAAAAAAATTTCTGGTCTTTCTTCATTTTCAAAAACAAATGAGAGCTGCAAAATACTCACCATGCCTCTCAGCAAATAGCTTGGGGTGTCTACTTTCCAAAATGGGGTCATTTGGGGGTGTTTTGTGCCATCTTGGCATTTTATGGCCTTCAAAACTGTGATAGGTAGTGAGGAGTGAAATCAAAAATTTATGCCCTTAGAAATCCTGAAGGCGGTGCTTGGTTTTCGGGGCCCCATACGCGACTAGGCTCCCAAAAAGTCCCACACATGTGGTATCCCCGTACTCAGGAGAAGCAGCTGAATGTATTTTGGGGTGCAATTCCACATATGCCCATGGCCTGTGTGAGCAATATATCATTTAGTTTTTTTTTGTTTTTTTTTGTCATTATTCAATCACTTGGGACAAAAAAAATAAATATTCAATGGGTTCAACATGCCTCTCAGCAATTTCCTTGGGGTGTCTACTTTCCAAAATGGGGTCATTTGGGGGGGTTTTGTACTGCCCTGCCATTTTAGCACCTCAAGAAATGACATAGGCAGTCATAAATTAAAAGCTGTGTAAATTCCAGAAAATGTACCCTAGTTTGTAGACGCTATAACTTTTGCGCAAACCAATAAATATACGTTTATTGACATTTTTTTTTACCAAAGACATGTGGCCGAATACATTTTGGCCTAAATGTATGACTAAAATTTAGTTTATTGGATTTTTTTTATAACAAAAAGTAGAAAATATCATTTTTTTTCAAAATTTTCGGTCTTTTTCCATTTATAGCGCAAAAAATAAAAACGGCAGAGGTGACCAAATACCATCAAAAGAAAGCTCTATTTGTGGGAAGAAAAGGACGCAAATTTCATTTGGGTACAGCATTGCATGACCGCGCAATTAGCAGTTAAAGCGACGCAGTGCCGAATTGTAAAAAGTGCTCTGGTCAGGAAGGGGGTAAAATCCTCCGGGGCTGAAGTGGTTAAACAATATACCGCATATTTCAGTACCATTTAGGCAATTATATCATGCTCTAAACAATATTTCCATGTGCACTACTCCAGGTTTTATCAAAGTAAGCGTTTGGGTGCTATTTGTTTTCAGGGAGCTATAGTAAATTTGATTTTGGGAGTATTTTTTCACCAGCGCTATAGTGAATCCTATTTAAGCACTAATTTGCGGCAATTAGTGCTAATTAGGACTGGGGTGCTATAGTAAATGACCCCCATAGAGTATTATTATACAGGATTTATATAGTGCCAACAGTTTGCGCAGTGCTTACAGTAAAGTATGCACTGCCATCGGAAGGTGTTCTGAGTCCTAGGAAAGGGATCCTGTAACAGCATGTACAGCATTAAGGGACCTCATAAAGTTGTAATATGAAAGATTTGCATCTTTTCTATATGCCCCTGAAGCTGCATAAATCGGTGGTGTTGAGGGCAATATGGAAAATATGCTGTACACATTTCTTCCATTTTTTTTAAATAGCAACATGTTCGGCAGATATTGACCTTCCCATGCTATTTTGTTGCATTTGGCTGCTGCGGTTGACCTCCAGAGTCCTGAACAAAAAAACAATATTTTTCCTCTATGACTTCAGTGGGGTTTGGATTCAATATTTTCCAAATTCTAAACATTTGCCCTGTTTGGCTAAACTGCCTGCGAATTGCACAGAGGCATATTCGAGCAAAGCTACCACTGACAAAAGGTCAGTAGGATTTTCCACAGGGGTTTTAGAACATCCACCCTTTATCCAGAACTGCAAAAAAAAAAAAATCCTGACTCTGTTGCCATGTTAAAAATGAAACTCCAGGCAGATCAATGTCAATAATTGCAGTTATATATTTTTAAAATTAAGTGTATTTTAAATACAACTATTATAAATATCTGAAATGAACTTGATTTCAACCTCTTGTAGTTTTTTGTATAGCAGCACTTCGACTAGGAGGGAATGGGACAGAGCACAAGGTCAGGTGACTTGATTCAAATCTGCTGTCAAGAAATATTCCAACACAGCCAAGGGATGACATTATTGGCCTGTTACTGCTCTTTCACCATTCATACACAGGCTAGAGCAGGGAAGGTGACCTAGCTGTGTTGCTTAACCACAGCAGAGAAAAGTTGGGTCACCAGGCTTGCTGTACTTTGTAAATCTCAGAACTGGGTGGACAGAACCTGCCAAATCTATCGGCAGATAAGACATAAAACAGAAACTATGTATGTATTTAAAAGTGATTGTAAAGTCAATATTTTTGTTTTTAAAATAAGAGACTTGTTATACTTACCTGCTCTGTACAAACCTCCTCTTCTCGGGTCCCACACCAGTGCTCGTGGCTTCCCCTCTTCTCTGTGCACCACCATAGGAAGCTACTTCCTATGGGGGCCCATATGTGGGCTGCGCTGCCTGTGTTCATAGACACAGACAGCATGGCTCGACCTCCACCCACTCCTCGCTGAATTTGACTGACAGCATCGGAAGCCAACGGCTCCCACTGCTGCCTGTCAATCCCTGTGTGAAGAGAGCGAGAGGAGAGAACATTGCAGCCAGGCACAGCACTAGATCGAGTGAGGACTCAAGTTTAAGGGGGGGGGGGGGGTGAGGGGGTGATACTGCTGCCTAAACATTTTTTACTTTAACGCCCCTAGGGAATGCATTAGGATACAAAACGTGTAGGCTTTATAACCACTTTAACTGTGTATTTAGTTTTGCCTGGGGTTACATAGTTAGGTTAAAAAAAGTCCATCTAGTACAACCAATAAAAAAACAAAAAGAAAAAGGAAATACATAGGAAACCCCATATATAGAATCCTATACCCACAGCTGATCCAGAGGAAGTTAAAAAAAATTCCACAAAGAAAGGTCCAATTTGCTCCAGAGGGTGAAAAAAATATTCCTTCCTAAATCCTAAGAAGGCAATCGAATATTCCCTTGTTCAATAATAACCTGTGTTATTACCTATAAATGTTAACCCCTTCCCGATGAGGGTATGCATATATGTGGCCTCATGTAGGTGGGTCTTTATCCGCGAGGCCGCATACATGTGCTACTGTGTTTGTGCTGAAAGCGCACTGCTGTGCGTGTGCCCAGCACAGAGACCCATAAGTTACTATACAGCCTGCCCTTGTGTTATTTCTTTGCTTGAATGGAGAAAAAGATAAATTGTATAATTTTCTCCTTGCTAGAGGAGAATAATGGAATATTGTGTGTAAGGCCCCTTTCACACTGGGCATACTCCGTCAGTTTGTCTACTTATCCCCGCCGAGCAGGCAGATAACTGCTGTGTCTGCTCCGCTTATACAGAGCAGACACAGACACAGCCTGTTCTCCTCTATGGGCGGTTGGATGTAAATGGACCATCTGTCCATTTACACCCGACTATCATCTGATGCACTAGATGGAAGAGGAGGATCCAGATCTGTCTGTTTTTAGCGGATTGAATGTAAGCATTTGTAAACAGACAAATGTTCGTTTACACCTGCCGCTCTATAGAAGAGAATAGAGGGTCCGATCGGGTACACCTGAAAAACAGACAGGTGGAACAAAACGGACCGCTAGTGTGAAAGGGGCCTAAAAAAACCCAAAAATAATAAAAAAATAAGGGTTTGATCTAGGTCAGTGTTAGGGTCGAAGGTCATGCTCAGAGTCAAAGTTAAGGCCAAAATGTGTTTTAGGTAGGAGAATAAAACCGAATGTGCAGCAATGTTTCTGGGCCCTACTACAGGTACAAGCAACAAACCCACATGTGCTATCACTGCAATCATCAGGAGCACTGAATTTGTTTTGGGTTATTCTTTGGTGGTAAGTCATGGTAATAGCAAGAAGTATACAGCTAAATTTCATAAAATTATAATTTTTTTAATATTTTGTGCCAGTTTTCCTTTGATAGCAAAAAAATAAATAAAAAAAAATAGGAAAAATCCATTACTCTTTACCCCCAACCAAATGAATGCCCAATTTGTCCAGAAAAAAACGGAAAATATATAAATGACCTATATGTACTGATATGTACAGTTTTACTAAAACATGTCAAAGTTGCAAAAATGTATTCAGCCGTTTTTTTTTTAAATAATCTACTGAATTCAGCATTATGCCCCGTTTACCTCTGAATCGTGGGCAGAATCGTGCAATTCTGCCACTGATTCTGGAACACACTAAAAACATGCCAAAATGCACACAGTGCACATTTGGGTGCCATTGAGTGTTGACTGTGCAGGCCAAACATACTAATGAAACTGGTGCTTTGTTGCGTGAAAACGCACAAAAATGCACTGCACCCGGGTGCTTGGCTAAGATAGGAGAGATAGAGAAACATTGGCTGCAGCTGCTGCCCTGTGGCACTGAACTAGATAACAGCTATATCAGAAAGAGGAGGGAGCTGCTGAGCATAAAAAGTTCAATAGACTGAGTCAGGAAGCGCTGCACTGTGGCAACTGTAGTCCAGAGGAGAGGGACTCTACTGAAACTAAGAGCTTTTGAATGGCATTTTACAGAGGGAGATCGCCAGGAGGAGTGGAAAGAGCTGCATTTTCTCAGGCTGTTCAAGACACAGCTACCTCTTGCCATCTCTTGTGCACAAACGGTACAACTGGGCCTCAATGCTAGCTGGCTGAAGAGTTTGGACTAAAGTCTGTCCCTTTACAGCGGCTACACAGAGATCTTCACCTATTGCTTCTGCTAAGAGGTACCTCCCAGAGGACATTGCACCATATCTTAGCCATTCTCCTAGAGTGCACTCTAGACTAGTTATAGTGCAATATTTATTGCTGGCTTGGCCGATTCATGAGTTTCTCCCAGTCTAGTGGTACAGAACTCTATTCTATGTTACCTTGGCAGACTGTGTCTGAACCTTCCTTCTGTGTGTTCATTTATGCACAAACAACCATTTATTCGAACCCATACAATTCACTGAGTTCATTTACCACTAAACAGTCTTGTGTCTATTTCCTGGTACTAATTCATAGCCAAGTTAAAGGTATCTATACTTGTGTTCTTATAAATGCTTACAGTAACTTTCATTTAACTTTCATTTAACCAGGTCAGAGGGGCTGAGGTTGTTCTTGGAGTTGAGGTGCACAACAGAGAACCAAAATTAACAAGCGGCTCCTATGGGGGTATTGCTACAGCATTTCCAAAAAAGGGTACAGGAGCTATTTTGGTGCATTTTTGGAACAGAGGGCAGCCCCTTCAAGTGAATAGTGTCACTCCAAAAACGTGCTAAAGAAGCGTGAAAAACTTTATGCTTCTGCATCATTTAGATGTAAACTGAGCCCTAATATCACCTACTTTATACAAAAATGCTTTATAAAAAATAGCAAAACTGAACAGGAATGTCTATTTTAGCTATTACATACCTAATAATAATAATAATGTCATCATGTTATGAATCAGTATCACAGCTGGGCCCCCAGGGGCCCAATAGCAATTGCTACATTTGCCACCCTAATTACCGTGTTGCTGGCTTGCACATTTTCTTTATCCGTAATTTAATCTCCGTAGCTTTGAATAAAGACAACATCAATGCCACCTTTAATTTTACCTAGCATGCAATAGCTTAGCCAGGAGTATCGTGTTCTGCTTTGCGTTCTTCCAATTACTGTAAACATTGCTTGGTTATGCCTCTGCTGTTCCAAGTTTAGATTCAAAGCCTGAAACCCCGTCATTTCTAGGCAGTGAGGTATCCATGTTTTTCCTCAGTACATCAAGCAACAAAAATAGCATACTTGTTGTGTTTAGTTTTAATTAGGGCACGAGCCCAAACTCCAACCATCTACAGCACAAACATACTGCGGGGCCGGTGTGTTCTCCAAAGGCTGTTGGCACCAAGACCGTGAATGATTATTAACAGTGACAAGCACACTTACTACACTGACAAGCACTCGAAAATCAAGGTGATCACTGATTTAAGATGACAATGCTTGTGAAACAGAAGAATGTTGTAAAGAGTGTAATTCCATAGATTATCGTAATTAACAGCAGAGTCTGGCGCCCACTGTGAAATGTATACTATATTTAATTAGGAGTAATTGCAACATTGCACAGATGTGCTTCTATGGTGAGATCCACTGCTCTTCATTTTAGGACATCGAAAAAAGGGTACTTAAAAATGCATATATCTGCCCAAACCAAAATTGTGCTTAAAGCTCAGCTGTGGGCAAATATGCAGCTGGTAGACTTGTTTTGAATCTGTTCAGCCTGTCTTGCAATCCAAGTACCCATGCCCTAGAGTAGAACCAGGTCAGCAACCTCATTTAACTCTTAAACTTTGTCAAGGTTAATTTTTTTGCCTGAAATTTTACCCTAAACTTGGTCCAGACCTCCAGTGACCCAATCCAGAAAACTAGTGACCCAATCCACACAAATTATAAAAGCCCTCAGAAATCTGATGGTTGCAAGGAAGCAACATGTGACAATTTTAGACTTTTAATTTAAAAATATATTTTAATTATATATATATATATATATATATATACACACATATATATATATATATACACACATATATATATACACACACACATATATATATATATACACACATATATATACACACACCTCACAAAAGTGAGTACACCCCTCACATTTTTGTAACTATTTTATTATTTATTATCTTTTCATGTCACTGAAGGAATGACACTTTGCTACAATGTAAAGTAGTGAGTGTACAGCTTGTATAACAGTGTAAATTTACTGTCCCCTCTAAACAACTCAACACGCAGCCATTAATGTCTAAACCGCTGGCAACAAAAGTGAGTACACCCCTAAGTGAAAATGTCTAAATTGGGCCCAATTAGCCATTTTCCCTCCCCAGTGTCATGTGACTCGTTAGTGTTACAAGGTCTCAGGTGTGAATGGGGACCAGGTGTGTTGAATTTGGTGTTATCACTCTCTCATACTGGTCATTGGAAGGTCAACATGGCACCTCATGGCAAAGAACTCTGAGGATCTGAAAAAAGAATTGCTGCTCTACATGAAGATGGCCTAGGCTGTAAGAAGATTGCCAAGATCCCCAAGTAAAACATGACTTGGTACTTGGCGGAGAAACCCTTGCTGCAAGCACAGAGCTAAGACATTTCTTGTAGTTGGTGACCAGGTTTGCACACATCTCAGGAGGGATTTTGGTCCACTCTTCTTTACAGGTCTTCGCTAAATCTTTAGATTTCTTGGCTGTCGCTTGGCAACTTGAAGTTTTAGGTCCCTTCATAAATTTTCTATATTTTCCTTTGTTGGTGGTATGTTTTATGTCATTGTCACGCTGGAAGACCCATCCACGACCCATCTTCAGTGTTCTGGCTGAGGGAAGAAGGTTCTTATCCAAGATTTTACATTACAAGGCCCCGTCCACTGGCCCATCAATGTGGCAAAGTCAGCCTTTAGCAGAGAAACTGCCCCAAAGCATAATGTTTCCACCTCCGTGCTTGATGGTAGGGATGGTATCCTTAGGGTCATGTTCAGCATTTTTCTTCCTTCAAACACGGCAAGTCGAGTTAAAGGGGAAGCCCACCCTAACACTGAAATCACAACATCTACAGGCATCCACGATCTAAGACTAACCTATCTAGCCCTGTAAAGAAAAAAATCGCTATACGTACATTTTTTGAAGCCGCTCCGGTCTGGTCTCCAGCAGTGGAAGCTCTGCAGAGGACATGGCCGACAACAGCTGTGAAATCAATGGGAAGTGACGTCACTCATAAAGTTACTATGGGGCTTCCATTTTCGGCTGCCTCCTCTGCACCCGCCTCCACAGCGAAGCCGTCGCTGACAGCTCAGCATGGGACCAGACTGGAGTGGCTTTAGAAAAGGTATGTATACTGATTTATTTTTTACAGGGCTTGATAGGTTAGCCTTAGATCGTGGATGCCTGTAGATGTAGAGAATTTAGTGGACTTCCCTTTTTATGCCAAAGAGCTCAATTTTGGTCTCATCTGACCACAACACTTTTTCCCAATCCTTCTCTGAATCATTTAGTTGTTCATTCGCAGACTTCAGATGGGCCTGTACATGTGCCTTCTTGAGGGGGGGGGGGCTTTGCGGGCGCTGCAGGATTTCAATCCATGGGGGCGTATCGTGTTACCAATGGTTTGTTTTGTGACTGTGGTCCCAGCCACCTTGAGATCATTCACAAGCTACTCCTGTGTAGTTCTAAACTGATCCCTAGCTTTTCTCATGATCATCCTTACCCCATGAGGCAAAATCTTGCATGGAGCTACAGAGTGAGAGTGATTGATGGTTATGTTGTATTTCTTCCATTTGCGAATAATCGCTCCAACAGTTGTCTCCTTCTCACCAAGCTGCTTGCTGATGGTCTTGTAGCCCATGCCAGCCTTGTGTAGGTCTACACTCCTGTCCCTGAATTCGTTTGGCAGCTCTTTGGTCTTGCCCATGATGACAAGGTTTAGGCTCCATGCACACTGGAGCTCAAAAAAGCTTTTTCTTGACGCCAGATTGCTGGCAGAAAATGCTGGTTGAAAAACTAGCTTTTAACAGCTTTTTGTACTAGCGTTAATGAGCGTTTATTAGCGTTTTTAGCGTTTTTAATAAAATTACACAGAGGACACTCCAAAAATCCCACAATGCATTCCAAACTCCCACAATGTAATGAAAAAATAGAACGCCGAACGCTAATTAACGCGCGTTTATGAGCGTTTATCGGCGTTAGGCTTTTTTTAGCGGTGAAAAACGGCACTTTGAACGCAAATTTCTGGCGTTCAGAAAAAATAGAACGCCGAACGCTAATTAACGCGCGTTTATGAGCGTTTATCGGCGTTAGGCTTTTTTTAGCGGTGAAAAACGGCACTTTGAACGCAAATTTCTGGCGTTCAGAAAAAAGCCCATAAACTCCACTGCTCATTAAAGCTAAAAACCATCCATGTGTGCATGGACACATAGGCTAACATAGAGTGGAGATTATGGGCTTTTAAAAAAAACACCCAAACGCCAATAAACTGCAGTTTATCAGCTCCAGTGTGCATGGAGCCTAAAATGGAAGTAAGAGATTCTGTGGACAGGTGTCTTTTATACACATAACGAGTTGTCATTAGGAGGACCTTCATAAGTTGACAGGACTAATCTGTGTACAACATGAGCACATACTGTAGCCAGTCTGTGGGAGCCAAAATTATTGTTGGTTGGTAGGGGATCAAATACTTATTTTACTCACTGAACTGCAACTCAATTTATAACATTCACATCTTCATATCTTGTGTTTTTTTGTTCCTGTATTTTTGGTTGATATTCTGTCTCTATCATTTAAAATACACCTATGATAAAAATGATAGACCCTTCATTTCTTTGTAAGTGGGCAAACTTACAAAATCTGCAGGGGATATAATAATTTTTTTCCCCACTGTATGTACTGTGTACATATACACATGTATATACCCTGTTTCCCCGAAAATAAGACCTAGCGTGATTGTCAGTGATGGCTGCAATATAAGCCCTACCCCCCAAATAAGCCCTACCCTGTTTTCCCAAAAATAAGCCCTACCCTGAAAATAAGACCTACAAGGACTTTAACTAGGGCTTATTTGGGGGGTAGGTCTTATATTGCAGCCATCACCGACAATCATATCATGCTAGGTCTTATTTTCGGGGAAACAGGGTATATATATATATATATATATATATATATATATATATATATATATATATATATATATATATATGGGACTAGAAAGTAAGGGTTTGAGGGAAAGGAGAGGAGAGGAGACAGAGGATGGAAATCAAAAATAAAACAAAACAGATCCCCTTCACTACTAACGTTCATGCATTTAATACAAAGATATTTGGCATAATTAAAAAGAAATGCTTTTCCCTGATATTTGGAAATTTCAAAGACTACCTTTGCAAGCTTTTAAAATAAATCAGTTTACATGATATCTTACTGAAGTCTGAATTAGGGTTGCCTCCATTTCTTTAACCGGTTCCCGACCGGCTTACGTTTTTTTACGGGGGCAGAATGGCACCCCTGTGCGAAACCCCGTACCTGTACGGGGTTCCCTTTAAGAGCCGCCAGAGGGCGCACCGCCGGAGGCACGCACGCCCGCTGCATGGCGGGGGACCCGATGCATGTGGCTGGGGGTTGTGATTGCCGCCGGCCACGTGCGATTGCGTGCACGAGAGCCAGCATGGGGATTTGTGTGTGTAAACACACAAATCCTGTCCTTTCAGGGGAGAGGAGACATATTGTTTGTTGCTAGTAAGCAGGAACAACGATATGTCTCCTCCCCTAGTCAGTCCTATCCCCATACAGTTAGAACACACATTTAACCCCTTGATCGCCCCCTAGTGTTAACCCCTTCCCTAGCAGTGACATTTACACAGTAATCAGTGCATATTTATAGCACTGATTGCTGTATAAATATCAATGGTCCCAAAAATGTGTCAAAAGTGTTTGATCTCTCCGTCCCAATACCGCTAAAAATCGCAGATCACCGCCATTACTAGTAAAACAATTAAAATAAATGTCATAAAAATGCCATAAATCTTTCCCATAGTTTGTAGACGCTATAACTTTTGCGCAAACCAAGCATTATACGCTTATTGCGATTTTTTTTTACCAAAAATATGTCAAAGAATATATATTGGCCTAAACTGATGAAGAAATTTCTTTTTTGTCAACCGCTTGCCACGCCGCCGACAGTCAGGCGGCGCGGCTCTCATTCTGGGAGGGCGTCATATGATGCCCTCGCCTTCTCGGCGCACCAGGGGGCGCGTGCACCCGCCGAGTCCCTGGGGACCCAATACGTGTGCCCGGCGGCCGCGATGTCTGCCGAGCACCCGCGATTGGCCGGTAACAGAGCGGGACCGTGGATCTGTGTGTGTAAACACACAGATCCAGGTCCTGTCAGGGGAGAGGAGACCGATGGTATGTTCTCAATACAGAGGAACACCGATCGGTCTCCTCCCCTTGTGAGTCCCCTCCCCCTACAGTTAGAATCACTCCCTAGGAAACATAATAAACCCCTCGATCACCACCTAGTGTTAACCCCTTCCCTGTCAGTCACATTTATACAGTAATCAATGCATTTTTATAGCACAGGTCACTGTATAAATGTCAATGGTCCCAAAAATGTGTCAAAAGTGTCCGATATGTCCGCCGCAATATCACAGATCGCCGCCATTACTAGTAAAAAAAAAAAAAAAAAAAAAATAATAATAATAAAAATGCCATAAATCTTTCCCCTATTTAGTAGATGCTAAAACTTTTGCTCAAACCAATCAATATACGCTTATTGGGATTTTTTTTACCAAAAATATGTAGAAGAATTCATATCGGCCTAAACTGAGGAAAAAATTAGTTTTTTAAAAAAAATTGGATATTTATTATAGCAAAAAGTAAAAAATATTGTGTTTTTTTTAACTTTCCACTCTTCTTTTGTTTATAGCGCAAAAAATAAAAACCGCAGAGGTGATCAAATACCACCAAAAGAAAGCTCAATTTGTGGGGAAAAAAATGATAACAATTTCATATGGGTACAGTGTTGTATGACCGCGCAATTGTCATTCAAATTGTGACAGCGCTGAAAGCTGAAAAATGGCCTGGGCAGGAAGGGGGTGAAAGCACACGGTATTGAGGTGGTTAAAAACATATTTGGGGATATTTATTATAGCAAAAAGTAAAAATATTGTTTTTCTTTTCAAAATTGTCTCTCTTTTTGTTTATAATGCAAAAAATAAAAACCGCAGAGGTGATCAAAGAGCACCAAAAGAAAGCTCTATTTGTGGGAAAAAAAGGATGCAAATTTCGTACAGCATTGCATGACCGCGCAATTACCAGTTACAGTAAAGCAGCGCAGTGCCAAATTGTAAAAAATTCTAAAACTAAAACAATAGTGTCTGCGCTAGAAAAATCTCATCAAAAAGTGCAACAATAATGAACATAAGCAACATAAATATATAAACAAATAGTCCACTGGAGTGAAAAATACCCCTATGTACTACCCTGTTTCCCCTAAAATAAGACCTAGCGTGATTGTCGGTGATGGCTGTAATATAAGCCCTACCCTCCAAATAAGCCCTACCCTGTTTCCCCTAAAATAAGCCCTACCCTGAAAATAAGACCTACAAAGACTTTAACTAGGGCTTATTTGGGGGGTAGGGCTTATATTGAAGCCATCGCCGACAGTCACACTAGGTCTTATTTTAGGGGAAACAGGGTAGAATATAAAGTGCACAGTGCTAAATAAAATACACAATGTGAGTGATAAGTCAAAAACCTATCACATAAATATCAAAGAAATAAAAGGGGATATAACTCCTGGTGAATAAAAATAAAGTCCAAGACAGTGTATATCCAGAGATATAAAAGTGCCCAGAAGAAACATAGTCCGAAGATTTAGTGAAATTCACATATCCTTCCTTCCAAACGTGTATCACCAAGAAACATGCTGTAGTGTCTTCCAGCCACCCCCACAGGTGTATATGCTCACCTTCCTGTGTGTGACACAGCGATTAAACTATGTCAAACAAAGCCTTGGAGCCACTCCTGTGCTCATTTGGAATCAGCTGTGCAGACCTCCAATGCTCTCAAACGAAGGTAATGTATGCAAGAGAAAAAAACTCCATAGCGCAATATTGCAAGATGTAATAAAAGGATTTTAATAAAATAATACTCTCCCCTTGATGGGGTACTCACATGCTATGGGTGCGTGAGTGCACCATCCTTAACAGACAATAAACGGTCAATCTCGCGGTGTGGCGTGTGATGCGGTATGTGTAACGAAACTCTCCTTCTCTCTCTCTGCTGACAGCTCCGTCCAGGCCCCTCCCCTACGCGTGTTCGGCACCGGGACCACGTGCCTTCATCAGGGGGAATCTGATTGGACGGGAGCTCCAGAGTAAATTTATAGCTACGGCGGCCATTTTGCCTAAGACCGCGGACACTATTGTTCATAGGCTACAGTTGCGTCCATAGCGGCCATTTTCCCTTGGACCATGGATCAAGCTAAGGTAAGCCAGGTCAATCATGGCAGCCATTTTGCCTAGGACCACAAATATAAGTATAACCCCTAGTAGAATGTAGAGGTAGCCCCTACAGCCATTTTCCCTAAGGCTACAGACATGCTAAACCGTAAGGTGTGCACTAATGATGATACGACCGCGCAATAAGCGATCCAATAAAGCATTGTGCAGATGTTTAAATAATTGCTTTAAAATGAATAAGTTATTTAAATGATTATGTACAGGACGGAGCGGTCTAGCAAAGAGAGCATCGCCACGCACCCCACACGCTCAGATAACCACAAATATTTATATAACACAAAATATCCTATCTAATATGTAAAAAATCAAGCATAAAAATTGTGTATATATTCGATAACCCCGGGAATAGATCGATAGAATTAAAAAAAAAAAAAAAATACCAATTAAAATTAAAATATTAATTAAAATATTAAATGAAATAAAACTACACTTTATTATAGGAATATTAATATTAAAATGTGTGTATACTAAGCATGTCTACGAACATATTAATAAAATCACTGTGGAGAGATAATTGAACTATCAAGAGGAATAAAACACCATCATAAGTATATGATCTATAATAAATGCCCCAACTCAACTCAAAGAAACAAGGAAACAGAAGTAATAAAAGAATATACCACCAAAGTCAACAATATCAATAATTACTAAGGAAACATCTCAAATCAAATTCTCTATTCAATCCCCCAGGGACCAAAGATCCAAGCTGGTGTATCCACCAGGATTCCCTTTTACTTATCTCTCTGACAAAATTGGAACCCCTCCAGTGGCGTTTGGGTGCCTCAATTCCCCAAAACTTCATGCCAATGGTACTTTGGTTGTGTACCCTCTTAAAGTGCACATATAACCCATGTTTATCGGACCCATTGCGTATGTGCCTCACATGTTCTTCCATGCGATCTTTGAGAGCCCTAGTGGTGCGCCCCACATACACCAGGTCGCATGGGCACTTCAAGGCATAGACCACCCCTACTGTGTCACATGATATGAAATCCCTAATCTTATACGATAAGTTGTTTCTAGGGTTCGAGAATTCCTTTAACCTCCTAGTGTTATCCGGAATCCTTCTACAACTATAACACCTCCCGCAGCTATAGAATCCTTCTAGGTCCAGAAACATTTTAGGTTTTGGAGGGGGTGGGTCTACCACATTATGTATTAGCCTGTCCCGCAAACTGGGAGCTCTCTTAAAAACAAATTTAGGCTTATTCGGGAGAACATCTTTAAGTTGGGTGTCCTGTTTTAACACACTCCAATATTTACATATAATCCTCCTTACTTCATAACTTTGTGCAGAATAATCAAGAACCACATTAATACCCTCATGATTATCATCGTTGGTTACTTTAGTGACATCTTTTAAAAGATCCGCCCTACTCATGCTTCCAATCTTACTTCTTTCCTTCTCCAAAAACTCCTTCTGGTATCCCTTCTCCAAGAACATGGTGCTCAGCCTCTCTGACTGGGTCTCGTAATCCAACATCCTAGTGCAATTTCTTCGCATCCTCATATACTGTCCTCTTGGGATGTTACTTAACCAGGATTTGTAATGGCAACTTGTAACCGGAATGTACGAATTCCGGTCCGTAGTTTTGAAGAAGGATCTGGTAATGATACCCTCACTGGTATTGAAAATCTCTAGATCCAAAAAATGTATACTCTCTGTACTCACATTCCAGGTGAGGGAGATGTTGCGATCATTGACATTCATGGAGTTCAGTAACCCCATCAGACCTTCCATATCCCCTCTCCAAATGATTAAAAGATCGTCTATAAATCTCTTGTATAGTAAGATATCTCCATTATCATCCCTTAGATTCTCCTCTTCCTCCCATTTAGCCATGTAGAGATTTGCTACACTAGGGGCGAATTTGGCGCCCATCGCGACGCCTTTCTTCTGTAAGTAGATCTTGTTGTCATACCAGAAAAAGTTGTTCCGTAAACAGAAGTCCAAACATTTCAAAAGAAAAAACGTAAAATCCTCATCAATTGAGTCTTCCTTGTCCAAGGCCCACTTAACAGCATTCAGGGCGCCCTCATGATCGATGTTAGTGTACAATGAGGCTACATCTCCTGTAGCCATAATCATATCCTTATGTGCAGTACACCCACCAAGCAGCTGCAGAGTGTGCTTGGTGTCTTTAAGATAGGCGCTTGTTTTCTTCACTAACGGCTGTAGATGGATATCTATGTACTCTCCTAATCTGGAGGTAAGAGATCCGATACCACTCACTATCGGTCTCCCGGGTGGATTTAAGCTGTCCTTGTGGATCTTAGGTAAGTAGTAGATTACAGGCATTTTACTGACCATAGGGATTAAGTACTTGGCTTCGTGCCTGTTCAGAAAGCCTTCATCAGTTCCAAACTTAATAATGTCCTCCAATACACCTTTACAGGATTTGGAAGGGTTACCATCAAGGGGTTGGTACGTATCAGTGTCGCTCAGTATCCTTCCCATCTCATCTTTATACTGTTGTAGTGAGAGGACGACGACCCCTCCCCCTTTGTCCGCTGGTCTAATCACTATGTCCTTTCTATTTTCCAGTGAATCCATTCCTCTTTTTAAATCTCTCTGCTCATATACCTTCTTAACTGGTAACTGTTCTAACTCAGAGGTGACCAATTTTTTGAATAAATCGACATATTTATTGTTGGATATATAGGGGTTGAACACTGAGTTGTTCCTTAAGCTAGTGAACCTGTGGTTAGTGACAGCCCTCTCAACAGGGTTGAGGGCATAATATTTTTTAATGTTGAGTTTCCTAACCAATTTCTGTACACCGACGTAGGTATCGAATTTATTAAGCCCTTTTTTCGGGGCATATTTAATTCCCTTATCCAGAACTAATAGTTCCTCTCTTGATAGTTCCACTCCACTCAAATTAAAGATTCCCTGTCCTAATCTTCCCGCCTTCTTTTTCTGTTGTACTCTTCGTCCAGCTCTCCCTCCTCTCTTCCTGGATTTCGTGCTTCTCGGACGGGTCCTCCCCTGGTCCCCCCTAAAAAAGATTCATCCAGGAAGTTGTCATTGTCACTCAAAGGTTGGAAGCTGTTGGTTACAGGTACTCCATAGTGGTCCTGTTGATGTTTTTCGTATCTGACTCTCTGTGGTTTGGGGGAATAGTAAACTCCACCTCTACGTGTATCTTCTCTTGCATATGTGGGGTACCCTCTAAAGGGAGGTTGGTACGGCAAGGGGCCCCTGTAAGGTGCACGATTTCCTCTCTGGGGTGTATTCTGCTGATTCCCGTAACTCCTATATTGGTGGTATGGAGTACTGTGTTGGTATCCATATTGCCTTTGATAGCCATATGAGTTCTGTTGGCCACTCCTGTATTGAGGGGCCGGATACGGGGGATAGCCCATATCGTTTTGCTCTCTCTCCTGCTGAGCCCTATAGCCATTATCCTGATAGGTGGAGGCCTCATATCCCCAATTCCCACTATTGGGAGGTGGGCCATTTCTCCCCTCATTATTCGGTCGCCTAGGTGGATTATATTGCGATTTTCTTGGGGGTTGGCGATAAGGTGTGTGGGGTAACGCATCATCCTGACGATGCGGTGGGAACCCTCTATTAAATGGTTTATTGTTCTGTTGTTGTGAATAGGGCTGACCCTGTGGTTGTGGTACCATATTGGTAACTGCCCCCGCTTGTGAATGAGGGTTAACTGCGGTGGTGGACGCCAATGTTGATTGCCAACGAAAGACTTGTTTATTTTGGTAGTCTTCGAAGTCCCTTTGGTACTTCTTCTTCTTTACATTTTTATTTTCTGTGTCTTTCTTCTGCATATTCCTCTGCAGCTCCCCCATAAGTTTGGTGTATTCAGGGTGATTGATGAGGGAGCTGAGTTTATCCCTAATGTCCTTAATTTGGTTCTCCAGAAGATTTAATTTACGCTGTTTTCTCTTCATAAGGAATTCCATAATCTCCCTTCCTTTACCCACAAAAAATGCATACCACTCCTCCACATCATCAACCCCTAGTAAGCCATCGTTAATGGGAACATCCCATCGTAGCTTCCTAGGGACCAGACCATCCTTTAAATATTTCCTCATGGTGGATAGATCCCACCATATATTACTCTTTTTGTCCATACAATGCCCTAATTTCCTAAAAAGCTGCGTAATATCATTCTCATTAGTATTAGTGGTAGAGAAGAGATCCTCCAGATCAATTTCTCTGTTCTCAAAAAAGGCAAAAGGATCCATCAGGCTACTAGCAAGAATATGAAAATCAGGGAAACAAAAATAGTGAGCAACCCTGCAAGCCACTTATGGATAGATGCCTACAAACTGGTGAGTGATTATAAGTGGAGACCAGCTGCAAACACTTAGTCACGTTTCATAATCGTGCAAAGAGATAAAAACTAAAACTAAAACAATAGTGTCTGCGCTAGAAAAATCTCATCAAAAAGTGCAACAATAATGAACATAAGCAACATAAATATATAAACAAATAGTCCACTGGAGTGAAAAATACCCCTATGTACTAGAATATAAAGTGCACAGTGCTAAATAAAATACACAATGTGAGTGATAAGTCAAAAACCTATCACATAAATATCAAAGAAATAAAAGGGGATATAACTCCTGGTGAATAAAAATAAAGTCCAAGACAGTGTATATCCAGAGATATAAAAGTGCCCAGAAGAAACATAGTCCGAAGATTTAGTGAAATTCACATATCCTTCCTTCCAAACGTGTATCACCAAGAAACATGCTGTAGTGTCTTCCAGCCACCCCCACAGGTGTATATGCTCACCTTCCTGTGTGTGACACAGCGATTAAACTATGTCAAACAAAGCCTTGGAGCCACTCCTGTGCTCATTTGGAATCAGCTGTGCAGACCTCCAATGCTCTCAAACGAAGGTAATGTATGCAAGAGAAAAAAACTCCATAGCGCAATATTGCAAGATGTAATAAAAGGATTTTAATAAAATAATACTCTCCCCTTGATGGGGTACTCACATGCTATGGGTGCGTGAGTGCACCATCCTTAACAGACAATAAACGGTCAATCTCGCGGTGTGGCGTGTGATGCGGTATGTGTAACGAAACTCTCCTTCTCTCTCTCTGCTGACAGCTCCGTCCAGGCCCCTCCCCTACGCGTGTTCGGCACCGGGACCACGTGCCTTCATCAGGGGGAATCTGATTGGACGGGAGCTCCAGAGTAAATTTATAGCTACGGCGGCCATTTTGCCTAAGACCGCGGACACTATTGTTCATAGGCTACAGTTGCGTCCATAGCGGCCATTTTCCCTTGGACCATGGATCAAGCTAAGGTAAGCCATGTCAATCATGGCAGCCATTTTGCCTAGGACCACAAATATAAGTATAACCCCTAGTAGAATGTAGAGGTAGCCCCTACAGCCATTTTCCCTAAGGCTACAGACATGCTAAACCGTAAGGTGTGCACTAATGATGATACGACCGCGCAATAAGCGATCCAATAAAGCATTGTGCAGATGTTTAAATAATTGCTTTAAAATGAATAAGTTATTTAAATGATTATGTACAGGACGGAGCGGTCTAGCAAAGAGAGCATCGCCACGCACCCCACACGCTCAGATAACCACAAATATTTATATAACACAAAATATCCTATCTAATATGTAAAAAATCAAGCATAAAAATTGTGTATATATTCGATAACCCCGGGAATAGATCGATAGAATTAAAAAAAAAAAAAAAAAAATACCAATTAAAATTAAAATATTAAATGAAATAAAACTACACTTTATTATAGGAATATTAATATTAAAATGTGTGTATACTAAGCATGTCTACGAACATATTAATACAATCACTGTGGAGAGATAATTGAACTATCAAGAGGAATAAAACACCATCATAAGTATATGATCTATAATAAATGCCCCAACTCAACTCAAAGAAACAAGGAAACAGAAGTAATAAAAGAATATACCACCAAAGTCAACAATATCAATAATTACTAAGGAAACATCTCAAATCAAATTCTCTATTCAATCCCCCAGGGACCAAAGATCCAAGCTGGTGTATCCACCAGGATTCCCTTTTACTTATCTCTCTGACAAAATTGGAACCCCTCCAGTGGCGTTTGGGTGCCTCAATTCCCCAAAACTTCATGCCAATGGTACTTTGGTTGTGTACCCTCTTAAAGTGCACATATAACCCATGTTTATCGGACCCATTGCGTATGTGCCTCACATGTTCTTCCATGCGATCTTTGAGAGCCCTAGTGGTGCGCCCCACATACACCAGGTCGCATGGGCACTTCAAGGCATAGACCACCCCTACTGTGTCACATGATATGAAATCCCTAATCTTATACGATAAGTTGTTTCTAGGGTTCGAGAATTCCTTTAACCTCCTAGTGTTATCCGGAATCCTTCTACAACTATAACACCTCCCGCAGCTATAGAATCCTTCTAGGTCCAGAAACATTTTAGGTTTTGGAGGGGGTGGGTCTACCACATTATGTATTAGCCTGTCCCGCAAACTGGGAGCTCTCTTAAAAACAAATTTAGGCTTATTCGGGAGAACATCTTTAAGTTGGGTGTCCTGTTTTAACACACTCCAATATTTACATATAATCCTCCTTACTTCATAACTTTGTGCAGAATAATCAAGAACCACATTAATACCCTCATGATTATCATCGTTGGTTACTTTAGTGACATCTTTTAAAAGATCCGCCCTACTCATGCTTCCAATCTTACTTCTTTCCTTCTCCAAAAACTCCTTCTGGTATCCCTTCTCCAAGAACATGGTGCTCAGCCTCTCTGACTGGGTCTCGTAATCCAACATCCTAGTGCAATTTCTTCGCATCCTCATATACTGTCCTCTTGGGATGTTACTTAACCAGGATTTGTAATGGCAACTTGTAACCGGAATGTACGAATTCCGGTCCGTAGTTTTGAAGAAGGATCTGGTAATGATACCCTCACTGGTATTGAAAATCTCTAGATCCAAAAAATGTATACTCTCTGTACTCACATTCCAGGTGAGGGAGATGTTGCGATCATTGACATTCATGGAGTTCAGTAACCCCATCAGACCTTCCATATCCCCTCTCCAAATGATTAAAAGATCGTCTATAAATCTCTTGTATAGTAAGATATCTCCATTATCATCCCTTAGATTCTCCTCTTCCTCCCATTTAGCCATGTAGAGATTTGCTACACTAGGGGCGAATTTGGCGCCCATCGCGACGCCTTTCTTCTGTAAGTAGATCTTGTTGTCATACCAGAAAAAGTTGTTCCGTAAACAGAAGTCCAAACATTTCAAAAGAAAAAACGTAAAATCCTCATCAATTGAGTCTTCCTTGTCCAAGGCCCACTTAACAGCATTCAGGGCGCCCTCATGATCGATGTTAGTGTACAATGAGGCTACATCTCCTGTAGCCATAATCATATCCTTATGTGCAGTACACCCACCAAGCAGCTGCAGAGTGTGCTTGGTGTCTTTAAGATAGGCGCTTGTTTTCTTCACTAACGGCTGTAGATGGATATCTATGTACTCTCCTAATCTGGAGGTAAGAGATCCGATACCACTCACTATCGGTCTCCCGGGTGGATTTAAGCTGTCCTTGTGGATCTTAGGTAAGTAGTAGATTACAGGCATTTTACTGACCATAGGGATTAAGTACTTGGCTTCGTGCCTGTTCAGAAAGCCTTCATCAGTTCCAAACTTAATAATGTCCTCCAATACACCTTTACAGGATTTGGAAGGGTTACCATCAAGGGGTTGGTACGTATCAGTGTCGCTCAGTATCCTTCCCATCTCATCTTTATACTGTTGTAGTGAGAGGACGACGACCCCTCCCCCTTTGTCCGCTGGTCTAATCACTATGTCCTTTCTATTTTCCAGTGAATCCATTCCTCTTTTTAAATCTCTCTGCTCATATACCTTCTTAACTGGTAACTGTTCTAACTCAGAGGTGACCAATTTTTTGAATAAATCGACATATTTATTGTTGGATATATAGGGGTTGAACACTGAGTTGTTCCTTAAGCTAGTGAACCTGTGGTTAGTGACAGCCCTCTCAACAGGGTTGAGGGCATAATATTTTTTAATGTTGAGTTTCCTAACCAATTTCTGTACACCGACGTAGGTATCGAATTTATTAAGCCCTTTTTTCGGGGCATATTTAATTCCCTTATCCAGAACTAATAGTTCCTCTCTTGATAGTTCCACTCCACTCAAATTAAAGATTCCCTGTCCTAATCTTCCCGCCTTCTTTTTCTGTTGTACTCTTCGTCCAGCTCTCCCTCCTCTCTTCCTGGATTTCGTGCTTCTCGGACGGGTCCTCCCCTGGTCCCCCCTAAAAAAGATTCATCCAGGAAGTTGTCATTGTCACTCAAAGGTTGGAAGCTGTTGGTTACAGGTACTCCATAGTGGTCCTGTTGATGTTTTTCGTATCTGACTCTCTGTGGTTTGGGGGAATAGTAAACTCCACCTCTACGTGTATCTTCTCTTGCATATGTGGGGTACCCTCTAAAGGGAGGTTGGTACGGCAAGGGGCCCCTGTAAGGTGCACGATTTCCTCTCTGGGGTGTATTCTGCTGATTCCCGTAACTCCTATATTGGTGGTATGGAGTACTGTGTTGGTATCCATATTGCCTTTGATAGCCATATGAGTTCTGTTGGCCACTCCTGTATTGAGGGGCCGGATACGGGGGATAGCCCATATCGTTTTGCTCTCTCTCCTGCTGAGCCCTATAACCATTATCCTGATAGGTGGAGGCCTCATATCCCCAATTCCCACTATTGGGAGGTGGGCCATTTCTCCCCTCATTATTCGGTCGCCTAGGTGGATTATATTGCGATTTTCTTGGGGGTTGGCGATAAGGTGTGTGGGGTAACGCATCATCCTGACGATGCGGTGGGAACCCTCTATTAAATGGTTTATTGTTCTGTTGTTGTGAATAGGGCTGACCCTGTGGTTGTGGTACCATATTGGTAACTGCCCCCGCTTGTGAATGAGGGTTAACTGCGGTGGTGGACGCCAATGTTGATTGCCAACGAAAGACTTGTTTATTTTGGTAGTCTTCGAAGTCCCTTTGGTACTTCTTCTTCTTTACATTTTTATTTTCTGTGTCTTTCTTCTGCATATTCCTCTGCAGCTCCCCCATAAGTTTGGTGTATTCAGGGTGATTGATGAGGGAGCTGAGTTTATCCCTAATGTCCTTAATTTGGTTCTCCAGAAGATTTAATTTACGCTGTTTTCTCTTCATAAGGAATTCCATAATCTCCCTTCCTTTACCCACAAAAAATGCATACCACTCCTCCACATCATCAACCCCTAGTAAGCCATCGTTAATGGGAACATCCCATCGTAGCTTCCTAGGGACCAGACCATCCTTTAAATATTTCCTCATGGTGGATAGATCCCACCATATATTACTCTTTTTGTCCATACAATGCCCTAATTTCCTAAAAAGCTGCGTAATATCATTCTCATTAGTATTAGTGGTAGAGAAGAGATCCTCCAGATCAATTTCTCTGTTCTCAAAAAAGGCAAAAGGATCCATCAGGCTACTAGCAAGAATATGAAAATCAGGGAAACAAAAATAGTGAGCAACCCTGCGAGCCACTTATGGATAGATGCCTACAAACTGGTGAGTGATTATAAGTGGAGACCAGCTGCAAACACTTAGTCACGTTTCATAATCGTGCAAAGAGATAAAAACTAAAACTAAAACAATAGTGTCTGCGCTAGAAAAATCTCATCAAAAAGTGCAACAATAATGAACATAAGCAACATAAATATATAAACAAATAGTCCACTGGAGTGAAAAATACCCCTATGTACTAGAATATAAAGTGCACAGTGCTAAATAAAATACACAATGTGAGTGATAAGTCAAAAACCTATCACATAAATATCAAAGAAATAAAAGGGGATATAACTCCTGGTGAATAAAAATAAAGTCCAAGACAGTGTATATCCAGAGATATAAAAGTGCCCAGAAGAAACATAGTCCGAAGATTTAGTGAAATTCACATATCCTTCCTTCCAAACGTGTATCACCAAGAAACATGCTGTAGTGTCTTCCAGCCACCCCCACAGGTGTATATGCTCACCTTCCTGTGTGTGACACAGCGATTAAACTATGTCAAACAAAGCCTTGGAGCCACTCCTGTGCTCATTTGGAATCAGCTGTGCAGACCTCCAATGCTCTCAAACGAAGGTAATGTATGCAAGAGAAAAAAACTCCATAGCGCAATATTGCAAGATGTAATAAAAGGATTTTAATAAAATAATACTCTCCCCTTGATGGGGTACTCACATGCTATGGGTGCGTGAGTGCACCATCCTTAACAGACAATAAACGGTCAATCTCGCGGTGTGGCGTGTGATGCGGTATGTGTAACGAAACTCTCCTTCTCTCTCTGCTGACAGCTCCGTCCAGGCCCCTCCCCTACGCGTGTTCGGCACCGGGACCACGTGCCTTCATCAGGGGGAATCTGATTGGACGGGAGCTCCAGAGTAAATTTATAGCTACGGCGGCCATTTTGCCTAAGACCGCGGACACTATTGTTCATAGGCTACAGTTGCGTCCATAGCGGCCATTTTCCCTTGGACCATGGATCAAGCTAAGGTAAGCCATGTCAATCATGGCAGCCATTTTGCCTAGGACCACAAATATAAGTATAACCCCTAGTAGAATGTAGAGGTAGCCCCTACAGCCATTTTCCCTAAGGCTACAGACATGCTAAACCGTAAGGTGTGCACTAATGATGATACGACCGCGCAATAAGCGATCCAATAAAGCATTGTGCAGATGTTTAAATAATTGCTTTAAAATGAATAAGTTATTTAAATGATTATGTACAGGACGGAGCGGTCTAGCAAAGAGAGCATCGCCACGCACCCCACACGCTCAGATAACCACAAATATTTATATAACACAAAATATCCTATCTAATATGTAAAAAATCAAGCATAAAAATTGTGTATATATTCGATAACCCCGGGAATAGATCGATAGAATTAAAAAAAAAAAAATACCAATTAAAATTAAAATATTAATTAAAATATTAAATGAAATAAAACTACACTTTATTATAGGAATATTAATATTAAAATGTGTGTATACTAAGCATGTCTACGAACATATTAATAAAATCAGAGAGATAAGTAAAAGGGAATCCTGGTGGATACACCAGCTTGGATCTTTGGTCCCTGGGGGATTGAATAGAGAATTTGATTTGAGATGTTTCCTTAGTAATTATTGATATTGTTGACTTTGGTGGTATATTCTTTTATTACTTCTGTTTCCTTGTTTCTTTGAGTTGAGTTGGGGCATTTATTATAGATCATATACTTATGATGGTGTTTTATTCCTCTTGATAGTTCAATTATCTCTCCACAGTGATTTTATTAATATGTTCGTAGACATGCTTAGTATACACACATTTTAATATTAATATTCCTATAATAAAGTGTAGTTTTATTTCATTTAATATTTTAATTAATATTTTAATTTTAATTGGTATTTTTTTTTTTTTTTTTAATTCTATCGATCTATTCCCGGGGTTATCGAATATATACACAATTTTTATGCTTGATTTTTTACATATTAGATAGGATATTTTGTGTTATATAAATATTTGTGGTTATCTGAGCGTGTGGGGTGCGTGGCGATGCTCTCTTTGCTAGACCGCTCCGTCCTGTACATAATCATTTAAATAACTTATTCATTTTAAAGCAATTATTTAAACATCTGCACAATGCTTTATTGGATCGCTTATTGCGCGGTCGTATCATCATTAGTGCACACCTTACGGTTTAGCATGTCTGTAGCCTTAGGGAAAATGGCTGTAGGGGCTACCTCTACATTCTACTAGGGGTTATACTTATATTTGTGGTCCTAGGCAAAATGGCTGCCATGATTGACATGGCTTACCTTAGCTTGATCCATGGTCCAAGGGAAAATGGCCGCTATGGACGCAACTGTAGCCTATGAACAATAGTGTCCGCGGTCTTAGGCAAAATGGCCGCCGTAGCTATAAATTTACTCTGGAGCTCCCGTCCAATCAGATTCCCCCTGATGAAGGCACGTGGTCCCGGTGCCGAACACGCGTAGGGGAGGGGCCTGGACGGAGCTGTCAGCAGAGAGAGAGAAGGAGAGTTTCGTTACACATACCGCATCACACGCCACACCGCGAGATTGACCGTTTATTGTCTGTTAAGGATGGTGCACTCACGCACCCATAGCATGTGAGTACTCCATCAAGGGGAGAGTATTATTTTATTAAAATCCTTTTATTACATCTTGCAATATTGCGCTATGGAGTTTTTTTCTCTTGCATACATTACCTTCGTTTGAGAGCATTGGAGGTCTGCACAGCTGATTCCAAATGAGCACAGGAGTGGCTCCAAGGCTTTGTTTGACATAGTTTAATCGCTGTGTCACACACAGGAAGGTGAGCATATACACCTGTGGGGGTGGCTGGAAGACACTACAGCATGTTTCTTGGTGATACACGTTTGGAAGGAAGGATATGTGAATTTCACTAAATCTTCGGACTATGTTTCTTCTGGGCACTTTTATATCTCTGGATATACACTGTCTTGGACTTTATTTTTATTCACCAGGAGTTATATCCCCTTTTATTTCTTTGATATTTATGTGATAGGTTTTTGACTTATCACTCACATTGTGTATTTTATTTAGCACTGTGCACTTTATATTCTAGTACATAGGGGTATTTTTCACTCCAGTGGACTATTTGTTTATATATTTATGTTGCTTATGTTCATTATTGTTGCACTTTTTGATGAGATTTTTCTAGCGCAGACACTATTGTTTTAGTTTTAGTTTTTATCTCTTTGCACGATTATGAAACGTGACTAAGTGTTTGCAGCTGGTCTCCACTTATAATCACTCACCAGTTTGTAGGCATCTATCCATAAGTGGCTCGCAGGGTTGCTCACTATTTTTGTTTCCCTGATTTTCATATTCTTGCTAGTAGCCTGATGGATCCTTTTGCCTTTTTTGAGAACAGAGAAATTGATCTGGAGGATCTCTTCTCTACCACTAATACTAATGAGAATGATATTACGCAGCTTTTTAGGAAATTAGGGCATTGTATGGACAAAAAGAGTAATATATGGTGGGATCTATCCACCATGAGGAAATATTTAAAGGATGGTCTGGTCCCTAGGAAGCTACGATGGGATGTTCCCATTAACGATGGCTTACTAGGGGTTGATGATGTGGAGGAGTGGTATGCATTTTTTGTGGGTAAAGGAAGGGAGATTATGGAATTCCTTATGAAGAGAAAACAGCGTAAATTAAATCTTCTGGAGAACCAAATTAAGGACATTAGGGATAAACTCAGCTCCCTCATCAATCACCCTGAATACACCAAACTTATGGGGGAGCTGCAGAGGAATATGCAGAAGAAAGACACAGAAAATAAAAATGTAAAGAAGAAGAAGTACCAAAGGGACTTCGAAGACTACCAAAATAAACAAGTCTTTCGTTGGCAATCAACATTGGCGTCCACCACCGCAGTTAACCCTCATTCACAAGCGGGGGCAGTTACCAATATGGTACCACAACCACAGGGTCAGCCCTATTCACAACAACAGAACAATAAACCATTTAATAGAGGGTTCCCACCGCATCGTCAGGATGATGCGTTACCCCACACACCTTATCGCCAACCCCCAAGAAAATCGCAATATAATCCACCTAGGCGACCGAATAATGAGGGGAGAAATGGCCCACCTCCCAATAGTGGGAATTGGGGATATGAGGCCTCCACCTATCAGGATAATGGCTATAGGGCTCAGCAGGAGAGAGAGCAAAACGATATGGGCTATCCCCCGTATCCGGCCCCTCAATACAGGAGTGGCCAACAGAACTCATATGGCTATCAAAGGCAATATGGATACCAACACAGTACTCCATACCACCAATATAGGAGTTACGGGAATCAGCAGAATACACCCCAGAGAGGAAATCGTGCACCTTACAGGGGCCCCTTGCCGTACCAACCTCCCTTTAGAGGGTACCCCACATATGCAAGAGAAGATACACGTAGAGGTGGAGTTTACTATTCCCCCAAACCACAGAGAGTCAGATACGAAAAACATCAACAGGACCACTATGGAGTACCTGTAACCAACAGCTTCCAACCTTTGAGTGACAATGACAACTTCCTGGATGAATCTTTTTTAGGGGGGACCAGGGGAGGACCCGTCCGAGAAGCACGAAATCCAGGAAGAGAGGAGGGAGAGCTGGACGAAGAGTACAACAGAAAAAGAAGGCGGGAAGATTAGGACAGGGAATCTTTAATTTGAGTGGAGTGGAACTATCAAGAGAGGAACTATTAGTTCTGGATAAGGGAATTAAATATGCCCCGAAAAAAGGGCTTAATAAATTCGATACCTACGTCGGTGTACAGAAATTGGTTAGGAAACTCAACATTAAAAAATATTATGCCCTCAACCCTGTTGAGAGGGCTGTCACTAACCACAGGTTCACTAGCTTAAGGAACAACTCAGTGTTCAACCCCTATATATCCAACAATAAATATGTCGATTTATTCAAAAAATTGGTCACCTCTGAGTTAGAACAGTTACCAGTTAAGAAGGTATATGAGCAGAGAGATTTAAAAAGAGGAATGGATTCACTGGAAAATAGAAAGGACATAGTGATTAGACCAGCGGACAAAGGGGGAGGGGTCGTCGTCCTCTCACTACAACAGTATAAAGATGAGATGGGAAGGATACTGAGCGACACTGATACGTACCAACCCCTTGATGGTAACCCTTCCAAATCCTGTAAAGGTGTATTGGAGGACATTATTAAGTTTGGAACTGATGAAGGCTTTCTGAACAGGCACGAAGCCAAGTACTTAATCCCTATGGTCAGTAAAATGCCTGTAATCTACTACTTACCTAAGATCCACAAGGACAGCTTAAATCCACCCGGGAGACCGATAGTGAGTGGTATCGGATCTCTTACCTCCAGATTAGGAGAGTACATAGATATCCATCTACAGCCGTTAGTGAAGAAAACAAGCGCCTATCTTAAAGACACCAAGCACACTCTGCAGCTGCTTGGTGGGTGTACTGCACATAAGGATATGATTATGGCTACAGGAGATGTAGCCTCATTGTACACTAACATCGATCATGAGGGCGCCCTGAATGCTGTTAAGTGGGCCTTGGACAAGGAAGACTCAATTGATGAGGATTTTACGTTTTTTCTTTTGAAATGTTTGGACTTCTGTTTACGGAACAACTTTTTCTGGTATGACAACAAGATCTACTTACAGAAGAAAGGCGTCGCGATGGGCGCCAAATTCGCCCCTAGTGTAGCAAATCTCTACATGGCTAAATGGGAGGAAGAGGAGAATCTAAGGGATGATAATGGAGATATCTTACTATACAAGAGATTTATAGACGATCTTTTAATCATTTGGAGAGGGGATATGGAAGGTCTGATGGGGTTACTGAACTCCATGAATGTCAATGATCGCAACATCTCCCTCACCTGGAATGTGAGTACAGAGAGTATACATTTTTTGGATCTAGAGATTTTCAATACCAGTGAGGGTATCATTACCAGATCCTTCTTCAAAACTACGGACCGGAATTCGTACATTCCGGTTACAAGTTGCCATTACAAATCCTGGTTAAGTAACATCCCAAGAGGACAGTATATGAGGATGCGAAGAAATTGCACTAGGATGTTGGATTACGAGACCCAGTCAGAGAGGCTGAGCACCATGTTCTTGGAGAAGGGATACCAGAAGGAGTTTTTGGAGAAGGAAAGAAGTAAGATTGGAAGCATGAGTAGGGCGGATCTTTTAAAAGATGTCACTAAAGTAACCAACGATGATAATCATGAGGGTATTAATGTGGTTCTTGATTATTCTGCACAAAGTTATGAAGTAAGGAGGATTATATGTAAATATTGGAGTGTGTTAAAACAGGACACCCAACTTAAAGATGTTCTCCCGAATAAGCCTAAATTTGTTTTTAAGAGAGCTCCCAGTTTGCGGGACAGGCTAATACATAATGTGGTAGACCCACCCCCTCCAAAACCTAAAATGTTTCTGGACCTAGAAGGATTCTATAGCTGCGGGAGGTGTTATAGTTGTAGAAGGATTCCGGATAACACTAGGAGGTTAAAGGAATTCTCGAACCCTAGAAACAACTTATCGTATAAGATTAGGGATTTCATATCATGTGACACAGTAGGGGTGGTCTATGCCTTGAAGTGCCCATGCGACCTGGTGTATGTGGGGCGCACCACTAGGGCTCTCAAAGATCGCATGGAAGAACATGTGAGGCACATACGCAATGGGTCCGATAAACATGGGTTATATGTGCACTTTAAGAGGGTACACAACCAAAGTACCATTGGCATGAAGTTTTGGGGAATTGAGGCACCCAAACGCCACTGGAGGGGTTCCAATTTTGTCAGAGAGATAAGTAAAAGGGAATCCTGGTGGATACACCAGCTTGGATCTTTGGTCCCTGGGGGATTGAATAGAGAATTTGATTTGAGATGTTTCCTTAGTAATTATTGATATTGTTGACTTTGGTGGTATATTCTTTTATTACTTCTGTTTCCTTGTTTCTTTGAGTTGAGTTGGGGCATTTATTATAGATCATATACTTATGATGGTGTTTTATTCCTCTTGATAGTTCAATTATCTCTCCACAGTGGTTTTATTAATATGTTCGTAGACATGCTTAGTATACACACATTTTAATATTAATATTCCTATAATAAAGTGTAGTTTTATTTCATTTAATATTTTAATTAATATTTTAATTTTAATTGGTATTTTTTTTTTTTTAATTCTATCGATCTATTCCCGGGGTTATCGAATATATACACAATTTTTATGCTTGATTTTTTACATATTAGATAGGATATTTTGTGTTATATAAATATTTGTGGTTATCTGAGCGTGTGGGGTGCGTGGCGATGCTCTCTTTGCTAGACCGCTCCGTCCTGTACATAATCATTTAAATAACTTATTCATTTTAAAGCAATTATTTAAACATCTGCACAATGCTTTATTGGATCGCTTATTGCGCGGTCGTATCATCATTAGTGCACACCTTACGGTTTAGCATGTCTGTAGCCTTAGGGAAAATGGCTGTAGGGGCTACCTCTACATTCTACTAGGGGTTATACTTATATTTGTGGTCCTAGGCAAAATGGCTGCCATGATTGACATGGCTTACCTTAGCTTGATCCATGGTCCAAGGGAAAATGGCCGCTATGGACGCAACTGTAGCCTATGAACAATAGTGTCCGCGGTCTTAGGCAAAATGGCCGCCGTAGCTATAAATTTACTCTGGAGCTCCCGTCCAATCAGATTCCCCCTGATGAAGGCACGTGGTCCCGGTGCCGAACACGCGTAGGGGAGGGGCCTGGACGGAGCTGTCAGCAGAGAGAGAGAAGGAGAGTTTCGTTACACATACCGCATCACACGCCACACCGTGAGATTGACCGTTTATTGTCTGTTAAGGATGGTGCACTCACGCACCCATAGCATGTGAGTACCCCATCAAGGGGAGAGTATTATTTTATTAAAATCCTTTTATTACATCTTGCAATATTGCGCTATGGAGTTTTTTTCTCTTGCATACATTACCTTCGTTTGAGAGCATTGGAGGTCTGCACAGCTGATTCCAAATGAGCACAGGAGTGGCTCCAAGGCTTTGTTTGACATAGTTTAATCGCTGTGTCACACACAGGAAGGTGAGCATATACACCTGTGGGGGTGGCTGGAAGACACTACAGCATGTTTCTTGGTGATACACGTTTGGAAGGAAGGATATGTGAATTTCACTAAATCTTCGGACTATGTTTCTTCTGGGCACTTTTATATCTCTGGATATACACTGTCTTGGACTTTATTTTTATTCACCAGGAGTTATATCCCCTTTTATTTCTTTGATATTTATGTGATAGGTTTTTGACTTATCACTCACATTGTGTATTTTATTTAGCACTGTGCACTTTATATTCTAGTACATAGGGGTATTTTTCACTCCAGTGGACTATTTGTTTATATATTTATGTTGCTTATGTTCATTATTGTTGCACTTTTTGATGAGATTTTTCTAGCGCAGACACTATTGTTTTAGTTTTAGTTTTTATCTCTTTGCACGATTATGAAACGTGACTAAGTGTTTGCAGCTGGTCTCCACTTATAATCACTCACCAGTTTGTAGGCATCTATCCATAAGTGGCTCGCAGGGTTGCTCACTATTTTTGTAAAAAATTCTAGTCAGGAAGGGGGTAAAACCTTCCAGGGCTGAAGTGGTTAAGCAAAACATGAACATTTTTTTTTTTTTTAAGGGGAGACGTTATGGACCCTGGTGTAAAGGGGATCTCTGATGTGAGGGGGTTTCTGCTCACCAAAGCCTCCACTGACATAAGCGTTCCTAGCATTCCCCCTTAAATCAGTTTTCCAAAAGCCCCCCTTACATCAGAATCCATAGGAGCACCCCATACATTTAATTCCTCCTTGTGTCCCCCCTTACCTTTGTGTACTCACTTACTCTGAGGCAGGAGAGAGAATGGTGGGAGGGGGGAGACTTCAGTCACAGACAGTGGATGGTGAGCTCACTTAACCAAGGACGGAGGCTCAAGAATCGGCACCTTTCAACCACAATGTATCTGCCCACTGCTGGGATTAAAATCCCCCCCCCCCACTTGTACCTTTTTTTGAGACACAGCATGCCGGGCAGACACAGAGGGGTAGGGTCGGGAGAAGGAGGAGCAGATTGAGCCCTCTTTCCTCTACCCAGTCGATGTGGGTGGGGGGACTGTGCTGGCTCTGGGCAGTGTGAGAGAGACCATCACAGACACTTGGCTTAGACAACTGCAGCCAGCCCTCGGGATGGTAGGGCATTCCTATGCACTCGGCAGTTGTGGTTACTTGGGAAGCCGCAGTCTGATCTGAATAATGTGTCCAGGTTTCAGGCTATACTGGACTGTCCTGGTGAGATCCAGACAGGTGGCAACCCTAGTCAGAATTCTCTTCACCTCCACAGGTAAAGAGAGGGAATGCATTAAGGTAGAAAAAACAATTTAGCTTTAAAACCACTTTAACCGCTTGCCGACCAGTGCACGACGATATATGTCGGCACAATGGCACAGCTGTGCAAATGGGCGTTCAGGTACGTCCCCTTGAAGACGCGGCATTGTGGGTGCGCCCGTGCCCACCGTGTGCTTCGTGACTGTGCCCGTGGGCTCGATGTCCACCGGTGTCCCACGATCGTGTCACGGAGCGGCAGAACGGGGAGATGCCTATGTAAACAAGGCATTTCCCCATTCTGCCTTGTGACATGAGAGAGATCTACTACTCCCTGTCATCGGGAGCAGTGATCGCTGTCATGTTGTAGTGAGCCCACCCCCCCCTACAGTTAGAACACATCCAGGGAACACACTTAACCCCTTGATCGCCCCCTAGTGTTTATCTCCTTCCCTGCCAGTGTCATTTATACAGTAATCAGTGCATTTTTATAGCACTGATCGCTGTATAAATGACAAGGGTCCCAAAATAGTGTCAAAAATGTGTCCGCCTTAATGTCGCAGTCACTATAAAAATCGCAGATCGCCACCATTACTAATAAAAAAAAAATTAATAATAAAAATGCCATAAATCTATCCCCTATTTTGTAGACGCAATAACTTTTGCGCAAACCAATCAATATACACTTATTGCGATTTTTTTTTACCAAAAATATGTAGAAGAATACATATCGGCCTAAACTGAGGAAATTTCTTTTTTTACTTTTTTTTTGGATATTTATTATAGCAAAAAGTCTAAAGTCTAAAATATTTTATTTTTGTTTTTCAACATTGTCGCTCTTTTTTTTTTGTTTATAGCGCAAAAAATAAAAACCGCAGAAGTGATCAAATACCACCAAAAGAAAGCTCTATTTGTGGGAAAAAAAGGACGTCAATTTTGTTTGGGTGCAACGTCGCACGACCGCGCAATTGTCAGTTAAAGCGACGCAGTGCCGAATCGCAAAAAGTACTCTGGTCAAGAAGGGGGTAAATTCTTCCGGGGCTGAAGTGGTTAAACTAAAAAAGGAAATAAATAATGGTATTTACTCATTATTTGAGATATATAATATAAAATATGTCACATCAATATCTAAATAATATATTTCTAGTTCAGTGAAAATAACATTCACCAGAATGCCCTCAGAACAAACAATAAGAACTCCTATATAGAGATTTTCATGCTTATTAAACAGCCTTCTTGTGCTCAGCAAGCCCCTTTAAGCAATAATAATGACTTACAGATGTATTATTGTCCATTTAAGTGTACTCCAGGCAGTGCGGGGCTATTGAAGGAACGTGTCTATGACATTACTAGGTTTACTGCCAACAGTGTACCCTAACTGTAAAACAACATGAACGTATGAACATCATTTGTTTTCCCATTTAGAATGTCACTCTAATTTATAATCTACAAAACAGGAGTGTTGTTTCTCTTTCTTATTTGCTGAAAGCCTCTAGTGGCCTCTATTTTAAAAAATGAGGCTGCATAATTTCCGTGACTGCAATCAGTGCTAATAGAGTATGTTGATTGGAACTGAAATATCCTACTGGGTTTAAGTAAAAAATGATAACGTGGCATTTTCACGCTCAAGCATCCCAAGTCAGCACACTATGAATTAAAATTCAACTATGGCGAGGGGGCTGTAAATATACACTATATTACCAAAAGTATTAGTACGCCTACCTTTACACGCACTTGAACTTTAATGACATCCCAGTCTAATGCCCCGTACACACGGTCGGACTTTGTTCGGACATTCCGACAACAAAATCCATGGATTTTTTCCAACGGATGTTGGCTCAAACTTGTCTTGCATACACACGGTGACACAAAGTCGTCGGAAAATCCGATCATTCTGAACGCGGTGGCGTAAAACACGTACGTCGGGACTATAAATGGGGCAGTAGCCAATAGCTTTCATCTCTTTATTTATTCTGAGCATGCGTGGCAATTTGTCCGTCGGATTTGTGTACACACGATCGGAATTTCCGACAACGGATTTTGTTGTCGGAAAATTTTATAGCCTGCTCTCAAACTTTGTGTGTCGGAAAATCCAATGGAAAATGTGTGATGGAGCCCACACACGGTCGGAATTTCCGAAAACAAGGTCCTATCACACATTTTCCGTCGGAAAATCCGACCGTGTGTATGAGGCATTAGTCCGTAGGGTTCAATATTGAGTTGGCCCACACTTTGCAGCTATAACAGCTTCAACTCTTCTGGGAAGGCTGTCCACAAGGTTTAGGAGTGTGTCTATGGGAATGTTTAACCATTCTTCCAGAAACGCATTTGTGAGGTCAGGCACTGATGTTGGACGAGAAGGCCTGGCTCTCAGTCTTTGCTCTCATTTATCCCAAAGGTGTTCTATCAGGTTAAGGTCAGGACTCTGTGCAGGCCAGTCAAGTTCCACCACCTCTAACTCGCTCATCCATGTCTTTATGGACCTTGTTTGTGCACTGGTGCGCAGTCATGTTGGAACAGGAAGGGGCCATCCCCAAACTGTTCCCACAAAGTTGGGAGCATGAAACTGTCCAAAATGTCTTGGTATGCTGACACCTTAAGAATTAAGAGGCCAAGCCCAACCCCTGAAAAACAACCCCACACCATAATCCCCCCTCCACGAAATTATTTGAACCAGTGCACAAAGCAAGGTCCATAAAAACATTAATGAGCGAGTTTGGGGTGGAGGAACTTGACTGACCTGCACAGAGTCCTGACCTCAACTTACAGCGGAGACTGTGAGCCAGGTCTTCTCGTCCACATCAGTGCCTGACCTCACAAATGCACTTCTGGAAGAATGGTCAAACATTCCCATAGACACACTCCTAAACCTTGTGGACAGCCTTCCCAGAAGAGTTGAAGCTGTTATAGCTGCAAAGGGTGGGCAAACTCAATATTGAATCTTACGGGCTAAGACTGGAATGCCATTAAAGTTCATGTGCGTGTAAAGGCAGACGTCCCAATAGTTTTGGTAATATAGTGTATCATGGCACTTGTATTGAACACCATTATGTTAAAGCTGAAATTTCAGCTGCTTGTAGTTTACCTTCTCTGGTCCCCCAACCTCAACAACATGCAGATGAATTTCTCAATACATTTTACCTTTACCGTTTTACCTTTTTTTAGACCCAGTGATGTCATTACTGGGTCTCTGCGCTTCTCTGTGCAATGCAGGCAGATCATAGCTGGTAGGAGGGGCTGGCAGGGTGCTGTACATAGCTTTCTGACAACATCACCTGTACCCGTTTTTTTTGTTGGGTAGTTTTAAAAGTGTGCAAGGGACCTTCTGTATTATTTTGATGTGTGTCATGACAACGTGTTCAAGGTCAATAAAAAGTGTATATATAAAAAATATATAACGACTATGCATTCCGTTTAACCTGTTAGGTTTTCAGCCCAAATACTTAAATCAGTTTCTGAATTTGATTTAAAAAATGACAAAACGTCAAAAACGTCATACTTACTTGATCTGTGCAGTGGTTTTGCGCATAGCAGCAAATCAGCCCTGATCCTCCTCTTCTCGGGTCCCCGGGTGGTGTTCCTGGCTCCTCCCCTTGGACCAGTGCCCCCAATAGCAAGCCGCCTGCTATGTGAGCACTGGTGCGTTACATTACAGTCCTGTTTACACCTGCTTTTGCTTTGCTTCGGCTTCACTTCAAAAATGATACCCCATGTTGCTTTAGTGGTGCTTAAAAGCATCTTCAAAGCCTCTATAGAAGTCTATGACACAGCTCACTTGAAGCACCTGCAGCTTTTGAGAGGCTTTAATTCAGCTTTAGCTTTGCTTTGTTTTGGAGGAATTGCAGGTATGAGATATACACACACACACACACACACACACAGGGAATCTGCCAAGCTACAACAAAGCTTGAAAAGAGCATCACCAAAGCATCACTGAAGCTTCATTAAAGCACCACCGAAGCTCCATCGAAGCAACAAAAACACATCATAAAAGCATGTTGAAGCGGTAGGCACTTTAATGTGTGTTGAAGCTGAAGAAGTGTAAATGAACCCCAACTGATATTTGAACTGTTACATTTAGCTTGGCAGGGGCACCCCAATCTGATTAATTTCAACTTAAAAAATTGAGTACCCAGCGGTAAAAGGTCTGAACTGACTGCTGGAGGAAGCAGCCACAGCAGATCTATAAGTTATAGGAAAGAGTGCAGAAAAGCATTTTCAAAACCACAGTCTTATGTTCCCCGAACTCCCTCACATCATCATATATTTCCAATAGGGACGAGCTTCAGGTTTGGGCCAATCATGAGCTTGACATGAACCCAAGTCGTTTACCATATGAGAAAATGGTAAAGTAATGTGACCATTCAAGCCTTTAGCAACCAATTACCAACAATGCACTTTTTGGGTTCTAAAATGTGGTCAGGTGGCTTAGTAGGGTCAATCATGGGGGTTTCTTAAGTGCCAGCCCCCACCCCATGAAAGTCAGGGTTCCCAGCAGCCTTTGTTCAGTGTGCATTGGAGGGAACATTGAGGAGTTAGATAAAGATTACAGATTGTTTGCAGGGAGAGGTACTGCTGCTGATTACAGTATTAATTTTGTTGACGAAAATATTTTCATCCTAATTTTTGTGAGCTGCATGTTTCCAGTGACGAAAGCTAAATGAAAATTACTCAATTGACGAAAACTATGACAAAGATCAATTCAACCAACGAAAACAGTGCGAATATGTGCGAGAGGGGCGTTTACCAACGTGAAATTCTTTCCTCTGAGCTCTGCCTGTAAAGCCTGTGAGTGTTTCCCCTCCCAGCAAGCATGGTAGTGACCATAGTGTGCTAGGTAGCATTGTGCAGCATTACAGACCTCTTCAGACAACTGTCCAGAGCACTGTGTGGATTACAGGCCTCGTCAGGCCACTGTGCATTAAAGGCCTCTAGAGCACTCACTGTGCATTCCAGGCCTCCTCAGACTGTCCAGAGCACTGACTGTGCATTACAGGCCACCTCAGACTGCCCAGAGAACTGGCTGCGCATTACAGGCCTCCTCAGACCATCCAGAGCACTCACTGTTCATTACAGGCCACCTCAGACTGTCCAAAGCACTCACTGTGCATTTCAGGCCTCCTCAGACTGTCCAGAGCACTCACTGTGCATTCCAGGCCTCCTCAGACTGTCCAGAACACTGACTGTGCATTACAGGCCTCCTCAGACTGTCCAGAGCACTGACTGTGCATTACAGGCCACCTCAAACTGCCCAGAGAACTGGCTGCGCATTACAGGCCTCCTCAGACCATCCAGAGCACTCACTGTTCATTACAGGCCACCTCAGACTGTCCAGAGCACTCACTGTGCATTACAGGCCACCTCAGACTGTCCAGAGCACTGTGTGGATTACAGGCTCGTCAGGCCACTGTGCATTGAAGGCCTCTAGAGCACTCACTGTGCATTCCAGGCCTCCTCAGACTGTCCAGAGCACTGACTGTGCATTACAGGCCTCCTCAGACCATCCAGAGCACTCACTGTGCATTACAGGCCACCTCAGACTGTCCAGAGAACTGACTGTGCATTACAGGCCTCCTCAGACCATCCAGAGCACTCACTGTGCATTACAGGCCACCTCAGACTGTCCAGAGAACTGACTGTGCATTACAGGCCTTCTCAGACCATCCAGAGCACTCACTGTGCATTACAGGCCACCTCAGACTGTCCAGAGCACTGTGTGCATTACAGGCCTCCTCAGACAACTGTCCAGAGCACTGTGTGGATTACAGGCCTCGTCAGGCCACTGTGCATTAAAGGCCTCTAGAGCACTCACTGTGCAGTCCAGGCATCCTCAGACAACTGTCCAGAGCACTGTGTGCATTACAGGACTCCTCAGACCATCCAGAGCACTGACTGTGCATTACAGGCCTTCTCAGACCATCCAGAGCACTCACTGCATTACAGGTGTAGCGTGACCCCCTTGGGGATTACTTGGATTTACCTGCTCATCTGCACCACCATGACCATGGGAACATTCAAACCCACCTGACACTCTGGGTTCAGACATCTTTGCACCACCTTAAAGTAATAAGTCAAACAACTTAATGAGTTTATATTCTATTAACTTTTACTGAGAAACTCAAGGTAGATCTTATTGTACAGAGGAGGTAATAGATCAACTGAACTCTGTGATAACAGTCCCAGCTCGGTGGAAGAATTCCTCTACAATAATACAGGTTAAGACAATTTGGCAAACAGTATATTATATGCACATATGTACAATGGAGTACCACTTGAACATGATCTGAAAGGATAAGCAAGAGTTAAGCATTAATCCTGGCAAGACTTCTAACGGGGAACCCAGGCCAGGCCTATTAAACTTTTAATCCTAATGAAAGATCAATTAAACAAGGATGGTATGAGGGCCCTCTAAGCAGTAATGATAGTAATGTCCCAGTTGCAGGCCTGATGGTCTTCGCTAGCAGTCAGAGCTCATTAACTATATCCAATAAGGTGCAGCAACAAGGCAATGATATTTTTTGCAATGGTTGATGAGATAGGTGTATATGTACAATGTTCAGATAGAAATGCAGCAAAGTGTTTCCCCAGGGTAAAGCTGCCTGTGCACAGTGTCCCAGTGAAGCAACAAAGAAAGGTTTGCAAAGGTGGGCAATTGCCCTCTCACCAACGACCAGGCTGATTCAAGGCCTTAAGAACAGCGGTTCCCATAGAGGCACCCTTGCAGCAGGTCAGCTTGCGACAATCATTTGATGCGAAGCACAAAGCGCGGGTTGTCGGATGATCAGAAGAGTGCTGGATAGATGTCTGATGAACAGCAAGCAGTGGTGGGCCCTTCTTGGCCGGGTTGGAATGTCATACACCACGTTGTAGGCCTCGACCTCACCCTCCCTGTACAGAGAGGCCGGTCACACACCAGGCCCAGGAGGAAGAGAGCGTGAGGCGGGTCTCTGGCTTCTTTTATAGCTCCTCCCAGCATTCTCTCTGATGGTAGCAAAGATCCCTGGAATATGTAGTCCGGGTGCATAGTTTTACAAAGCAATTGCCATTATGAGGAACCACTATTCCCACAATCCCTTTGGTTTGGCTCACAGATATGATGTCAGTTAGTGACGCTGGACACTAGTGGAACAATACAGTACATAGAAATGACAGGGAGTCGCTAGGCTTTGCAATTGTAGTCCACATTGCTACATCAGTCTCCACAGACCGCCCAGAGCACTGTGTGCATTACAGGCCTTCTCAGACCTTTCAGAGCACTCACGGTGCATTACAGGCCTCCTCAGACTGTCCAGAGCACTGACTGTGCATTACAGGCCTCCTCAGACCATCCAGAGCACTCACTGTGCATCACATGCCTCCTTTAGACTATCCAGGGCATTCATCGTGCATTACAGACCTCCTCAGACAGTTTTTTTTACTCCAGGAGTATATAATGAGTTTGGAAATTCTAGAGAAATGCTTAAATAAAGCATTATAATTTAACTAAACCCATTAGATTTTAGTCAACTAAAACGTACTGTAGATTTTAGTCAACTACTGTAAAATACGACTAAAGCTAAAACAATTCAGATGACTAAAATATGACTAAAACTAAAATGGCATTTTAGTCAAAAGACTATGACTAAAACGAAGTCGAAATCTAAATTTGACGTCAAAATTAAAACTGACTAATTGCTGAAAATGTCTATCTATATTTACATTGAGTCACTGACACACTAATGCCGCGTACACACGATCAGAAATGCCGCCAGCAAAACTCCGATGAGAGCTTTTTGTCGGAAAATGCGAACGTGTGTATGCTCAATCGGTTTTTTGCTGGCGGAATTCCAGCCAGCAAGAGATTGAGTGCATGTTCTCTATTTTTCGGTCGGAAAAAGTTCCTATCCGAAAATGTGTTCGTCTGTATGCAATTCGGACGCGCAAAAAATCACGCATGCTCGGAAACAATTCGACACATGCTCGGAAGCATTGAACTTAATTTTCTGGGCTCGACGCAGTGTTGTACGTCACCGCGTTCTTGACGGTCGAAAGTTCAGAGAACTTTTGTGTGATCGTATGTGTGCAAGGCAAGCTTGAGTGGAAAACCATCCAAGGTTTTTCTGACGGAAATTCCGACCATGTGTACGTGGCATTACAGTGTGTTGGACAGTCCTATAGCAAATTAGGAAGAGTGTTTTTTGGGAGAATTAGGTTCTGATAATGATTGCTGAAAATATCTATCCAGATTAAGTGTTGGACAGTCCAGCAGCAGATTATAGAGTCACAAACACACAGTGGGCACTATGTATAAAACATACCAAGTAGCACAGAAGGCAAGTAACAGTTCTCATCCTCTCATAAGATGCCCCTGTGGGAATAGCAGCTGTTCCGGTGTCCATAGCCGACAGCTTCTAGCCGGTCCCATGTCCCGATGCTCCGTAACGCCGAGTGGAACGCACGCCGCACCATCACTTCCTGGTTGCGGTCCACGGGGCGGAAGTGCAGTCATGACATCACTTCCCGTGCGCCCATTGGCGCGCAGGATTGACGTCCAATGATAAACAATAGCCGACATTTTGTCAAGGAAAAAGATAGAGGGCAAAGCCAGACGAGCGTCAAGGCGATGAATTAGGGGGAGCACCTAGCTCACAATGGAGCCTCCGAAGGGGGAAAAAAGAGGAATATAATTATTTTCCTAATACTGAACGTACATAACATTATAAAAATATTATAAAAAAAACTATTATTATAAAAAAGAGAGAGAGAGAAAAAGCATGGACAAACCTATATGCAAATGTTATGTAAACATAGCATAGTTAAAACTTGCACTATAGCACTAAAGTTAAAGCCTGTACTTTTATGGCACAAGGTATACATGTACACAAAGTGTGCACGCACATGTTGGTGGATTTGGACACGCAGCGAATTGATTGACTTATGTTAAGTTGGATTGGGGTTTTTTTGAGAAAATATATTCTATCAACGATAATATCTAGCAATAAGAATTTACGGTACCTATAGCTAGAGAAACTAATGGACACATGTATCAAATGACGAGCAAGAGGTGCACATAGAAAAGGTAGTGAGGCCTCAGTTACAAATTAGTGAAAAACTGGTATAAGTACCAGCATCAAGAGGTGCACTAGAATTAGTAATAAGAAAATTATTATAAAACTGTCAGTGCTGTGTCTGGAGACGAGTGAGGCTAAGATGGCGCCCACTCGTCTCCATGACACTGCTGGGCGGAAGCGACGTCAATACGTCACTTCCGTCTACGCCTCCTAAAGGCATATTTTTTTCAATGTCATTTTTTTAAATTACTTTTTTTTCTTTTTTTATTGCATTTTAGTGTAAATATGAGATCTGAGGTCTTTTTGACCCCAGATCTCATATTTAAGAGGTCCTGTCATACTTTTTTCTATTAAAAGGGATGTTTACATTCCTTGTAATAGGAATAAAAGTAAAATTTTTTTTTTAAACAGTGTAAAAAAAATAAATAATGTAAAATAAATATTAAAAAAAAAAAATAAAATTTTTAAAACCCCCCCCCATCCCGACGAGCTTGCGCACATAAGCGAACGCATATGCGAATAGCGCCCGCATATGAAAACGGTGGTCAAACCACACATGTGAGGTATCGCCATGACCGGTACAGCGAGAGCAATAATTCTAGCCCTAGACCTCCTCTGTAACATAAAACAAGCAACCTGTAGAATTTTTTTAAACGTCGCCTATGGAGATTTTTGAGGGTAAAAGTTTGACGCCATTCCACGAGCGGGCGCAATTTTGAAGCGTGACTAGTTGGGTATCAATTTACTTGGCGTAACATTATATTTCACAATATAAAAAAAAATGGGCTAACTTTACTGTTGTCTTTTTTTTTTATTCAAAAAAGTGCATTTTTTCCAAAAAAAGTGCGCTTATAAGATCGCTGCGCAAATACGGTGCAAAAAAAAGTATTGCAATGACAGGGTGTTAGAAAAAAAACATATATAATGTTTGGGGGTTCTAAGTAATTTTCTAGCAAAAAAACATGTTTTAATCATGTAAACACCTAAAATCCAAAACGAGGCTGGTCTTTAAGTGGTTAATAGTAAAAATGTCCATATATATGTGCAAAGATGTGCACACTTGGACTCCTGTATAGTATCAGGACCAGTCTCTGTGTACACAACCGATACATCATATAAGGGAATTAAAACCACATATATAATTATGCACATTATTTCAGGTGTAGCTATAGCTAGAGTACCCCTATGTGTACACACAGAGGCTAATACGTATACACCAAGGAAAGAGATAACAGAATTGTTGTATAAAAATAAAAATACAAATACAAATGCTAATTTTAGTATACTTTCTTGGTAAGAAAAGTATATAGAATAAAATGATGAAATAGAATAGAGCCACTAATTGTATACACATATGTAAAAGCCTATGTATGCTTTGGTCTAATCTTACAATAAGTGCATACTTTGCATATTCATAAGGGGCTATCTTGTATACAGGGCATTAAACTAATACGATCTTAAAACCTAAATCTCATAATTTGCCTAAAAGCCTAATTTAAATGTTAGATGATGGCCTAAAACGCTATAAATGAAGGAGTTCGAAGGAAAATGGTAGTAATATTAGTAATGAATAGTAGATAATAGTCTGACTAGAAATGGTGAATGGATATGAAGCTGGCTCACTACATTGGCTCTATGTTATTGTTATATTATTTTGTGTATTTCCGAGACTGCCAAGGGTGAAGATCCAGAAGGCTTCTCTTCTACATAGCCTCTGGTGTCTTCTTCCTATATCCAGCTTGCCTCCAATGGACTCGATTCCAAAGACTTTCATGCCTGCAGGGTCCCCTTCATGGGCCTCTAAGAACTGTCGGGGGACTGGATATTTGTCTCTTGAATTGATGATACTACATTTATGTTCCCCTATTCTAACTCGCATTGGACATTGTGTACGGCCAACATACAGGCACCCACATGGGCAAACAATGCCATAGATCACATATTCTGTTCCACAGTTTACAAATGGTTTAATTTTATGGATCTTTACATCTCTCCCTACTACGGTTTTCTTTCTGTGCCACATGTACATTCATGTGCCCCAATTCTTCACACCGCACCTGTAGCACCCTTTTTGATCAAATATTGTTGACCAACCATTAGTTGGTTTGTTGGTAGATATCTTTACCCTACTTGGGGCTACCAAGCTCCTAAGATCCCAGGGTTTCCGAAAAACAATATTAGGGTGGTCGGGGAGTGCCTTGCCTAGCACTGGGTCATGCTTCAGAATATTCCAGTTCTTTTTAATAATATTCTGAATTTCAAATGCCTTGTTGGTATATTGGGTAGAAAAACAGGCCTGTTGGATATCAAAAGTGATCTGGTGTCGAGATTTCTTGTTATTTTGGTTTTCACCTAGTGGATCATCATAGAGAGCCAAGTACTTATTAAAGGCTGTCTCTATATGGTTGGCTTCATATCCTTTTTCTTTAAACTTCTGTGTGAGACGCTTACTTTGTTCTAAATAGTCCTCTTTTTTGGTACATGTGCTTTTAAGGCGACAACATTGACCATAGGGGACATTCTGTATCCACCTGGGATGATGATTACTTTTAGCATGTAAATATGAATTGCCTCCGCTGGGTTTAAAATGAGTTTTGGAAGAGATATCGCCATCTTGATCACCCTGCAGCTCTAGGTCTAGAAAGACCAGGCATTTCTCGTCTAGGACATGGGTAAATTCTATCCCAAAAGGATTGTTCCTACAGTGCTCCAAGAAATTATGGAGACTCTGATCTGACCCATCCCAGATAATCAGAATGTCGTCAATATATCTAGCATATAGGACCAGGTTTGCCCCAAAGGGATTGTTTTTCCATATATAATATTCTTCCCAAAATCCCATAAAGATGTTCGCGTAGCTGGGGGCAAACCTGGCTCCCATAGCTGTACCTTTTGTCTGCAAATAGTGTTCACCTAAAAAGGAGAAATAATTATGTGTAAGAGAGAATTCTACACAGTCCAATAGAAATTTGGCCTGCCGAGAATTAAGTCTGTCATCCTTGAGCAAAAAGTGATTGATAGCTCTTAAACCATAGGTATGATCTATTGATGTGTATAATGAGGCCACATCTAGGGAGAGCCATCTGTAGCTGGGTAGCCATTTGTAATTTGACAGGATCTCTAGCACATGACCGGTATTGGTTGTGTACACAGGGACTGGTCCTGATAGTATACGGGAGTCCAAGTGTGCACACCTTTGCACATATATACGGACATTTTTACTATTACGTTTTTATTATTCATTATATATATATATATATATATATATATATATATATATATATATATATATATATGAGTTTTATAATAATTTTCTTATTACTAACTCTAGTGCACCTCTTGCTCGTCATTTGATACATGTGTCCATTAGTCTCTCTAGCTATAGGTAAACTCCTATTGCTAGATATTATCGTTGATAGAATATATTTACTCAAAAAAACCCCAATCCAACTTAACATAAGTCAATCAATTCGCTGCGTGTCCAAATCCACCAATATGTGCGTGCACACTTTGTGTACATGTATACCTTGTGCCATAAAAGTACAGGCTTTAACTTTAGTGCTATAGTGCAAGTTTTAACTATGCTATGTTTACATAACATTTGCATATAGGTTTGTCCATGCTTTTTCTCTCTCTCTCTTTTTTACAATAATATTTTTTTTATAATATTTTTATAATGCTATGTACGTTCAGTATTAGGAAAATAATTATATTCCTCTTTTTTCCCCCTTCCGAGGCTCCATTGTGAGCTAGGTGCTCGCCCTAATTCATCACCTTGACGCTCTTGTCTGGCTTTGCCCTCTAACTTTTTCCTTGACAAAATGTCGGCTATTGTTTATCACTGGACGTCAATCCTGCGCACCAATGGGCGCATGGGAAGTGACGTCATGACTGCACTTCCGCCCCGTGGACCGCAACCAGGAAGTGGTGGTGCGGCGTGTGTTCCACTCGGCATTACGGAGCATCGGGACATGGGACCGGCTAGAAACTGTCGGCTATGGACGCCGGAACAGCTACGGTTCCCGCAGGGGCATCTTATGAGAGGATGAGAGCTGTTACTTGCCTTCTGTGCTACTTTGTAAGTTTTTTGACTTTTGATTTTTGTCCTTTGATGTCTGTTTTTTATTGGGTTCTAATTAATGTTTGGTATGCCCAGGATAATTGGATATGCGGTGTTTGCTGGTGGATCTCGGTCAGCTCGCTGCTGGACGCATGCACTCCTAATGTGCGTGCGCTGGTAGAGCAAAACCAAACCAAAAAAAAAATAAATAAAATAATATAATAAAATAAAATATAAATCTAACAAATTATCATTTTACAATGATGTGGCCAAGGTCCATCCCCTTTGTAGGACCTCCCACCAATTAAGGGAGGGGTTTCAGTACTAATCTGAAGAGTGCTTCTCAGATAGACACATGTATAAAGACTAGCAAGAGACTAGCACCGATAAGGCTCTGATGAAGAAGGGACACCTTCGAAACACATTAGCCAGCAGCGGTTCGTACGTCCTCTTCCTAGGACCTGGAAAACTGCTACCAGTGGACCTATCGCTTTGTAACTGTATATAGTGTGATTTTTTCTTCCTACCTTTGCGAGTAGATTTTAATCTTGGTTTTAATTAATAAATTTACTTAGGATAATGCACTAGGCTGGTGTGCTCTCTTTCTTTCTTATCATTTACTACTAGGATAATCCCATCCTGGAGAGCAGCAAGGCCGAAATCCATTGTCCTTTCTGAACCCTTGGAATCATATAGCTAATACACCTGTGTGCAAGAGTATTTTGCGTCTGTATGCAGTATAATTTCTCCCTGAGGTATTTCAGAAAGCGTTATCGCATTTTGGCCACTAGATGAAGCTGACAAACATAGAAATTAAAACCCCGAACCTAAAATTGTATCTAAAAGTGGTTCTAAAGTTTTGTTTTTTTAAATTAAAATAACAAACATGTTATACTTACATGCTCTGTTCTGTTGTTTTGTACAGAGCAGCCCCAAATCCTCCTCTTCTTAGGTCTAACTTCAGTGCTCCTGACCTCCCCTTCTGCTAAGTGCCTCAGGGCAAGCAGCTTGCAATTGAGGCACCCAAGCAGGCTTCCTCCCAAGCCGATGCTCTGCATGTCCTTTCACACACAGAGCTGCGGCTTAGCCCCACCCCCTCCCTCTCCTCAGTGGCTCACTAGCTGTGATTACCAGCACTGCTGTCTAAGCCAATGATGAGAGAGAGTCCTTGGAGTGCCGAGGCTCTCGTGAACATCGCTGGATCGCAATGGGGCTCAGGTAAATATTAGGGGGGCTAGGGGGTGGCTGCTGAGAGAAGGTTTTTTACTTTCATGCATTAAATACATGAATGTAAAAAACCTTGAGCCATTAGAACAACTTTAAGTGCCATTAAAGGTCAGATTTTGGCCCTGACAGTATCTTCCCAGAGACCATTTACTTTTCATTTATTGGGACTTTAATGTGGTCTTGTCTGTTTTACAGAATTGGTAATTTGAGCCAATTCATGAGATTCCGTTAGACCTTTTGACTAGGAAGGTTGTTTTTTTTTTTTATTACAATCACTTGGTCGAGGAGGGTGTCAGAATTGGCAGCTTTTTCCTGTAAGAAACCATTTTTGGTACTCCATCAGGGCAAGGTAGTACTGCATTCCCACTACTCCTTTTTTGCAGAAGCTTATTTTAAAATTTCACTTTAATCAGGACATTGTTTTGCCTTCATTTTTCCCAGGCCTCAGTGGATTGGAGGCAAACCCCTTTCCTACACTAGATGTGATTTGGGCTGTCGAGACATATTTGAAAATGTCTACAACAATCAGGCAGTCAGATTCATTGTTCGTCCTTCCTGAAGGGCCTAGGAAAAGTCAGTCGGCTACTAAGACCTTTCACAGTAGATCGATTCATCAGCTTATTCCCCAAGCCTATGACTAGGGATGAGCTGAACACCCCCCGGTTCAGTTCGCACCAGGAAAATTTGTGCGAACACCATTAAAGTCTATGGGACAGGAACGTGAAAAATCAAAAGTGCTCATTTTAAAGGCTTATATGCAAGTTATTGCAAGTTAGTGGGGACCCGGGTCCTGTCCCAGGGGACATGTATCAATGCAAAAAAAGTTTTAAAACGGCCGTTTTTTCAGGAGCAGCAATTTTAAGAATGCTTAAAGTGACACAATAAAAATGAAATATTCCTTTACATATCATGCCTGGGGGGTCCCCTTAGTCTGTCTGTAAAGTGCTTGCGGCTGTAATGTATTGCCAAGTCCCGGCAATATACATAAAAAATCATTGAAAGAAACAGCATGGGTACCCCCCCAGTCCATACCAGGCCCTTTGGGTCTGTTATGGATGCAGTGCCTTGCAAAAGTATTCACCCCCCTTGGCTTTTTACCTATTTTGTTACATTACAGCTTTTAGTTCAATTTTTTTTATCTGAATTATATGTGATGGATCAGAAAACAATAGTCTAAGTTGGTGAAGTAAAATTAGAAAAATATATATGTAGCGCTTACCCCCGAAGGAGTGGCTGATTAATTGTTAAGTTGACACGCAATACGTGTATTGCGATTTTGTTTACCAAAAATATGTAGAAGAATACGTATCGGTCTAAACTGAGGAAATACATTTTTTTTATATATTTTTTGGGGATATTTATTATAGCAAAAAGTAAAAAATAATGCATTTTTTTCAAAATTGTCGCTATTTTTTTGTTTATAGCGCAAAAAATAAAAACTGCAGAGTTGATCAAATACCACCAAAAGAAAGCTCTATTTGTGTGGAAAAAAGGACATTTTGTTTGGGAGCCACGTCGCACGACCGCGCAATTGTCAGTTAAAGCACCGCAGTGCCGAATCTCAAAAAGTGCTCTGGTCTTTGGCCAGCCAAATGGTCCGGGACTGAAGTGGTTAATGCATAGCAATCATTAAACACATTGCACCCAAAAGCAGACCTTAAACGCATAGCAGCAACATAAATGCATAGTTGTGGCATCCATACTGAAGCATCACTCTGTCATAAGCAGCTCAATGAAGGGTTATTATACCTGGCAGGATCACCTACACTAGGCGACTGCCCTGTAAATGAAAAGTGAAAATTTGCTGCACTTAACGGTAATAAAATAAACAAATAAACAAATAGCTGCTAACACTAGATTGCTGGACACAATAGGCGTAATGTGGGTAAATGGTGTAGCGCTCAAAACAAAAAATAATAAAAAAACAAAAAGTTCATATAAAGGGTTCATCTATTTGAGCCAAGAGACTGGAACCAATCAGAACAATGTCCACCATGAGTGAAATCCAGTGATCAGAATCCACCATAGAAGAAACAAATATAGAACCCATCACCTTCACCCAATATAAATGACCCTTACCATCAGTGTATGGGTAATACACATTGAATGCGTTCAGATGATGATAAGAGCAATCCAACTTAAATGGTAATCCACTGCACATGTATTCCAAAGAGATCCTTCTCCCCATATTCCAAAAGACAGAATGAAAAGGCCCTTCCTCTCAACAGGATATATAACCAGGTATAATACAAGGCTCAGGTAATGACTCGATCATCATGTAAATACTGTGCATGGAGCAGAATAAAAATGCTCATTGCGCAAACATCCAATTAAGAGAAAATTTATTGCATATAAAGAGAATAAAATAAACTCACATTTACAGGAGTTCAAGCAGGCATATAGTAAGAAGCGACCAGCGCTTCTAACCAACTAGATGGCTGCCGCACCTCCGTACGTCCGCATCCTACGTCACACGTCCCATAGCTCCACCCAACGTTTCGTCATTAACATGCGTCTTCAGGGGCGTCGATATGACGTGCGATGATACTCGTTTATATAGGGCGGACAGACGTGACGGGCGGAAGTGTGCTGCGCTCCAAAGACCAGAAGTAAACACACAACTAAACCGGAAGCGACCATTCACAGTAAGCTCCAGTATGTAAATAGGGATTTGATGTGTTCCTAGGATAAATAATACATTATAAAGCCAGGGACAATTAACAATCAATATAATCAGCTCCCCATTATCAATGGGAGGACAGATTCTGTTAAGGGGAAAGGACAAGTGTTACATATACTAACAATACAATTTAAAACTTTAAATTACAGACTGCTCTGTAAAGATTAAAAACAGCAATTCCAAGCATTAGAGCATTGACACAGTGACCCCAAATCTGTAAAGCTGGCATTGCTGAGTTAATAGGAAAGACTCAACTTTGCAGCAAACACCTGATATATCAGTTCATGCATTAGTAGTCCTACAGACAAACAAAACCTGTGAAGCAAATGAAACAGACAGAACCATACACAGCACTTTCACCTACTATGACAGCTTGTATATTAACAGCATAATGATTCAGACACACCATGACAGCCCATGGAAAGCTTACCTGCTCTGTGCAGCACCCCTCCCTGACTGACTCTAAGGGGGGGGGGGGGGGGTGGGAGAGTCTCCATTCCTAAACAGGTGGCCACCAATCCATTCTCAGGCAGCCGCCTGGGGCTCCGGGTCGCTACTACAGCAGGCCAGTAGTTACCCTAACCTCATCTTGCTGCTCCCTGCCAACTGAATGCGCAGTCCAGCCACAGGAAGTGGACAAGTAGCCATCTTGGAAGGGGGCAGCCCTGACAAAAAAATTCCATCATCTTTGCAATGGAAACCAACATACTCAAAGCCAGACTAACAAAAATGTGTGTGTGTCGTGCCACTACTCACCAGGGAGGAGAGTCTGGATCAGTCCTAACCGAACACAAGGTAGAATAGTTTTACCTGCATCCAGAGACCAGTATCCCAGCCCCCCAGTATCTGGACCTGGGGGGGTCTCCCTCATGTGGAAGTTTTACAACCGAACAGAGGGGCTTCATCACAGGTAAGAGGCTGAACCTGTACGGCTGGCCAGATGAATCTGGCAAGGTGAGGGCAAAAATAAAAATCTTCTTTGATTCTTAGCTATAATTTGAGGAACAAAAAAAAAGAATGCCACCTGGGGGGAGGCGACTCATTTATATATAGTATAACCAGTCCTGCTTGGGTGAGGGGCGGAGCTGATCCCATTCGTGTATGCCAGTGATGGCGAACCTTGGCACCCCAGATGTTTTGGAACTACATTTCCCATGATGCTCTACTCTGTACTACACTACAGAGTTTATGAGCATCATGGGAAATGTAGTTCCAAAACATCTGGAGGGCCAAAGTTCGCCATCACTGGTGTATGCTGTCATGCTTGTGTCAGGAAATAGAATTTAGTGACAACTTATTGTAAAAATAAAAAATTTAATTTCCCGAAACTTGTGGCAAAATATTAAATATTCCATGGACTCAACATGCCTCTCAGCAAATAGCTTGGGGTGTCTACTTACCAAAATGGGATCATTTGGGGGGGGGGGGGGGTTTCTGCTATCTTGACAGATCAGGTCCTCCAAAACTGATAGGTAGTGAGGAAGTGAAATCTCCATTTTACGCCCTTAGAAAGCCTGAAGGCAGTGCTTGGTTTTCGGGGTCCTGTACATGGCTAGGCTCCCAAAAAGTCTCACACATGTGGTATCCCCGTACTAAGGAGAAGCAGTAGAATGTATTTTGGGGTGCAATTCCACATATGCTCATGGCATGTTTGAGCAATATATCATTTAGTGACAACTTTGTGCAAAAAATAAAAAAAGTTTGTCATTTTCCTGCAACTTGTGTCAAAATATAAAACTCAACATGCCTCTCAGTAAATAGTTCCGGGTATCTACTTTCCAAAATGGGGTAATTTGGGGGGGAGGGGTTGTGCTATCTTGGCATTTTATGGCCTTCGAAACTGATAGGAAGTGAGCAGTGAAATCAAAAATTTACACCCTTAGAAATCCTGAAGGCGGTGATTGGTTTTCGGGGTCCTGTACGTGGCTAGGCTCCCAAAGAGTCTCACACATGAGGTATCCCCGTACTCAGGAGAAGCAGAAGAATGTATTTTGGGGATGTAATTCCACATATAACCATGGCACGTGTGAGCAATATATCATTTAGTGACATTTTTGTGTAATTTTTTTGTTTATTTTTTGTCATTTTTCAATCACTTGACAAAAAATTTTTTTTAATGGGCTCAACATGCCTCTCAGCAACTTTGTTGGGGTGTCTTCTTTCCAAAATGGGGTCATTGGGGGGGGGAGGGTTGTACTGCCCTGCCATTTTAGCACCTCAAGAAATGAGGTAGGCAGTCAAACTAAAAGCTGCGTGAATTCCAGAAAATGTACCCCAGTTTGTAGACGCTATAACTTTTGCACAAACCAATAAATATAGGCTTATTGACATTTTTTTACCAAAGACATGTGGCTGAATACATTTGATGGCCTTTTTATTTTTTGCGATATAAACGGAAAAAGACCGAAAATTTTGAAAAAAAAATGATATTTTCTACTTTTTGTTATAAAAAAAAAATCCAAAAAACAAATTTTAGTCATACATTTAGGCCAAAATGAATGTATTTTGAGGTGTAATTCCACATATAATCATTGCATGTGTGAGCAATATATCATTTAGTGACAACTTTGTGTAATTTTTTTTGTCATTTTTCAATCACTTGTGACAAAAAAAATTAAAAATATTCAATGGGCTCAACATGCCTCTCAGCAATTTCCTTGGGGTGTATGACTAAAATTGAGTTTATTGAATTTTTTTTATAACAAAAAGTAGAAAATATAATTTTTTAAAAAAAAAATTACCAGTTAAAGCAGCGCAGTGCCAAATTGTAAAAAGTGCTTTCACTTGAGGGGACAATTGTTCTGAGGCTGAAGTGGTTAGACCTGAACACCTGGCAGACAACTACAGTAAATAAGCAATTAAAGTGCAAATATGAGTGCTTCTTTACTAGTCAAAAGATTTTCAAGTTTGACCAGTCAGTTGATTTACAGCCCTCATAGCTAAGACAGTCAGCCCGGTGACCTCACTTTTCTCTGCAGTAGTTAAAGCAGAACTACATCACGTCTGATGACCACAAACCAAAAACACCATTTCATTAATTTTTTTTTAACTTATTTTTTTAACGTCTTCATTTTTATTATTTTTCAATATCAAAAAGAGAAAAAAAACATACAACATCATAGAATATTATATAATATTACATAGTACAAAGAAAGAAAAAAACAAAATTATTGTTGCTATACCTTCCCTCTCTCTCCGACTCAACCTATTCCCACCGTCCCTCCCACACACCACTCAGTCGTTAGTTGTGCGTATACTTCAGGGATTGTAAAACCAAAGAAGAAGGAAAAAGCCATCTCCCTAAACAAGAGAGGTTTAAAAGAGAGAAGTATCCAGGGTCACGGAGGACCAAGGCGAGGGGGTGGCAAGGAACGTGAGAAAATCTCTCACCATACCCTTATAGAGGACACCTCATCTTGTCCAGCCAGGGCCTCCACATTCTTTCAACCTTACTGTAGTTACCCTGCCTGATACATATCACCCTCTCACTCTATAACATAGAATTAATGCTCTCAACCCAATTCTTCACTGTCGGGGGGGTCTGTGCCTGCCATTTCTGTGCTATCTGTGCAATCTTTATGATGAAACATGTCGGGGCGTAGCTACACGGCGATCTCACACGAGTGCTAGAGGAGGGAGTGAAGGGGGACAGAGCGGAGCTCCAGTGAAGGGACGAGTGCTGCGGACGGGTGAGACGAACGTGAGCACACACACCTCCTGGGTCCGCCGTGGCCTGCTTGTTGTTATTTCATTTGCTACTGCTTGCTGTGCTGTGGGAGTTCTCCATTTGCCGTGAAGTGACTTGCCTGTTATTTTATTTTAAATGTGAGTTCAATACTAGTTGTTTTATATGTGATTAAATCTTTTAAACGAGATTACACTATTGGAGCTTCTTTTATTTTTATGTCATACTACCAACCTGAGAAAAGCGGTGTTCCTATGGAGCAGTGGAGGTGTATGCTTGCATGTTAACCCCCATGTAAGTGGGTTAGAGGCTCTGTCAGGCCAAACACGAGAGTGAGAGGCCTTAACAGCTGGTGAGTTTGAATTTCAGCAGGGAGTGGATTCAAGCTGAGCAGTTTTGGAGTCACCTTCACTCTCTCTCTTTTTTTGGACTTTCTTCAAATATTTTCACGATTATTTTCCACGATTGATTGGTTTCGGGACTTTATAGATATTTACTATGCTCAATTTTCATTATTATTTTTTCTTGGATTTATATATTTGCATATCACTTTCACTGAGTGTTATAATTTATATCAGCTCATATTGATTTTTTATTTTATTTAATATTCATTTTTTGGGGATATTTAGCAATATATGTTTTTTCACTTTTTCTCCAGTCACGTCTGTATTCAGCTCACTGGCTGGATAAGAGTGTCTGGCATCTCCCCACCTGGGGATTAGCGCCACTTTTTCATCTATAATTCTCTTTTGGTGAATTCGGTTTATATATTAGTTTTCTCGCCTGAAACAGGCATCTCAGCACTACTTCAATAGCGCCGGTCGGGGCTCTACCTTCCTCCAAACTTCCTAATAGGCAAGTCTTGACCTCCGGTTCTAGTGTGGTCCCAAAAGTTTTATTTATCCTAGCTACTATCTCCGCCAAATATCTAAATAGCTTGGGACACTTCCCCACCATATGTATCAGATCTCCTGATGCCTTACATCTGGGGCACTCATCATTTGGTCTCCTTCCGAATTTAAACATTTTTTTGGGGTGTATAATAAGCTCTATGAATTAGGAGCAAATGGGATACTTTCTGCAAGGGAGAAGTCGAAACCAAGCCTCCTCATTCTAAGATCCTATCCCATTGTTTCGTAGTTATTGCCCCATCTCTCTCCCACCCCACTCTACTCCTAGAGGGTCCTATTCCACTTATTATTCTAGCCCCCAGTCTAGTATACAGCTCAGAGATTAGTCCCTTAGTTGTGGCTGGTTTAATTATTTTTAAAAGTGTGGGGATCTAGGTCCATTCAATGGTTTGTGACCCAAACTGTGCTTGAATGGCATGTCTGATCTGCAGGTATTTATAAAATGCTTTATTTGATATATCAAATTCCCGTCTTAGGTCCACAAATGTCTTCATGAGATTGTCCTCATATAATTGAGCCAGTCGGTTAATACCCAGCCTCTCCCATTCCCTAGGTCTCTCTATACGCCTTACTTCTGCCAGATGTTTGTTGTTCCATAAGGGGGTGTTTTCTGTTACCCCATTATATCCCATTAATGCCTTCGTTACCTGCCATACTTTGCTGACTAATTTTATCGTTGGGCAACTATAAATAAATGAGTCCGCCTCTAACACCTCCACTAGTATACTATGTGGGGTCCCCATTATCATCATTCTGTTGCAAGCGTTCCCCCCTCCCAGAACTTCTCAACCCATTAGATGTTGCAATTGGGATTGCAGGAAATATGATCTCGGATGTGGGACCGCCATATCCCCTTCTTTAAATCGGTAATTGCATGGTTTGTGAACTAATACTAGATTGACCCTTCCTCCAAATTAATTTCCTAAAAAGGGATTCTATTCTCTTGAACCACTTCTGACCTATCCAAATGAGAGAGTTATGGAACAAGTACAATATCTGTGGTAGCCATATCATCTTTATTAAATTACAACGCACTGCTACGGATAGAGGAATATCTCCCTTTTTAAGTAACAATGGGACTAAGTTATCATTGATATACTGGTTTATGTCACTCGTAATCCAGACAACGAGATATTTCCGCTTGGTAAGCACCTTCAAGTGGGGAGCTCCAGTCGGTGTCTGGTTAACCGGTAGCAGAGCCGACTTCTCCCAATTGACAACCAGACCAGAAAATTGCCCGAATTCACCAACCATTTGTATCATGGTGTCTAGAGAGGTTTCAACATCTCCAAGAAAAAACAGGACGTCATCCGCGTACAGTGCTATCTTGTCCTCCTCCATTTGCTGCCAGAACCCGTGTATATCCAGCCGTGATCTAGTCATAATTGCTAGTGGTTCCATTGCAAGAGCGAACAATAGAGGGGACAAAGGACAGCCCTGTCTCGTCCCTCTCTCCAACTGGAATAATTCTGAATATTCATTGTTAATTTTTATTTTGGCTCTTGATTCGCTGTAAAGTATTTTCACCCACCTGATAAAGGAGGGTCCAAAACCAAATCTCTCTAGCACCCTTCACAAATAGTTCCATTCTAGGCTATGGAAGGCCTTGGCAGCGTCCAAGGCCAAAATGGCCCTAGAACCTGCATTGTCAGTTGAAATCTGCATGTTTAAAAAGACTCTTCTAATGTTGGTACTAGTTGATCTGTTGGGAATGAAGCCCGACTGGTCAGGGTGTATCAACTTTTGAATACATCTATTTAGATGGGTTGCTAGCACTTTGGCCAAGATTTTTACATCAGTGCATAATAGTGAGATAGGGCGGTAAGATGAGACATCCAATTGATCTTTCCCCTCCTTATGTATTACAATAATGGCGGCTTCCGACATTGAGATGGGGAGTCTCCCATTGGTTAATGCCCATCCCAATGTTTTCAACAATTCTGGGAGTAATACCTTCCCGTATCGTTTGTATATTTCTACTGGGAGCCCGTCCGGGTCTGGTGATTTTTGGCTGGACATCTCAGCCACTGCTCGCTTTAACTCCTCTAAGGTCACTGGTGCCTCTATGTCAGTTCTATCCTGCTCTGACAAGGTCAGAATTGGTATTCCTTGAAGGAAACTGTCCATTCTTTCACTCTCAGCTCCCCTATTGGATTTATACAAATGTGTATAGCAATCACTGAATGTATGCATTCTCTCTATATTGCATCGGTGGATATCTCCTCATTTGGTGTACTAAATGCTGAAACAGAGGAGGGGGAGTATTAGATTTAATCAAGAGGGATAACATATGGCCACTCTCTCCCCTTCTCCAAAATGGCTCTGCCTCTGAAATATACGTCTGTTCTCCATCCTCCTTGTAGTGGCCATTTTATAGACTTGTTGCTTATCTAGCCATTCCCTTTGCCTATCTGGAGTTGGGTCTTCAACATATCGCCTTTCTGCCTGCATCATCTCATCCCTAATTTCCTTTTCCCACTCTCTAAATATCCCCTTGGTTATTGCCACTTGTTGGATCAAGAGACCTCTAAGATAGGCCTTCAGGGTGTCCCAGACCACTCCGGCTGATGCTGTGCCTGCATTGATCTGCACAAATTCGTTCAATCTAGTCACCATATCTCCAGGGTTGCCGAACAATTCCAGCCAGTAGGGACTAATCCTCCATTCTCTAAAATGAGCTTTGCCCCCTGTATTTATTGTCAACACCAGCAGGGAGTGATCCGAGACTCCTCTTGGACCATACTCTATACTGCTTACCAATGACAATACCTCCCTATTACCTGGAGCCATGTCTATTCTGGAGAGAGTAAGGTAGGAACTTTAAAAACAGGAGTATTATCATTCTTGCGGGTGGCGTATTCGCCATATGTCATACACCCCTAACTCCCCCAGGAATCGAGATAGCTGACCCTCTCCTACCATACTAGGCCTATTTCCCGGTGGGAATCTGTCTAAACTCTTGTCTAAAACTTCATTGAAATCTCCCACTGCTATTATTGGGGTTCCCGTTTTATCCAGTGCAAACTCCAACAGTTTATGTAGAACCTCAAACTTAAATGGGGGGGGAGGGTTTCCACCACATATGGTTTATTCTCAGAAAACAAAAAAATATATCGGCCCTGTTCATCAATACAGCTCTCCCTGCAGGAGAAGGCCACTCCTCTCCCAACCATTATGCTCACCCCTCTTGAATAGGAGGAATGGACCGAATAGTGTTGGGATTGGAACCTCCGGCTGTGGAGTTGTACCACCGCAGCGTCAGTCAGATGCGTCTCCTGCAGGCAGAGCAGACCAGGCCCACTCCCCTCCAATTTCGACAGAACCATGGCTCTCTTAATTGGGTCCCCCAAACCTTGAACATTCCAAGAGGTTATACTAAATGTCCTACCTTGCATGGAAAGATATCAAAAATTTAAAGAAAAACAAACGATAAAAAGAAGCACATAACAACAAAAGAAAAAAGATAAACAGTCTGAAATTCTCGCTCTCCCCTCCACCTTAAATATTTCCTCCAATCTATATATTCCTCCTTCCTTCCATATCTCACCCTTCTCTCTATTTGTGCCTTCTGTCGTGTAAATATTGATATTTGTGGTGTGTATTTCTTGTCTTCCACACTGCTCCCATATCCCCCCTCCCTACCCCCACCCTCTCTTCCATATCCCCCTCCCATGCCCATCTGGGCCTACCCTAGGGGCTTCTCCTGCAACCTTACCATTCCTCTGCCACCATTCCCACCTCTTGTTCAAAACCAGTGACATTAGCTACTTTAGTGTAAAACATAACCAGTTTGGGAGCCCCATTTGCTCCCTTATTCCCATGCTTACATTCATTTAACCAAAAATGTGTCTCCCCTCCTCCAATCAAATCAAACCATCTAACTACAATGTAATCATACTGCAGTGATATTACAGTGATATTTCAATGCAGTCTTGCTACAGTGACACTATAGTGGCATTCCAGTAGTAGTCAGACAAAAAAAAAGGGGGGGGGGGAACCCCCACTGATGAACCTGAAAAGGTAAAATAGTCCTCCACTAATCCATCCCCCCCCCCCCCTACGGGCTGGATATAGCAAAGCATTCTCAAGTTTGTATTTCTGCAGAGTTCGCTTAATTGGTATAAATTCAGCTCTCCGCGTTTGGAGCTCTGACGAGAAGTCTGGGTACAATGATACCCCAACTCCATTGTACCTGACATCCCCCATCTCTCTGGCCTTCCGAAGTAGGATCACTTTATCATTGTGTAGGGACTGCTGATTATATATTATATCTGTAAATCACGTTTTCCACCTAGCCCATTGCAGCCCATAGAAATAGAAACAGTCCATTTTGTACTTTTTCTCTTGCTTTATTAATATAACATAACTGGAATAGGAGAAGGGTTTTCTGAGATGCTCTTTTGTTGCTTCATAATCTTTTCTTTGCCTTCTTATGCAAAGACTTAGAACAATGCGGACTATAAAAAATCACTTTGAATGATTTCTTCAGTGGGGAAGACGGAAGTAGATTTACTAGAGAATATATAGTAAAGAGTCACTCTGAATAACTTCTTCACCTGCAGAACTTTTTAGAAAACAGTCTATATCTCTACTTGTGCTGAGAGCTTTACTGCTGCCTTTTTACCACTACTTCCCGTCTGTATGGTACTTCCAAGTTGAGCTAAGGAAGAGATTACTCTTAATAATTCCTCCCGCCTGACTGATTGGAATCCCGTGGTATTGTTGAACCCAAAGTCACAGGCTAACACCACCTGTCTCACTGACTTGCGTACCAACATCCCTCAGCCTCTGGTAGTACCCTTCCCCTGGGCTTTCACTCACTTGATCAACAGTCCATGTGCCACTCATAAATGATCGATCGCCCAGTTGTCTTCCTCTTAGTTGCTACTTCTTCTGAAATGACTTCTCCATCCCTGCTCTCCGGTCTGGAACGCTCCCTTCCCTGCAAGGGCGTCCAGCAACACCAGCGACTACATGCTGTCCGGTATCATTAGCTTTTCTGCGGGTCCCGGTCCCCCCTCCCTCCCCGTGGGGGGGATCCTTTTGGCTCCCTTCAGGGGAACCTCTCCCCTCTCTGGGAACCAGACTGGACTACGACAAAAGACCGTATATCCATGTGACCCCAGCTTTTATGAGAGTCCCGCCTCCTGCCAAACAAATTAATGATTGGCCAGAACTCACACACAAGCTGCCTGTCACTCAGATCCCAAGTCCAACCTCTCTTCCAGAACCATGTCACTGAAAGCAAGAGGAGGCATCTCTGGGTCCAAGCACAGGTGGCCACACCCTGCATTATACTGACACTCCTAGCTTTTATGATAAACAACCAGGCCTGTTATAATAGTACAAGCCTGCCTAAATTTTGCCTGAAACTGTAAGCTAGAAGAAAGGTCACCTACATGAAAATAGGTGCCCGCTACAATTGTAATTGACAAGTTTCAAAAGTAGTGGCCTGGTGTAACTGGCCGCTTGCCGGGCCCTGACAGGGAGCCGATGGGCTCTTTCAATCGCAAAAAGTGATGTGAAAGTAGTAGGGCCAAAAATTTCCCTGAACCACCCTTCTAAGAATGTGACGGGGTTAGAACCCTCACTCCGTTCCGGTAGGCCTATCACTCTCACATTATTTCTACGACTTCTATTTTCCATTTCATCAAGCTTAGCTGCCTGTATAGCCATTTGGTCCCTCATTTCCTTAACTTCTTGCTTAAGGGGATATAAATTGTCCTCGACTGTACTTAGTCTCTCTTCTAAAGCAGTAGTCCTTTCCACAGTCTTACGCAGTTCATGATTCATTGATAATAATTCCTCCTTAATGCTTTTTAGCTGGTTATCAAGACTGGTAATTGAGTCTTTACAGGCATTAACGGCAAACAGCACATCCCTCAATGTGGGTTACACCTCCTCCAATAAAGGACCAGTCACAATGGACACCTCAGCCACTACAGTAGGTTTTGAAGATACAGTTCCTAATTTTCCTCCCCATGTCCTTTTCATACTCACGGTTTTGCTGCTAAATGGCGTGGTAGGGTTTGAGGACCCCTGGCCCTGGCTCTTTCTATCCGCTGCAGAGCCCATCTGCTTTTTAGCTTGCACTGTCACATGTTAATGGCTCCCCTTAGCAGGTAACAGGGAAGTTGTATGGGAAAAACACTCCAGTTTAGTTGCTGCAGCTGCCGCCGCCTGGTTCCCCTTCTCTTTTGCAGAGCGGTCATGTGAAACCCCTCCTGGGATAACTGCTCCTCTGCCGCCCGTTTTTTTGACATATTGGGATATTTCAGAGATTTATCAGAAGTTTATTGAAGGCCTATTGAGAAACTGCTATTGTTATTGATATTGTTATTATTGGGTTATTATTGTTATTTTTGGGAGGGGGTTCGAGCACTCTAGCGGGACTCCCTGTTTTACCCTGCAGCACCCTCACCACATCCACTCCCCCTCCATCTCGGCAAGACAGTTCATAACCTCAGCTGCAGATCTCAACCGCAAATCCCACAATTGTTTGGCCCAGCAAAACCGCAATTCCAGGGGAGAACCAAGGAAAACGCCGACAACCTCACAAGTGAGCCCCGCACCAGCCTCCTCGTCGCGCCAGGCACTTCAGGATCGAGGGGAAGGTAAGGGGCAGAGAGGAGACACCCGGCACACTTACTCTCCCACGCACACTCTCTCCTGCATCCGGTTACGCCCCATCCCATTTCATTCATTTATAATATTCAAAGCAAACTTCCCCATCCATCCATGTCTCCATTCTTTATTTTGCTGAGAAATCACATAAACCCCCCCCCCCCCCCTATCATTTCTGACCGTGGCCATCTTGTGTGAGGGCAGATGATTCATGGAGCATTTACTTCCTGGCATCCATATGCCCTTAGCTCAGGCAAGCAGGCAGGAGGGTGTGCTTTGCTGAAAAAAACCCTCCCAAAGACTCCTGGGATGTATGATATAATTTGCCTAGGCATGGAAACCAGGAAGTGACAGAATAAATTTAAAAAAAAAGAAGTTTTAAACAAGTAAATATAATATACTTTCCTATCTATTTGCCAATGCTAGCAGCATAAGGATTAAAAATAGTCAATGTTGATTGAGACAGTGACATTCCACTTTAAGCAATACAACCAGGTGACCTCCCTGCCCGGAGCCTGTTGATTGGACAGAGAAGGAACAGCAACACACTAATGAGGGTATCTCTTTGCTCACTCTGCCCTTTCCTTCTTTCAGAATGATTCTTGTCATCATATGTGCACTGCAGCAGCCCTAATTGGCTGCTAGTGCTGTCCCTCCCTCTTGCAGTCTGAGTGCTGTTGTACAAGGGATGATACAAGACTTATACCAAGTCAAATGTAATTAATTTTTCTAATAAATACATAACTGTGTCACTTGGTGTTTTGTTTATATCTGCCTAGAGTCCAGCTTTAAGTCTACAGGCAGATCTCAGAAGGCAACAATGGGCAATCTTTTATGTAGGTGCTCAAGTAGTTGACCAATGTTTTGTTTGGGTTCCCTCTAGGTAAGAATGGTACTAATGGCGACTAACTATTAACTTGGGTAATACTAATGTTAGCATACCTCCCAACTTTTTAAGATGGGAATGAGGGACACCTATCAGCAAAAGTATTCAGGCATAGGACACACCCCTTACCACGCCCCCTTAAAGGAGAATTGTACAAAAAAACAAAACAAGATTGGTTAAACCCACAAGTGCTTTTTTTACCACTACTATTCCTTTATATTGGCTTTTGGAATTTACAGATGTAGCAATTTAGAAATCAGATGAAAGGTTTAGCACTGGAAAACACTTTTTGATAGATAAAAAGTGCATTTTATATACAACTATATAGATCAGACCAAAATGAGGGACAAATGAGGAGGAATGAGGGACAGAGGGACATTGCTCCAAATCAGGGACAGTTGGGAGGTATGTAAATGGTGACTATTAACTTGGGTAATACTAATGTTAGTGTACATGTGTATGCTCATCTGTAAAAGAATTACTGAGCAGTTGGATACTGCATACTTGACTTTTGTGCATGGACAGTTTTGTATGGTAATTTACAACATACTGAAAATGAAGTAATTCCTAACTCACCACTAGAGGGCACTACTACAGAACATTACAATGTATGTAAGTTGTATCTACTTAGTGCAGAGCAAAAAAGTAATAATAAAGGCTTATAATTAGCAGGTGGTAATGTCATTCCATGGATTCTTGGACTAGAAATCATCTGTGTGCAGAAAATGATCTTCCCTGCAATGCCATGTTTATCTCAAAAATGTTCAGTTCTTATAAATTCTTAAAGGAAACCGGTCCAGAAAGATGTATGTAAATCACTGCTTTCCAACCTGTGGCCCGAGGGCCGCATATGGCTCTTTGGTATATGATTTGCGGCCCTCGGACCTCAGCAGTCTGTAGTGGAAACATTGATTAGGGTATTAGCATTGATATCTACTACCCTCATGTAACATGTTCCCAGTTTCATATCGTCTTCTGCAGCACATCCCCAGCCAACAATGTAGCATGTCTACTCTCTCTGTCCCTCATTTATTCTACTAGGTCTGTAGTTTTTGTCCTTCTTGTTACTATGCATTATGGCATACTGCTTTAAAGTGGTTCTAAAACTTCAAAAAACATTCTCTGCTTCAGGATCACCCCAACCTGATCCGACGTGCACGAGAGCAGCGGCTTTCCCCACTGTCTCCCTTCTCATTGGGCAGATTGATATCAGTTGGAGCCAGTTGCCCGGTCTGTATCAATAGATGCACACAGGGCGGCTCAGGAGCGAGCCTGCATGGGTGCCCCCATGGAAAGCGGCTTTCCACGGGGCACTTGCCGAAGAGGAGGAGCCTGGAGTGCTGGCGGGGGACCCCAGAAAAGGAGGATCAGGGCTGCTCTGTGCAAAACCATTGCACAGAGCAGGCAAGTATAGATATGTTTGTTATTTAAATTTTTTTAAAAAGGAAGGTTTAATGTTACTCGTAGCCCCGGTTCACACTATCCTCAAACAGTGGGGGACTGCTGCGTGCTCGCTCCCGAAACGCTTTTCTATGCGTCCCCCTGCTCTTTCCTCATTGGCTCATTGGCTGTGATTGACAGCAGTGGGAGCCAATGGGCTCCCACTGCTGTCTCAGCCAATGAGGAGGGAGAGTTCCGCATATACGTCCTAACTTTGAAGAGGAATATCGTTGTTATGGCAGCAGCTAGCTTCCATATCCCTGGTATCTTCTTCTTCGGCCGGCAGTCTGCTTTCAGATAAAAGCGGTCTCTGTGGCGGATTCGCCACAAGATCACTTTTATCGGCGGTGGGAGAGGCCCCCCCCCCCCCTCCCGCTGCGCTCTGCATCCCTCCGACGGAGGAGGCGATCAGATCTTCTCCCTTGCTGGGTATGGAGATGAGTGAGGGGAAGATGGCCCCCACCCGTCTGCATAACATCGCAGGGCGGAAGCGACGTCAAAATGTCACTTCCACCCATAGCTCTTAAAGGGCCTTTTTTTTTTTTTTTTTAAATGACAAAATTCTTTTTTTTATTGCGTTTTAGTGTAAATATGAGATCTGAGGTCTTTTTGACCCCAGATCTCATATTTAAGAGGTCCTGTCATGCTTTTTTCTATTACAAGGGATGTTTACATTCCTTGTAATAGGAATAAAAGTGACACATTTTTTTAAAAAAAGAACAGTGTAAAAATAAAAAATAAAAGGTAAAATAAATAAGAAAAAAAAACAATTCTGTCCCGCCGAGATCGCGTGCAGAAGCGAACGCATACGTGAGCAGTGCCCGCATATTAAAACAGTGTTCAAACCACACATGTGAGGTATCGCCGCAATCAGTAGAGTGAGAGCAATAATTCTAGTCCTAGACCTCCTCTGTAACTCAAAACATGCAACCTGTAGAATTTTTTAAAGGTCACCTATGGAGATTTTTAAGGGTAAAAGTTTGTCGCCATTCCACGAGCGGATGCAAATTTAAAGCGGGACATGTTGGGTATCAATTTACTCGGCATAACATTATCTTTCACAATATAAAAAAAATTGGGATATCTTTACTGTTGTCTTATTTTTTAATTCAAAAAAGTGTATTTTTTCCAAAAAAAGTGCGCTTATAAGACCGCTGCGCAAATACGGTGTGACAGAAAGTATTGCAACGACCGCCATTTTATTCTCTAGGGTGTTAGAAAAAAAATGTATAATGTTTGGGGGTTCTAAGTAATTTTCTAGCAAATAAAAACTGTTTTTAACTTGTAAACGACAAATTTCAAAAAGAAGCTTGGTCCTGGTGGTTAGTGGTTAAGGCCCTATGCACAGACATTTGAGCTTTATTTTTTCCATTTTTTATTTGTCCGTGCACGCTATAGGTGGTCCCAGGCGTTTAGAGGGGCTTTTGAGCATTAAAAAGTGCACAATGCACATAAATGTGGATAAACGTGTAAACACATTTAAACATGCGTTAATGCTAAGTGCTTGAGCATTTTTTCATTTCAATGGCCAGAATAAATTAATATTCTGGCCAATTAAATGAATAAACGCTCAAGCACTAACTAAACGCGCTTGAGAAGACGCAGTTTAGGAGCGCTTTTGTAGCTGCTTTTTTCCTGCCAGGAGAAAAGTGTTTAGAAGAGCCCTAGGGTGCATGAGACCTTACAGTGCCAAGGGACAGCTGCTCAGGACATTATCCAGCCGGTATGAAGGAGACAATAGGGGGAAGATTTTTATCAGAAGCAGCTATCTCCAGGTAATGAGATAGACCCCAATTTAATGGTCATTTTGTTGTGTTATTGTGTCTTGTTCTGTTCATTGTTGTGATCTTGTGTGTTGTCTTTGTTGAGTGTGGCTGTGTCACAATAATTTCCCTTTGGGATTAATAAAGTATTTTGATTTTGATAAATGATGTGTTTGGTTCTGTTAGTTTATTTTTTGCTGACTGTGTCACTTCCTGTCCTGGAGATCAGCAGGAAGTAAATGAAAATCTACAAGGTCCCTCAGAGATGGCTGCCAGCATAGACAGCAATAAAAACTTGTCTGCTATTCCAATCTGTAAATCAAAAGTTTAAAAAATGGGTGAGTATCCAAAGAGCTAGCAATCAAAAGTAAAGCATCGTTTTCTAATTCACCCCAAAAAAAAGAAAAAGAAAAAAAAGGGAAACTTCAGCTTTAAATGGAAAAAAATGAGAGTTGTAGCTGCATAAATGTCTAATTGGTTTGAAGGTGTTTGATTTCCCAGGAGGCGTCTCTTGCATAGTAAAGAAAACCGGTTTTGTCTCTTGAGCAGCGTAGTCACAATACCTGTGAACACCAGGCACTGTCACTGTATGCCTTTGTCCAGGTCTGCAGCTGAGCTGAGCTGACAAGTGTCATCTATGGGGCTGGCTGCAATGAATAAAGAAGGGGTGTGTACTGGAGATTAGCACTCACACACCCAGCGGAGTAGGAAGTGATTGTACACTGGGGATTTCTCCTGCCAGCAGAGCTAGTGGCACTGTGTACCAGCTGTGATCCCTCACACCCAGCCAGGGTCTGGTGGCAGCCCTGCGGAAACTGATGACAACTTTCTATGAACAGCCAACCAGTCCGTCCCTTCGCCCCTCTTTGATTAAGGGGAAGTGGACATTGGGGGTCCAATGGCTTTCCTACCTGACAACCTAACATTGGGGGACAACAGTACGGGGATAGCCAGCCTCTTGGATGGCGCACACAAGGTAAGCGGTGTTACTCTATGGCTTTAATTTACACTTTGTCAGCCTTGTGTAAAACTTTTTGTAAATCTTTGTATCATTGTTACCTTAATGTAACCGTATAATTACCTTAGGCTCATTCACAGTATGTCCCTTGATCAACGCAGCCCCAATGCAAGACAGTTGTTTTCTATGTGCCCTGTGCATACCAGAAAGCTAGGTTTAGACCTGTGTCCAAACCCGCCACTCCTCTGCTTTTGGATCGTTTTTCAGAGGCGATTGACAGGCAGTGAGGAAGCAATGTGATGCCTCCTCATTGTCTGTTTTAATCCCATTTTTGCCAACACACACACACCACAACCTTGCATTCAGTTGCAAGGCATTTGCTGTGTGTTCCCTGTTTGCCACTGATGGGCTTGCTGTCCACCGATCATGATACATTTTATTGTTATTGCTGCGGTCGCAAAGCATGTAACCACCCATGTCTGATGCTATTGCAGCTTAAAGCGGAAGTCCGCCCGCTACATACTGTAGCTGCTGACTTTTAACATTAGGACACTTGCTTGTCCTGGAGTCCAGCGATGTCGGCACCGCAGCTGATGTCTCCATTGGCTGATCGGGTGCTGCCGCTGCCATTGCTGGTAAGGGGTCCCAGTAGTGTAGCCTTTCGGCTTCACAGTCGGGTCCCTACTGCGCATGCGTGAAGCACGCTGCACTCGCTCATTAGCCTGACAGAAGTGGAGGGAGTCAGGGGAGGATCGAGCTGCTGACGTACTTCACCGCGGCCCGGCCTCCCGGAAGTGGGGACAGGGTACCTGTCAAAGACCGGTATCCACAACCCCCCCGAAAGGTGGCAAATGTGGCACCGGAGGGGGGGAAGGAATTGGATAAGCGGAAGTTTCACTTTTGGGTGGAACTCCACTTTAAGAGGAGACACTAAAAATGAGGCGCAACCGCACGTCTAAACTTAGCCTTCCATTGCTTTGCGTAAAAATGTTATTGCGCTTGTGTGGGTTTCCTCTGGGTACACTAGTTTCCTTTCAAGCTTCGAAGACGTGGGTTGATTTTCTTGTGTCTAATTTGGCCTTAGTATATGTGCGTGTGTATACTGTAAATGCATGTGAGTTAGGCTTCATGTACACTGGCTGCTCCTAAGGAGGCGTTTAGCAGCTCCGAGTTTAGGTGAGAATCGCGTAATCAGAAGAATCGCATTCGGGGTAGGAAACCGTGGGAAAACTCAGAAACGCAGTTTGTTTTTGCCACGTTTTGCATTTGGCCGTGGTCAGGGTAGGCTAGTGTACATGTAGCCTTAGGCCCCTTTCACCCTGGGCTGTCCATTTTGATGGACTCTGCTTGCCTGTTTTCATCCGATCCACCAGACGAATGGAAAATAGGGTCTCCATCCGTCTGCGTTTAGCAGATCAGATGTCAGTGGACATGTCACCGCTGACATCCGTCGCTCCATAGAACTGTATGGAGCGTCCGTTCAGGTCCACCTGAAAAACTGACAGGCGGACTTGAACGGTCTGCATATGTGAAAGGGGCCTTAGGGTCTTTAGATTGTAAGCTGCTTGAGGGCTGCATAAATTGTCAGTTCTATATAAATATCTGTAATAAAATATTTTAAAGGAATGCAGTATGTTTTGCGGAGTTCCACTGTTTATTTTTAGTTTAATAAAAGTCAGCAGCTACAAAAAGTATAGCTGCTGACTTTTAATAAACAGACACTCACCTGTCCCATGGTCCAGCGATGTGGCTGCCCGAAGCCTCCTTTCTCTCCCCCTCTTCTTCGCGGAGCCGCCGCCGACATTGTGAGTGTGGGCGCCCGGCTGTGACATTTTGCGGCTTCACAGCCGGGCGCGAACTGCGCATGCTTGAGCCACGCTGCACTCCGTCAATGGCCAGACAATGTTCTGGAACCTGTCGCGTGTCCCAGAACATTGCCGGGGAGGGGCCGCCTTGGAGTCGCCTAGGAGGTTAGAAGCCTGGAAGGAGGAAATAGGACAGGAAGTCCCACTGAAAAAACAAGTACCCAGCCCCCCAGGGTGCTCATCAGGTATTTTGGTCCTAATTGTGCCCTTCATGTTCTTCATCCTTGAAAATAATTGCTCACAAAGATAGGTGCTGCCGAAAATTGATGAGATGAAAAAGGCGTGATTGTGAAGAGTGAGAGATCTTTATTTGGGAAGATAAAACTTATAAAAGTCCAGTAGAGAGACACTGTCAAATTTTTACTGGGCTGCAAAACATTCTACAAAAAATCTATCGTTTTAAGTACGTATACAATTTTGTGTTGGGCCGCATTCATAGCCGCTTTGGGCCTCAGGTTGGACATCCCTGTTTTAAACCATACCCTACTTTATCCAGAAAACCTTTTGGGTTTGGATAAACATTAAGAGAAAGTGTGTCTTTGAACTGTGGCACCACTGTGTTTTCAAAATATGAGAACAATTATCTGCCTGCTGAAAATTTCCAATTTTTTTGCCTACCCTCTTCTCTTTTTTTTTTTTTTAAGACCCTGAGGTCAGCAATGGCAGACTGCATGGTTCTCTCATAACATGTGTCTATACCTAGCTATCAGTCAGCTGGGGGTCTCCTGACCCACCTGAATATGGAAGCCATTCAGAAACGCTTTGCAGCTCAGTGGGTCCATGAGGATCCAGAGCAAAAATACAAAATACAGAAATTCACCTAGTATAAAGCTGAGGATGATGTTTTAAGAGAAGTTTGGCCAAAGCTTATTTTGGCCATAATTCCTAGTGGGTCACAGGGGTGCATTTACTTTTGCTCTCCTGTCACACAGAGTTCACTTATAGTGGGCTATTATCTGCTCAGAGCTGACATGGCAGAGCCTCTCCGAACTATGAAAGGATTCTAAACCATTTTGTCGGTATCCACCCAAATGTCTGATCAACAACTGACTTAGCCACTTGGTGCGCCACTAAAAGCCAAAACAAGTTGCGCCTGCCCCCTCCCCAGCCCAGTGCTCCACTGAACACCGGGGGACCAGAGCAGAGAGTGGTGGCTGGCAGTCGCTGCTCTCCACTCTAGGCAAACCAAGAACTGATCAATCAGCGACCTTGTGATCACTTAGCTCTCAGTGTAAGAGCTGACAGCTGCAGCATAGAGGTGAGCATGTGTGTTTGCTTTTTCAAGCAAGCTGGGTTAGGGTGCCCACATGTCCCGGATTGCCCGGGACTATCCCGTAATTGACATCTCTGTCCCCGGTCCCGGGCACCTTCATTCCGGGACAATAGAGTGTCCCGGAATGAAACTGACACTAGGAACATTCAGGAATTAGGACAGGGGCGGACTGAACAGCCATAGCTCTGGCTTCGCCTCCACCTGACTGTACTCCTTATCACTGGTTGCTATAGCCGCCTGGCGTGTAGCAACCAGTGACGTCACGGTCGTGACTCCCTCCCTGCCCAGCTTTGAAAGCAGAGGAGGATTTCACTTCCTCCTCCTCCGCGCTAGTGCTCCCGGGGCCCAAAGCAGCTGCCCTTTGAGCTGAGCCCTGCCGCCACCCCCTTCTCATGCTATGAGCCTAGAGAGTGACAGCCATGCTGGTCTAGGGGGGCGGGGTGCAGGGCAGCGGAATGGAGCTAAAGCCGTCACTGAGCAGCAGCATCTTAAAACAGCGAGCGGCGGCCCCGGTGAGAAGCACAAGGCTGGCTAGAACCAATTGCCCAGGAGGGAGAGGGAGTGGGAGAAGACCTCACCGCCGGCCACCATGACCTGAGCAGCAGTGGGTGCAGCATCCCCGGAACCTCCCAGAGTCTGCACACTTTTTCCAGCCTCCTCTCCTAGCTGTCACTGTCATCAACAAGAAGGAAAACAGGCTGACCAAGGGCCCAGAGGATGAGGATGGGTGGGAGGTAGGTGCATCACACACACACCTACCCACAGACAGAGGCTAGGACAGGGGGGCACAGGAGGGACTGCAGGCAGGGGATAGGGGGTCACTTTCACCCACCCCCCTCTCTCACCCCCTCCCCCTCTCTCCTCTCCCCCTCTCTCCTCTCCCCCTCTCTCCTCTCCCCCTCTCTCTCACCCCCCCTCAACCTCTCTCTCTCACTCACTCACCCCATCTCTCTCACCCTCACCCACCCCCTCACCAACCTCCTCTCTCCTCCCAAGTGGAAACTGACTAACAGGTGAGAGTTAGTTATCCCATCCCACCTCAAGCACTGCCACTCATCCACCCCCCCACCACTGCCACTGACCTCATCCTCCTAATGAAGGAATACAGATCCCAGCATGAGCCCCTCAGAGCTGAGGATGTGACAAGCCCCCCGGTAGGTCAATGTAAGAATCAGATAGGTTAGTGTAGTGGACAGTGTAGGAATCGGGTAGGTCAGTGTAGTGGACAGGTACGTCAGTACTTGTCCAATTTTTACTCCAGATCCCTCAGGTTATTTGTATTCTCTTTGTAGTATAAAGTACAGGGTTTTATATACAACTTTAGTGCCTTGGTTATAAAAAGCATTTGTTTCATGTATGTTAGTCCAACATTGTAAGAACAATTACACTCTGTGACTCTAAGTGGCCGCCTGTAATGTTGGGCTAACATACATGAAACAAGTGCTTAAATAGGTAAGGAGCGGGACCACCCAGTGACATCACATGGTGGCACCGCCCCCTTGTGATGTCACCGACCGGTGCATGCTGAGGAGTGTCCCTGAAAGGCAGTTTGGAAATGTGGTCACCCTAAGCTGGGTATCTGCCTTGCTGAGACTTGTAGTTCTACTACAACTACCCAAGGGCAACTTGTAGAAGCCCGCTATGCGGAGTGTTGGACTATGTGAAGAGTTCAGATCACACAGTGACATCGTGGTCAAGCTGTGCTTGCTCTGGTAGATCCATTCATTGTTCTTTAACTCTTGCATCCCATACATTGGACTCTGTGTTGGTGTTTGAGGGAGTTAAGACCAAGACAAAAGGCATTTTGTCAGATGGGCTGTTTATTGCTTGTGCTTGGGGCCAAATTCATTTCCATGCAATCTGTAGGAGCACAAGAGCTCATTGTTGTGCAGATAGGGGACTGCCTTTCCCAGTGGTCATAATCCTTTGAAGGCCTAATCTGTGTTTGTTCATCTGATCCCCTGAATACATGAAATTAATCAAAGACCCCCCGAGCAAGGTCTGTCTGTGCCGATAGATAAAATTTATCTAAAAAGGAACAATGCTAGTGCATCTTTTGTGTTTGTCGTATCACACAGTAGTATTTTCCATAGATAAAATGAAAGTTTGCAATTTAAAACAGTTTTCCAGCTACCGCAGACAGAGTTGTTCATATTTCATGTGTATGATTGCTCAGCCAGCACCGTGGCTAAGGCTAGCTATACACATAAAGCTAGCATGAATGGGGAAAATCAATAGATTCCAAATACCCTGGATGGTGGAATCTGTGCTGTTGGCTATTGTATTCAGGCAGCCACAGCACCCGTGACTGCATCTGATTGGATGCTGTCACTCTTTTGGTTGACAATTTTCCACCCAGCTTCAATTTTTTTTTTTTTTTCTTTTAATGGAGTTTTGAGTCGGGTGGTGCTAAGAGAGCTTGAAATTTGGCTGACTCAGCCGGAATCGGTGAAAACTTGAGCCGTGTCAGGCCAGCTTTAGTTTTAGCACTCTTGCCTTGGCATCCTGCATTCAGCTTCCACCCTGAACACACTTGGAATTGTTTGTTTGCATGGATTTACTCCGTGTGCTCCAAGTTCCTTTCACAACCCAAGACTATTCTCTGAATTGGCCTTAAATCATAATAAGCTATGCAATCTTGTTACATAACCATGGAAGGGGCATTGGATTGTAAGCGTTTTTATGGAGAAGAAGGTCTTGTTCACATGGGGCATATGTAGGGGTATCCCCATAGGAGCTGCTAAGTTATGTGGCCCACCTGTCACCCTGCCCAGCCCGGGGTTCACTCCTCAGTCACTCTCAGGCAGAGTGACCATGTGCTTGGTTTTTGTTATTTTTTTTTAGGGAATTTAACTTGTGTTTTGCAGGATAAGGATTGATTGGTGAGCTGGGTCGTGCTGTGAGGGTACTGCTTTAACCCAATGTCATCTGAGACCAAGGTGGGATAAGAGATGACATTGGGTTGGCTCTGGGTTTCTGCTGGAAAGATGAAATTAAGTTAAAACCGGACAGTGCGTCTGTTGCGACGTTGCACTTGCCTGGAATGTATGTGCAGTGCACATTGAACTGATGCTGCAGGGATAATTGTACCAGCCTGCGCAGAAAGGACATAACAGGGAGCGACTTGGACCTGCCCTTGTTAACGATATCCGCCATGGCCTGGTTGTTGGTGGCAAAGGCCACCGTTTGTCTGGTCCAGGTATGGTCCCAGACCTGAGCGGCTGCCATGATCGGGTATAGCTCGAAATGAGGAAGATTGGATGAACCCGGGGATTAGGAGCATCTCTGGAGGCCCCAGTCCTGCAAACCAATGATGGCCAAAAATTGCAGCGAAGCCTGTGGAGGCTGTGGCATATGTTACTACCTGCGGTGATAAAGCCGATACTGACGGTATGAACATAGATATGTCATTCCAACTAGCAAGGAACTCATCTCACATAGACAAATCCACTACTGCTGCTATGTCTAGTCTAAGGATTTGATTGGGGTCCTGTGTCTGAGAGAGTAAGACCAAGAGGCTCGAAATAAAAGATCCTCCCTGGGGAATAATTCTCATTGTGAAGTTGAGCATCTCTAAGAGGGATTGAAGCTATTTCTTAGTACGCCCCTGTGCACAGGTAAAGTCATGAAGAACCGATATGATATAGGTCGGTTTGTCAGGGGGCAGGCTGGCCTGTATGGAGCGAGTGTCAAGGTTGACCCCGAGGAAGGTGATAGAGAGTGTGCTGGGCCTTCCACTTTGTGCTCTGCTATGGGCACATTGAGATACCCAAACACCACTCTTAATCTATCTAGGTCTACTGGTGACACACCAGGCTGTTCGATTAGCAGGAAGTCATCCAGACAATAAATGACCATCTGGCACTGGACTTGGTGCGACAGGATCCAAGTGAGGGACTGTGGAAAGATGTCAAAGAGTTACGGGCTGTTTTTTAGAGCCGAAGGTCAGTTTAGTGGCGAGGTAATATGACACTTTCCATTTAAAGCTGTGCCAGCACCAGAGGAACGGTTGGGTGGGTAGAAGCCTAAATGCATCTGAAATGTCAGCTTTAGAGCGCCAGGCGCTTGTGCCTATTTTGATAATTGCCATGTAGAATTCCTCTGACGGAAGTAAGGAATTCAAACTCGGGATATGGGAAGAATGAGGCGCTGGCAGGTCGTACACCAAACAAAATTTTATGTGAAGCTGAGAAATGGCCAAGGACATGGACTGAAGAGATGCTTGCTGGGAGCTGGGCCAGTCTGTCGCTGGTGGTGGGATGAGGAGCCTGTAGAGCTCGGCTTTCCTTGCTGTAGCGGAGAAGGGCACGCCCCTGCGCCTTAGTTCCGCTGTTAACTTGGGGATGGTCCCCCTGAGGGACTGCACACTGCCGCTCTGAAACTGGAGAGGGTGACAGAGGGGCGTGTGACATGACTCTGGGTGACTTGTGCCCTAGTTGCGAAGTCCTGGTTTTTGAGGTCGAAAGTTCAGTCGACCGGAACCTGGGGGAATAACATTCAACCTGGTGCAGGATGGAACTACCTGAACTCGACTGACCTAGAGGAGAAATGACAGACGGACAACGGAGAGTGGCTTTATGCCATTAGAAGGTGAATGAGTGGCCAGGTCGTGCGATGCATTTATAGCGACTGCAAGGGTAACCTTATCAGGAGGTGAACGATGGTTAAACGAATGAATCTGACATGAATGGAATTTGAAGGAAAACTGCTTTGAGAACAGTTGGTCTGAAGCTATGTGGGCCGATGTGCCTTGTTGCGACTGGATTTGAACTGGACCGTAAGAAGAGCGGTACTGAGGGGTGTCTGTCAATGACTTGACAAATCATACAGTAATCTGAATTTAAAAGTAAACTGTTGCGTCGCTGACTCGGTTAAATTGATGATAGGCAACTCCTATCCTCAATTTGATTAGTGGTTCCAAATTAATAACTACTGCAGTAGGGAACAGACACAAAAGATACGCTCAGCATCTTTCCAAATATCTGTTCTGCTTTATTATGACGCAATTGAAGGTTTTTATGCACACGATTGCATAGGTATCACATTAATATTACAATTGTACGTTTATGGTAACAAGGGGCGTTACATAGGCAGGCTAATTCTAATCAGGACTCGAAAGAATGTAAACATTTACTGAAAACATTATTAGTGCTGTGTGCACAGTGAGGGCAGTGTGCAATACATACAAAATACAATACAATTATATACAGAACTTACAAATTTCCATTACAGTCGCTAAGGCGACCGACATTAAATAATAGTAGAGCGTATGACTGGATAAAAGAAACAAAAATGCACGAACGACCCGACACGAAGCGACTGCCGGACCTAAGGAGAACATGACAGACAATATACGAAATAAGACCACTGAATGATAGAAGTGATGGTGACACGAATCGGTGTGCTGCAACTGTGATTTGACAGTACCGAACTGTGCAATATGGGATGAAATGAGGGCAAAATTAAATGAGCGAAATTAAGCTGACACGAATCGGAGTACTGCTAAAGCGACTGGACTGGGATCGGCGTGTGGGGTATATGAAATCAAATGACCGAAATGTTTGCCATGACAGAGGCACGAATCGGTGTGTTGTAACTGACTTGACAGTGAACCGAACTGTGGAATATGGGATGAAATGAGGGCGAAATGAATGCCATGACAGAGGCACGAACCGGTATGTTGCGATAGCGACTAACAGCAAACCTGTCCGTGGAACAGCAAATAACAATGGCTAACACGAGTCAACGTGAATTAGTGCGTCACAGATGTGACTGGATTCGAATCATAATGAAGGGTATACGAAATGAACAAATGAAATGATTGCCACGACAGAAACCCAAATCGGTGTGCCGCAGTTGCGACTGACAAACCAGACTGTGGAGCATGGAACTGTATCAGAAGGAATGACTAGAACAAACCAACCCGAATTGGTGTGTCGCAGATGCAACTGGATTTGAATCGGAGTGAAGGGTATGTGAAATGTAGCAAATGAAATGATTTGCCATGACAGAGGCGCGGATCGGTGTGCTGCAATTTGCGACTGACAACGAACCGGACTGTGGAGGGTGGCATGAAATGAGACGAACCGGTGAGCCGCTGATGCGACTAGATTTGTCTCAGAGGGTAATGCGAACTAAAGTAACTGAAATGATAGACAGTATGTTTCTTAAGTGAAATGGGCCTACTACGTGGCGTGAAACGGCAAGGTACGAGAATGTACGAATGAAACCGAAGAAAAACGGCTCGGTGTTTGTGCTCACTAACTGAGCCACAAGTTTGTGGTTTGCACGAGGCTAAAATAAAGCTGCATGCGGAGACTTGACGAATGACTCACAAGTTCCATAGCGGGGTTTCAGAGACACTGGGTATCTGGCAAACAACGGTGCTGTGTGAAATGAAGAAATGATATATGAATCCTACCTGCGACAGTTTGAGAGACTCGATCTACGAAAAACCACGAACGGAGAACCGAAAGCCTCAGAGTTCGGACATACAGCTCACAAACACAGAGTGAGTTGGAAGAGTTGGCCTAGTGACGTAACGTATCGCGCACCGGAACCGACAGACCACAGTTGAGTGGGCTGCTTAAATACCCCCGGACTCCTCCGAATAAATTCAGGCCACCATACTGGCGATATATATATATATATATATATATATATATATATATATTCTTTTTATATCTATACACAAAAGTTGTGCCTTTCATTTCTATTTTAAACTGAATGGGTTGTTTTACAAGGTGATCGTTTTACAATCACTTTAATAATATTATTTTATTGCAGTCCATTCCCCATTGAGTTATCTCCTTTCACTTACTGTTCTGACAGTCATTCAATATACAGGAAGTGAGAGGGAATCTCTCCAAGAATGCCAGACAGCAGTGAACAGTCAGGGTTTTATTCCCTTGCACATGAATAGACGATTGATTTCATACGCATGTGAAAGGACAATTGAAATGACCACTAAATGAGGATGGTTTCATGTCACACAGCCTCTTCCTTCTCGGCCATTTTAGGGTGTTATTTTTCCGTTCTTTCTTAGGCCTCATGCACACTGGACATTTTTACAGATGTGGTGTGTGTTTGGTTTTTTTTTGTTTTGTTTTTTTTCTACAATCAATAAACTCTCCATGTTATACTATGTGTCCATGCACACATAAGCTGTTATCAACTGTTTTTGGCTGGAAAAAAAACACAAAAACTAGTGGGTTCTAAAAGGAGTTTTTCAGCTGTAAAAACACTCTCTAATGTCAAAAAATGCAGATAAACGCTCAAACGCAGCTCACCAGCGTTTTTATTTATTTTTTTAATGGTTTTGATCCCATTGAAAAAAAAAAAAAAAAAAACGCTGAAAAACGCTATTGCAAAAACACTGAAAAACTCACTGCAAAGCTGCTGGCATTTATTATAACATCCAGGGTGTGCATGAGGCCTAATAATAAGAAACCTCTTTGGAGGCTGTAGCTCAAGAGGAGGTGTTACTGCCCAGGATCCTCAGCTGTTCTTGCATTGTAATTCAATTTACTTTGGGAAAAACATTACAACAGCACCTTACATATCCACAGGAGCTGTTAAGCAACAGGATGTGATTGCATTTTGAATACTAATTCCAGAACACTGGGGCAATGGATTTATTACCATGTCGTTTCCCAGCTACAAAAACCTATAGATAGATTGTGCTGCATAGTTTTTGTCATTTCAAATAAAATGTTCAGGGACGCCTTCCTTTTTTTTTTTTTTTTTTTTTTTTTTCTGTGTAGCCAGAAATACAACACATGTTGTTTCTGCTGATGGATGAAAAGTTTGTTGGTGCTCAGTGGCTTGGACAGAGGTGCAGGGGTGCTCAGTGGGCTGGAGAGGGGGCAGTGGTGCTCAGTGGGCTGGAGAGGGGGCAGTGGTGCTCAGTGGGCTGGACAGGGGACATAGTTTGTGGGATGGAGGAGGCAGTGGTGCTCAGAGGAGGGGAAGGAGATATGGCTTTGGTGCTTAGGGGGGCAGTGATTCTTGGGGTGGCAGGGGTGCTCAATGGGGTGGGCAGAGGGGCAGGGGTGCTCAGTGGGATGGACAGGGGGCATTGTGTTCAGTGGGATGAACAAGAGGAGCAGTAGGTGCTCAGGAGGGGAAGGGGGGCATTTGTACTCGGAGTGGACAGAGGGGCAGTGGTGCTCATTTGGGTGGACAGGGGGCAGTGGTGCGCAGTTGGCTAGACGGGGGATTGTTTGCGGTATTTAGTAGGGTGGATAGTGGGGGGGCAGTGGTGCTCAGTGGAGGAGAAGCAAAAGTGGTTTGGTGCTTAGGGGTGGTAAAGAGTATAGTGATGCTCAGGGCGGCAGGGGTGCTCGGTGGGATAGACAGGAGGCATTGTGTTCAGTGAGATAAACAAGGGGAGCAGTGGGTGCTCATTGGGGGAAGGGGGGCATGAATACCCAGTGGAGTGGACAGAGGGGCAGTGGTGCTCAGGGTGGGCAGGGGAGCAGTGGTGCTCAGTGGACTGGACAGGGGGGCAGTGGTGCTCATTAGGAGGGTAGTGGTGCTCAGTGGGGTGGACAAAGGGGCATTAGCATTCAGTGTAGTGGATGAGGGGGCAGTGGGGGGGAGGGGGAGGAGAAGTGGCTTTTTTGGTCAGTAGCGTGGAGAGGGGGGCAGTGGTACTCAGGAATGCACTGGTTCTCAATGGGGTGGACAGAGGGGTAGAGGTGCTCAGTGGGGTGGACAGAGGGGCAGTGGTACCCAGTGGAGTGGGCAGGGGACTGTTGTGTTTGGTAGGGTGGACGAGGAGAGCAATGGGTGCTTAGTGGGGCTAGGGAGGGTGGGGCAAAGGGGCATTGGTACTCATTTGGTTGGACAGAGGCAGCGGTTCTCAGAGGAGTGGACAGAGGGGTAGGGGTGTTCAGTAGAATAGACAGAGGAGCAGTGGTGCTCAGTTGGGGCAAAGGGGCATTGGTACTCTATGGGTTGAACAGAGAGGCAGTGGTGCTCAGTGGGGTGGGGTGGCCAAGGGGGGCATTGGTGTTCAGTGGGAGGGTGGAGGTATTGGCGCTCAGTTGGGTACCTGGCTCATGCTGTCCCGTGCTGGAGCTGCTGATGAGCTGTGGTCCCTGGTTGGCTCACTGACTGCTGCTGGGCACCGCTAGTTGAAGCTGAGGATGCACTTCACATCAGAATGAGAGAGACAGAGTAGTGTCATGGAAAAGCAAGGGGTTCCTTCTGCTGCTTGCTGTTTTTTGGCACTAACAGCCACAGATTTTGAGCTCTGAAAAGTAGCAGGGACAAAAGCTGGCAGCAGAAAATTTTAAAGTGTGTCATTTTGTGGCTCTTGTGGACCCAGAAAGATCACCAAAAGATGAGGATCACTTGCCCTGAGTGCCTGGAGCTAGGGACGCTAAGAACACAGCCTGGGATGCAGTTAATGCGGGACTACACGGTAAAATGTGGGACTGTCCCAGCAAATTCGGGACATTTGACAACTATGTGCCCTAACCTAGTAGGTGATAATTGAAATATCCCACTTTAAAACTATACAGGATAGAGGCGCTGCCTGTGCTGACTTGCTCTTAAAACATAAGAGGTGACCGCCCCCCAACACCTCCCACCTATCATAAAACGCTGCAATAATCCAAACACAAACACCAGGAGAAGAAAGTTTAGATAATATTCTTGAGATCTCAGGGAAAGCTGTGAACCATCAAATCGCTCCATCTTGCCGGGGCTGTTGCTTCTCCTCTTCAAAGTCGAACTGAACAGGAAGTGGGTCCTGAGACCCGATTGGCCGGAAGTCCTAAGACTCCCTGGCCAATCGGGTCTCAGGACCCGCTTCCTGATTGGCCAGGAGGAGAAGCAGGAAGACATTAGCAAATATTAATTTGCTAGTGTCACATACGTGGGTGGCCTGAGCTCACGCTTTTTTGAAGCCGATTCAGGCTCTAATCATGTGCTTAAAAGAATAAAAATCCATTGAAATCCATGCGTCCAGTGCACTGCATGTGGATTAGGGGCCGGACTCATGGATTAGGGGGGCGGCGCCCCTGTGTCCTTAATGGACGGGCCGTCACTGATGCTGTGTCTTCTCAGTAAGATTTGGGCTACTCTGCATTCCCCAGGCTTTTGCAAGAATGACCATAAGGTAGGAGACCTGGACCACTGGAGAGATGAGTATAAGGTCTTTTCTACTGCAGAGATCCTGCATGTACAGGAGTGCAGTTATCCCGCACACAGGCACTGTGCTGGAATGCTGCATGTGCATTGCTGTGTACATTCTACAGAAGACTGTGAGCAGGCAGGTTTATTTTATAGCAGAAGAGACATTGAATGCAACAAAGAGCCTTGATGCTCGCAGTTTTGTAATATTAAAATGTGGGCTCTGTTCACACCTCTGCAGGTGCTCACGCGTTTTTGGTCTTATTTTGCACAGCCCATTTATTTGAAACAGGCTGCCCTATGCATGAAAAATGCACAAATGAAGTGCATGACCCCTTTAAAAAAAATTGTGCCACATAAAAATTTATGGAACTTTTTGTTGCTTTGCATTTTGGTGTACAAATTAGCAGGGTGTGTGGGACCCACAATGCACAAAAGTGAACCCAGCTTTAGTTCCGCTTTTAGTTCTGCTTTAAATACACCCATCTGAAACTGCCCTTATTTTGATGAAATTATTGTTTTAACATTTAGCAAAACTTGAAAGACTTGTATTCCAATTCATTGCCTGGGGATACATTCTTCATGTGCAATACGACCAGCTGTGTTTGTCTGTCTACACAGACTATGAAATGTTTTTACAGTTGTCGCATATGGCCCTTCTGAAATCTTCCATTGAGAATTCTGCATTATCAGGTAATCCAGATCTATGAGTGATCACAACGTGAAAGATAGATAAATAGCATCAGACGGACACAGCTCTCAGGAGAATTCAATCAATATCATAACCCCAAAAAAGTTTGTATCTAAAAGATCAAATAAAGTGGGGAACATATTAATTTGATCCCCTGCTGATTTTGTAAGTTTGCCCACTTACAAAGAAATGAAGGGTCTATAATTTTTAACATAGATGTATTTTAAATGATAAAGACAGTAAATACATGATACAAATGTTATAAATTGAGTTGCAGTTCAGTGAGTAAAATAAGTAGTATTTGATCTCCAAGCAAAACGTGATTTAGTACTTGGGGAGAAAACCTTGTTGGCAAGCACAGAGGTAAGACGTTTCTTGTAGTTAGGTTTGCACACATCTCAGGAGGGATTTTGATCCACACTTCTTTACAGATCTTCTCTAAATCCTTAAGGTTTCTTGGCAACTCAAAGTTTCAGCTGCCTCCATAAATTTTCTGTAGGATTAAGGTCTGGAGACTGGCTAGGCCACTCCATGGCCCTAATGTGCTTCTTCTTGAGCCTCTCCTTTGTTGCCTTGGCGGTATGTTTTGGGTCATTGTCATGCTGGAAGACCCATCTTCAGTGTTCTAGCTGAGGGAAGAAGGTTCTCATCCAAGATTTTACAATACATGGCCCCATCCTCAATAATACATTATAAGGAACATGGACATTTTTGGTTACTCATTCATGTATTTTCATATGGTGTGATGGATGTGACTGTTCCAATCCCTTATGCCGCGTACACACGACCGGCAAACTAAGTCTTACGGTCTTCCCGGTGGACTTTCGGTGGAATTCCAACGAACTTTCACAACGAACTGACTTACCCACAAACGAACGGACTAGGTCCGTTCGTAAGTCCATTCATTTTGAACATGATGACGTAAACTGGACTAAACAAGGAAGTTCAATAGTCAGTAGCCAATAGCTTCCCTTGCGTCGTATTTGGTCCGTCGGACCAGCACTTAAACGAACGTATTTCCTGATTTAAGTCCGTCGGAATTGAGTCCGTCGGACAGATTTGAAACATGTTCTATTTCTAGGTCCGTCGGATTTTTGCCCCGAAAAACAAACGGATTAGCCCACATATGATCGGATTGTCCGACGGACTAATCCCATCGGACCTAGTCTGCCGGAAAGTCCGGTCTTGTGTACGCGGCATTAGAAGAAGAGAGTAATCTCAGAATGTTCCCGGTCTGCTGGGGAATTTCAGCATGTAGCTGATATTTCTAACCCTCACATGTATATGTTACTACTCAAAAATTAACCCTAAAATGTCACAACAGATGCTCCTATCTGTCTGAACAAAGAACTAGGGGCTACCATTGCTGCATGATAGTTGCCTTTCTATCATGCTGTCCTACTGGCTACTTTTTGAGTTTCTGACCTTGGGCAAGTGCAGCTCAAGAAAATTGGAAAAATGTAAAGTCCTCATCGGCATAATTGTTCTGGGTCTGCAACCTAAAGTAATGAAGTCTGGGGGTCAGCCAGCCAACTAGAACAGAATATTACAGCACACACATGCAAAAAATACATTTACCTCCTGCAAGGCTTTAAAACACCTAAACATTTTCAAAAAACATTTTAAGCCAGCCAACTAGCACTCAAAATGAGAAGTCAGCAATTATTATTTATGCTTATCATCATCATTATTATTATTATTATTATTATTATTATTATTATTATACATGATTTATATAGTATCAACAGTTTGAGCAGCGCTTTACAATATAAAGGGAGACAAAACCACAACAATACAAGAGGGTTGGGAGGGCAATAGCAAACTCCATGCCTCTCTCAGAAAAGATTTACCTTCTAGGAAAACAAAACCAAATTCTTAAACTTGGTGGCTGGGCTGCATTAGTTTTTTCTTTTTTAGGCTTTCTTTTTATTTTCACCAGGTGATCCAGTCAGTAAGTACAGACCAAACTGTCCTGTAGATGTGGCAGTTACAGGGATGACCGAAAAAATTAAAGAATGGGAATCCCGTCCAGAATAGAAATATAGTAGTACTCACCACATATATTAAAGGGGCTGTGATCAAAAAACTATGTATAAAGGAAAAATAAAAAACTAAATGACCAAGGCACACCAAACAGAGTAAACTACAAAAAGTTTATTAAGCTATACAAAGCTGAACCTAAAAGACAGATATGGTGGAAATACCGGTAAGGGGATCCCACCAATCTATCTGTACCCTCCTTGTAAACAGTATATAATCCCTCATATAAAAAAAAGCGAGGAAGCCCGCAAGTGAGGGGAGGATCCTCCCTACCCCAATAGATGGCACACCCCTATAGCACCTATGAAACCCCCTACTACCTGAGATGGCAGGCTGAACCATGCAGTTCCTAAAGGGACAGCGTGATAATGCAAATGCACCGAATATTCACGCTGTTCCAAGACACAAACAGCTCAATGGCTAGCCATGGTATCTGCAGTCAGTCAGTCAAAGGAAAAAATGGGTGGTAAAAAATAGGAACAAGTTGGACAAAAACAAAAAACAATGGAAGGACAAAGAATATATATGATGATAAAGTGCTGTGATATAGGATGAAACAAAAGGGGCCTGATTCCGCCTGGTAGAAAATTGGATCCTGAGATGTAAGTTATTAGAAACCGGGATATAGCAAGTGTTCAGTATAGTTTTTTTATGAGGGATTATATACTGTTTACAAGGAGGGTACAGATAGATTGGTGGGATCCCCTTACCGGTATTTCCACCATATCTGTCTTTTAGCGGTGGTTGTGTACACTTTTTTTCTGTGTTCAGCTTTGTATAGCTTAATAAACTTTTTTGTAATTTTACTCTGTTTGGTGTGCCTTGGTCATTTCGTTTTTTATTTTTTCTTTATACATAGTTACAGGGATGAGACCAACCATTTACCATTGGCAGGGGTGCTTACAATGATCAGATTTTATTTATGTAAACGTTTATCCCAAAAGGAAAAAAACAGTTTGCTTTAAAGTATTAACTGCTTCAATACCGGTCACTTTCACTCCCTTCCTGCCCAGGCCAAATTCCAGCTTTTAGCGCTGTCACACTTTGAATAACAATTACGTGATCATGCAACACTGTACCTAAACGAAATATTTTTAATTTTGCTCACACAAATAGGGCTCGCTTTTGGTGATATTTAACCACTTCAGCCCTGGAAGAATTTACCCCCCTTCCTGACCAGAGCACTTTTTGCGATACGGCACTGCGTCGCTTTGACAATTGCGCGGTCGTGTGACCTTGCACCCAAACAAAATTGACATCCTTTTTTTTGTCCACAAATAGAGCTTTCTTTTGGTGGTATTTGATCACCTCTGTGTTTTTTTATGTTTTGCACTATAAACAAAAAAAGAGCGACAATTTTGGAAAAAAAAGCAATATTTTTTACATTTTGCTATAATAAATATCCCCAAAAAATATATTAAAAAACTATTTTTTTTCCCTCAGTTTAGGCTGATTATGTATTCTTCTACATATTTTTGGTAAAAAAAAAAATCTCAATAAGCGTATATTTATTGGTTTGCGCAAAAGTTATAGCGTCTACTAAATAGGGGATAGATTTATATATAAAAAAAAAAGACCAAACATTTTGAAAAAGTCTTTCTTTGTTTCTGTTATAAAATTTTGCAAATAAATCATTGTTCTTCATAAATTTAGCCCCCAAATATGTTTTGCTACATTGCTTTGGTGAAAATAACCCAAATCAGTGTTTATTATTTAGTCTGTAGGAAAGTTATAGAGTCCACAAACTGTGGTGGGTGTGTGTGTGTGTATATGTAATCTGTCTGTCTGTCTGTCTGTCTGTCTGTCTCTGAAAATTGATCAATCCTGATGGTCTGACAGCCTCTCTCATTTCTTGAGGCCCTAAAATGCCAGAACAGTAGAAATACCCCCCAAACTACCTCTTTTTAGAAAGTAGACATTCCAAGGCATTTATTGAGAGACATGGCGGGTTTTTTTAAGTTGTAATTTTTTGACATAATTTTTAGGAAAATTAAGAAATAAAAAAAAAATTAATTCACAATTTTTTATTTTTTTTTTACGTACTGTCACTTTATAAAACTCTGGTTAGGCCTCATCTGGAGTACTCTGTCCAATTCTGATCACCAGTCCTCAGGAAGGATGTGCTAGAGCTGGAGAGAATCCAAAGAAGGGCAACAAAACTAATAAAGGGACTGGATGCCCTCAATTACGAGGAATGACTACAAGCACAAAACTTTATCTCGCTGGAGAAGCAACGCTTGAGAGGGGACATGATGGCGATCTACAAATATCTCAATGGGGATCCCAGCATAGGAAAAAAACGATTCAGTCTCGGTGAGTGTAAGAGGACACGGGGCCACACAATGAGATTGGAGGAGAAGCGGTTTAACCTTAAACTGCGTAGGGGGTTCTTCACTGTCAGGGCAATAAGGATGTGGAACTCTCCTCCACAATTGGTGGTGTCAGTGGGGAGTATGGATATTTTTATAAGACGCTTGGATGTGCATCTTATAGAGCAAAATATACAGGGATAAGGGAAACAATTATAGACACTGAGTCTGACACACCCACGCCTACACAGGTTGAACTGGATGGACTATTGTCTTTATTCAACCTTACCTAATATGTAACAATTTTTTTTTTTTTTTTACATGCAGTCACCAGTGCAGTATAGTGTCATCATACAACGCACTGTGACCAGAACAATATAATGTTACCAGAGTAACATTGTACTGCTCTTGGGAAGTGATCAGGATTTTTTTTTATACATAATGATTGCTATAAAGCAAGCATTGTATGAAATAAAGCTGATTAATTCAGTGTTTTTGTAATTAGCTGGTATTGGTCAAAGCTAATCACATGGTACAGATGGGCTGTGATTGGCCCTGTCTGTACCATGTGATCGGATTGACCAATCACAGCTAACAACACATTTGTACACATTGGAGGGCTTGAAAGGAAGACATCCATTGTGTACAACTGTCATGTGACCTGCTGTGATTTGTCACAGCAGTCACATGGTACCAGCAGCGAGCTGGTCACATTGGTCGTTGGTTGTGTCCCGTGGACACGGCCATTGACAGACTGCGCCCCTTCGTGGCCCTAAGTCCGTGCGATCAGCATTTCCTAACAGGACATCATATGACATCCAGTCAAGATGGGAAAGCCACTGTCCGGCCGTCATTTTGCTATAGGCTGGGCATGAAGTGGTTAAACCCAAAAGCAAACCTTTATTACATTGCAGCTTACCAATTCTTAGATGTGATGGTTGCATTCTTTTTTCTTTTTAGGCTTTCTTCTATTTTCACCTGGTGATCTTGCCAGTAAGTCTGTTGTGTGTTTTTTGTTTTTTTAAAGCTCTATTCCAGTTGTATCAGTTTAGAGATGAGACAAACCATTTAACACTGAAAGGGGTGCTTACACTGGTCAGCTTTGATATATTTATGTAAAACCTTTATCCCAAAAGGAAAAGGTTTGCTGTAACTGATTTATAAAGTGCTAGCTGGAGTTTGGCTTCAGTTTGTTAGTGCATTTAAATCTGTTAGTACTTCTTACACTCCTTTTCCCCTTCACACTGCGCATTCTCAACAATAGTGACAAAATTGCACCGCGGTTGGGGTGCCTTTAAGGATGAATGATTATGACACTCAAATGCACATTGCAGATTTAGCACGCTATTCCAAATTGCTGAGTGTGAATGGGGCCTGATTAAACAGCCAAAACAAACTATTTAATATATTGGAATTGTTTTTCCTGCCAAAGGTTCAATTTTCCTGTCAATCCAGTCTTTAGATTTACATAAGTGCCAGATTGATGCCCTAATTAATCTCTGCTGCAGTTAAGCATTAGGGATAGGCGAACGGTTCGGCCCGAGCATAAGTCTGGGCCGAACTTTCGTCGTTCGGCGAACATCCAAACAAACGGGTCGTTCGACCATTTGTTTGGCCCCCCCGAACCGACCTCAATGCATTGCGGCGCTGAACAGTGCATTGCAAGTCCTGATTGGCTGAATCTTTCACTGCTTCAGCCAATGAGGGCACTGTCAGAGTCATGATTGGACACTGTCATCATGACTTTATCCATTCATGGCTCATTCCCGCCATACAGTATAAAAGTATTCTATCAATGGCAGCCATTTTCAGTGTGTTTTCGGTGTGGAGAGAGATAGAACAGGGCTCTGTTCAGTGCTATTAGTGTGCTATACTGTGCTATTTTGCTTAAATTTTCAGTGGAAAATATTAGTTTAGTCTCAGTCTAAGGATAGTGTGAGTGTAGTGAGGAGGATCATCTTTCAGCTTTGCATAGTGTTCAGCTAGAGTAGGAACAGCTCAGATAGTTTCAGTGTAGTGAAGTGAGACCGTGTCAGTAATCTTTACATTAGTGTATAGCTAGAGTAGGGACAGTTCAGCTATCATCAGTGTAGTGACGGTTGAACATCGTCTATTTGATTGCGTTACTGCCAGTTTAACACCATATAATTCTGTGTGTGTTACTGCCAGTTTTTTTTTTTTTAAATCAAAAAAATAATAAATGCTTAGGTTGCAATTACAGATACATTGTTATTTCCTGTTTGGTTCATGTACATGTATACAGTATTTGTTTCAACTGATCTATCAACTTATTGCATTTCTCCAGACATCATTAGTTCACCTCTCACTGGTTCCACCATCACAGCACGCACTGTTTGTATTATACAATCTGTCTTGCATCCCCTCATCCTGTTTAAAGAGACTGCAGGAGTCTGGACATCACAAGCTCTCTCGGCAATGGCGACCCTAGGGGGGGCCAGAGGGGCCCTGACCCCCCCAACATTATGCTGGGCCCCACCATGTGCCCCCCCAAAAAAAAATTTTTTTTTTTATTTATTTATTTATTTTTTTTTACAAAAAGGCAATTTCTTTTTGTTTGTATTCATATCGGATGTGCCGCATCTTACTCGGGCCACCGCTGGGGTAACACAGTCTCTATTGAGAGGGAGAACGTCCCCAGTCAGCTCCTGCGGGTGATTCCTCCCCCCTCCCTCTGCTCGCTGACACTGAATAATGCAAGCGCTCACACAACCATGGCCGCCCGATCTGCTCCTTCCCCTGCATCCTCATTGGCAGGGAGAAGAGCGAGTTGCAGGAAGGACTCCACCAGGACTCTCAGTTACTAAAAAAACAGACTGATTTCTCCCGTCCTTAGGACAGGAGAACCAGCCTGTAAATTCCAAGAAATGCCAGACCAGCGCTGTCAATAGCAGGGGCAGGACAGCAAGAGGAGGCTGGGGAACCCCACAGTGACAGAACACCAGGGCCCGGTGGCAAGACAACCTTTGCAACCCTGATAGTTTTCCCACTGCTTTGGACCCTTATATTTTCTTGGTATGCTGGTGACATATATCTCTTGTTCTCTGTCACCCTGGGGGGGGGGCCCCAATACAGTAGGAAGGGAGCTCACTGCAGAACATGTGAAAGGGCCGTTGTGGGATCGTAGTAAAGGGCCCCAGGATAGATAAAATATATATAGATAGATAGATATATCTATATATATTTGCATTTTATATTGCCCCCCTATTTTTGTCCCTGTCCCCCCATGTGCCCCCCCTAAATATGAAAGCTGGAGACGCCACTGTCTCTCGGGCTTAATCCTGGTGTGTCTAGCCATTTTGACCAAATATGTTCAAACCTGCTCGAGCACCCCCTGTGTTGGTATATGTATTTTTCCCTTATGAGGGTTTATTCCATGTGTTCCACCCAGGAGCTGCTAGTGGGTGGCAGCGTAGATTTCCACCCCATTAGGATGAGTTTCCTGGCCTGAAATAGGGCTCTGGAGAACGCGACCCTGACTGACTCCTCAGGGATCTCCTCCTCCAGGACCCCCAGTATACAGCACATAGGATCAATGGGAACATTTGTCTGAAATACCCCATTGAGCGTGCCCATCACTTCATTCCAGTACCGTGTTACTGTCAGTTTAACGCCATATAGTTTTGTGCGTTACAGCCAGTTTAACGCCATTTACTTCTGTGTGCGTTACTGCCAGTTTAACGCCATATAGTTTTGTGCGTCACTGTACGTTTGGCGCATTATATTGCAGTATATTACAGTGTATCCATGGAGTGTGTCTGTGTAGTGTGAGTACTCAAATTAAAGTGCACCAAACACCACTTTACATTGATTAAAGTGCATCTACATACAGATTACCGCCAACGCCCGGGCGCTGGCAGTGTGAAAGTGCCCTTAAGCATTACAATTAATAATGGTAGTAAGAAGGCATTTTGCTAAGGCCTGGCTGAACCAGAGTTAGGCCTAACCCTGTGCTAGCTGTACCTGAAGAGTAGTGCTGGAGGAGAGTTTCTAAATTGTCCCAAGCCATGAAAGAATCTATTCTGGGCATCCCATGAACCCCTTACCCCATCTAAGTTGAATCCCTCACTAAAAATACAAAAAAAAGCTGATGGACTTGTTCATTTTCTTTACATTTTCTTGGAGTGACTGGAAGTGAATGCTGGGCTGAGCAGGGTGACAGGTGGGCTACATCACTCAGAAGGTCCTACGGGGGTACCGCTACATATATGTGATAAATGCCTTCATTACAGCGCTCAGCTGCTCTCCTCCTCCTTCTCTCCCAGCTGTCAGCAGGGGGGGGGGGGGGTTAAGAGAGCTCAGACGGGCCATGGAAGCGCTGATCAGCACTCAGCTGATCCCCCCCCCCCCCCCCGCTGCTCTCTTTTTCTGCCAGCGGGGGATCTTGGGCCCCTCTCTCTGCAGTGCTCGGAGCAGGGAAGACCGGGCGGGTCATGGAAGCACCGAGTGGCACTATAAAAAGGTATTTATCACCAATAGATTACAGAAACATGCACAGTTTACATGATATAATACGGTAATACAGTGCATTAGAGGATTTTACTAGCACTTTTACTCAGTTCCACTGGGGACTCCTGAAAGGAAGGGAGGGAGATAAGACAGCACACGACAAGCCCTACCCTGAAAATAAGCCCTGGGCCTTTTGTTGCCAAAATGTAATATAAGACCCGGGCTTATTTTTTTGGGGATCAGGAGCTGCTCACACCAACTTCCAGTCACTAATATGGACTTGGAGCTGTCTTCGACAGCTCAGTCACTACACTGGAAGCATACAGCGAGTGCGCTCTCAGCACAGAAAGCTCTGCTGCCCATGGAGCAGTGAGTCTGTGTTGTGTCTGTGCTGGCAGACCAGATGCAGTGTCAGTGTGCCTGTTCTAATCTGTGCCCACATGAGAGAACTCTCCTGCACAGCAGCGTGTCTCTTACCTGGGTTACAGAAGATCCTTTCCCGGGCTGCTGATTAACTTAGACTTCTCGCCTCCAGCCAATAGGAGCAGGGGAGGGGTGTGGTCTGAGGTCTAGGAAGAAGGCAAACTAGAAGCTCTGGACTGGATAATAGAGCTCAGCTTGGGCCCTGGGAGACACAAGACAGATTGGACCTTGATTATTTTTCCAGGATTTTGTGTTTGAAAAAAGCAGCGTGTATAATGAGAGCAGGGAGCAACTCCTGCACCCCTTCACACTACGCCAGTGCCTCTCAGTGTTAAATATCTGTGGCTATGGCCATAAAATTAATCTGGACAGCGTGATCCTCTGCAGGCTAGACAAGAAAGATGCTAAATATTATGTTGTCACTGTAAATGACAAGGGAGAAGATGTAACACTTCCAGATCCCAGATATTATTGGTGAAGTCTCATCAGAGTGATACCATTACCTTGCGGATTACAAATATGGGTTGTGTGATGTCAAGGTCGCTACACTGACAGCCACCTTGCACACCCATTTAAAGTGTTAATGGGGAACACCCCAGAAAGCTGTATTGCCAGGACTGTGCTGGACTGAATGCTGCCGTCAGTTACAAAAAGTGATCATCTGAGCTGGGTTGGCCAAAAACTAAAGTTGTTGGGGTGTTTCACCCTGAAGAGCAATCTGTGGACTTCAGCAGATTGTTGGTTGCAAATGATGAAGAAAGTCTCTGTCTTCGGCTATCGTGTGGACAGACTGAGGATACTTTTGCAAGGGGGCCTGTGTCCCGAAGTGTGGTCCCTTGCATCCAGGCTTGACTGCTTGTTGCTGAAGATGCAGTCATGCCCTTTGTGCCTGGAGTTGTCTTTGGAAGAAGAAAAGGAACTGCTGGGAAATGTAGTCCATTTTAAGTAAAGTTAATGGACAATAACATGTCATGGACACTGGGCGTGTAGTTAGTTAGAATAGGCTATAATAGAGGAATAATTGCCTATCTTCTTCTAATAATAGACTCTTATATATATTATCAGTAGTGTTACTGATCAAACCATTGCTGAAGTTCTATGCTAATTAGGAAAGGGGGGTGGTATTCTCAGCAGTGCAGTGCATACTAGTACATTATGACTTAAACAATTTTTTATTTTTTATGCAGTTTGTCCAGTTCAGCAGAGACTGGCTGAATTTTGATCCCTGTGAGCGCTGTGATTGTACAGAAGACAATCTACTGATCAACTTCTGTACAACTGCCCTGCTGAAAAATGTCCATAGCCTGCAGCTCTGATCTGTGTGTTGTGGCGGTGGGGAAGTCTCCCCGCTGTCAGAATACAATGACACAGCAGGGAGGATTCTTTCATCTACCTCAAATGTGTGGATGGGGGAATTGGGTCAGTTTTTTTTTTTTTTTTGTTCAAAATAGAAAAGCTGATCCATCTATGGGCTGCTTTACTTTGGACCAGCTTGGCTCTGATGAATGATCCTGATCCCACTTCTGTGTGGCCAATGGTTTAATCTTTAAAAAATGGGGTGATTCCCCACAGGGTTTTTTAGCAGCAAATTGAATTAGGTCAAAAGGTGAATTATGATTTAGTAAAATCTTTTTTATTGTATCAAAATGAAATTCAAATTCACGGAAGAGTTTAAAATATGAGCTCCGGTTACAGAGCTAAATAAACCATGTTCCATCATAACGAAAATATAACACAGTGGAGCAAGTTGTTGACATTACATTACAAAACTCCATCCACATGAATACCCCAACGCATTTCGACCCGTGCAGTCGCGGTCTTCTTCAGGGGGATTTATATTCTAAGGGTATATATAAAAAAACTCATAATACCGACCCTTCATAATATGAAAAATTCTATATACATAATAATAGTATATTTACCGTTCCAAAGATGGAATTTGAAAACTGTATCCTATAACCAGAGTTTTATTAAAAGGAAATTGGATTCAATGATCCAGGAATCTCCACATGCAGTCTCCACCTCCCCCACCTATGAAGATTCCTAGATTAGTTAATCTAATTTCCTTTTATTAAAACTCTGGTTATAGGATACAGTTTTCAAATTCCATCTTTGGAGCGGTAAATCTACTATTATTATGTATATAGAATTTTGCATATTATGAAGTGTCACTGTTATGAGTTTTTTTGATACATCTCATACATGTGTTTCTCTATTCAAGGTTTAAGCTTTAATTTAGTATTTTAGCTTATGCAACACAGGAAGCCGCTTCCTCTTCTGACAGATGCTCCTGTGACGTTCCTCTATGCGCCAAATAAAGGGTGTCGCTTCTTTCTCCACCTCTGCTAATCAGGAGAAGTCTTGTATTTTTTCAATAAATAGAAGGCTTCCTATGATTGACTGAGACGGGTGGATGATGGCACTATTTCTCTCTTGGCCAATAAGAGGGAGCATTTATTAAAGACATGGATGCAGGTGTTCTCACTCCCTGCTGTGCCCACTGAGGCAATTCTGCTATTGGCAAAGATCGCCATTGTGCCCAGGCCCTAAGAACTAGAAGTACCCTTAAAGAAACCTATACTGAGACAAATACATGGCCTGCTATTACTGCTTCTTCTGAAAATGAAGTCATACTGATCCATGGAGTACTGAAGCGAAGCATATGGACATGATGTGAATGACGTTCCAGATTTCCTGTTACCACCTAGAGACCCCACAGAGGACACCAGCCACCCAGACCTCTGTTATCTCTTACCATAGATTACCACGTGTTCGATGTACAGCCTGAAAATGACAGATGGTGCTCATTGGGCAGCTGGTGCCTTGATACTTCTCAGGCCACAAAAAGCATACCGTAGCCGATTCTATAATGACATGGTCACAGCTTTCTTCCTGAAAGGACATTAAGCTCCTTGAAAGATTCCAAAACTGAGCATTATTACTAACCTGTAATCTCACTAGGATGTAATCACATTATTATTATTATTATTATTATTAAAGGTACTTGTATAGCACCTTTAAATTTTCACAGCGCTTTACATATACATTGTACATATACATTCACATTAGTCCCTACCCTCAAGGTAACGCAGGCACAGGGAGAACATGCAAACTCCAGGCAGGTAGTGTCGTAGTTGGGATTTGAACCAGCGTCACATTTTACTGCTAGGCGAGAGTGCTACCCACTACACCACTGTGCCGCCCATTAAAGTAGATGTAAACCCCAACTGCATGAGATTTAGTTTGCTTCATAAACCAATAGCATTTTTTTTTAATAAAATCCTTGTTTTGCCCTTTTTTCCTCTCTTGTTGCATCTCGGTGCTGATGATCTCCGAAGTCCCCTTTACAACTACTTCCTGTTTACATACACTCCAGTGATTGCTGCATGCCATTTCAGAAGTTTGGTTTTCAGACGGTGACAACAGTGGACCATGGCTGCGTAATGTATGTTAGTAATGCCATTCATAGTGGATGAATATGTCACAGGGTGACAATGTTGTAGCACAGTTGGGATATGAGGACAGAGTGTTATCGCACTACAACTGGGGAGTGCCTGAACAAGGGCCTTCATGGCAGGATAACCAGCTATTATTTTAATGAGAGTTGCCAATTTACAAGTTTTTTTGAAAATTACTTTTGCTTTTCTGAGATTTTAGCATTTAGATCTTCTTCTTTACATGGATCAAGTTTCAGCCAATTTTTGCTGAATTAGCAAAAAATGTGTGCCGTGTGTCGCCTTGTCGGCACCATCTACAAAAGTTGACTTTTTAACCACCTCAATACAGTGCACTTTTACCCCCTTCCTGCCCAAGCCATTTTTCAGCTTTCAGCGCTGTCACACTTTGAATAAGAATTGCGCGGTCCTGCAACACTGTACTCATATGAAATAAAAATCATTATTTTCCCACAAATAGAGCTTTCTTTTGGTGGTATTTGATCATCTCTGCGGTTTTTATCTCTTGCGCTATAAACAAAAGAAGAGCGACAAGTTTAAAAAAAACACTATTTTTTACTTTTTGCTATAATAAATATCCATTTTTTTTTCTTAAAACATAGGTTTTCCTCAGTTTAGGCCAATATGTATTCTTCTACATATTTTTGGTAAAATAAATAAATAAAAAAAAAAATCGCAATAAGCATATATTGATTGGTTTGAGCAAAATTTTTATAGTGTCTACAATATATGGGATAAATTTAAAGTATTTTTATTTTTTAATTTTTTAATTTTTTTTACTAGTAATGGCGGCGATCTACGAGAGATATAGATATATTTTTTTTTTCGTGACTGCGATATTGCGGCGGTCATATCGGACACTTTTGACACACATCTTTGGGACCATTCACATTTATACAGCGATCCGTGCTATAAATATGCACTGATTACTGTATAAATGTGACTGGCAGGGAAGGGGTTAACACTAGAGGGTGATCGAGGGGTTATGTTTCCTAGGGAGTGATTCTAACTGTAGGGGGAGGGGACTCACAAGGGGAGGAGACCGATCGGTGTTGCTCTGTACTGAGAACACACCATTGGTCTCCTCACTTGACAGGATGTGGATCTGTGTGTCCTGCTGTGTTACCTGTCAATCCCGGCCGCCGGGCACGCGCATCGGGTCCCCAGTGACGCGGCGGGGGCGCGCACGCCGGCGGCGGCGTGGGCCGGGAAGGCGAGGGCGTCATATGACACCCTCCCAGAACGAGATCCGGTGGGCGACAAGCATTTAACAACTTTTAAAGAACTTAGGCACTGTTAAGCCTAGTACACACTGCTAGGGTTTTTTGCGTTCAACTCGGTGTGCTGAAGGAAAAGAAAAAACACTGACAGCTCAGGTCGGAGCCGCTGTACTAAAAATCTGATGTTAGTACAGCGATCTCCCCCGCTGTTCTATTGTGTTCTGACAGGGGGCGGCCTGTCTGAACATACCGGTCAGCGCTCTCAGCAATTGGCTGAGAGATCTAATCGGGAGCTGGTCAGCAGACCTTTTTCGGTCATACCCCTTCTGTCGGACCGGCTGCACTACACATGGGCCAAATGTCAATAGAAACCGGCCGTGGCCGCCCGACATTTAGCCCATGTGTATGGAGCTTTAGTGTAGGGCTGAAACTAATCGATTAATCGACAACTAATCGATTATGAAATTAATCGATTACTATTTTCATAATCGATTAATCGGCCGGTAACATAATGGGGTTAAAAAAAACTAAAATGAGCCCTTTATAGTACAAAAAGAGCAAATAATTGCTACTGTAACTATTTCTTTCACAGTTCTACAGTAAAATAAAATGAACCCCTTACAGTAGTGATTATTGCTTTTTTTGTACTATAAAGGGCTAATATTTGTTTTTTTAACCCCATTATGTTAACGTCTTACACCTGGCTCACATCTATGTGTTTTTTGGTGCTTTTTGCAGAAACGGACTACAGTTCATTTACATGGTTTCCTATGGGACACGTTCACATCTATGCTTTTTCAGCCGCTGTGTATTTGGAAAGCGTCAGTGACCTTTTTTTAACGCAAAACAGTGCTTTTTTGGTTCAACATACTTCAATGGAGAAGCTGCAGAAAAGCATGTAATGCGTTTTTGCAGCAATTTGTGTTTTTAAATCTGCCCAACAACAAATTGGCCAAAAAAATGCAAGAACGCAAAGCACAGCAAAATCACGTGCGCAAAAATCAAAACTCACAGCAAAGAGCACTGCAGAAACAGATCAAAAGCAAACTGCATAGGTCTGTACCGAGCCTTATGCTAGCCACACCGATCAATTTTCAGATGAGAATAATTAGACGAAAAATCTTTGTACATTCGATGAATGAAAGAATGTTTAAAATTTTCACTTGTTTTTAACATTCTGTTTTTAAAACAATTGTAATTTCTGAACGAAAACCACATACACTGTCCGATAATTCCTTTCACCAAGAAGTTTTTTTATTATTTCCAAATTTTCCCATTACTGTGGTTGAAAATGAACATCGATTTGACCTCACTAACGATTAGAAAAATCGAACAAACGTTCTTATCTCTCCTCTAATAGTATATACAGTATATCTCTTCTGTCTGTTATTCTCAGAGTGGATTAGATATTTTGCTCCCTAACCATATAGTTGGCTATTTTTATTTACCACTGCATAGAGATATTTAAGAATAAATTGCCTTTTTTTTTAAAACTTTACATATTAACTAAATTATACACCACAGTTTTTTTTTTTTTTTTTAAGGTTATTAACCGATTAATCGAAACAATAATCGGCCAACTAATCAATTATGAAAATAATCGTTAGTTGCAGCCCTACTTTAGTGTATTCTCACAGCCACGGAGGACAGCTGTAAAAATACAATAGCCAGCACTGCAAAATAGTCCATCCATGCTGTTTGGCGTGGAAAAGGGAATTTAATTAATTGTTCACTAAGTTTCTTGCAGGACGCAACCATGTTTTTGAAGGGAACATTGTTTTTTTTTTTTTTTTTTTTTTAGAAAGTCATTTTGTAAACCTACGATTGGTGGGAAGTAGAATCGGGGAGAATAATTCTGTGAACTTGTGTCACTGTGTAGCTAGCTAGTGTCATGTACGCTGTGCTGGGTGCAACGTGTGCAGACACCACCCTGATGTTTGCATTGCTGTTTAAACACATTACAAGAGCTCCTGGAGGTAAATTCCGAACAGTAAGCTGTGAGTGATCTCTTCTGGTTAGACGATGAGCTGCGCAGATGAGTCTTCTCAGCTGTTTGCTAAAATAGTACATTCAAGGTGTTCTGGTGGATGTTTCTATTTTTCTTAAGGGAATGTACAGTGATTCTTTATATATTTTCTTAACGTTTTATGGTCAAGAATAAAGAAATAAACATTATTGAACAAAAAAAAAATTATATCTAGAGATCGATAGATATATATATATATATATATATATATATATAGATATATATATATCTATCTCTATATCTCTATCTCTTATCTCTCTCTATATCTATATATATATATATATATATATAGATATCTATCTATCTATCTATATCTATATATCTCTAGCTATATATCTATATATCTCTATCTATATATCTATATATCTAATGTATATACAGTATATGTGTTGAATAAAAGTCTCTAATGTTTACAGAGATCAATAACCCTCTCTCACCACTGCTGCTGCTAGCTTAAAGTGAAACTTTAGTCAGAAAATTGAAGTGTTCCTAAACCCACATCAGTAAAATCAGTCTGTATATATTGTTATATTATATTATATATTATTATATATATTGTTATGCTCACTGTGGAACCTAAGGGGGTTTGTCAGGTCACCTTGAGGCTAGGTGACAGATGCACATTGTAGGGATCAGGAGTGCACCACAAGGTAGTGGACCCTACGGCTGACTGCTGCAGATGGGAGTCAGGGTGGTAAGGAAGGCAGGGCCGCTGGAACACCAGCACGGATCCCACCGGGGTTAGAGCGTAAAATTCCCTGGGGCGTGGAGTCTAAGAGCCAGCAGGTGTTCACCAGAGTCTCTAGTGATGAGGATGGACTGGCCTGCAACTGGCTCCAGGTCGCGACCCCCAGCTCACAGCTAGGAAACAGGAGGATAGGGATAGTAAGGGAATAAGCCAAGGTCGGGGCCACAAGCAGACAAGGACAACAAACAGGGATAGTCGAGGACACGCCAAAGATCAGGGTCACGAGCAGACAAGAATAGTCGAGAATAGGCCAAAGTCGGTAACTGGAATCAGACGAAGGAAACACAGCAAGTACACGCGAAAGCTAACACAATGGTTGATCAGCACTGCTGGCTTGCAGTGCACAGGTTAATATAGGGTTCCCTGATAGGGCATTAGGTGGGGCCATGCTTAGAGGAGAGGCTATAAAACCAGTCCGGTGAGAGTCAGCTAGTCTTTAGAGATGATTACATGGAGACAGGTAAGCTGACAGACAAAACTCTATTGCATAACCATGACAGCACCCCCCCCTCTTATGAGGCCCCTCCTCCCCCCGCCTGGGCCCTGGCTTAAACGGAAACTCCAGATGAAACCTCCTCAACAGACGAGGCGCAAAGATCTTAGATGCAGTGATCCAAGACCTCTCCTCAGGACCAAACCCTTCCGAATGTACGAGGTTCTGAAGAATGCCTCTACGGCGCCGGGAATCGAGAACTTGACTAACCTCGTACTTAAGATTATCCTCAGAGACCGAAACCGAGGTAGGGAGAGGACTTATTGAGCGCTGAAGGCTTCTTAGGAATGGGTAAAGGCATAAGAAGACCATCAGGAGTCTGAGAAGGGTCCCCCAGACCCTTAAAGATGAGCTGGACATCCAGCACAGGATCATCAGACTGGGCAGAAGTCAGTGGATCCCTGAGACCAGGTTGGTTAGAAAGTAATGTGTCACAGAAGTCAAGCTGGATAGCTTCACTGGGCATAGGCTGAACTGGTGCAGAGGCCGACTGAACAGCATTGCCAGGTGCAGCGACCACCAGAATCGCATCACAGGGCGTAGCGACTGTGGAACTGGTAGACGAGTCAGCCTGGGTGTGCGTCCAAGGGGGTCCAGGAACAGGCAAAGGTAAATGACCATGCAAACTGGAGTGAATAATCGGCTCAAGTTCACAGGTGGGCTCCTCATCCAGAGTGCCACATGACCCAGAGAGAGCCTCGGCACCCGACTATTGCAGGAGACATTCCAGAAATCGCTATATGCAGCAGGAAGAGCAGAAGATACTGGGATGGTGGCAACAGGAAGTTTCTCTTTTGGGGTAACCTTGAGTAGGCAGGAAGAGGAACAGGAGGGACCCCAAGCCAGGATCCGTCCAGCAGTCCAGTCAATGTGTGGAGAATGGAACCGTAACCAAGGAAGACCTAATATGATAGGAGATGAAGCCTTAGGTAAGACAAAGGAAGGATATCCACTCCTGGTGGAGTGTCCCTTCCGATATCTTAACAGGGAGGGTCTGAAAGTGAATAGGACCCCCTGGGAGAACAGTGCCATCAATCGCCAAGACCACCAATAGCGTTGAAAGGGGCAAAAGGGTAAGTCTCATGGAAGATGCAGTTTCCCAATCCATGAAATTGCCAGCGGCTCCGGAATCCAGATGTACCGAGACCGAACGAGAGGAAGCGCCGACATGAAGGAACACAGAAAGGAGAAGACGAGAAGGTGAAGGTGATACTTCAGGGTCTAATACTCCACCTTCCAGATGTATTAGCCCCGATCGTTTTTCCGGACGAAGAGAACAAGTATCACGAAAATGACCTTTGGCCCCACAATAGAGGCACAGGCCCAGAGTTCTGCGCCTAGCGCGTTCTTTAGGAGACAATTTGGTCCAGCCCAGCTGCATAGGTTCCTCAGTGGGCAGGGGTTGCTCCTTGGATCGAAGAGAAGGGACTGGGAGCTCAGGCTGCCTAAGGAACGGGGAGTGCTGGCGTCTTTTTCCAGGGCCCTCTCCTGAAAGCGAATATCGATCTGGTTACACAAGGTGATGACACCGTCCAGATCAGCAGGAAGGGATCTTCCTGCTAATTCATCCTTCACTCTATCAGAGAGGCCATGTAAAAAGGTTGCAACTAGGGCATCATTATTCCAGCTCAATTCAGCTGTGAGGATACGGAACTGAAGAGCATACTGTCCCACAGAAGCGGACTCTTGATGGAGACGTAAAAGAACACTAGCGGCTGAGGAGCCACGACCCGGTTCCTCGAAGATATTCCGAAAAAGTTTCAAGAAATCAGACAGGCTAGAAACCACTGGATCATTCAGTTCCCACAGAGGGGCAGCCCAAGCTAGCGCCTCACCAAACAGGAGGGATATAATATAGGCTACTTTCGCCCAATCAGACAGGAAGTTTTGGGGCTGAAGTTCAAAATGAATTGTGCGCTGGCTAAGGAACCCCCTGCAAGCCTTGGAGTCCCCAGAGAAACGGGCCGGAGCTGGCAGTTGTAATGAATGTGTGGCTACGACTGGTGCGATAGGTGCAGCAGCAGATAGCGGTTGAGGTTGTTGAACCGGGGGTCCTAATGAGGCCTGAACCTGTTCAAAACGGGATGCCAAATCCTTAAGGAATCGCATCACTTGGGTCTGATGCGATTCCTGGGTCTCAAGTCTGTGACCTAAGCTCTGCAGCGGATAATCTGCGGGTAGCGGCACATCAGCCGGGTCTATGGCTGATCAAACTGTCAGGTCACCTTGAGGCTAGGTGACAGATGCACACCGTAGGGATCAGGAGTGCACCACAAGGTAGTGAACCCTACGGCTGACTGCTGCAGATGGGAGTTAGGGTGGTAAGGAAGGCAGGGCCGCTGGAACACCAGCACGGATCCCACCGGGGTTAGAGCATAAGATTCCCTGGGGTGTGGAGTCTAAGAGCCAGCAGGTGTTCACCAGAGTCTCTAGTGGTGAGGATGGACTGGGCTGCAACTGGCTCCAGGTCGCGACCCCCAGGGTCCCCCAGCTCGCACCCACAGTAGGAAACAGGAGGATAGGGATAGTAAGGGAATAAGCCAAGGTCGGGGGGCACAAGCAGACAAGGACAACAGAGTTCACGCCAAGGTTCAGGGTCACAGGCAAACGGGGATAGTCGGGCACACGCCAAAGGTCAGGGTCATGAGCAGACAGGAATAGTCGAGAACAGGCCAAAGTCGGTAACTGGAATCAGACGCAGGAAACCCAGCAAGTACACACGAAAGCTAACACACAATGGTTGGTCAGCACTGCTGGCTTGCAGTGCACAGGTTAAAATAGGGTTCCCTGATAGGGTGGGGCCATGCTTAGAGGAGAGGTTATAAAACCAGTCAGGTGAGAGTCAGCTGGTCTTTAGAGATGAACGCATGGAGACAGGTAAGCTGACAGACAAAACTCTATTGCATTACCATGACAGGGTTAATCCTCTGCATTGTGTAAAAAGTCTGCTTGATCCTGTATGCACAGATCCTCTCCTTCTTCCACTGACACCAGAACATGTCAAGATAACACAGAGCCTTTGGAGTCAGGCTGCACATGCTCAGTTTGGTGTGTATTGCTAGAGAGAGTTTATTTTTTATTTTTTTGGGAGAATGCACGTGATCAGCACAGGGCCAATCAGCACTGTCCAGACAGAGGGTCAGGGGTCCTGGATCCTGCTAGGACAGCTCAGTGCAGTATGAAAACTCCTCCTACAAGCTTTATCAGGAACTGATAGAAGTCACAAGACTGCTATATACTGCTGATGAGAAAGGGTATTTAGCAGTTTATATTTACTAAAATAATTTCATTTCCATGATCTGTGTACTGTGGGAGACCAGATATAGTGCACGCAGGGTTCTGGCTTTAGTAATACTTTAAAGGCGCAAAAAAAAATAACAATCCTGTCATACTTACTTGCTCTGTGCAGTGATTTTGTTTAGAGCATCCCAGATCCTCCTCTTCTCCTTAGCCGCTGCTCTGTGTGTCCATTCAGACACAGGGCCACGGTTCGGCCCTGCCCCCTCTCTCTCCTCATTGGCTCACTGGCTGTGATTGACAGCACTGAGAGTTGCTGCTGTTTCAGCCAATGAGGAGAAGAGTTCCCGGAAAGCTGAGGCTCTCATGCACATTGCTGGATCTAGATGGGGCTCAGGTAAGTATTAGGGGTGGCTGGAGGGGCTGCTGCACAGAGGTATTTTACCTTAATTGATGAAGGTAAAAAACTTTCAGCCTTTGGAACCACTTTAAGTCCTGCTAGATCACTTTCGGCTGGCCCCTTTTGAAGGTAACATTAAACATTAAAAATAAGTGCCTATACTGTTTAAAATCCAGTAATACAGTGTCTTGCCCTGATCTGCACATGCTCAGTTGCTCTCTATTTTTCAGCACTGTGCTGAGAATCAGAGCCACTAGAGGTCAATCTGCTGCCAGCCTAAAAAAATTACTGCTGCTCAGGGGCTTCAGCAAAATGGCAGCCTCCAGCAAGAAAAAACCAGAACAATGCTGGAGACCATTTTTTAGTAGTCACTAATTTTGGTAGCATAATCTATTATTGTGGAATGTATGTTCTTTGCTTAAGAACATTATTTTTTATCAAGTTGTTATGGGTGCAGTTACACTTTAAAGTGGAACTTCACTCTCTCAATCAACATTGACTTTTAATCCTTATGCTGCTAGCATTAGTAAATAGAAGGAAGGTATATTGCATTTACTTTTTTTAGCCCTGGTTCACATTTGATGTGATTTGGCATGCGATTTAACATGTCAAATCGCATGCCAAATCGGCGGCAATTGCCGGCAATGGCAGCATCCGAATTTTTCGCACCGATTCCCAAAAGTATTTTCTGCACTGCACTATTTCAGGGTGCAATTTCCATTGACTTCCTGTGCAGACACCCGCACAGATGTCTCTGAAATCGCCCCCGAAGTCGGAACTGACATGCAGAAATGAAATTGTGCAAGTTCAGCTGAACTTGCGCAATTTCATTCCCGCAGTCGGTGTGAACCGGGGCTTAAACTTCTTTTCATATATTTTTTTTTTTTTTTAGTTACTTCCTAGAGGGGTTTTAAGAGGGGTTTTCTTAGCTAAGCAAATAATGCCAGGAAGTAAATGCTACATGAATCATTTGCCCTAACTCCAGAAATGCTAGGGGGTGTTTTGATTTCTCAGCAAATAAAGCACGGAGACATGGATGGATGGGGGAGTTTGCTTTTGTTGCACATATGCTGAAAGTATGGTCAATAATTCCAATGTGTGAAGGGAGCGGGCCCGAGTGAAACCAGAAGTGTTTTTATTGAAAAGTTTTTGCAATGACACAAACACATGACCTTAAGACTGATGGAATGGGTAGCAACTGCTATTGTGTTCATACAACATAATACATATCTATAATAATAACATTCACATATACCGGAATAATGTCCTCATAGAAAATAATAACCAATTGTACATATGTTTATTAATCACACAGCAGCCTTTACTGATCACATGGATGTAAATTTAATCACTTCCACCCTGTTTATAGCCTTAAATATGTTCCCTCTTACCTGCAATGACCCAAACACATGACCTTCAGACTGATAGGCTGGGTAGCAACTGTTATTGTGTTCCCACCAGAAACAAAGGTCAGTCTTTTGGTTCCCCTTCTTATTAGTAAAGGTCCCATTAGAATGTGCTTTATTTAATTCAGGCTTTTCACTCTATGCTGCCATCTACTGGTGATTTAATAGAAATGCCATGAGTTTTACTTTCTCCATGACAAAACTATAATCCTTTTTTATGGGGTACATGGTTTTGACATCCCTTACACTTTCAACACTAAAAATTAATAAAATAGCGTTTTTGGTTTGTGGTGCTCCAATGCAGTGTAGTTTTGTTTTTAAAGTGAACCTGTGTTTTACCTATGCAGGCCAAATGAACAAACAAAAAATAAGAGGAAGAGGGTAAATTAGTGGGGAACTGAAGTTAAAAAAGTTGCTACCAGGTTGGGGTTGTTGGATTGTATGTCACTTTTTCAATGTAACTCTAGGAGATCACGTACATGAGTTGCATCATCAGCGGTTTCCCAAAGGCCAAAGAAAGAATCCACCATGCCTAGAAGAGGAACAGGAGAATATGGTAGCAAATAGAGAACAATCTTTTATTTTTACACTTTAAAAAAAAATTTAGTACCTAAAGCCTTCTACCAAAAGCCACGAGTGCTGAATGCCAATGTAGTCGAGAACATTTGTACCAGGATGCGGGCATAATAATGAGTTGTTGAAAGATTTTTTAATTTTTTTATTCCGAGTTTTTAAATATAAAGAGCTGCTATTGCTGACCTTCTAAAAGCGAGGGAAGCTGACTTTCTCTGGTATCCATACCTTGAGTGTGTCTGTCCCTTTAAAAAAATAATGCCGCTATATACATGTTTTCAAAGTGCCGACTGGCGCTCATGTGACCTGCCGCCTCTCTCCTATCTCGCCCTGACAGCTGCAGCGGGCGGGCCGAGGATCCCACGCTGATGTCAGTCAGAAGGGGAGAAGAAGAGAGGTGGCCCCACCCACTGCAGCTGTCAGGCCAAAAGAGGAGAGAGGCGGCGGGTCAAGTGAGCGCTGATTAGTGCTCTGAAACAGGTATATATCTGCTATATTTTATAGGGGACAGACACAGGGGCACATTACATTAATAAACAGAGAGGATAGTGTAAATTGAATCCTTACTTCAGCAGCAGGAGGGGAGGGGGACCGGGCACGGACACGGAGCTGACAGGCAGGGAGGGGAGGGGGGAGAGAATGGAGGAGAGCTGCGGATGACGGAGGCACATAAACTGACCACGGTGTCAGGACTCAGCAGCGATGATAAACTGTGGTCAGTTTACAAATGGGAGGGCAGAACCAGGCAGGATCAGCCAAGTATTTCAGGTGATACAGGGGGCCAAATGACACAGCCGAAGCACTGTGCTGTATAACATGCTTTATTTTTTTAGGTTAACAAACACTTTAAGAACAAACCTACAGAACCTTGTACAGTGCCTTGCAAAAGTATTCACCCCCTTGGCATTTTTCGTGTTTTGTTGCCTCACAACCTGCAATAACATGGATTGTTCGAGGATTTACATCATTTAATTTACAGAACATGCCCACAACTTTGAAGATTTTTTTTTATTTATTGTGAAGCAAACAACAAATAGGAAATAATAAAGAAAAATTCAATGTGCATAACTATTCACCCCCTCTAAAGTCAATTTTTTGTAGAGCCACCTTTTGCAGCTATCGCAGCTCCAAGTCGCTTTGGATAAGTCTCTATGAGCTTGCCGCATCTTTCCACTGGGATTTTTGCCCATTCCTCCTTGAAAAACTGCTCCAGCTCCTTCAAGTTGGATGGTTTGTGCTTGTGAACAGCAATCTTTACATCTGACCACAGATTTTCTATTGGATTGAGGTCTGGGCTTTGACTATGCCATTCCAACACATTTACATGTTTCTCCTTAAACCACTCAAGTGTTGCTTTAGCAGTGTGCTTGGGGTCATTGTCCTGCTGCAAGGTGAACCTCCGTCCTTGCCTCAAATCACACACAGAGTGGTACAGGTTTTGTTCAAGAATATCCCTGTATTTAGAACCATCCATCTTTCCCTCAACTCTGACCAGTTTCCCAGTCCCAACTGCTGAAAAACATCCCCACAGCATGATGCTGCCACCACCATGTTTCACTGTGGGGATGGTGTTCTTTGGGTGATGTGATGTGTTGGGTTTGAGCCAGACATAGCGTTTTCTTTGATGGCCAAAAAGTTCAATTTTAGTCTCATCAGACCAGAGAACCTTCCTCCATACATTTTGGGAGTCTCCCACATGCCTTTTCGCAAACTTCAAAACGTGCCATTTTGTTTTTTTTTTAAAGTAATGGCTCTCTTCTGGCCACTCTGCCATAAAGCCCAACTCTATGGAGCATACGGCTTATTGTCGTCCTATGTACAGATACTCCAGTCTCTGCTGTGGAACTCTGCAGCCCCTCCAGGGTCACCTTAGGTCTCTGTGCTGCCTCTCTGATTAATGCCCTCCTTGCCCGGTCTGTGAGTTTTGGTGTGCGGCCGTCTCTTGGCAGGTTTGCTGCTGTACCATGTTCTTTCCATTTCGTTATGATAGATTTGATGGTGCTCCTAGGGATCATCAAAGATTTGGATATTTTCTTATAACCTAACCCTGAGTTGTACTTCTCAACAACATTGTTCCTTACTTGTTTGGATAGTTCCTTGGTCTTCATGGCAGTGTTTGGTTAGTGGTGCCTCTTGCTTAGGTGGTGCAGCCTCTGGGGCCTTTCAAAAAGGTGTGTATATGTAATGACAGATCATGTGACACTTAGATTGCACAAAGGTGGACATCATTTCACTAATTATGTGACTTCTGAAGGTAATTGGTTGCACTAGAGCTTTTTATCGGTTTCATAACAAAGGGGGTGAATACATGCCAATTATCAGTTTTTTATTTCTGAAATAGTTTTATGTATATATTTTTCTATTTTTACTTTACCAACTTAGACTATTGTGTTCTGATCCATCACATATAAATCTAGATAAAAAAAAAAAAAAAACATTGAACCAAAGGCTGTAATGTAACAAAATAGGTAAAAAGCCAAGGGGGTGAATACTTTTGCAAGGCACTGTATGTAACTTGGGGACTGCCAGTATACAGCATATTGAGTCATAACTCTTGAGCTGTATAATAATTCCAGGCCTGTGCCTTCAAGTTATAAAGCCATTGGGTTTTTATGACAGCTAGGCAACAAACATTATTATATAAAGGTCAGCAATCACAGCTAATGCATTTCTCTTGACAGGTTTCCTTTGACATTACTAAGGCAGACCAGACATGCTTCCTTTTTTTTTCTTTTTTTTTTGTTCAACCAAGTTGATCAAAAAAATACCCGATTCACCCATCCACACACTTAATGTGTATGGCGGAATCAATCCCACTGAGTTATTGTATTTCAACAGTGGGGAGGCTTCTACGCCATCAGGATACACTGATCAGTGCTGCCAGCTATAGGAAAAATCCGCCAGGGAGACCTTACTAAACTTTGATCCATGTGTGGCAGGCTTTAGTTATTTACACTGCAATGGCTTACAATCTGCATACACAGAATTCAGTTTGGATATGCAGTCGGCCCACGTCTACAGGCTTGCGGTACATTCTTTGCCTTTGTTCCAAAAAAGTAACATTTAGTAAACGGCGAGGAATCATTTCGCGATTTAATGATTTGTTATACAAATAAGTCTGCCTTGTGTGTATTTAGGTAATCAAATTCTTGCATTTTTCTGTTTTTCAGAATGAAATCCTTGGCATCATTTTATCAATTGTTGGAAGTTTCCTAATAAGTATATCTCTTAATCTGCAGGTAAGGAATATTGGCTAAATATTCTTATCTGATTTTGTATTGTTACCTGTAAGAATAAATTATTTGCAGACAGTTTAGTGGCTATTCATGAATAGGACTTTTGCCAAGGCAGCTAATAAGTGCCTGGGAAATGTAACATCGGGAACATGCTGTCCAGCTGTAATGGAAGAAGCCTGTTCCCACAAGGCACTCCAGGACTTTACAGTAGGAGCTGGGACTAGATGGTGACATAGGCCATGGAAGAGGCATGGAGTAGTTTGGGGGGTCACAAAGAGACCTAGGCAAATTATGTCCTACATCCCAGGAGTCTTTGGGAGAGGAGGAGGAGTTTTCTTCGCTAAGCACACCCTCCTGCCTGCATGCCTGAGATAAGGCCAGGAAGTAAATGCTACATGGATCATTACCCCTAACTCAAGATGGCCATGGCCAGAATTGCTAGGGGGTGTTTTTCAAAGTGATTTCTCAGCAAAATAAAGTATTCAGATATGGATAGATGGGGGAGTTTGCTTTGATTATTAGAAATTAATTTAATATTGTTCTTGGTTTGTGGTGCTCCGATGCAGTGTAATTTCGCTTTAAAGTGAACCTGCGTTTTGCCTATACAGGCCAAATGAACAAACCAAAAATAAGGGGGAGGGGGAAAATTTAGAGGGGAACTGCAGTTCAAAAAAGTTGCTACCAGGTTTTTCAATGTAACTCTGGTGATCACGTAGAGGAGTTACAGCATCAGTGGTCACCCAAAACCCACAGAAAGAAGCCACTGTGCCTAGAAGAGGAACTGGAGAATATAGTAGCACATGGAGAACAATCTTTTTTTTATTTTTACACTTTAAAAAAAAAAAAAAATATTTGTGCCTAAAGCCTTCTGCCGAAAGCCACCAGCACTGAAGAAAGTAAAAATGTGTATTTAGTTAGAAGCAGGATAGGCTTCTTTAAAGAGCAGGGTTTTCAGGGATTGTCTAAAGATGGACAGATTAGGAGATAGTCGGACAGATTGGGGTAGGGAGATCCAAAGGATGGGAAAAGCTCGGGAGAATTCCTGGAGGTGAGCATTGGAGGAGGTGACAAGGGAGCAGGAGGTCTTGGGAGGACTGAAGAGAGCGGTTTGGATGATATTTTGAAACCAGGTTAGTGATGTAGCTGGGGGCAGAGTTGTGGATGGCTTTGCAATTTGTTGTGTTATGTTGCAAAGGCCATTTTAGAACTGATTGGTCACGTGGTTCCATAAGTAAGTGGTTTAAATTTTGAAAATATGGACCACAGATTTTTCCATTTTCTCCACCCCATCAGTTTGATAGTGGAAAATTTGGGGCCTGCTTGGGTTACTTTTTGTTGCTTCTAATAATAACCTTGTGTTTACACTGCTTCCACTAGGGAAGCCATCCACTTGAAAGGAGCCCCTTAGAAACCCTAATTCCCCATGTGTCTTCTAGCACCTTTCTTCAGAGCCCCACAACCACCCCCTCTCTCCCTTTATAGCCCCCTTTTTCTCAGAGCCCCTTAGTTCACCCCCCCCCCCCCCCCCAATGTTCTGTTACCCTGAATGGCCAAAGGACAGTTTTTCTTTAACTGCAATTGGCTCTAGTTTTGTGCCATTGTGACAGTGGATAGTAAGCTCATACGGGGCAGACACAGATGTAATTGGTTCAATGTTCTCTCTAGTACTGCAGAATAAATAAAAGCCCAACTCTAAGCAAAAATGAAATTCTTAAATATTACCTTGTGCATCAATGGCCTTACTCCTCAGCTTTGGCTACAATCCCCTCTTCCCAAGCCATCCTGCAGTGTAATGGATCAAAGTCACAGTTTCCTATATGAGCCAAGCTAATTTCTTGCCCTGGGGACAGACCTTTTTCTCTGATCATTATCTTTTTGGGCACTGGTTCCTTCACTGCCCCTTTTTGAGTTCTCATTCCTCTGGAGCCTTTGAGAGAGTACCTAGTCACTGGAAGTATCACCTCCACTAATAGGAGTTTAGCACATAAAGCAGGTAGTGAGGTGGGCACCTGAGGGAGACCCCATGAAGTAGGAAAGGAGGACTGTCATGTGGACTTGGTTTCAGGTAAGTAAAATGGGAATTTTGGATAGTGGTGTGTTTTTTGTTTTTTGTTTTTATACCAGCGGGCATTTAGAGGGGGTGGGAGAGGGGTTTAATAATATCCTGGAAATGGTCTTAAAGTATCTTACATTGTATGTGTCCTTGTCTATCAAAAATGGTAGGAGGGCGTTTGACAGGGTAGACTGGGTATTTCTAGAGGAGACCCTGACTGCCTTGGGCCAAAAATGTTGGGCTGGATTATGGCCTTGTATGGGAAGCCTTTGGCCAGGATCAAGGTTCATGGTATCCTCCCCATAAAGAAAGGCACTTGGCAGGGGTGTCCCCCCGTCACCTTTGCTGTTTACCTTGGTTGTTAACCTTGGTTATAGAGGTGCTGTTGTTTAACGTGGGCCCTGTGGAGCATACATTTTCTATATATGCGGGTGATATTTTATTTTATATCTCTAAACCTTTAATAAGGTTACCCAACCTAATGGCAGACTTAAAGGAATTCGGGGCTTTGTTGAACTTTAAAATAAATGACAACAAATATGTTTTCTTATCTTTTTTTCCCTTACATGAAATAAACAATCTATTATTTTATTTTTTTGGAATCAACTTGGCAGCAGATCTATCTAAGTTATATGAAGAAAATTATATTCTGCTTCTTCAAAGAATTAATGTGGATGTAAACCCAATTCATGAAATTTGAGCTGGGCACATATATCTGCAGTGTTTCTCATCTCTTTCCAAAGCCCTAATGGCTTTCTCCTGCTCCTTTCTTCTGTTATCAGCATGATAACTTCTGACAAGTTCTCTGTCAACTGTGATCAAACCAGCCTAAATTTTGTGAGGGAGGTTGCTGTAAATAAATTAGCAGAGAGCTTGTCTATTCACAGCGCAGCTCTGCAAGTCTCTGCCTAAGTGTAGAGGGTGTGTGCCTTTCCTCCAATCAGCTGTTTCACAGTGTATGGCAAGAATCCACATCCACAGGTGAATCGGGAAGAGAAAATTCTAACAGGACGTGCACTTTCTAAACAGTATATAAAGCCGAAGACAGCAGATAAACAGTATCTCACAAAAGTGAGTACACCCCTCACATTTTTGTAAATATTTTATTATATCTTTTTATGTGACAACACTGAAGAAATGACACTTTGCTGCAATGTAAAGTAGTGAGTGTACAACTTGTATAACAGTGTAAATTTGCTGTCCCCTCAAAATAACTCAACACGCAGCCATTAATTTCTAAACCGCTGGCAACAAATGTGAGTACACCCCTAAGTGAAAATGTCAAAATTGGGCCCAATTAGCCATTTCCCTCCCCGGTGTCCTGTGACTCAGGTGCGAATGGTCAGTAGGTGTGTTTAAATTTTGTGTTATCGCTCTCACACTCTCATACTGGTCACTGGAAGAGCAACATGGCACCTCATGGCAAAGAACTCTCTGAGGATCTGAAAAAAAGAATTGTTGCGCTACATATAGATGGCCTAGGCTATAAGAAGAGTGCCAACACCCTGAAACTGAGCTGCAGCACAGTGGCCAAGACCATACAGTGGTTTAACAGGACAGGTTCCACTCAGAACAGGCCTCACCATGGTTGACCAAGGAAGTTGAGTGCATGTGCTCACCATCATATCCAGAGGTTGTCTTTGGGAAATAGACATATGAGTGCTGCCAGCATTGCTGCAGAGGTTGAAGGAGTGGGGGGTCAGCCTGTCAATGTTTAGACCACACGCCACACACTGAATCAAACTGGTCTGCATGGCCATCATCCCAGAAGGAAGCCTCTTCTAAAGATGATGCACAAGAAAGCCTGCAAACAATTTGCTGAAGACAAGCAGACTAAGGACATGGATTGTGGATAAAGTAAAATTGCACAACCAAATACAATAATATATCTGAAAAAATAATACAATTTAACTGATGTGTGTATTCAAGTCCATGTTGTGCTCCAATAAATAAACCTTGATGTTGAACACTCAGGGTGGGGCTTGAAACTTCTGTTCGGAAAATGTGATAAGAGAGGCCGCTTACCGAATAAGGTGGATCTCAGATTATAGAGATCAAAAATTGCTCAACCAAAGATCATTCAGCTCGTGAACACTCCTCCTGTGACTCCTCCAAAGCAGTTATCCCTTCCGATACAGCGGGCTCGTATATTCATATGATATTCCTTACAAATGCGATGGCAGCTCCTTCTTTAATAATCTTCAGCATTGGGATATATCACAAGATAAAAAGAAGAGGCTTCATGGTGCAGTACTCCCATTTAAAAGCTTTATTAAAAGTAAATATCCAGCCAGCTGGAGGCCTCCGTTCCCAGTTGGAGCACCATTTCTTGACGTCACCACGCACTAGCTGGCTGGCTTGAGCCGCGGCTGTTTGAAAATCGTTTCATTGTCTTTTGAATGTCAGTGCCTGTGAAGCTTTTAATAAATCTTTTAAACAGGAGTACTGAGCCATGAAGCCTCTTCTTTTTATCTTGTGATATATCCCAATGCTGGAGATTATTAAAGAAGGAGCTGCCATCGTATTTGTAAGGATTATCATATGAAAATTGAAACCCACTGTATCGGAAGGGATATCTGCTTTGGAGGAGTCCCAGGAGGAGTGTTCACGAGCTGAATGATCTTTGGTTGAGCGATTTTTGATCTCTATAATCTGAGATCCACCTTATTCGGTAAGCGGCCTCTCTTATCACATTTTCCGAACAGAAGTTTCAAGCCCCATCCTGAGTGTTCAACATCAAGGTTTATTTATTGGAGCACAACATGGACTTGAATACACAGACCAGTTAAATTGTATTATTCTTTCAGATCTAGAAGGAAAATTTTCCCCGTGGGGTTTTGTATTGCAACCAAAATAATTGAAAAGGTAGTGAAAATTTATGATAAAACATGAGCTCTGTCATTGAATCCATTGTCTATACATCATAGTGATACAAACATAAATGTACATAAAACACATATAGTATGGTATATATAATGATACTAAGAGACCCCAACGCGTTTCAACCATTAGTAGTAGAGGTCTTCTGGGGGGAAAAAGAGGAATACAAGCGCTCTACAAAGAAATATAATGAGAGAGAACATACATTTGAACAACAAAATCTATTTAAGATCAATACGAGTATTGCCAAAAGTAAAACCATATTTACCAAAAATGGCTGTAGAGGTGGCCTCCAAAGTGCTGTGACATACTGAAGCAGAGCATGATCCCCCCTTCGGAGACTGGGCTTCAGGGCAGTATTCCAACATAATGACCCCAAACACCCCTCCAAGACGACCACTGCCTTGCTAAAGAAGCTGAGGGTAAAGGTGATGGACTGGCAAAGCATGACTCCAGACCTAAACTCTATTGAGCATCTGTGGGGCATCCTCAAACATAAGGTGGAGGAGCGCAAGGTCTTTAACATCAGCCAGCTCCATGATGTTGTCATGGAGGAGTGGAAGTGAAGCTCTGGTGAACTTCCATGCCCAAGAGGGTTAAGGCAGTGCTGGAAAATAATGGTGGCCACACAAAATATTGACACTTTGGGCCCAATTTGGACATTTCCACTTAGGGGTGTACTCACTTTTTTGTTGCCAGTTGTTTAGACATTAATGGCTGTGTGTTGCTTTATTTTGAGAGGACAACAAATTTACACTGTCATACAAGCTGTACACTCACTACTACATTGTAGCAAAGTGTCATTTCTTCAGTGTTGTCACATGAAAAGATATAATAAAATATTTACAAAAATGTGATGGGTGTACTCCCTTTTGTGAGATACTGTACATGTAAAACTTATGTAGTAGGATTTTTTTCATCGCTGTGTATCATCTGAGGCTTTACTGGGTATATATGAGGGTTTACATCCACTTTAAGGGTGATTTTGCAGACTGGGATAGAGCTACCTTTTCCTGGCTTAGAAGAACAATCTAAAAGATGAGTGTGCTACCAAAAATGTTTTATTTACTATTTATTGATACCTATCCGACACCCAAACTCATTTTTTCTTTAATGTTCGGTGTATTTTTACAGACTTTGCATGGCGACAGGCTAAACCAAGGTTGGCAAACCACATCTTTATGAGGTCTAAATTAGATGGAAGGCTGGGACTCCCCAACTTGGGGAACTATTATGGGGCAACTGCCTTAACTAAAATCCTCAGTTGGAGACACCATGCCACTCAAAAGGTCTGGGTAGTACTGGGGTCTCACACCTACACAGAGGTTTTTCTAATTCTACTTATTTTCTCACTACCACACCACACTTTAAAGCTTTGGGATTTCATTAATAAACAAGGATCCCTCTCTCTATCAATCTCTCCTCTTCTAACATTGGGTGGTTTCTGTTAGTCCCCACAACCCCCCCGGAGAGTCACGCCCGTTGGAGGATCTCAGAGAGGTATATGGCGAGTTCCCAATGGAAATAGCCCATTGATAGAGGTCTGTTCTCTAATTCTTACAAATTGCTGAACAGACGTGACGTCACCACAGGTCTCAGATTCCTTAGGGAATGGGAAACAGTTAGATCAGCCCTTTACAGATTTACAGAAATGTAATATGTTAATACTGGCACATACCTCTTCGATATGTACCAAAATACAGGAGACTAATTATAAACTCATGTCCAGGTGGTATAGGGTCCTGAAGATGTTGGCTGTTGCATATCCCTCAGTCTCAGGTGCTGGTGGGGCTGCAGGGTTCCCATAGCCATATCTGGTGGGAGTGTCCCAAGATTAGGCCCTTCTGGGCTGAGGTCAGGAATTTAACATCTGAAATATCTACGGTCTCGACCACAGGGCCTCTGCTAAAAAAAAAATACATAATGTTTGGCGGTTCTAAATCATTTTCTAGCAAAAAATACAGTTTTGACTAATTGGAACCAGCAGAACAGCTGTAGGACCTCCTGGCAATATACAGCAGTGGTTATAATCCAGGCAAAAGTCAAATAATAAGTAGGTGTCTGCCAACCCTAGCACTGAGTAGGTGTCTGCCAACCCTAGCACTGAGCAGGTGTCTGCCAACCCTAGCACTGAGCAGGTGTCTGCCAACCCTAGCACTGAGCAGGTGTCTGCCAACCCTAGCACTGAGCAGGTGTCTGCCAACCCTAGCACTGAGCAGGTGTCTGCCAACCCTAGCACTGAGCAGGTGTCTGCCAACCCTAGCACTGAGCAGGTGTCTGCCAACCCTAGCACTGCGCAGGTGTCTGCCAACCCTAGCACTGCGCAGGTGTCTGCCAACCCTAGCACTGCGCAGGTGTCTGCCAACCCTAGCACTGCGCAGGTGTCTGCCAACCCTAGCACTGCGCAGGTGTCTGCCAACCCTAGCACTGCGCAGGTGTCTGCCAACCCTAGCACTGAGAAGGTGTCTGCCAACCCTAGCACTGAGGTAGGTGTCTGCCAACCCTACAACTGAGTAGGTGTCTGATTCCCCAGCATCTGCTGTGATAAATATCCTTTTTATGAGCTATTCCTAATTGGTCTAACTGTTAGTGATCAGATATTGATTGGTCAGTGTGGTGTGCTGTCATACAGATAATGGATCAGGTCTCTTGTTGCTCGTGTTTCTGTAACCGCTAAATCATTATTTCTGCCTAGACTTGTTATTCTTTTATTTTTGAACAGAACCTCTAAAATCGTATTACTCATTAGTGCTGACCTGAGGACAATTCTGGAAAGCAAGGTTAATGAACCTTTTCATGAAGGGGCAAGTGTTTTATGAGCTGAAATCTACTCCAGGTGGTTAAATCAAATAAATTCTTTGCATTTTTTCCAATGCTGGTGTTGTACAAACTTTTGGTGGCAATTTATATAATCTAATGGCATTTTATAATCTTAGCGGCATCTAATAATTTAAGGGATTTATTTTTTTAATCTAAAAAAAAACAGAGATACTCTATTAGTATCCAGGATAACAATCCATTTGCTCTAACCTAATGAATAATTCTCGTTCTAGGATTATGAGACATTATTCATGTTTTGGTTATAAGCTTATGGTGAGTATTACTGTAAGGGCGATATATAAAAAAAATGGTTGGATTACCGTCAAAAGCATTTGCCTAGTCTTCGTGAATTCTGGCGTAATACGATGATTTCCTATGATCATCAGGTCCATCTAGTGGCCATAATATATACTTATGACATTCGTCTAACAATTTTTTTTTTTTTTCACGTAGACACCTTGGTGTTAAAATATATTTATTTTAAAAGAAAAAACTGCTACAGATTGAAAAGACCCAAGGGGAAGGGAGGGTCACACTCATGCAAATAATTTGAACAGAGTGTGGAAGGTTCAGAACCTCCCTTTTTGTTTATTTTTTTAAATGTCCGTGTGCGTTAAAGTGTAATTTTACCCTAGGAGTAATTACTGTACACTAATTGGCCATAAACTATATGCACTTTCAGAAATGTATTATACCATATTTGGTTTCTGTCCATGCTCCAGTTTTTCTGCAATCAATGCTTGAAACTGCACGCTATTATCAGCGACATCATGTAACTCATTGTGTCGCTCAGCCCCTCCCTCACACTACATCCTGTGATTGACAAGATAAGGGCTAAGTGGAAGCATGACAGTCACAATAGTCACAAAGTTTTCTAGGGAAACTTTTTCAAGGTGCTGTGTCCTAACCCTTCTGTTGCCTAAAGCCTAATACACACTAACCTGCTGGGTTGAATGAAAAAAAAAACTGACCGTCCAGATCGGAGCTTCTCATCTAACAATCTGATGTTAGTACAGCGATCTCCCCTGCTGAGCTATTATGTTCTGACAGGGGGACGGCCCCTCGCCAGAACACTCCGGTCGGCGCTCTGTCATTGGCTGAAAGTGAGAATGGGAGACGGTCGTCAGACCTTTTTCAGTCATGACCCTTTCACAGAAGCCGGCTGTTTTAACCGGCTGCTGTACACACGGGCCGAGCTAGGCATTAGGATGTTCATTTCAGGCAGGGCCGATCCTAGGGTCAGACGCCTGGGTGAAGAAATATTTCTGGTGCCCCCACATGGGCGTGGTCATCTTACCAACTCCTCCCCTTTACAAATGTTTCTAGGGCAACGATTTAAACACAGAGATGCTTCCCTTAGAAGTCTTCGTTACCTTGGGATCCTCCCGTGATCTCTTAACAATAAAGAAAATACAGGAAGAGAGTACAGTAATGAGACCTGGAGGGGAGTCTCTCTGATGCACACACAGAGGGCTGTCTGTTAGAAAGAGTCCCTAGACATAATACGGACAAAGACTGCAGACATGATACAAGAGACGGTCAGAGACTGCAGACATAATACAGGAGATGGTCAGAGACTGCAGTTCCTATGGACGTTAGTAGATAATGGCCGATCGGCCCTCTCACCTGACCCAGCAATACAGCAATGGTTCCTCTGATCAGGAGTCGGCTCACTCTGAATTGCCTGTGGCACCCAGATCTGTATTTCTAAAATTACTCCATTCCTTTCTCCACCAGGGATGGCGCTAGGCTGTGTGACTTTCCCTCTGGTGGTGCAAGGCAGTGGGGTTCTCTCTCTGGTGTTCTCTCAGCACTGCCCTCTCCCTCTGGAGTACTGGGTGTACATTCCTGGGTGTAGACCCACCCCCAGGACAAACCACCCCCCCTCCATTAGTACAGACCCCCCAGGACAACCCCCTCCCCCTCCATTAGTACAGACCACCCCAGGACAAACCCCCCTTCCATTAGTACAGACCCCCTCTCTCTATTAGTGTACATAAAAAACACCCAGGCGGCAGCTAGTGAGGAGAGGACAGTGTGCAGCCGCGCCGCCCGTGTGGAGAGCAGGTGGAAACAGGCTAGGGTGGGAGTGAGAGACAGAGGAGGATGAGACGTCAGGCACGGACCGCCCCCCCCCCCCCCCCCCCCCAGCGATGTCACCCCGTGCACCCCACCTGGGATTGGCCCTGATTTCAGGCGAAGACTTTGAAGTCATGTGCCCACCTACCTCTTTGCAAGGGCAAGCAAAGCTGACTGCAGACCCAAATGCAGAATGCTGTCAAACAAAGATAAGTGCTTAAATTGATAAACTGAATGCAATTTAGCTTTGACTGTTGCAGCATATTTCCACATTAATATGATTTGCACCCACTTTTATAATGCTTTGACATGCAAGGTTTTCTTTCATAGACATCAGATAAGATCCCGAACACAGCTTCCTCCCATAGTACTAACACGTTGGTTTTTTTTGTGTCTCCAATGGAGAGATTTCCCCTCAAAAATTATTAGGTCTGGAATTCCGGTAGTCTTTTTAAATAATCTATACAAAAATGTATAAATGTTAGACTTTTTAAAATACAAAGGCACAATGCCTCTAAACCTTGCCTAGATTTGCTATACCTGGGGAGCAATGTGTTCAGCACTGCTGGTTTTACATGTCGGCGTCCTGAATTTAATATAATTAGCTGTTGGTTATCTTAAAGGAGAAGTCCAGCTTGAGCTTGTTAGGCTGGGCTTCTCCTACGGGTCACAGGAGTGCAATCCGTTATGCACTCCTGTGACCTGTTTTCAGCGGAGAGTGGTCTGAGGTCCGCTCTCCGCTAACGTCACTGCTATCAGTTGAGGCGGCGCATCGTCCCGACTTCCCAAGTCTGGATCCGCCAGCTGCCTTGACTGATGGCAGTCTCAGCGAGCCGCTGAGATGGGCGCTCCCCGCCCCTCCACGGCTCATCGCTCCAATTAGCGTGGAGGATCAGAGCAGGAGAGATGCTGGCTGACAGACAGCATCTCTCCACTCGGGAGGGGGGAGAACTGAGCCATTGACGGTATTCGGTGGCTCAGTTCTCAGTGCAGAGACCCCGGGGGACAGCTGCAGCATTGGTCTGATCCTGCATCCACCTAGGTAAGCATGGAAAAAAAAAAAAAAAAACATACTTCTCTTTTAAGCAAACTGACTGGATACAAGTCCTTCATTTTAATGTATAGTGCCTTGAAATAGTATTCATACCCCTTGAAATTTTCCACATTTGTGTCATGTTACAACCAAAAAAGTAAATGTATTTTATTGGGATTTTATGTGATAGAGCAACACAAAGTGGCACATGATTGTGAAGTGGAAGGAAAATGATAAATGGTTTTCCAAATTTTTTACAAATAAATATGTGAAAAATGTGGCGTGCATTTGTATTCAGCCCCCTCTTCTCTGATACCCCTAACTAAAATCAAGTGGAACCAATTGCCTTCAGAAGTCACCTAATTAGTAAATAGTGTCCACCTGTGTGTAATTTTAATCTCAGTATAAATACAGCTGTTCTGTGAAGTCCTCACAGGTTTGTTAGAGAACCTTAATGAACAAACAGCATCATGAGGCCAAGGAACTCACCAGACAGGTCAAGGATACTGCCCACAAGTGCCCACAAGTGCCACGGACGCAGCTCTTTACACAGATTGGTGTCGCGCCATGTCCTAGCAACACGGTGCGGCCACGATCGCCGCGGTGCGCGCCCTCGCGGGCGCCCGCTAGCGGCTGTTCGGGGCCGCCGTCATAAGACGGCGGCCCAGAACAAGAGCTGCACCGCCCCGCCGTCATATGACGGTGGGCGGGCGGCAACTGGTTAAATTTGTTAACGTATCTGAATCTGCTAGAACATCTAAAACTCCCCTCCCTCCAGAATGCTGCTGTCCAAAGGTTTCACTGTTGCTCCTTCATCCAGAGTGGTGGAAAACAGAGGGGGAAAAAAGCCTAAATAGAAAACTGATGCAGCCACCACACCTAATGACTGGTAAGCTGCAATATTTTACATTTTTGGTTTTGGGTTTAATGGCGCTTTAGGCTCGGTTTCCATTAGTGAGCCTTGTCCTGCGACTTGGGACTGCAAAGTCGTATGACAAGTCGAACCCCATGCTTTTCAATGAGTACCATTCATATCTGTGCGACTTCAAAGTAGCACCTGCACTACTTTTGGTCCCACTTTGATGCAACTTGAGGTCCATAGACCTCAAGAATACACTGGCATTGTTTCAAGTCGCATCAAAATCGTGGCAAAATCGCGTGACTTTCAGGTCGCCATAGTGGAAACCTAGACTTAATGGTATTTTGCCTTCCCTGTGATCCATGTTTCCCTGCTGCATTTTGTATTACCAAGTGGGGGGCACCTCTTTCAGGTTTGCAGCTTCCAGTGTCCCTTCTTGGCCTCTAGTCCAGCCTGCTAAATGGGCTATTAATCTTCAACAGGGGACACAAAGCTAAAAAGCCTAACAGGGTGCATTGTGAGGTGTGGCTATTGTGTGCTTTGCAAGGTGGATAAAAATCAATGATTTAAAAAAAATAAAAAATAAAAAATCGGATTTTTAAAAACATTTTTTTTTAGCAAACTTCTTTTAATAAAATGCCTTTGGAGTAAAATCTATTTAGGATACATTAAAAATTTAGTTTATTCAGCAAGAAATGGAGCTTAGTTATGTAGCATGAGGCTGTATATTCTGCAATATTTACATTTTTGGTAAACTCATTCAATGAATCCAAGCTCTGCATATCTCCGCTGAGATAACATGCACTGCATTGATGCATTCACAAAATTTCACAGTAACCATGAGATAAAACGTTCAGGAATATTCCTTTATTCCATTTTTTTTGCAAATCTATGTACACTACAAACTGTATGATTTAATCGGTTCTGATATCGCTGTTTTACTAACCTGACAGCTTATTATTCTAAATAGGAAACCTTCATTTTGTTTGCTAATATTAAATATTCTAACTACTAGCAAGAATAAGTCCTAGCATTTAAAGAGCACCTGTCATTTCAGATCCATCATGGCAGCGCCTGTTAGCGCCATCCACTCACCTGCTGCCGCCACATCCCTCACCTTGTTGTGTCACTGCCGCATCACCAGCCGCCCCATTAAAGTGAGTTGGACTGTCGGTGAGTGAACAGCAAGTCAGAGGAGGAGCCGCTGCAGGACAAAGATGACAGTTGCTCTTTAAAAATTATGATTTAAATCGAGTTGATTTAAATCAAGCCTTTTTACTAGTGATTTAAATCAAATCCACGCTGGTGCTTTGTGAGGGGTGTGTGTGATTCAAAAGACTGGCTGAACAGAATTACAAACAATTTGAAAGTTAAACAGATCAATGTTTATATATCTATTTCAAATGTGTACATTGCTGTTTGAATTTCTACATTCGGAGCAGTAAAAGAAGTTAATTGTTGATAACTATATTATTTCAGAAATACACACATGTACGATTAGCCCGACAGGAGAACCCTATCCCATATTACAGAAGCAAGCTGTGGTGGTGTGGAATGTTACTAATGGTCATTGGTGAAATGGGCAACTTTGCTGCTTATGGCTTTGCCCCAGCAACCCTCATCGCTCCCTTAGGATGTGTCGCTGTTATAGGTAAGTCGTGGCATCCTGGGTTTGAGTTTTCTTTATTGTGCATTTGCTCATCAGGTTGCTACTCATGGTTAAGAAAGGATAGATACAGTGATATGTATCCTCAAGTTGCTTTTAAAGCTGAACTCCAGGCAAACTGTTATATACACAGACACAATGTATATTAGGGTGCTTTATCTGCCAAAGGATTTGTGTTTTTGTCCATCAAGTGCTGAGATTTACACTGTACTGTCACACAGCAAAGCCCTGACTGGCAGTGAGTCGGACCTGTTGGGACCCTAGTACATAAAGTTAACAGGACTTTCCTCAGTGGGACTGAGAAGACGAAAATGTGACAGTGATTTATCCATTTCTACTTTAGGCAAAAACAACAAATACGTTTTTGGCTTTAGACACATTTTACTAAACCAGCAAATCAGTGCAGAAAATATAGTTGTTTTTTTTTAATTTATACTGCTATGACGAACTTTTTGGATCTGTGACTTCCCTCTCATACTTTTCTCTGATGCGCTATTTGCTTAGGCCCTGTGTAAGCTTTGTGATGGTCTGTGTTCAATTTTAGGCTGGTCATAGATTTTGGTCTTGCCAGCCTGCTGGAGGTAAGTGGTAGAGGCAAGACAAAGTGGTGCCCAATGCCCAGGCTGGTCTGTATACTCTGGTTGGAACTTAGAAACTTGGATGCACAGTTAGCCTGAGTCACTGCTGGGAAAACTGAGATCTTTACGGATTACTGCTGGGGATACTGGGATCTGTACTGGCCACACTGGGAATACTGAGATCTACACTGGTCCCTGCTGGGGACACTGACATCTGTACTTCTCACTGCTGGGGTGTTCTGATATTTGTGCTAGTCATTGCTCTGGACACTGAAATCTATACTGGTCACTGCTGGGACCCCAGATCTATACTGGTCACTGCTGGAGATGCTTAGATCTGAACTGGTCAACCCTTAGGAAGAAAATAGAGCATATGTTGTCCTCGGCTACTAGTCATAAAAGTATTTTTAATGGCTTTGGTGGCCCTCTTCCCTCCCCCATCTCTGATTACTGCACTCTACAAACTATGCTGTATGTTACAAAAATCCTTATAATCTCAACAGTTGGTGGTTATAATGAAGTTCTTCTTTAAGATTAAGACTCAGGCAAATAGTTCATTTTTTTTTGTGTGCAGAAAAGTAAATGAAATGCAAAAGTTTATTTTTTAATTATCTTTTGTCCTGAGGTTTAGGCATGTCTGTGAGACTGTCACTTGTGTAAATAGCTGTGTTTTGTGGGTACAAGTACTGTGGCATATGTTTGCCATGTATACAGGTAATAGGCACACTGTTATGCGCAGTCTTGCCATACCTACCATTCACCTACATGGCTACGTAGCCACAAGGGCAAATTGAAGGCTTGTTGCTACTATGCTCCCCTGATTTTTTTTTTCCTGCACCCCCAGATCAGAACTGTTAGATCTGGCCCTGGCCACACACTGATCAAAATTTGGCCAGTCCCCATTAAACTAGCCAAATTTTGATCATATGTGTATTGCCAGCTTAACACAAACTTTCCCCCAACCAATCCATGTGACCGCGCTTAGCTTTGGTGACAGTCCACACTGGCGCTAAACTTTTTATTGAGCAAGGAGGAGGGTCTCATTCCCCCCATACCCAAAAGTACTGGGTATACCCAAGGGATACAGCAATGGATGTAGCGGAAGGGGGGTGCCGTGAAGTGTATCAGTGGTGTCCTAACATGAGAACCTGACATTTTGTCCCAAATGGGCAGCACATAGGTTTCCTTTTATAGAGGGGGAAAAAAGCCATATGTGTGCATGGTGACAGCCAAGACTGGTAGACTCTGGTCTTTTTTGGCTTTTATTGGGCTTTTCTTGGTTGAAGTCCTGCTTTTAAGAGGTACATGTAGTAATCATTTTGGATACATTGGAGAAGGGGTAGAACCTCTGTCAGACATTTTAACTGCTGGTTGTGTTTCAGTTGGAAACGGTTTTTTTATACTTCCTCCCTCAGTGATGTCATTGTCAGAAGTGTGGGAAGTGAGGGAAAAGGTCTCAGTTTCGACTCAAATAAGATGATAATAAGTAATAAGATAATAAGCAATAGGAGAACATTTTTAATTGATTAGGGGAAGGCAGGCATCTCAGTCATTTTTTGTTGACTTAAAGTGGGAGTCCGGCGACCAATCTTCTTTTTTTTTTTTTTTAGGTCATTCAGACACTTTGCTAATCCCAAAATAATACTCACAGTTTGGGTGTAATATTTCCGCCTCTGTCTGTTTTCGTACTAAAGAATAACTTTAAAAATGTGATGCTGGCTGTTTCCATCTTGCTTGTGGGCATGTGAACGCGGTTAATGCTGTTCATTCACAGCTTGTTCACAAGCATGATCATTGTTCCCGCACTGAATCTTGGGAAGCCTGACACTAAGCTCCCAGGAGACAGTGCGGCGCCAGGGAAAGGCAATAAACACGCCTACTCCCATGGGAGGAGAGACAGGAAGTGCCACAATAAAGTACAATATAAAGGTAATTACAGCGATAAAAAAAAATTTCAGGCGGCATTTGAACATCTATACAATTAACTGAAGGGGGTAAGACTAAGTTAAAAATTTGAGTGGAACCCCGCTTTAAAGTGGACATTCACCCCAAAGAACAAATTCTTTGCACTTGGTCCCAGTCTCCTCTCTCTCCTACAATTAGATATTTTTTATTGTTATTTTTTATTTTTTATTTTTTTAAGTGTTTTCGACTTTTTTGTGCTTCAGGGCAGCACTTCCTTCCGTCTTGCCTAGGCGAGAATGATGTGCACTCAATTCCACACGGGCTCTGGTTGGCATTCGGGACCCGTCAAACACCTTCATCACATCTGCACACACGTGACTTTTCCCCTCATGGATGTGTAAAGATGGCACAAGTAAGGAGGTCTCAGATCTTCGTTTTTATGCACAAGCGAGGGGAAACTTGGTGTGTGTGCAGATAGTCCACAGTGCTTTGCCTGGGCCTTCAAAGATAGTGGTGCTGGTGTGGTAGGAGGAACAGGGCCAGCATTAAGGAGAAGTTAATTTTTAATATTTCTTCTCGCTTTCTATCTTTCATAGGGGTAGCCCCTCAGGGGGACCACAGGTAGCAGCAGTAACCTGATAGGGGACCCTATACATTACTTTTTTCAGCTACTTACGCACTAATGTATGAACATCCGATTCCAGCATAAAATTCCTGCATAAAAACATAAGCAGTATAGTAAATGCACCCATTTGTGTGTTTTTCAAGTACACGCAAGAATTTTTTTAGCTTTTGTTGGAAAGTGCCATACAAACGTGTGTGTTTGTGTGTGTGTGTGTGTGTGTGTATTTCTTCTTTTTTTTTACTGATCTATATACAGTACATGTTTACATACCCGTGTGTACAAGCACATTAAAAACAATACCTGACCCCAAAACCCTTCTCTTTTTATATAGTATTGGACATCTTATCGACAGACCTAATTTTTTTTTTCTATTCTCTCTTTTTTTTCTTTACATTTAACTATGGTTTTCAGTATTTCATTTTTATTGTATATTTGCAATTTTACCTTAACATTTTCTTTGGCAATATATGCTAAGAGCCATAAACTCTTCTCTAAATATATTTAAGGCACCTATGAGTTCTATTGGCTTGCTCTTTTCCTTTCTTTATTTTTTTTTATGATAAAAGCCTTAATAAAGATATTAAGAAACAGGGATAAAAGTAAAAGGGAGAGAGGGGGGAAGATGAGGGAAAGGGGAGAGATCCTTTTGGTTGAGGTTGACGTGGACAGTGATGTGCCAAATATACTCCTCCTAGACAAAACCTGAAGTCAATGTAAGGTAGGATTTTTAAACCAGCACCAGGACCAAGGTGTACGGTCACCTGGATATCTTTCATGAATATCTTTAATTTTTTTTAACTTTGACTACCTTCAACTTGGCCTCCGATCCCTCCTAATCCTTATGCCGCGTACACACGATCGGAATTTCCGACAACCAAATGCGGATTTATTTCCGATGGATGTTGGCTCAAACTTGTCTTGCATACACACGGTCACACAAATGTTGTCGGAAATTCCAATCGCCAAGAACGAGGTGACGTACAACACGTACGACGAGCCGAGAAAAAGGAAGTTCAATAGCCAGTGCGGCTCTTCTGCTTGATTCTGAGCATGTGTGGAACTTTTGTGCGTCGGAATTGTGTACACACGATCGGAATTTCGGACAATGGATTTTGTTGTCGTAAAATTTGAGATCCGGCTCTCAAACTTTTGTTGTCGGAAATTCCGACAGCAAATGTCCGATGGAGCCTGCACACGGTCAGAATTTCCGACAACAAGCTCACATCCAACATTTGTTGTCGGAAATTCCGACTGTGTGTACGCGGCATTACTCTTTTTCTGCACAGCATTGGTCATGTCACCGATAAGTTCATCTCCCTTTCTCTTTTTTTTTTTTTCTTCTTTTTTTTTCATTTTTCCTTCCCTCTTGAGCCCCCATGTTATATATTTTTATTGTGGGTTTTTGGTATCTAAAATTTTTGAATTTTTTTTCTAACCACCATATCCATGGTATTATTTGTATACTTTTTATTCTTTGCACCTATGGGCTCTGTTAATTAAGCTTTTGTCTTTTTTTCTTTTTTTTGTGAATTTTTATAATGAAAAATTTCAATAAAAATATATAAAAGAAAAACAAAAAAACAAAAACAAAACGCTGGGCTGCATTTACATCAGTAAAAAAAATAAATAAATGTCTGTATGCCTAAAAAACATTGCATTTTTAGGTATCAGTGTATCTAGTTCTGTATCTGCCAGTGTTCACCATCTCTTTAACCCTCCATTTAGAACTGACCTCCCTGGCGACATAAACAAAGTGCTTTTCTCCAAAGTAAAGTGGATTCCCTTTATCTATTAGGCCTCAGGGACCCCAGCTTTCAGCTAGCATGTGGCCTTAAACGTTGAATGACAGACAGCCCCATGACATGCTGAACTGTTGTCATGGAGAGACTGATAATATAAAGGCCTCGCAGACATAATTATGAAGAGGAAAATACGAGTTTATCTTGCCTGTTGTTTTATCTTTCTATTACATATGACTCCTTTTGCTCCAGAGGTCCGGCAGTTTATGAAGATAATGCCTCAATCAAAATGTTGTTAATATTGTAGATGCATGTTACCAGATGTGAAAACTGGGCTAACAAGGCGTTTTACCAATGCTATACATAATGTAATGGGTCTGTAAGCATAGCTCCCAACTGTCCCTGATTCGGAACAAAGTCCCTCTGTCCCTCTTTACTCTTCGTTTTTCCCTCATTTTGGTCTAATATCACTCACCGGCCACTGTATTAGGTACACCTTGCTAGTACCGGGTTGGACCCCCTTTGGCTTTATTCTTTGTGGCATAGATTCAACAAGGTGTTGGAAACATTCCTCAGAGGTTTTGGTCCATATTGACATGATAGCATCACACAGTTGCTGCAGATTTGTCAGCTGCACCTCCATGATGCGAATTTACCGTTCCACCACATCCCAAAGGTACTCTATTGGATTGAGATCTGGTGACTGTGGAGGCCATTGGAGTACAGAGACCTCATTGTCATGTTCAAGAAACCAGTGGTGAGATGATCGGAGCTTTGTGACATGGTTCATTATCCTGCTGGAAGGAGCCATCAGAAGATGAGTACACTGTAGGCATAAAGGGATTGACATGGTCAGCGACAACAATACTTGGGTAGGCCGTAGCATTTAAACAATGCTCAATTGGCACTAAGGGGCCCAAAGTGTGCCAAGAAAATATCCCCCACACCAATATATACCCCCACCACCAGCCTGAACCATTGATACAAGGCAGGATGGATCCATGCTTTCATGTTGTTTATGCCAAATTCTGACCCTACCTGAATGTCACAGCTGAAATCGAGACTTATCAGACCAGGCAACAATTTCCAATCTTCTATTGTCCAAATGTGGTGATCCTGTGCGAATTGTAGCCTCAGTTTCTTGTTCTTAGCTGGCAGGAGTGGCACCCGGTGTGGTCTTCTGCTGCTGTATCCCATCTGCTTCCAGGTTCAATGTGTTGTGCGTCTTTCAGAGATGGTATTCTGCATACCTTGGTTGTAACTAGTGGTTATTTGAGTTACTGTTGCCTTTCTACCTTTCGGACCATTCTCTGTAAACCCTAGAGGTGGTTGTGTTCAAGCCTTAATATCATAAATAATATTAGGTTTTTCACTTCAGGAGTATATAGTGAGTTTGGAAATCGTAGAGAAATACTTAAATAATGCATTACAATTTAACTTAACCCATTAGATTTTAGATGACTAAAATGAGTTTTAGTCAACTAAAATGTACTGGATGTTTTAGTTAACCAAATTGCAGATGACTAAAATGGGACTAAAACTAAAATGACATTTTAGTGAAAAGACTAAAACTAAATCAAAATTTGCTGCCAAAATTAACACTGGTCTTGGCAATGGAGAAAGTCAAAGGGCAATAGCCACCCGCATCCTGGCCACAGAGAACACAAATTGGCAATAGCTGTTTTGTAGTAATGGAGGACACTAGGCGGCTTTTCTGAAAAGCCACCTGCGTTCTAGGAGGGGGGCCATTTACACTGTACTGCTGTACACCTATAAGGCCTCGTTCACACACATTAATGTGTACCCTGTGCAAGGGCTGTGTTTACCTGCAGGTGTTCCATGCATCCCTATGGGGTCAGTCTCATTGATGCCAGTTGGGGCACAGCAGCTCCACCGTGTGGTGCAGTCACTGTGTCCCATTTGACTGCCTGCATGAGATGCACAGAACACCTGTACATCCCTGTGCAAGTAAACATGGCCCTCTCATGGGGTGTGTATTAATACTCCCTGTGTGAACAAGGCTTTAACGTTGCTCAAACAGTAAAAAAAGCATAAGTATAGAGCACTTTTCTGTGCAGGATTCTGCTGCCAGCCATTGCCAGCAAGAGCCTGCATACTAGTTGCTGTAGTTTCATGTGTCCGTGTCCCTTTAGCTGCTTGATATTCCTTATTTTCAGGATTACTTTCCATATGCATAATTCAACCTTTTCCCTATAGCAATGCCCAACCCTTCAAAAAAGTGTGCAAAATCCTATATCCTAAATGTGCACAAAGTAACTGTGAGCTTGAATATTCTACTGATCAAGTTGCTGCAAGCACCCACTGTGTTCCCACAAGTAATGGTAATGTATAAAAGTATCTGGTGTTGCACAAACTCTAGATATAGATATAGAGAGAGAGAGAGAGAGAGAGATATCAAGAAACGTGAGCGGGTCACAGCGCGGTCGAGGGCACCTTAACCAGCAACAGTGCGGACCTTCATTGCCGAGACTACGTCTATTGACTTCGTCCCGTGCACGAGCGGCCTGCACGCCGCGCTCGGTGATCAGCGAGTCTTTCACAGATCAGACCCCTTACCACATGATCAGCTGTCAGCCAATGACAGCTTATCATGTGATGTAAACAGAGCCGGCAATCGGCTATTTTTTCTCCTCGCGCTGACAGCGTGAGGAGGAAAAAAAAGACGATCACCGGCGGCCGCGAGAGGGACATCAGTCCCGATCACAGCGATCATCTGTGCCCTCTACCAGTGACACAGCAATAGGCAGCAGTGCCGCCTCCCAGTGCCCACCAGCATCATCCATCAGTGCTCACAGTGCCACTCATCAGTGCCACCCATCAGTGCCCACAGTGCCACCCATCAGTGCCAACATCAGTGCCACAACAGTGCTGCACATCTGTGTCACCTACCAGTGCCCATAAGTGCCCATCAGTGCCACCCATCAGTGCCGCCCATCAGTGCCCCCCATCAGTGGTACCTATCAGTGCCCATCAGTGCCACCTATCCATGCCACCCATCAGTGCCGCCTTATCTGTGCCTATCAGTGCCACCTTAACTGTGCCCATCAGTGCCACCTTAACTGTGCCTATCCGTGCCCATCAGTGCAGCCTATCAGTGCCCACCAGTGCCGTCTCATCAGTGCATATCAATGAAGGAGAAAAATGACCTGTTTGCAAAATTCTATAACAAACTATGAAACATGATTTTTTTTTTTCAAAATTTTCCATCTCTTTTTGTTAAAAATCCCAGCTGCGATTAAATCCCACCAAAAGAAAGTTCTATTTGTGGGAAAAAAATTATAAAAATTTCATTTGGGTACAGTGCTGTATGACCGCGCAATTGTCATTCAAAGTGTGACAGCGCTGAAAATTGGTCTGGGCAGGAGGGGGGTTTAAGTGCCCAGTAAGCAAGTGGTTAAAGGGACCACTACCACATTTTACCAAGATTGACTAGACAGGACCAGGATCAAGTAAGACAAAGACTATTCCATAGCTCAACTCACCAACCAGTCTGCCAACCAACCAAATTAGCCTGTCTAACCGTCTGTTAAAAGCAGGGGTTTAGTTAGCACACATTTTCAAACGCATGTGAAAGCTGCAAGGCCTCGTCAAGGCACCCTGTATTACTTGCAGTCCTAACACTACTAAATTTATAAGTGTCTCCACAGTGGAAGCACATGCATTGAATGGATAGGTGTGAGACAGATGAGCCTGGAGGCCGCCCAAGCCCCCTTAAAGGGACAGGAGTACACTGGACACCCAGCAAGAGCACAATGGCAGCAAAGGTGTCCAGTGTGTCCCCGACCCACATTTACAAACAGTAACAAAACACTGGCCACCGCCCACACCCATAACTGGCCTTCGCAGTAAGGAGCACATGGAGGGCATATACATGTAAGACAAAGACAATTCCATAGCTCAACTCACCAACCAGTCTGCCAACCAACCAAATTAGCCTGTCTAACCGTCTGTTAAAAGCAGGGGTTTAGTTAGCACACATTTGCAAACGCATGTGAAAGCTGCAAGGCCTCGTCAAGGCACCCTGTATTACTTGCCAGGATCAGGATCAAGCCAACATCAATGGAGGATGGTCATAAGTGTAATGAAAACGTGTATTTGATTACTCGCTAAGCTGAGAGCAGTGGGAACACATATAGTGGGGCAAAAAAGTATTTAGTCAGCCACCAATTGTGCAAGTTCTCCCACTTAAAAAGATGAGAGAGGCGTGTAATTGTCATCATAGGTATACCTCAACTATGAGAGACAAAATGTGGAAACAAATCCTGACAATCACATTGTCTGATTTTTGAAAGAATTTATTTGCAAATTTTGGTGGAAAATAAATATTTTGTCAATATCAAAAGTTCATCTCAATACTTTGTTATATATCCTTTGTTGGCAATAACAGAGGTCAAACGTTTTCTGTAAGTCTTCACAAGGTTGTCACACACTGTTGCTGGTATGTTGGCCCATTCCTCCATGTAGATCTCCTCTAGAGCAGTGATGTTTTGGGGCTGTCGCTGGGCAACACGAACTTTCAACACCCTCCAAAGGTTTTCTATGGGGTTGAGATCTGGAGACAGGCTAGGCCACTCCAGGACCTTAAAATGCTTCTTACGAAGCCACTCCTTTGTTGCCCGGGCGGTGTGTTTGGGATCATTGTCATGCTGAAAGACCCAGCCACTTTTCATCTTCAATGCCCTTGCTTATGGGAGGAGGTTTGCACTCAAAATCTCATGATACATGGCCCCATTCATTCTTTCATGTACACGGATCAGTCGTCCTGTTCCCTTTGGAGAGAAACAGCCCCAAAGCATGATGTTGCCACCTCCATGCTTCAGAGTAGGTATGGTGTTTTTTGGTTGCAATTCAGCATTCTCTCTCCTCCAAACGCGACGAGTTGTGTTTCTACCAAACAGTTCTACTTTGGTTTCATCTGACCATATGACATTCTCCCAATCATCTTCTGGATCATCCAAATGCTCTCTAGCAAACCTCAGATGGGCCCGGACATGTACTGGCTTAAGCAGGGGGACACGTCTGGCACTGCAGAATCTGAGTCCCTGGCGGCGTAGTGTGTTACTGATGGTAGCCTTTCTTACGTTGGTCCCAGCTCTCTGCAGGTCATTCACTAGGCCCCCCCCCCCCGCGTGGTTCTAGGATTTTTGCTCACTGTTCTTGTGATCATTTTGACCCCACAGGGTGAGATCTTGTGTGGAGCCCCAGATCGAGGGAGATTATCAGTGGTCTTGTATGTCTTCCATTTTCTAATTATTACTCCCACAGTTGAATTCTTCACACCAAGCTGCTTGCCTATTGCAGATTCAAACTTCCCAGCCTGGTGCAGGTCTACAATTTTGTTTCTGGTGTCCTTCGACAGCTCTTTGGTCTTCACCATAGTGGAGTTTGGAGTGTGACTGTTTGAGGTTGTGGACAGGTGTCTTTTATACCGATAACAAGTTGAAACAGGTGCCATTAATACAGGTAATGAGTGGTGGACAGAGGAGCCTCTTAAAGAAGAAGATACAGGTCTGTGAGAGCCAGAAATCTTGCTTGTTTGTAGGTGACCAAATACTTATTTTCCACCATAATTTGCAAGTAAATTCTTTCAAAAATCGGACAATGTGATTGTCTGGATTTGTTTCCACATTTTGTCTCTCATAGTTGAGGTATACCTATGATGACAATTACAGGCCTCTCTCATCTTTTTAAGTGAGAGAACTTGCACAGTTGGTGGCTGACTAAATACTTTTTTGCCCCACTGTAGGTGTCACAACAGGGTTGGAAGTACACCACTTCTCTTCAGGATGCCATGCAGAAGTTGATATCTTAGAAGAAAGACAATTGTGCATGTTGCTTCACCACTGGATATGAACTATTATGCACTTTACTATTATGTGTGTACTTTATTATGGACTACACCAATAATATGCACTTATATGTGATTCTATTTTGCCTGTTTAGTTACTTATCACTTTTTTTTTTGTTTTTATTATACTGTATATATGTATTGATATTATATAGAGTTAGATACTTTTGTATACGATTGCTGTTCAATGATTAAAGGCTTTTTGTGAAAGTTGCTAATTGTACATGTAGCACCCTGATGTTTAGGCAGGGTTGCTATTAAATTTAGTTGCCAAGTGATAGTTGCTTTAGCCAATTGTTAGGTCAATTTATTTTGCCCTAATTCTGGAATTGCTGCACTTCTCTCTTCTGTCGCTAGGTGACCTGGTATCTGGACATTTAGATAAGACAAGGGCATTGCAAGGACATATTGGGAATGAATGGGATGTCTCAGCCAATGGGCAGCGATTTTCTTGGGTCCCTTGGCCTGCTGGGAGAACCTATTTTATTGAGCGGAGTCAGGTGATTGGTGTGCTGTGCTACCTGGACGGCTGTCTGGGTGGACGTGTGTTGTATCACCCTGGGCTGCTAGGCCAGAAACCTAAGTCCTATCCCAGGGACATCTGGCTGCTAGGCTGTCTAAGGGCCTATCCAGAAACAGGAAAAGCAGCGTAGGGTTGGGACTGTGGACTTGTAGTCCAACCAAAAGTAAAGGTTCCGTCGGCTGGGAAAACAAGTCGTGGTCGGAGGTAGAAGGAAAGCTGTCGCCACAAAGGGCCCATCCACCTTGCTACCGGAGACCATTGTGAGTAAGCTGAGGCCAGTACCAGAGCAGTATTCTCACCAGCCGGGGACGGTGAAGAAGTGGCAAAACTTCAGCAACTGCCAAGTCAGGACCTAGCGGGACAGCAGAGGTGCCAAGCCAGGGACCTAATGTGTGAGCAGGGGTGAAGCTTGAAAAATTGCCAAGCCAGGGACCCAGCAGGGAAGCGGGGGTAACGCTTGAGGAAGATGCTGTGTGCTATGGTGGAGGAGCTCCAGGGATCCAGTGGCTAGTGGATCTGGAGTCTAGTGAGAGAGACTGGGAGCTCGTTGAGTGAAGACCCACAGTGAATGAGTGCGGTGTAAAGAGAACTGTTCTTGTTGCAAATAGTTGAATACCATTACAGTTAGTAACAGTTACAAGATTGTTGCCAAAGGAAACAATGGCGTACCGGGGGGGGGGGGCGGTCCTCCACGGGTAACACACATTGGGGGGTGTCAGGCACTGCCCAGGGACCCCAGGTGCATGTGGGGCCCCTGCACTTTCCCTGTCATTGCAGATTTGTAAATAGTTGATCCAATCAGCAGAGAGCCCAGACGTGTGGGGGAAGCTGTCTGTAACTCCCCCCCTATCATCTCATCAAGTTAGGCTTTCCCTCAGGGATGTTCATTATCTCCCGAGGCAGCCGGAGGTGGTGGGCGGGGTCAGGGTGTGGCTGCCTCCTCCACTCCTCCTACAGACTCCTCCCCTCAGGCTGACCCCCCTCCCCCCAGCTAAAGAAGAAAGAGGAGGAGAGACAACAGCAGCCCGGGAATCTTCTAACATGTTGTAAGTGACTGAGCAATGCACATTGCCACTCAATGCAGACCTAACCTGTCTCTATATATATCACCCTAACCTGGCACTCTATACCACCCAGACCTGGCACTATAATACCCACCTAACCTGGCTCTATATATCACCCTAACCTGGCTCTATATACCACCCTTACCTGGCACTATATACCATCCTGACCTGGCACTATATACCACCCTGACCTGGCACTATATACCACCCTGACCTGGCACTATATAACCACCTAACCTTGCTCTATTTACCACCCTAACCTGACACTATATACCACCCTAACCTGACACGTACCTGGTGGTAGAGCCTGATATGCAGAGGACAGCCTCTCTTACACCTCTGACTCGAGGCCCCTGATAGAGTAGACAGGAGGTTTAGGAGTGCAGAGTCGCATGAGTGCCTGGCAGGATCACTGACAGCGGAGCTAGACTGGAACTCCAAGCGGGGTTTATGGTGGAAAACCAACACAGCAGAAGACCAGGAACAGCATCAGCATCAACCTGTTCCAGGAACCTGGAACAGGCTGATGCTGGAACACCACTGGCTGAGAAGCAGGTGCAGCTGTGGGTGGGATGGATGCTCCAAGAGGGCTGAAGAGTAGGCAGGTACAGGCAAGCTGGGTCATACACAGGTGAGCATGTCAGGAACAGATGCAGAGACTGGAGCGGAGTCAGGGTACAGGCCAAAACGGCAACAGGCTGGCAGCAAGGTAGCAGAGGGAGCAGGCAGGTGCAGAGACAAGCCAGGGTCAGATGCAGGCAGACAACAGGAAAGTCGGGAACAAGCCAGGTCACACAACTGGAACAGATATCAGGTAACGGGTAGCAGAGACACACGGGAACGCTGTAGAGCAGACAGCATTAATTCTGGGTGCTGACCCAGTTTCAATAGCCTGTTTGGTGCCATGAAGTGTGACAGGGCGTGCACGTGCACCACAGCACGCGCACACACGCGCATCGGCGCGCAGGCACATCCGCGGCATCCCTCTTACAGGGATTGGAAACCAAAGACGTCTTCTGTGGCCACCATTTTGGCTGCTGTCATGCTCTTCCTGACATTGCCCCCCTCCAATGGGCAGCCTCCAATTTGGCATAATGGGAATTCTTAAAAGCCTAAATAAGCCTTTTGGCATGAATATTACCTTCTGGTTCCCATGAGTTGTCCTCAGGCCCGTAACCTTTCCATATTAGGTACTGAATCTGATTCCTCCTCTTCCTGCAATCTAAAATTGCTTCAATCTCAAATTCTTCTTCTCCGTCGACAACTATGGGTTCATGTGGACCAACCTTTCGTCCGGGAAAGGAATCGGGGGATAATGGGTTTCAGCATGGTTATATGAAACACAGGATGGAAAGAGTCTGGTAGTTCCAGCTCGTAAACTACATTGTTGATCTGTTTTATTACTGGGAATGGCCCCACAAACTTAGGCTTCATGCACACGAGACGCCGGTGCAAACTCTGCTGAACACATGTTTTTAAAAGCTGAAACTTGCATTTAGAAACGCCTGTTTTGCCGCGTTTGCATGCCGCGTTTAGCCACGTTTTACCGCGTTTGCGTCTAGAAGCGTCTGCAGAGCAGAGAATGACATTTTGCGACCCAACTTTGGGGCCCCGTATCTCAGGGCCACTTGGTGCTAGGAACCCCAAATTTGGTGTGCTAACACAGTGTAACTAGAACTACACCATGTCCAAATTTGGGGGTCCTAGCACCACGTTTGGATATGTTGTAGTGCTAGTTCCACTGTGTTAGCACACCAAATTTGGGGTTCCTAGCACCAAGTGGCCCCGAGGTATGGGGCCCCAAAGTCGGGTCGCAAAATATCATTCTCTGCTGCAGTTTACCATCATATTTCTGTGTTTTCTGGTCCAAAAAATAGGGTTCCTTTAAAAACACTTATAAACGCGGTACCGGCGTTTAGCTGCGTTTAGCCACGTTTAGCCGCGTTTGGCGTCTGAAACGTGGAAAACTTTTGCATCTGAACCCATTTTTTTTGCTTCTGGAAAAACAAGGTTAAACGCAACTGCCTAAAAATGCCAAAAAACGAGACTGTGTACATGGACACATAGGATAACATTGAATGAGTTCAGGGGCAGTTAAAAATGTGTCCAACTGCCTCTGAATGCGAGTTTAACAGCGTCTCCTGTGCATGAGGCCTTAGGGCCCAGTTTCCTAGATGGGCAGGCTAATTTCAGGTTTGCTTTGGATAACCAAACTTGATCACCAGGATTCAGGAATAATTTTCCTCTTCTCTTTTTTTTTTTTTTTTTATCAAGAATGTCCTTGTATGTCTGCGTTTTGGCCATTGCTTCCTGTAACAATTTGTTGTTAGTGCTAAATAAAATTCATGGTCTCAAGGACAGATGGCACAGGGCACTCTGGTATTATATTAGACAGAAAAGAAAGATGGAAGCCGTAATTGCCAAAGAATGATGACTGCTTTGTGGCTGAGTGAACAGAGTTATTATAAGAAAATTTGGCTAATGGAAGTAGTGAAATCCAGTCATCCAGGGAGAACGAGGAGAAGCAGCGTAGATACTGTTCAAGCGTTTGAATTGTTTGATTTGATGTGGTCCTTTCTGTCTGCCCATTAGTTTGCGGGTGATAAGCTGATGAAAATGATAGTTCAATCCCAAGGGATTCACATAAGGACCTCCAGAACCTGGAGGTGAACTGCACCCCTCGATCAGACACGATATTTGCTAGGACTCCATGAAGCCTTATAATCTCTTTGACAATGATTTGTGCAGTCTCTTGAGCTGATGGTGTGCCTTTCATTGGTAAAAAGTGTGCCATCTTAGATAAACAATCTATCACCACAAAGATGGTATTGTAGCCCTCAGATGGGGAAGCTCCACAATAAAGTCTATTAAAATCATTCTCCATGGTCTATTTGGGACAGGTAGCAGTTTTAACACACCCCAAGCCTTGGATTTGTTCTTGTTGCGGATGCAAGATTCCACATATCTCTTACAATCTTTTTCTAACTTAGGCCACCAGAATGTCCGTTGCACCAGTTCAGACGTTTTACTAATACCAGTGTCATTACAGTAATCAGTGCAATTTAATCACACTGATCGCTGTAAAAATGACAATGGTCCCAAAAATGTGTCAAAATTATCCGATGTGTCCGCCATAATGTCGCAGTCACGATAAAAATCACAGCTCGCCGCCATTACTAGTAAAAGAAAAATTATTAATAAAAATGCTGTAAAACTATCCCTATTTTGTAGACGCTATAACTTTTACGCAAACCAATCAATAAATGCTTATTGTGATTTTTTTTTTTTTACCAAAAATATGTAGAAGAATACGTATCGACCTAAACTGAGGAAAAAAAAATTTTTTATATATATTTTTTGGGGATATTTATTATAGCAAAAAGTAAAAAATAATGCGTTTTTCAAAATTGTCGCTCTTTTTTTGTTTATAGCGCAAAAAATAAAAACCGCAGAGGTGATCAAATACCACCAAAAGAAAGCTCTATTTGTGGGAAAAAAAGGACGTCAATTTTGTTTAGGAGTCGCGTCGCACGACCGCGCAATTGTCAGTTAAACCGACGCAGTGCCGAATCGCAAAAAGTGTTCTGGTCTTTTGCCAGCCAAATGGTCCGGTGCTTAAGTGGTTAATTCATGTGTTCATTTCATATATTTGTATGTAATGGAGAACTTTTTTTGATATATTCTATTCAGTCCAATTTTCTTCTAGCTGCCTATAGGCCCTTGGGAGCAATTTTTCAAATTAAGGACTGGTGGAGTAGTCTGTGAATAAAATTATGTTTGCCTTAGAACTCCCTATGGAAGGATCCCGATGACTGGAATCTCCTCTGATAACATCTTCCTTGGCGTACCTACCTGCTAAGTGTCTGGTGGTTTTTCTGCTTAGTGAGGGTGTCCTTATTTCTGCCATGTCGCAGCACATTACAAAGCAAACTACACAGGTTACAACAAATCAAACTAGAGGTCAGGTGACAATCACCTTCCTTAAATGTAGTAAAACTATTTGAGATATTTTTCTGAACAGTTTTAGGCACACTTTGATCTAGATTTAGATATAGCTTTCATCAGCTGCCTTGTGTTTTACAGTGCTTGTCACAGTAACCTCTTGTATATTGTGATTCTGAAATTTGACATTTCGTTTATTTGTTGGAAAGAACATGTTTTTATAGGTCAGTCCACCCAAAGTTGATCTTTTAATTGTAGACATGAGGAACCTGTTGTGCTTTGTCCACCCCTGGCTTATGCGTCTTGTACACTCCCTGCCATAAATCCCTACTCTATGCCTGTCCATCAGGGAGTTTTGGGCGTCCCCGCCCACCTGTGTGTGTTTTTAGATTTTTCGGTTTTATTTTCTGAAATATAATATTCATAAATACAAGGAGAGTGGGACCACCATACAGTGGCAGAACACCAAAGGTCGCACCTGCGACCGGTCCTTGGTGTTCCACTACTGTCAGGGGGCCTCAGCAGGGCTGCTAGCCACAGGGCTCTGAGCTGAGAGTGTCTCTCTTATAAAGCCCAGAGCCTGCACTGACCGTTCCCCCTCCCTCCCTCGCAGGGATGGTAAAGGAGAGATGATCTGCTCCTTCTCCTCTGCCCCTCTCCTTCTGTGTGTGCCTCGGGAATTGTGAAGATAAGCACTGAATTTGATCATTCAGCTGCTTAGCTTCCCACTTCCCATGGTGCCCACACAGGGGAGAGGGGCGGGAGAAGGAGCAGATCGTCTCTCTCCTTTCCCATCTGTGCGAGAGAGGGAGGGGGAACTGTCAGTGCAGGCCCTGAAGGTTCTAGTAACGCCTCTGCCCCCGTATAATAATTAAGGTATTTGAGCAGACTTGGGACTTCGAACACAAAGATCTTTCCAATACAGTCCCCAGGAAATACAGGCGATCCTAAGGTAGTTTAACTAGCCAGCTTCTATTATTATGAATTGTTCTTATATAGATCTTTTTTGTTTTTGCACAGGAAGTGCGGCGATCTCTGTTGTGTTCTTAAAGGAATCGTTGAGGGCCTCTGATGTAATAGGTAAGAAATCCAAAAATATTACCAATAAAAGTGTATTCTTTCTTCTAAACTAATATCCATGTCATACTAACAACACATACACTTTGCCAAGCATTGTGTATATTGACAGACCCAGTATAGGGCAATGAGGAGCAAGTCAAATGTTTCCAGCCTGGCTCATGAACTTTGTTGTGATTTTGTGTTGTAATAAACATTGGCTAGTTTCATTCATATGAAACTCTCACAACCACTAATGTGCCATTAAACTTTAAATTGTATGTAAAGGTCATTTTTTTTAGGTTTTGGGTAGAGTAGGGAAGGGTTCAACTCTGTCAGGTTTTTGTCTGTGTCCCCATTAGGGTGATTCCCTCCTCTGTTTGTCCTAGTAACCACTGTCATATAGACAGAAAGTGATGGGAATTCTACAATTTGTATTTCCACGAGCGCAGAAGGTAAGGGAAAATCATCCACCTGTTCCTATAACCGTTTTGGATGTGAATTCCCCTTCCTGGCAGAAAGTGATAAGCACTTCCCTATGCTATCCAAAACTGAAAAAAAAATAAAAGTTTTGCCCTTACAAAACATTTTCTACACCTATTGTGATATTATTAATATACAAAGAAAGATGGCGTTGTATACTTTTTCATGTCAATATGTTTTGCAGAATTTAGTTTCAATCATTTACATTTTCAGGCTCCATCCACACTGGGCTTAAAAAACACCAGTTCCCCTGGCAGAAAAAAACGCTCATACAGAACATTTTTTGTAGAGTTTAGACATGTTTAGGAGAGTCTTGTGTTCTGCCAGTAAACTCCAATCAGAAAAGCAAACCAGAACATTTTTTTTTTCCTGCCTCTAAACCTGGAGATTAAAGGGATTGTAAAATATCATGGTTTTTCACCTTAATGCATTCTATGCATAAGGGCGTAATGATAACATGTTTGTTATTTTTATAAAAAAAAAAATTTGAACCTTTACAACCCCTTTAAACTATGCCTGTAATCGTCCTAATGTGCATGGACACATAGGATAACATTGAACTGCTTCTAAGGGCAGAACACAAAATTCCTGTTGTAGCAGCGATTACGGCTTTCCTGCGAGTTAGCTGCACTGAGCCATAGACTTCTACTATATCCTACATGTTTTGTGCACTTTCTGAAAGTGCACCACACCCGCAAGATGTAATAGAAGTCTATGGCTCAGTGCTGCTAATCCATAGGAAGGCTGCAGGTGCACTGCGTTGCACCTGCGGTGGGGGTAACCACAGCACATCAGTATGAAAGCAGTCTTAGAGGGGGCTCGGGACAGTAAGGGCTTGTTTTCATTTGCGGTTTGGAGGGCAGTAAAACCCCATAGTTCATTGTGGCCTGCTACAGGTTACCAAATCACTTAAGTGGCCCTTGATCTTTAAAAAGTTCAGCACTCTGACATAAGGCCTCCCAACTTGCTGACATGATTATTATTATTATTATTATACAGTATTTATATAGCGCCAACAGTTTACGTAGCGCTTTACAACTTGAGGGTAGACAGTACAAATACAATACAATTTGATACAGTAGGAATCAGGGGGCCCTGCTCCTTAGAGCTTACAATCTAAGAGGGAGGGTCAAGAGATACAAGAGGTAATAACTGTGGGTGATGTGCTGATTGAGAAGATAAATGTACAGTTGTTAGGTGGGGGCCAGATAGGCTTCTCTGAAGAGATGAGTTTTCAGGGATCGTCTGAAAGTGGATAAAGTAGGAGAAAATCGGACGGATTGGGGTAGAGCATTCCAGAGGATGGGGGAGGCTCTGGAGAAGTCCTGAAGGCGAGCATGGGATGAGGTGACAAGGGACTTTGACAGCAGGAGGTCTTGGGAGGAGCGAAGAGAACGATTAGGTTGGTATTTTGTGACTAGGTTAGAGATGTAGCTGGGGGCCAGGTTGTGGATGGCTTTGTAAGTTATAGTTAGTATCTTGAATTTAATTCGGTGACTGAGTGGCAGCCAATGGAGGGATTGGCAGAGGGGTGTAGCAGATGCTGAGCGGTTTGTGTGGTGGATGAGCCTGGCAGCAGCGTTCATGATGGACTGAAGTGGGGATAGCCTATTTAGAGGTAAACCAATGAGGAGGGAGTTGCAGTAGTCAAGGCGGGAGATGACCAGGGAGTGGATTAGAAGCTTTGTGGTGTCATTGGTTAGGAAGGGGCGTATCTTGGAGATGTTGCGAAGACTGAGGCGGCAAGCTTTGGATAGTGATAGAATGTGGGGTCGAAAGGTTAGTTCAGAGTCCAGGATTACACCTAGGACCTTGGCGTGGGGAGATGGGTTGATAATTGAGCCGTTGATCTTAACAGGGAGATCAGGGGAAGTGGCACCTGAGGGAGGAAATATCATGAGCTCGGTTTTGGATAGGTTGAGTTTGAGAAAGTGATGTGACATCCAGGCTGATATGTCTGCTAGTAAGTTGGTAATGCGTGAGGAGACAGATGGAGAGAGCTGGGGGGTGGAGAGATAGATTTGGGTGTCATCAGCGTAGAGATGATATTTAAAGCCGTGGGAAGCAATCAACTGACCCAAGGAGGTGGTGTAGATTGAGAAAAGGAGAGGTCCAAGAACAGAACCTTGGGGGACCCCCAACGGAAAAAGGAAGAGGAGAGGAGGAAGTAGAGTTGTAAGTGACACTGAAGGAGCGGTGGGATAGGTAGGATGAGAACCAGCGAAGAGCGCAGTCACGCAGACCAAAGGAGTGGAGTTTTTTGAGGAAGAGGGGGTGGTCCACTGTGTCAAAGGCAGCAGAGAGATCCAGGAGAAGTAGTACAGAATAGTGTCCATTGGCTTTAGCCATTAGTAGGTCAGTTGAGAGTTTAAGGAGAGCAGTTTCCGTGGAGTGTTGAGGGCGAAAACCGGACTGAAGGGGATCAAGAAGTTTATTCATGGTCAGATGGTCGCTTAGTCGGTTGAGACCAGTCTTTCAAGAAGTTTGGAGGAGAAGGAGAGTAAGGAGATGGGACGTAAGTTGTTGAGATTGGTGGGATCCAGTGAGGGCTTTTTTAGTATGGGGGTGACTAGCGCATGTTTTAGAGAGTTTGGGAAGATACCACAAGAGAGGGAGAGGTTGAAAATGTGAGTTAGAGAGCGTAGAATCGAGTCAGAGGGTGAGCGTAGCATTTGCGAGGGAACAGGATCCAGGGGGCAAGTGGTTAGATGAGTGCTAGATAAAAGTTTAGCAACCTCAGTAATAGTAGCAGGGTTGAATGAGGGAAGTAATGATTGTGTCTGTGGACATGGGGTGTTGCATGGGGGAGGTTTTTGCGCATTGGCGATCTCCTCATGAATTGTATCAATCTTAGTTTTGAAGTGATTGGCGATCTCCTGGGCAGTGAGTGTGTTGGTGGGTGGAGGCAGTGGAGGACAGAGTAGAGTGTTGAAGGTAGAGAAGAGTTGACGTGGACTGGATGAGAAGGTGTTGATGAGTGTGATAAAGTAGGTCTGTTTGGCAGTGTGAAGGCAGGAGTAGTATTTTAGGAGGGCAGATTTATATTGTGTGAAGTCTTCCTGGGTCTTAGTCTTATGCCACAGGCGCTCAAGAGCGCGGCTACGTTTTCTAAGACTTCTGGTGTCATCTGTTTGCCAGGGTTGTAGCAGTCGGGGCCTAATTCTGCGTGTAGTGAGGGGGCCAGCTTGTCTAGGGAGGAAGACAGTGAGCTGTTGTAGATGAAAGTAGCTAGGTTGGGGCAGGACAGGGGGGAGATTTTGTCATAGAGGTTATCAGTAGCAGAGTAGAGAAGAGAAGGGTTGATAAAGCTTTAGCACACAGTATGTAGGCAAAGGACATGTCCCTGCCATGGCCGTGGTTACACGGACCAGACCACAAAGATCTAATATGCCGAACTTCTATTTTTCTTTTTTATATTGGCTTCTTTTTATAATAATAAATATAAATATACAGGAATAACAGAGGTTGGATAAAAAATTTAGTGCAGTATATAACATTTGGTAGTACAATAGGACATTTTGTATAGAGATGTACACATGAAACCAAAAAGAGACATAACTGTGGCTGCATGAAGGACATAGGGGTTTGGCCTCAAGAGGAACAGTTGGGAGCTATGCCAAGACTTTATATAAACGTGCAAGTCATACAATCTATAGCCATTGTTGACCTCTTGGCAGTTTTTTTTTTCTCTGGTCCAGCAACCACACCACTTACCGGTAATTAATTTTGTTTGGCTCAAGAGGATGATTTTTTGCTATGCCCTGCTTTTTACTCCAGCCTATTAATCCATATGATAGGACTTGTTAATAAATGGGTTTCAATGTGACCCACAGTGAGGAGATCCTTCTACTTCTGTATAGGTCAGAGGACTGCACAGTTTTCCCCCATACAGGAACTGTTGTCAGTGGATTTTTTTTAGGCACCATAAAAATCATCCTGGTGGCAGGCCAAACTAATGTAATATCCAGTCTAATCATAATGATTCACAGTGTCCTCGAAGTGGCACAAAGCAGATGAGTAAGAAGAGTGCTTGTGGGCAGTCTGAATTATGAGTGTACTGCTGAGGTTAGGACCCGGCATCGCTTATTATGTGTAGTTGTTCAAGGAGCGTAGGCAGTGCTTGCCTTCCATTCATCCATTATCACCTAAAACTAGAATGTGAAGAACGTCAAGTGAACTAATGAAAGGGAAGAGAAAGCATCATCTGCATATTCCTAAGTTTTGTGTGACATTTTTAATTATGTGGTTGGTAGGCGTTCCATAAGGAATTTGTTTCTGTGACTCTAAAGGGCAGCCAGTGTGGCATTTCAGTGTGACAACAATGGGCACCCAGTGTAGTATTTCGGTTTATTTGTCTGTTGGGATGTGTTTAATTTTGTGTTTTTTTATAATTTTTTTTTTGTTTTTTTTATTTTTTTTAAATTTCTATGGTATAATAATAGCTTGCAAGTACTTTCTCTTGTGTTTTGTCTAATGATTGTGCCTTTGCAATATTGCTCAATGCTTAACTGCATCTAATAAAAAGAAGGGTTAACTCCACAAGACCTGCTTTGCTGGTTGTCCTTTATCAGTTTGAGAATTTGATGTGAACACCATCCAGCATTCTTTGGAACCTTACCATTTGCATTTTGCCCAATATTTAAGCAAGCATAAGTAATCTCTGATTACTACTGTAGCAGTGAATATGATAAACCAACGTAAAGCGGCACATAATTGTGAAGCGGAAGGAAAATGAAAAATGGTTTTCAGATTTTTTTTACAAATAAATATCTGAAAAGTGTGGTGTGCATTTGTATTCAGCCCCCTTTACTCTGATACCCCTAACTAAAATCTAGTGGAACCAATTGCCTTCAGAAGTCATCTACAGTGCCTTGCAAAAGTATTCGCCCCTCTTGGCTTATTACCTATTTTGTTACATTACAGCCTTTAGTTCAATATTTTTTTTAATCTGAATTATATGTGATGGATCAGAACACAATAGCCTAAGTTGGTGAAGTAAAATTAGAAAAAATATATATATAAAACTATTTTTCAGAAATAAAAAACGGATAATTGCCATGTGCGTATGCAACCAATTACCTTCAGAAGTCACAAAATTAGTGAAATGATGTCCACCTGTGTGCAATCTAAGTGTCACATGATCTGTCATTACATATACACACCTTTTTGAAAGGCCCCAGAGGCTGCAACACCTAAGCAAGAGGCACCACTAAACAAGTACTGCCATGAAGACCAAGGAACTCTCCAAATAAGTAAGGGACAATGTTGTTGAGAAGTGCAAGTCAGGGTTAGGTTATAAAATTTTTTTCCAAATCTTTGATGATACCTAGGAGCACCATCAAATCTATCATAACCAAATGGAAAGAACATGGCACAGCAGCAAACCTACCAAGAGACGCCACACACCAAAGCCCACGGACTGGGCAAGGAGGACATTAATTAGAGAGGCAGCACAGAGACCTAAGGTAACCCTGGAGGAGCTGCAGAGTTCCACAGCAGAGATTGGAGTATCTGTACAAAAGCCGTATGCTCCATAGAGTTGGGCTGTATGGCAGAGTGGCCAGAAGAAAGCCATTACTTTCAGCAGAAAACAAATTGACACGTTTTAAGTTTGCGAAAAGGCACGTGGGAGACTCCCAAAATGTATAGAGGAAGGTGCTCTGGTCTGATGAGACTAAAATTGAACTTTTTGGCCATCAAAGAAAACGCTATGTCTGGCGCAAACCCAACACATCACATCACCCAAAGAACACCATCCAAACATGGTGGTGGCAGCATCATGCTGTGGGGATGTTTTTCAGCAGTCGGGACTGGGAAATGGTCAGAGCTGAGGGAAAGATGGATGGTGCTAAATACAGGGATGTTCTTGAGCAAAACCTGTACCACTCTGTGTGTGATTTGAGGCTAGGACGGAGGTTCACCTTCCAGCAGGACAATGACCCCAAGCACACTGCTAAAATAACACTTGAGTGGTTTAAGGGGAAACATGTAAATATGTTGGAATGGCCTAGTCTAAGCCCAGACCTCAATCCAACAGAAAATCTGTGGTCAGACGTAAAGATTGCTGTTCAGAAGCGCAAACCATCCAACTTGAAGGAGCTGGAGCAGTTTTGCAAGGAGGAATGGGCAATGGAGCTGTAATAGCCACAAAAGGTGGCTCTACAAAGTATTGACTTTAGGGGGGGTGAGTAGTTGTGCACATTGACTTTTTCTGTTATTTTGTCCTATTTGTTGTTTGCTTTACAATTAAAAAAAAAAATCTTCAAAGTTGTGGGCATGTTCTGTAAATGAAATGATGCAAATCCTCAAACAATCCATGTTAATTCCAGGTTGTAAGGGAACAAAACACGAAAAATGCCAAGGGGGGTGAATACTTTTGCAAGGCACTGTATTTTAAGTGCTTCATCCCTAAATCACCTGGGATTTCGCTCAACAACCTTAAAGTGGTTCAAAAGGCTGAAGGTTTTTTTTATCTCTCCCCAATACAGTGCCTGAGAGCAATGGCTCTCTCCATTCTTTCACTCCTCATTGGCTCAGAGACATCAGTGGGAGCCATTGGCTCACAGTGCTGACAATTACAGCCAGTGAGGAGGGAGCAGGGCTGTGACACGCTCTTTGTGTCAATGAACAGACGCAGCTGTCTCATGGAGGAGCTAGGAGCACCAGTGCGGAGAGGAGAATCGTGGCTGCTCTGTGCAAGATCATTGGCATTATGACATGTTTGTTTATTTTTTTATTTACCTTTAGGACTTGATGCTAAAAAAGCTGAACATCGTGTTTTGAGCCATAAGCTTTTGTGGGAGTATAGTTTTGATAAAAAATACTAATGCGAAAAACGCTGCAAAACACTAAAAAACTTGTTGTTTTATAATGTCTAGTGTGCATGGGGCCTTATGCCGCGTACACTTTTCGGCTACAAAAGTCCGACAGCCTGTCTGACAGACTTTCGATGGACTTTTGTCGCACTTTTGTTGGACTTTTGTTGGACTTTTGGCGGACTTGCGGCAGACTTTCTTACGAACGGACTTGCCTACATACGATCACACAAGTCCGACGGATTCGTACGTGATGACGTACACCGGACTAAAATAAGGAAGTTGATAGCCAGTAGCCAATAGCTGCCCTAGCGTCGGTTTTTGCCCGTCGGACTAGCATACAGACGAGCGGATTTCTGGGTCCGGCGTAGTTACGACGTAAAGATTTGAAGCATGTTTCAAATCTAAAGTCCGTCAGATTTGCGGCTGGAAAAGTCCGCTGAAAGTCCGGGGAAGCCCACACACGATCGGATTGTCAGCCAGCTTTAGTCCGTCGGCGTCCGTCGGACTTTTGTAGACGAAAAGTCCGACCGTGTGTACGCGGCATAAGTATCACTTTACATTGTAATTTAAATAGATGGGTTTGTAATCAGTACATTAAGAAGCATTCTTTTTGCTTTAGGTGACATTATGATATTTTTTAGCAGTTTTGATCTCTTCTCTCCTAAACTATTTGAATAATGGCCACTGGATTAACACATAAATGTTTTATTGGTTTCTTTATATCCTGTCATAGTGCTGTATGCTGTACCCGATTTTAAATGGGCAGAATGGTACCTCTCAATAGCAATACATGTTAGGCAAAACCTCTGACATCCTTCAAGATTAGAATAAAATGTGTCATTGGGCTTGGCATAGTAAGTGAAACTTTAGAAAGGCATACATTTCTGCTGCAAGGGTTTAGTTTTCTATCTATAGTTTAATTGGAGGGGAGGTTTAATCGGCCGCTTATTCAATTCTTTTGAGTATGGAGCTTGTATTCCAGCAGGACTTAAGTAGGGAAAGCGTTTTAAACCCCATTAATGATCACAGACCTTATTAAAAGCATGTTTTTTTTTTTTTTAAAGCTACCCAACATTGTGCACTATACTGGTGATGGAGAGTGGATTACAAATGATTGAGTTCAGGTGTTCAGTGGAGGGTACAGTTAATGCTAGAGCATGCAAAGGCTTTTAAGACAACTATTCACTTCCAACCTTGGGCAGTATTTTAGGGAACGTTCATTACGGTCCCACCATGTCCCAGTGCACACGGCCAGCTCCATAAAGACATGGGTTGACCAGTTTTGGCTGCACAGAGCCCTAACCTCAACCTTATTAAACATCCCTGCGAATAAATGAAATGATGATTGCGAGTCAAGTCTTCTTGTCCTACATCAGTACTTGACCTCACAAAGTCACTTATGGCAGAATGGGTACAAATTCCCACAGACATACTCCAAAATTATGGGGAACACCTTACCAAAGGGGTGAAGGCCATTACAGCCACAAAGGCAAGCCAACTCCAAATCAATGCCCTTGGTTTTGGAATGGGATGTCCAACAAGTGTATTTTAGATGTGATGATCTAGCTTACACGTTTGGCCATATAGTGTGTCATCATAACTGAAGGAAACAAATGTGCCCTTGCTGCCAATAGCAACTGGCCAGAAAATTACATTTTAGCTGGTTGCTTTGGACAACACAGATCATGTTCTCAGGTTACCATTAATCTGTTTAATGTGAGTACACTTGGTTACAGCGGTCACCAAAAGACTAAAACTCTTTTAATCCATCTGCTTTTAATTTTAAAGAGGGCTGTCATCACAGTTAAGACTTGCTGAAAATATTTTTTATAAAGCATTTAGGTTTGTTCTGATTTATATTAAGCTGCTTTGCTGGCTTTTTGTGTACTGTTGAATAATGACACCTACAGACAAGAAACATTGTAGCATAATGTAAAATCGAATGCAAAATCTTGGATAACCACACAGAATGAGTAAAGTGTTGGATCTAGATTGCATAATTTTTTTTTTTTTGCTATTTTACAACCCATCTGTGATTTAGGTTGTTAGGTTTTTTAAGCCAAATATTTAATTGTGAGATATTTTAAAACAATTTCTTGAATACCAAGAAAAAGCTCATAAGGGAGATTTCCATGAATTGAAGATCACAGAATGCGAAGTATATCTCACTGCAGTTCTGAAAGATCATTAACCAATCCTTTGACAGAATGGAGGTCACCAGGTTTAATGTCACCTGTCACACATTCCCCTTATGGACATTGCTACATATTGACTCCTGGGCTATGTACCATTGAGGGAGAAGGGGCTTCATTTCCTGTGAATCTTCAACATCCATGTCTGGAATCTGATGTGCAGCCATGTGTTGGAGAACTGCAGATTGCATTGGAGTCCCTTGCTGGTGCAGGCCATTTTTTTTCACCCTTTAACTCTTTCATGACCAGAGGTCATTGATGCCTAGATGCCAAATTTACCAGCACCAGTATGCATTGGTTAACTTGTCTATACCTCTACAGGGTTTATTTACTAAAGTCTGTGCACTCTGCAAGTGCAGTTCCACTAATTTTCAATAGTAAATGTAATGTAGTAAAGCTTCACTTTTGTAAAAAAATACCCAATCAGGTGCAAGGGGAAAAAAGCATTTTTGCTTGCACATGATTGGATGGTGCAAATCAGCAGAGCTTTACCACATTTACTAAGCTCTGGGGTAACAAGTGCGCTTGCAGAGTGCAGGGTCTATTTGCCTTCAGTAAATCAACCCCTATGACAAAGATGCCTGCCAAAGTATTTTTCATTGTGTTTTTAAGGACATATAAAGCTTTTATTTGGTACACTGTTTTAATGAAAATCATTCTCAGATTTTTCTGTTTTTTTTATTTTTGTTTTGTTTTTTTTGTTATTTATTAGAATTTTTTTTTTCCATATATAAAAGAAAACAGAAGATATGGGCACAGCATACATAGTTAACAAGTTATGCCGCGTACACACGGTCGGACTTTCCGGCATACTTGGTCCGGCGGACCAGAGTGTGCCGGACAATCCGCCCGTGTGTGGGCGGTGGCGGACTTTTCCGGCGGACTTCTTCCCAAAAGCCCGCCGGACCTAGATTTGAAACAAGCTTTAAATCTTTCCGTCGGACTCAGTTTCGGGCGGAAAGTCCGCTCGTGTGTGTGCTGGTCCGACGGAAAGCCCGCTCGTGTGTAGGCTGGTCCGACGGACCAGATACGACACGAGGGCAGGGTATTGCATCTCGCGCTCGCTGCAATAGGAAAAACAAATCTTCCTATTGGGGCGAGCGCGGGGCATACCAGGCCCTTAGGTCTGGTATGGATTATAAAGGGAACCCCGCTACGCCGAAAAAACGGCGTGGGGTCCCCCTAAAATCCATACCAGACCCCGATCCGAGCACGCAGCCTGGCCGGTCAGGAAAGGGGGTGGGGACGAGCGAGCGCCCCCCCCCCTCCTGAACCGTACCAGGCCGCATGCCCTCAACATGGGGGGTGGGTGCTTTGGGGGAGGGGGGCGCCTTACGGTGCCCCCCCACCACAAAGCACCTTGTCCCCATGTTGATGAGGACAAGGGCCTCTTCCCGACAACCCTGGCCGTTGGTTGTCGGGGTCTGCGGGCGGGGGCTTATCGGAATCTGGGAGCCCCCTTTAATAAGGGGGCCCCCAGATCCCGGCCCCCCACCCTATGTAAATGAGTATGGGGTACATGGTACCCCTACCCATTTACCTAGGAAAAAGTGTAAGTAATAAAACACACTACACAGGTTTTTAAAATATTTTATTAAACAGCTCCGGGGGGGGTGGGGATCTTCCTCCGGCTTCGGGGGTCTTCTTCCGGCTTCGGGGGTCCCTCCGCTTCATCTTCTCCCGGCGTCCGGTTGGTTCTTCTCCGCTCTCTTCTCCCGGTGTTCCAGTTCTTCGGCCGGCTCCTCTGCTGTGTTCATGTAGCTCTCTTGCCAGCAGAGGTCCGGACTTCTGAGCTGCTGGGCTTCTTCTCTTCTCTTCTCCAGATGTTGACACGACGCTCTCTCCGGCTGGACTGGTCTCTGAGGGCTGCGTTGTGACTTATATAGGCGGAGACCCCGCCCCCTTTTGATGTCACAGTCCCTGGGCATGCTGGGACTGTGCCGTTTTAGGGGGCGTGGTCGACCACGCCCCCTAAAACGTCACAGTCCCAGCATGCCCAGGGACTGTGACATCAAAAGGGGGCGGGGTCTCCGCCTATATAAGTCACAACGCAGCCCTCAGAGACCAGTCCAGCCGGAGAGAGCGTCGTGTCAACATCTGGAGAAGAGAAGAGAAGAAGCCCAGCAGCTCAGAAGTCCGGACCTCTGCTGGCAAGAGAGCTACCTGAACACAGCAGAGGAGCCGGCCGAAGAACTGGAACACCGGGAGAAGATGAAGCGGAGGGACCCCCGAAGCCGGAAGAAGACCCCCGAAGCCGGAGGAAGATCCCCACCCCCGGAGCTGTTTAATAAAATATTTTAAAAACCTGTGTAGTGTGTTTTATTACTTACAATTTTTCCCTAGGTGAAGGGGTAGGGGGACCATGTACCCCATACTCATTCACATAGGGTGGGGTGCTGGGATCTGGGGGCCCCCTTATTAAAGGGGGCTCCCAGATTCCGATAAGCCCCCCGCCCGCAGACCCCGACAACCAACGGCCAGGGTTGTCGGGAAGAGGCCCTTGTCCTCATCAACATGGGGACAAGGTGCTTTGAGGTGGGGGGGGCCCGCAGGGCGCCCCCCTCCCCCAAAGCACCCACCCCCCCATGTTGAGGGCATGCGGCCTGGTACGGTTCAGGAGGGGGGGGGCGCTCGCTCGTCCCCACCCCCTTTCCTGACCGGCCAGGCTGCGTGCTCGGATCGGGGTCTGGTATGGATTTTAGGGGGGACCCCACGCCGTTTTTTCGGCGTAGGGGCTTCCCGTTATAATCCATACCAGACCTAAGGGCCTGGTATGCCCCGCAACGGGGCTCGCAAGGTGTCAATCTCGCCGATAAAAGCGGCAAGATTGACATCCTTTGCTAGTCCCGTCGCACCTGAGTCACGTTCAAAATGAACGGACTTGGCCGTGTGTGGGCAAGTCCGTTCATTCTGAAAGTCCGCCGGAACTCCGGCGAAAGTCCGTCGGAAAGACGGGTGGACCTAGCCCGCCGGAAAGTCCCGGCGTGTGTGGGCAAGTCCGTCCGTTTTAAAGCCCGGCGCACCTGGCGGACAAAGTCCGTCGGAAAGTGTGCCGGACCAAGTATGCCGGAAAGTCCGACCGTGTGTACGCGGCATTACAAGCATAGTATACCAGGGACATGCTAGATGGCATTAATATGATATAAGGGGAAGCTTGAATCTGTAGACAAGTGCCTCAACGGAGGCCATTGATATGGGCAACATAAGACACAGCATGTAAGCATTAGAATATCAACAGATTTTTTTTTTAAATTATAAGCTGTCAAAGAGGGGGCAGGGGTGATAAAAGAAAGTAAATATTATATACAGCATATGTTTATAATATACATATAATAATAATAATATTATTATTATACCTTTTTAAATCAACACAGTAAAACCTTGGTTTGAGAGTAACTTTTGAGAGTTTGAGACCGTTTTGCAAGAAAGCAAAATGTTTCAATATATTTTGACTTGATATACAAACGATGTCTTGATATAAGAGTAGCGTCATGTCACAACTGAGTATAAAAGAGAAGAGAGGCGCCCCTAAGTATAGCAATATAGTTACATTTAATGAAGGTACAACATTTAGCAACATATTGCTACACTTAGTTACATAGTAGGTGAGGTTGAAAAAAGACACAAGTACATCAAGTCCAACCTATGTGTGTGTGCTTTTATGTCAGTATTATATTGTATATCCCTGTATGTTGTGGTCGTTCAGGTGCTTATCTAATAGTTTCTTGAAACTATCGATGCTCCCCGCTGAGACCACCACCTGTGGAAGGAAATTCCACATCCTTGCCACTCTTACAGTAAAGAACCCTCTACATTGTTTAAGGTTAAACCTCTTTTCTTTTTTTTTTTAAAATTCTTTATTTTGACACTGAGCAAATGCAGACAATTACATAATCTGTTGTAGTACAATGTAATAGACAGGTAAATGTGATAAAACCTCTTTTCTTTTAATTTTAATGAGTGGCCACATGTCTTGTTAAACTCCCTTCCGCAAAAAAGTTTTAGAGGCTCCTCTCTTCTCTTTTATACTCTGTAGCTCCTGCTGGATTTTGCTTCTAATCCCCTTGTGGAGGCTTCCATGTGTGGATGGACATTTTATGGTTACACAACCTGGTCGCATTGCTATAATCTTTTTATATGAACTATAAACTGAAGAACCTAGGAATAAATGTTTGCAGAACGAATCATCTGAGTTTCCATTATTTCTTATGGAGAAATTTGTTTTGATATACAAGTGCTTTGGATTACAAGTATGTTCCCGGAACGAATTATGCTCGCAATCCAAGGTTTTACTGTACATGTATTTATTTTCTACAGTCTGTATACCACTTGATAGTTGCAACCTGCTGTCAAGATGCCAGGTGCAATAGTAGCTGAGCCAGCCAACTCTGGCTTTGTTTGTAAACAATGTTATCCCTAGGATCGACTGTCATGATGGGAAATGATGCTGATTTTTGGTCGCTATAGTTGATAGATACATTTGTCCTATCTAGCCTATTAATCATTACCTATAGTAGAAATTTCATTTTTTTTTCTATTTTAAGAACAATCAGTTCTTTTTTTTTTTTAAGGAAAACTTAATAGTGTATTTGTATGTTATGTTTGTTATTTATTCAAATGGCTTATGTGCATGTGTGTGTGTGTATGGACCTGTGTGTATGTGTATATTCTATCCTTTTTTTGTTTTTATAAGTCCAGAGTGTGTAACCATGGTGCCCCAGTGAACCTGAGCAAAAACAAGCTTCCTGTGATACTGGATGCTTGGTAGACATCAAGTGCAAATAAAGATCCTCGTGTGTGTGTGTGTGTATGTATGGTATGTATATATCATTTTCATTCATATCATTACATATCTGAGTGCGGAGCCTCCCCTTAAATCAGGGTCCCAGAGAGCCTCCCCTTACATGTTGAGATGTGGGTGCTGTAATGTTAATTATTTGGAGTGATTTTTAACCTTTTTACTAGGGGTTCACCGAAAGGGTTTTTTGGTGCCAAGACTGATACCAAAAATTGATGATACACTAGGCCGAAAACCGAAACCGATAACAAAAATTACAGTTTTTTTGAAAAAAATTTATTTTTTTTGGATATAAAAAATTCTCTAAAATGTGTTTTATATTCATTATTATTCATATTCGTCTATTCAACTTATTAAATATTTTATCATGAATTTTATGAATAAGAAAACAGTACAAAGAATCCAGTAAAGTAAATAAGTACTTTCTTTAATAAAAGTAAGTAACCCACATAAATTGGACACAGAAAATAAAATAGTACACAATTAAATAAAGAAAGTAACTTAACTTACAGTAACAGTACACATATGCTGCTGCACATTGCACAATAATTAAATTAATAATATTAGTAAAAAAAACATACCAAAATAAAATATTAACAAAAAACCAGGCATGATAAAATGCCAAAGAGTAGACTAAGAGCCTCTGTGTTTGAGTAGACGTACGGTATTTGCATTTATTTTTGCAAAAATAGAAGAACAATAAAACAAGACAGAGGGCACATGGCCTATTATACTCATCATGCTACTAACTAAGCCGTCAGTTCCGTACCAAAGCTTGTTGTCAAAGTAGTACTGTAAAGCATCAGCTTCCAGTCCACGATACATCATCATTCACATCACATAATGGGAGTGGGACAACTGGAAAATCCAACAGGCTAAAGTGTTTCAAGGACTTGCCTCTTCCTTAGAGCCAGAGCTCCGAGGAGACAAGGCAAGGCAACTTAGGCAAGTCCTCAAAACACGTTAGCCTGTTGGGTTTTCCAGTTGTCCTAGGCTATAGGTGATGTGATGTATTGTGGACTGGAAGCTTACTTTGACGACAAGGTTGATAGACATACAACAAACCAACAGGTGTACTCTAAGCTACCATTATTAAGAAAGAGAGGTCTTTCTTAATGCACTAGGCCAGGGCGCCCTCTGTCTTGTAGACATGTGCATTTGTTTTCGTCCAAATGCATTTTCGTCCGAATTTCAGGTATTTTCATTATCGTTTTAACAAACGATAACAAAAGTGCAGAGTCCGAAAAACGAAAGATCCGACATAAACAAATGCTTTATTTTCGTTTTCGTTGCTACAACAGTTCGGTATAGATAAGAGATTCGACATGATGATAATAACAATCTGTGTCCATCAAACCTGTGGTCGAATGTGCCTAACCTTAACTCTATTAGTCCAAGATTATTCTACATAGAGAGAAAAGATTCGACGTCGGGGAGAAAAGATTCAACGTCGGGGAGAAAAGATTCGATGTCGGGGAGAAAAGATTCGACGTCGGGGAGAAAAGATTCGACGTCGGGGAGAAAAGATAAATAAAAATAATGATGATGATGAATGTTATTGGTTGATTGTAACCAAAGAGGAGGAGCAGTAAAATAACTAGAACTAAGTACACATGTACTTTGGCTTATGGTGTCTGTTGAAAGTTCTAAGAAGATTCGACGGTGCAGGTAAACTATACGGCGTCGTACAGTTTAGCTGCTCCATCGAATCTTCTTTGAACATTCGACAGACACCGTAAGCCTTCAATGACAGATTCAACCTTAATTTGGATTTTCGGACGAATGCAATTTTTAATGAAAAACGAAATAAATAAAACTAAATAAGTAACTAAATAAATTTATTTTTCGGACGAAAACGAAATTCCGAAACAAAATATTTCAGTGTGCACATGTCTACAGTGTCTTGTTTTATTTTGAAAGTGTAAGTATATCCACTGACTTCCCTAGTCATAACTCATAAGAGAGAGTATTAAGAGAACATCAAGGCGAGGCATGCCCAGTGAAGCCAGCAGGGAAAAATGTAGGCAACAGTCTGGGGCCCACTTCCAAGCACCAGAGATTGTGGAGCTGATTTACTAAAATTGGAGAGATTGAAAAATGTAGCGCAACTGAGTACATTAGCCTATCCAATGAGCTTTGAAATTCTTTGGCTTGTTCAAAGCTTTGACAAAAAAAATGGAAGCCGATTGGTTAACCTAACCTGGCTTCTACGCATAGCTGCACCAGATTTTGCACTCTCCAGTTACTGTTCCAGCACTCTCTCTTTAGTAAATCAAATCAACCTCTGTGTGTTTTTCTATTCAGTTTCATATCTCTTTACTTTAAATGGCAAAGTTACTGTGCAAAACAAACTGTTATAAATGTAAAGAACAATAACCATATGGCAGAAGACCGCTATTCTGTTTCACAGTTTTTCTGAAAATAATTATAAAACATATTATATGATATAGATACAAGAGGAGCAGCGCTGTGATAAAAAAGTTCTATATGATAAAACCAGAACAAAAATTGTGAAAATATTAAGCCCAAAAAAATTTGGGATAGGCTCCAAGTTCATAAATTACATAAACAGCTGGACCGTCCTATTCAAAAACCAATCTTGGATGGTAAATAGAAGAAGCGTGAATAATTGAAAATCAATGAGTCCTTCACCACACCACTGTGATAGTAAAAATGCGCGCTTACCAAATGGCAAGCTTGGAAGAGCTTGCGACCTTAACCCGGTCGGGGCCTTTCAGGGTGAAACCATCAGGGAGAGGCACGCCACTTTGGCTTGGATTAAGCACGCTGTTCTTCCAATTACCACTCTATGTGGAGATGTGACCCCTGGCTAGGGCTAAACCTCCGGGGAGGTATACCTAGGCGCAGGGTTCTACAAATTCTGTCTCCACTCCTGTAAGTGTGTCATTTCCTTTAATTTTTGTGTGTTTTAAAGTTCTGCTGGGCTCTATAGTTCCACAGGCAAGGGGAATCTCCAAGATGGCTGCAGTGTCCTGCAGTGACACTGCAGCCATCTTGGAGATTCCCCTTGCCTGTGGAACTATAGAGCCCAGCAGAACTTTAAAACACACAAAAATTAAAGGAAATGACACACTTACAGGAGTGGAGACAGAATTTGTAGAACCCTGCGCCTAGGTATACCTCCCCGGAGGTTTAGCCCTAGCCAGGGGTCACATCTCCACATAGAGTGGTAATTGGAAGAACAGCGTGCTTAATCCAAGCCAAAGTGGCGTGCCTCTCCCTGATGGTTTCACCCTCAAAGGCCCCGACCGGGTTAAGGTCGCAAGCTCTTCCAAGCTTGCCATTTGGTAAGCGCGCATTTTTACTATCACAGTGGTGTGGTGAAGGACTCATTGATTTTCAATTATTCACGCTTCTTCCATTTACCATCCAAGATTGGTTTTTGAATAGGACGGTCCAGCTGTTTATGTAATTTATGAACTTGGAGCCTATCCCAAATTTTTTTGGGCTTAATATTTTCACAATTTTTGTTCTGGTTTTATCATATAGAACTTTTTTATCACAGCGCTGCTCCTCTTGTATCTATTTTGCCATTTTGTATGCGTGTATCTCACGTTTTAGCGGCTGCTATTTATATTGATTTTTTGATCACTGATTTGTCACATTAGATTGTTTTCAATTTCTGTTTTTCAATTTGTTTCTATGCACCAACTCAGCTAAGGTATAGCGCGGTGATTTGCCTTTTTTCTGCCTTTTTTCTGATATTATATGATATATATTATTTTTTTTATTATTTTATTTTCAACTTAAATGAGAACTAAAGTTCTCTCCCTAAGGTGTCAGCGGCTGCATGTGCGATAAAACTGTATGTATATGTATTATGTAGCTGCGGGTTACATAGTCATACAATATATATACCGCACTGTGTTCCGGCCCCGGGTATGGGCGGAGACTTCCCGGAACAACACAGACTAGTCTACAGTCTGGTCTACAGCAGCGGCGCTCAACCAATCACAGCAAGCAATGTAGACTAGTCTGTGTTTCTGGAAGTCTCCGCCCATACCTGGAACACAGTGCGGTATACTGTATGTATGTAACCAGCCACAGATACAGAACAGATATACATACAGTTTTGCACATGCTGCGGGCTGACAGCTTGTTGAGAGAGTGAGACATAGTTCGGCGCAACAACAACAAACTATGTGTAGTTCTCTTAAATTGAAGAAGTCCCAAAAAAAAAAAACTGTAGAAGAACTACAATGAACATTGAACAACCAATGGCACAACTAGGCATTGGAACATACATTACTGGTTGTTCCAAATGTGTCCAATAGTACAGTCTGACTCATACCAATTAATTTACTATGTTCAACATACCCTGTTTCCCCGAAAATAAGACCTAGCGTGATTGTTGGTGATGGCTGCAATATAAGCCCTACCCCCCAAATAAGCCCTAGTTAAAGTCCTTGTAGGTCTTATTTTCAGGGTAGGGCTTATTTTCGGGGAAACAGGGTAGGGCTTATTTGGGGGGTAGGGCTTATATTACAGTTATCACTGACAATCACGCTAGGTCTTATTTTGGGGGAAACAGGGTAGTAAATGAATTGGACTGTGCTACTGATTTATTTCTAAATCTATTTCAGAGTAAAAGTGGCAGATTTCTCTTTAAGAACAAAAGTTGTTCAGCTTTCTCACAGGAGAGACAGTTCCTCTTCTCATCAAGAATATGAGATGCTAGACTAAATAGTCTCTCACTCTCTGTACTGGTGCTTGGGGCAGATAAATATCTGCGTGCAATCTGTGCAAGCAAAGGAAAGTGTTGTTTGCTGATGCGCCAGTACTCGAGGGGATTGTCGCTTCTGGCGATAGGCTGTTCAGCTAAATAAATCTCCAGCTGTTGGTCAGCTGCGGTTCTTGTGGCACTGCTATGGACCCAGGTGCGTTAATGTAAAATTTCTTCAAACATATCAGATATCAAGGGAGTGTGTTCCGCTTTACTTGTATGCGACCGTTTCTCTGGTATACTTTCCTCTGTGCTATACCTCGAATTTCCTTCACCAGATGCTTCCATCACCTCCATATGTGCCTGTATCATTTCCCATGCACACTGCTTTTTCTCCACATTAAAAAAATAATGCTCTTTAAATTGGGGATCTAGAATGGTTGGATTCGGAGTCTTGAATCCTGTTGTTAACGGCCTCCAGTAGAGTGGTTTTAGCCATTTTTACGAAATGGTCTGCTTCTGCTTCTTTTCCTAGCGGACGCTTCAGTGCAGCAATCAAGGGAATAACTTCAGCAATGGAAGCATTAGCTGAGCTTATTTCTTTTGTTAACTGTTTAAATGGAGATAGAAGAGACAAACTATTTTCAACTAACATCCACTGATGTGCGTTCAATGTTGCCGGCAGTTCGTAATCTGCAATATATGCAGCTAAAACATGATTTTGATCAAAAAGACTTTGCAGCATATACAGGCGGTCCCCTAGTTACAAACATCCAACTTACAAACAGAGGGAGACAACAGGAAGTGAGAGGAAATCTATGCCTAGAAAGGGAAATTCACTCCTGTAAGAGTTATTATGGGAAAAAGGTACCTCCACTGATGCATTATGAACAAGGCTTGTTTCCACAACAACCCAAATTTTTCAAAATCCAATTGTCATTGGGACAGAAAGTGAGGTGAAATCTTCTGAACAGGGGCACAAACAGCAAAACAAATGTTACAGGGGTGTTAACTCTTCCCTATGCTATCCAAAAAGCTTAAATATTTTTTTGGCTGGAGCTACACTGAAAAAATGTACCTGTTCCAACTTACAAACAGATTCAACTTAAGAACAAACCTACAGAACCTATCTTGTTTGTAACCTGGGGACCGCCTGTAGTAGGTGCTGTTCCAATGAGTGGCTACATCTTGCTGCAGTCGTTTCATTGCCATTCCAAACTGTATCTGCAAAGCTTGTAATCTGGAATAAGCAAGTGGAGAATGCTTAAAAGTGACCCACAATTTTTCTTCCTTTTGATACGATATCAGATATGGTGCGCTGACTCAGCAATCCCTCATTCACAGTCAACTGCAGCATGTGTGCCATACACGGTATGCTTTTAAGTTCACTGTCCTCCATTGCCTTTGCCATGTTCCGCGCATTATCTTGGACAATCAAATGCACTTTAGACTTCTCAATGTGCCAAGTGTCAAGCATGGTTTTTAAAGCGTCAGATATTGCTGCTGCAGTATGTGATCCAACAAACTCACGTGCGTGAAGTAGGATGTTTTGCAATTGAAATTTGGCATCTATCCACTGCGCTGTCAGGCTAAGCATGCTCGTTGGACTAGCATCTGAACTCCAAATGTCAGTAGTAAAACTGATTGCTATGATGTCGGTAGTCATTAGCTCATGAACGTGTTTTCTAACACTGCAAAACAATTCAGGTAGGCAGGTATCTGCAAAGTAACGTCTGCTTGGCATTGTGTAACGTGGCTCAATATGTTGCATGAGCCTACGGGATCCAACGTCTTCCACAACAGAGAATGGCTGGTCGTCTAATGCAATAAATTCCATAATTTTTTCAGTAATGCCGCGAGCTTTGGAACAGTCACTTGTAAATTTTTTAACCTTTTTAAGATTGTGGCCACAGATGGTGTTGAGCCTGGCCCTGAGGCACTTTTTGGAAGCGGTACTGATTTCCTGTATTCTGTATGCTGAACTGGATGATGTGTTTTCAGGTGGTGTATCAAACCTGTTGTTGAAAAATGCCTTGGCACTGTACCCCCTCTTGAAATTTCTGCTGAGCAAAGACTGCAGATTGCAAATTTGGGGTCTTTATCAGAAACTTTAAAATATTTCCACACTGCAGACATGGTCCACCTTTGCTGGTAGCGTAGAAGAATAGCATAGAATGATCTTTAGTGGGAGTGAAATCTGAGGGGGAAAAAAAAAGGACTAAGATCAATTTAAAAAACTAAACCCCAGGCAGCTATAAAAACTAAAAATCATCTTTTTTTTTAACAGTGAGTGCACCTCTCTTGCCATGCACTGCAGTACATCTGACTTGTACCAATGAATAAGTATGTGTAGCCACCTCCCTGTACTGCCCCAAGTACCATTTGCCAAATAATTTGTATGGAATTTGTTCTTGTCTAAAAACAAGAAAAGCAGTAAAAATAGATGCACTGGAGCCAGCAACAATAGACCCCACCCCAGTAATAATAGATCCTCCCAAGCAACAATAGATTCCCCTCCCACCAATAATAGACCCCACCCCAACAATAGGACCTCCCAAGCAACAAAAATTCCCCTCCCAGCAATAATAGACGCCAGTCCAGCAACAATAGGTCCCTCACACAACAATAGACTCCCCCCGCAACAGTGGTCCCCACCCTAGTAACAATAGTTCTCCACACAACAATAGACCCCCCCTCACAGAAACAATGGACCATCCACAACAAAATAACACCCTCAGCAACAAAAGATCCACCCTCAGCAGCATTAGACCCCACCCCCTCCAGCAACATCAACAGATCTCCCAGCAGACAGCATCAATACACCCTCCAGCACATCCCTTGCTATTACATACATTTGGTGCTGGAGGTGCCGGAACTGAGTTCCCCCACGTTCCCGCTGAAAAAAAGCCCTGGGTAAGGTATAGGTACTATTAAGTATTGCTTGCTGCATAGTGCAACTGTATATTGTCTGTCATGTTTAAAAAAATGCATGCGCTTGTCAGTGTAGTATTAGTATAACATACGAACAATTGAATGCTATCTTGATGGCGCTATATAAGTAGTGAAAAAGTAGTAAAATAAAATATACCTGGCCTGTTAGTTTAGTAGACTATATATTATTTATTATTGGATTTGACTGCATGCTTATTTGTGTGAGATATAATATATTCAATCAGTAGGTACTGGTAGGTAGTATATTGCTGCATAGTGCAACTGCATAGTTCTGTCAGTCATGTTGAAAAAAAAAATGAATGCGCTTGTCAGTGTAGTGTGTGTGTGTGTGTGTGTGTGTGTGTGTGTGTGTATATGTATGTGTATATTCTCATACGAACAACCGAATGCTATCTAAATGAATTGACGTTTGACGGCGCTATAGAAGTAGTACCTAAATAAAAATATAATTATTACCTGGCCTGTTAGTTTAGTAGTAGAAGAACTAGTAGAAGTAGAACAACTAAATATAATAGTAATACAAGTACACAATCACATACATACAGCTGAATATCTCTATAGCAAAGTTTGCATTACATACATAATATTATATACCGTAGTTAGTACTAGATGGATTGTTTGTCAATGCTGTCAGTAGTTAAAGAGAATGCTCACCGGCGAATAGTAGTAAGAGTAGCCATCCATGAATGACGATGCCCACTTTCCAATCCAGCCTGGTCTGTATGCAGCCTCCTGAGTCACAACTGGGTCTCAACCACAAGGAACGTCCGCATGGAAAGTGCTCCCAACTCCAGCCACAGCGAACTCCAGCATCTCCACCGCGATGAACGTGCTCACGAGTCCAGCGTCTTAACCACGAGGAACGTCCATGACGTCACACGTCGTTGCGTGCACCCACTACTGCGCATGCGCACTTTTCGGCACCATTATCGGCAAGATTTTCCTTTCGGCAAAGTGCACCATTTCGGTGAATCCCTACTTTTTACACATTTTATTGGGTAGGAAGATGATATGCACATTGAATATTTGCTTTGTCCCTTGATGATGAAAGAGAGAGAGATCCTGGAATCCAATCAGTGACACAAAGGGGAAGCACACAGAAATCTTGTGGCAGGACATTACCAGCTCTATGGGGGAGTTCATGGGCTCAGTGCTGAGAAACTCTGACACAAAATGTGCATACCCCTTCCAGTTATACAAGTCACAGTACAGCAGGAGATTTCCAGAAGCACCTTAATTCTTCCGCCACGGCCGTTCTTCTATTCTCCTGCTGCATAATCCCAGCGTGACTCTGGAGGCACCAGAATAGTGGGTGTTGTCACGCCGCCTGGATGGAAAGAGAAATCCAGCACTACGGCCGTTTTCCTGCTGCTGCCCTCAGGCATATCACTCCGCAGCCTGCAGGTAACAGTGCAGTGGGCTGCGCTGGGCTAGCCAAATTGCACAGAAGGAAAAATACAGCTTCCGCCACTGCTGACTGCCCCTTTATTATACTCGAAGGCTGCACCCACTAAGACACTCGGGGCTAGGGACCCCAGATTCGGGGTTATAGCCCCAATAGCCACTCCCTAGCGACGCCACTGGGCCCTCCTATTCAAGAAGGTAGCCAGGGTCCATCCAGGCAATTGAGAGTGTTTGACCAAAAAGAAAAAATGCAGCACTTATATATAGAAAAAAATGACAGTATAAATTGTGACCAAATATACCACAGAGTAAATATAAACATAAATAATGTCCACCAAGTGAAAGATGATATGTAGTGTACAATAGTTAAAAAAAGTCCTGGCATCAGTGAACGTTGTCAGTGAATTGACATTTCAAAATCATCAATGGAACAGATAACATCAATTAGAAACATGGTGCAAAGAGAATCTTGTAAAAAGACTTTTAAGAAGAACCACCACCAATTGTATAAACGCTTACCGGAAATAGTAGACTTAAAGGGGCTTATACCTCTTAAGTCAAACAGGCTTATGGTGATAAACACTGTATGCAGTAGAAGGCCATCAGGAATCCAGACAGACTTTTAAATAGTGCTGGTCAGCAGCCGGTTCACAATGGACATGCAAATGATGTTCAAATGGAAGGAAGAAGGATCAGAGGATATCCTTTTGTTCACAAGTTGAAACCAAAAATCAAAGAAAGGTTCCACATAGTGTCATATATTTTAAAATGTATTTTATTAAAAAAGAGAGACAATGGAACACTTATGTTTCAGAAGTGCATAAAAAGCTCATATAAAGGCATAGAGAGGTGTGGTGATGTTGGTAGAAGTCAACTCAACGCGTTTCGTCTAATTTTCTGTTTGGTCACTGTTTGCTGTTTGTCTCTGGCTGTGCTGGCTGCTCTATATATATTTTTCACAGCGTGGTATTTCTTTTTGAAATTGAGAGTGTTTGGACCTGGTGGACTGCACTTCTACAGTTGTCCTTTAAAGGAAAATACACCCAGAAGTGGTGATTAGTAATACAAAAAGCCTGGTGGGCGGAGCTACCCTCTGACTTTATACATGTCCTGGATACTCTAACAGCAAGATCCTCCAGCCAGTGAGATTTTCCCAATTTTGTTCCTGTCCACCTGGGAGGTTTGGGTGTTCACTACCACCGCTGTGTTCCAGTGCTCCAAACCCCCCAAAAGAAAAATCAAAAAATCCAACAGGGAGAGTTGGAACCCTTCATAATGATTACAAAAGGGATGCAGATATCTCCAAAATAGAAACCTTAGGAGGTAAGTCTATTCTACAAGAAGTGCTTTAACTCTCCAGCAAATACCAAAAACTGAAATAATAGTTTTGAGAGAACTGAATAATCGATTTAAAGAAAACTTTTAAAAGTCTAGAATAAAAAAAACCATAATAATCAATATAGCAATGCTCCTTTTCTTGCACACCAATATAATGTATGTGCATGTATTGGAAATTATTAATTTATTAAAACACAGAGTAATATTTATAATAGATGTTAGCAGTTTGCACATTCGTATTTCTGCTGATCAGCAATCAGAGATCTATCACTGATGCAGAGTCCTCCAGTCATCCCGGAGGAGAATTCAGATGGCATACACATGTTTGGAAGAATGTCAGCCCCCGCTTTTTTGCCTTTTTTTTTTTCCATGTCTTGTTCCAGAAATGACTTAGCATTTACTTGGAATAGACCTTTTTTTTTACTCTTTTTTTTTTCTTTTTTTTTTTCTTTTTACTCTTTTGCAGACCAAATTGAATAAAATAAATGAGATGCTCGCTACATGCATGTCAGTATATCCCACTGTTCTCCTCTTACTGCAGAAATAAACAACGGTTAAGCTACATATTCCTACAAGAGAAGGACCAAAGGAGTGGAAGAGATTTAAGTAGTTATTCTTACCATTTAGTTAACTGCCTGGATTGTCATTGTTTACTACCTCTAGACACAGGTCAGGACAGATCTTACAAGTTCCAGCTGCTGAAATTGGCATTGTAAAGATGCATACATGCACGTTCTTACTTGCTGAATGTGCATATTGTTCCTATGGAGAGATGAGAGGGAGTGCAGACCTTTTAGCCTTTCACGGGGAAATACAATAAAAATCTACAACCCCAATTCCAAAAAAGTTGGGACGCTGTGTAAAAGCTACGTAAAGCCAGAATGCAATGACCCAAATTGTATTCACAAAATAAAATAGAAAACATATCAAATGTGTAAGCTGAAAAAAAGATAGCTGAATAGTTCTGTGAAAGATAAAATAAAATAACTTTTGTTGCATTTTTTTTTCGCCTGCTCAAAACAGAATTCTTATGCCTGGTTGGAGTTGACCTAAAATCAGCTTAAATTATACCTTTAGGCAAAACTTTTTTTGAAAATTTTGGATAGAGTGGAGAGGGATTACAATGCTTGTCCTGTTTACCATTATCCTTGAATGTGAAAGTAAAAGTAAATCCCAAATTTTGGGTTGTCCCCAGAAAAGTAATAGAGGGAGAATCTTCCAGTGAGGACACTAGCTCTGGTGACCTGAGGTCCCTCAGTATTTCCCCTTCTATACGGACTTTGCTTTGCTCAGCGGGCATCGCTCCATTGATCCCCGCTGAGCAGACAAATGACAGGTCCGTCTCTCAGTTTTTATCTGATCCAATCCGCCAGACGGATGGAAAATAGGGTTTCCATCCGTCTGAATTTAGCGGATCGGATGTCAGCGGGCATGTCACCGCTGACATCCGTCGCTCCATAGACCTGCATAAAACTGACCGGCGGAACTGAACGGTCCGCCCGTGTAAAAAGGGCCTAAGTGCTAAAATGCAGTGACCTAACAGTGTGTGTACATGTCAAAAAACAACAAACAAACATTACCAGCCAACCTGCAACAAACCAAATTGTCCTGTCTAACAGTTCACCTTAAAACAAGGGGTTTCGTTTGCACACATTTGCAAATACATGTGTAAGCTGCAGCGGCCATGTCACAGCACCCCAGTGTACTGCAGTCCTAACTCAATACATTTTGAGAGTCTCCACAGTGGGAGCACATATATAATAATGGATAGATTGAGGGCAGGTATGTCTGTAGGGCGCCCACCCCTCAAAGCGGAGCTGCTGACTTTAAATAAACAGCTACTCACCTGTCCCACGATCCAGCGGTGCACTCCCCCCAGGTGTTTTCACCCTGTGTCCTTCCTCAGCGGCGCCGGCATCTTTACTATGGGCACCCTCTGTGACAGCTTGCAGCTTCACAGCCAGGTGCCCACTGTGAATGCGCGAGCGGCGCTGCGCTCTGTGACTGGTCCCTAAGTCTTCTGGGACCTGTCATGTGTTCCAGAAGACTTCAGGAGGGAGTGGGGAAGGAGAACTTCCGCTTCCGATTGCCTAAGGTGACCGGAACAGAAATGGAAGCAGATACCTGTCAAAATCCGGTACCCGCTACCCCCCCCCCCCCCCTCCAACAGCTCTGTTTCACAAACAGGAGACAGGGAGGTGGCCTTAAAGCAAAACTTCTCCTTTTGGGTGGAGCTCCGCTTTAAGGCTTCATGCACACTAGCGTTTTTTTAAGTTCCCAGAAGCTGTTAGCATTGTTTTTTACTGCTCCTAGAAGCTAAATAGTGTTATCCTATGTGTGTATGCACACTACTTTGGGCTATTAGCATTTTTTGAGCTTCAGAGTCTATGCAAGTCAAATCGCTGGCTATTGCCGGCAACGGTACAGTCTGATTCCCAAAAGTAGTTCCTGCACTACTTTTGGCGACTTCAGGGGGCGATTTCAATAGACATCTGTGCATGAACCCGCACAGGTGTCTCTGAAATTGCTCTCGAAGTCAGACTGACATGCATGTTTGAAATTGTGCCAGTTTAGCTGAACTTGCACGATTTTTCAAACCCGCATCAGTGTGAACCTTATTGTCAAAGCTTAATTGAATAAAATGAAGTTGGAAGCTAAAAAATCTTAGTGTATGGGCGCTAGGTATCTCCTTATAATTAAATCCTATATAAATGAATTAATCACATGTGAGCCAAAATGGCGTGTTGCATTATTACATAAACAAAAATGTCCATCTTATAGTCCATTATAAAAATGTCCACCATATGACCACTGGTAAATCGCCACCTCCAAGTAGAGCTCTTATTTCATGCAGACAATTATGCCATTGACGTGTTTTCTTTGATCCCACACCACCTTAGACATACACTGCCACTTACCAGAATTTTGGACCCAGTTTTTTGTGGTCAGCTTGCGCTTGATCAAACAGTAACTTGCTCCAGACCACCTTTCCTAACTTGGTAAGTACCGTAGCTTAGAGACCGATTCTACTCTCTTTAAACCTCTGCTCCTCATCCGATTAAATAGCTCAGAAACAAAAGTCAGACATGCTCCTCATAGCGCAACCAGGCTTACATTTATTTAAAAAGTTTAAAAGTGGAAACTGTGGACTGAGTGGTACAAATTAGGAAGTGATGAACACAAATCATAATTTAGGATTGGCTTGAAACGACCTAATCTTCTCGTAAGAGAACAGGCTGGTTTCGTTAAATAGATAGATATATGGGGTCTCATCGTTACAATACTTGCAAGACTGTGTAGATGTATGATTTTATTAGATTTTATTTTATTTCTTGTTTTCCTCACCTTTTTTTTACATTGCTTGCTTGTTTACTCTACGTTCTTACATATATACTGTCAGAGGTACCTCTCAAGACTAAATTTGAGCAAATATAAAGAAAAATAAATCTTGCTACCTATTTACCAAAAATTGTTAATGCCTTTTAAGATGTTAACACTATTTCTTATGCCGCGTACGCACGGAACTTGGATGGTTTTTCCGACGGAATTCCGCTCAAGCTTGGCTTGCACACACACAGTCACACAAAAGTTCTCTGAACTCTCGACCATCAAGAACACGGTGACGTACAACTACACTACGACGAGCCGAGAAAATGAAGTTCAATGCTTCTGAGCATGCGTCAAATTGTTTCCGAGCATGCATAGGAATTTTGCACGTCGGAATTTGTACAGACGATTGGAATTTCCGATCTGAACTTTTTCCGACCGAAAAATTGAGAACGTGCTCTCAATCTTTGCTGGCCGAAATTCCGGACCTGCCCATTCCCCAGCACATTGGCGCTGTGCCCATCCTCAAGGGGACTTTCTACCTATATTCTGGTCCTGTCCTGACATACTTCAGTTTTGGACATGGGTACTGCAAGTAAATTCACTGGCTGACACCCCCATTGCCTTTCTCCAAGGATTTGCCTGCTAGGCCTGATTGAAGAAATAATTCCTAGAATAGCAGAGAGAACCTTGACTAGTCTACTACTATTTTATGCAAGGAAAGCCATTACGCTCCACTGGAAACAAAAATCCTCTCCCTCCATTCCCTACTGGAAATTGCAAGTTAACAATGCCCTACCATATTATAAGGATACATATAATAGAGGTTGCCCGAAAAAGTATGACAAGGTATGGGTCAAATGGCTAGTTGAGCCCTCAATGGTGGTGGATGGTTGATCCCCTTATAAATTTGTGCTGAGTAATGCTTACTGGGTGCATAGGGCTCTTTTCCACTCCTGAAAATGCTCACCAGAATGGTCTATGATATACCAGTTCCTTTTAAGTTGTGTTGTATGTGTTACAGTCCTTGAGGCTACATTATATATCAGTCTAAAATCCTTGCCTTATGTGCCTGTGACTGTTATTGTTGTTGTGTGCATTATTTTGTACTGTACTAAACACTAAAAAAAAGAGTAAAAAAAAAAAAGAAACATTGGCACATATTAGCAAGTAACGTAAAAATTGTGTCAAAATTGCTTTTACATAAATGTGACTGTAGATTTTTTATAGCTAACGTGTACACACTGAAAGTATACAATGTCTTCCCTAACCCCTTCCAATCCCTGTATTATTGTTCCTCAATAGCCTTGTTCTGAGGAACATTTTTCCTTTGAAAGCTAGCAGCCAACACTTTAACACTTTGCATGGTTTATGGCTATCACATCCAGATGTCATGGACAGCTTTGGTTCTAGATCCAGACTGAATGGCTCTGTTTAATATTGAAATTGTCTGATAAAGTTATAGTATTAAAAGTAATTTCAAATGTTTAAAACAATATTAAAATTGTTTGTTGTAAATGCTTTATATATTTTTTTCTCTCTTTTTTATCCACTATATTAGCCTATCATGAAAATACAGAGCAGGATTTTCATACTTCATATTTTACACACATGAATATACACTCACCGGCCACTTTCTTTGGTACACCTGTTCAATTGATTGGTAACACAAATTGCTAATCAACCAATCACATGGCAGCAATTCAATGCATTTAGGCATCTAGACATGGTGAAGACAACTTGCTGACGTTCAAACCAAGCATTAGAATGGGGAAGAAAAGGGATTTAAGTGACTTTGAACGTGGCATTGTTGTTGGTCCCAGACGGGGTGGTCTAAGTATTTCAAAAACTGCTGATCTACTGGGATTTTCACATACAATTATCTCTGGGGTTTACAGAGAATGATTTGAAAAAGATAAACTATCCAGTGAGCGGCAGTTGTGTGGATGAAAATGCCTTGTTCAAAGGAGAATGAGCAACAGTAACTCAAATAACCACTCATTACAGCCAAGGTATGCAGAATATCATCTCTGAATGCGCAACACATCGAACCTTGAAGCAGATGGGCTACAGCAGCAGAAGACCACACCTGGTACCACTCAGCTTTCAGCTAAGAACAGGAAACTGAGGCTACAATTCTACAAGCTTACCAAAAATTGGATTGGTAAGAAGAAAACCGCGCTAAGTCAGTGGAACGCGGAGACGCGCGCGGGGCTCCTCTTACCTCAGCCGGCTTTCCCGCCTCTCCGGTATAACGGAGCGCTGGGGGTGAGCCGCCGTGCCGGCTGGTGACAGGCGTCCTCCGGTCTCATACTGCCAGGAGGAGTTTGAATATCCAATCCATTTCATCCTATATCCAACCTCCGGTCCGTCAGTGGATCTCCCCTAAGAGGAAAGGCCCTGGCTGGGTATAAGCCAACTGCCCAACTTACCTGCCAGCTGGTAAGCAGGTTTTTCTTCAGGTGGTGGCACGGTTGATATAGTTTTTGATTCACCTGGGAGATCGGCACTAGATTGAATTTATATCGTCCATCCAAGAACTACTGTATGGACTTTCCATTTGTAGCGCGGCCTTGTTTTCCCTTTACCAAAAATTGGACAATAGAAGATTGGAAAAATGTTGTCTGGTCTGATGGGTCTCGATTTCAGCTGCGACATTCAGATGATAGGGTCAGAATTTGGCGTAAACATGAAAGCATGGATCCATCCTGCCCAGGAGATTTGCATCATGGATGTGTAGTCGACAAATCTGCTGCACCTGCGTGCTGCTATCATGTCGCTATGGACCAAAACCTCTGAGGAATGTTTCCAACACCATGTTGAATTTATGCCACGAAGAATTAAGACCGTTCCGAAGGCAAAAGGGGGTCCAACCCGGTACTAGCAAGGTGTACCTAATAAAGTGGTCGATGAGTGCAGGGGCGGACTGACAACTCATGGGGCCCCTGGGCAATAGGAGATTATGGGGCCCCCAGGCAATCAGAGATTATGGGGCCACATAGTATACCCACACACAGTATACAATCACACAGTATACACATACATGTACAGACAGTATACACAGTGTCCCTGGTCCATACTGTCTATTGGCTGTCCCTGGTCCATACGTCCCTGGTTTTACTGAGCCTGGCAACCCTGATGGGGCCCCCTAGTGGCCCAGGGCCCTCGGGCAGTGCCCGAGTGGCTCAATGGTCAGTCCGCCCCTGGATGAGTGTACTTTGGGGTTGATTTGCTAAAATCGGAGAGTGAAAAATCTGGTGTAGCTGTGCGTGGTAGCTAATCAGCTTTTAACTTCAGTTTGTTCAATGAAGCTTTGACAAAAAAAAAAGCTGGAAGCTGATTGGTTTCTATTCAGAGCTGCACCAGATTTTCCACTCTCTAGTTTTAGTAAATCAAAGCCAATGCATATTTAAAACTGTTGTACCAAATAAAATCATTATGTCCATAAAAAATGTAAAACTTATTTGTTGAGGTGGGCAAATTTAGTCTATAGTCAAGTTAACTGACTTACACCGATGCTGCTAAATTTGGCCTGGGCATCCATACTTCAATGACCTTTGGACATGAAGCAGTTAAACAATGGCACCAGTGTCCTGATGTAGCTCACCGATCTAACTTGGAGGTGGGGGTCCCCATTATGTTAGCCAGAGAAGTCAGATACGGGGGGTAAAGGCGGAAAGCCTTTCTTGATTATACTATCACTCTTATGTGTTCTGTTTTATAGAAGAAACAGATTTATAAAACACATGCACCTTTTAACAATAAATATTTTTCTAATATAATGTTCTTTTAACATTCTTGCCTTCATTAAAATCTGGCCTGCTGTGAGGAGCTCAGCATTACCCCTCCTGGCCACCCTTCCGACCAGACATGTGAAACGCATTCCCATCATTCGGGTGGAACGGCCTGCCTAGTGCCCCACAGCTGGCATTAGCCGCTTCTAGCCTGTTCTCATTTAATCGGTCGGTCCAGGCCAGTGGCTTTGGAAGACTGGCTGAAACGTTCTTATCAGACAGATACTGTCATATATGGAAGTAATTATTTCATGTTGAAAGGACTTTGTCAGTTTGTATAATTTTCTTTTCCTCTGGGAAGGGTGTAAGCGGAGAGAACTCGCATTCCAGATGTATCATCTCTTAAATATTTGTTTGGCTACATGTGAGCAAGTATATCATTCTGCATTGAAATGCATAGACATGCATCGTGGGCTCATATAAATAGTGTAACTGACGCTGTAATTGCCTTAAAATAAATGTTTCACTTACCGCATTTATGATGTGTGATCAATTAATGCACGCCGTACCTTTCACTAGGATTCCATCAATTCTTGCTGGTTACATACGTCTTATTACTTTGTAAACACATGACAAAGCAAGCATCATGTTTAGTTGTAGAAATGATTAAAGTGGAACTACACTGTATCTGAGCACCAAAAACCAAAGAGTCTATTTAATTCATTTTAAATATTCGATGGAAACTCGCCCAGCCATCTATGTCTCCATGCTTTATTTTGCTGAGAAATCACATAATTCTCATGGATTTGAAATGGGATGACCCACAGGATCATATAGGTGGCATGCTCAGCTGTCCACAAACTTCTGACCATACAGTTTAGGTCTACTTAACCGCTTCAGCCCCGGAAGAATTTACCCCCTTACTGACCAGAGCACTTTTTTCGATTCGGCACTGCGTCGCTTTAACTGACAATTGCGCGGTCGTGCGACGTGGCTCCCAAACAAAATTGACGTCCTTTTTCCCACAAATAGAGCTTTCTTTTGGTGGCATTTGATCACCTCTGCGGTTTTTATTTTTTGTGCTATAAACAAAAAAAAAGGGGGCACTTCTCCTGAGACCGATGAAAGTAATCTTGTGGTGAATCCGCCGCAGTGACCACTTTTATATTAAAACGGACCGCCTGCTGTTTAAGAAAATACCAGGGTTATGCAGCTACCTGCTGCCAAATCACCGGTGATTAATGTCAAAGTACCGACATATAACGACGGCAGGAGGTCCGGAAGTGGTTAATACAAGTAAATATGATATACTCGTCTATCTATTTACTAATGCTTGCAAGCATAAAGATTAGAAGACATCACAGAGCTGGTGGATGTTAGAGACCTTCCATGTGAGGATGCCCCACAGATGCTCAATAGGGTTTAGGTCTGGAGACATGCTTGGCCAGTCCATCACCTTTACCCTCACTACTTTAGTAAGGCAGTGCTCGTCTTGGAAGTGTGTTTGGGGTCATTATCATGTTGGAATTCTGCCCAGTCTCCGAATGGAGGGGATCATGCTCTGCTTCAGTATGTCACAGTACATGTTGGCATTCATGGTTCCCTGAATGAATTGTAGCTCCCCAGTGCCAGCAGCACTCATGCAGCTCCAGACCATAAGACTCCCACCACCATGCTTGACTGTAGGCAAGACACACTTGTCTTTGTACTGCTCAGCTGGTTGCCGCCACACGTGCTTGACACCATCTGAACCAAACAAGTCTATCTTGGTCTCATCAGACCACAGGACATGGTTCCAGTAATCCACGTCCTTAGTCTTAGTCCTCAGCAAACTGTTTGCAGGCTTTCTTGCGCATCATCTTTAGAAGAGGCTTCCTTCTGGGACAACAGCCATGCAGACCAATTTAATGCAATGTGCAGCGTATGGTCTGAGCACTGACAGGCTGACCCCCCACCCCTTCAACCTCTGCAGCAATGCTGGCAGAATTCATATGTCTATTTCCCTAAGACAACCTCTGGATAGGACGCTGAGCACGTGCACTCAACTTCTTTGGTCGACCATGGCAAGGCCTGTTCTGAGTGGAACCTGTCCTGTTAAACCGCTGTAAGGTCTTGGCCATCGTGCTGCAGCTCAGTTTCAGGGTCTTGGCCCTCTTCTTATAGCCTAGGCCATCTTCATGTAGAGCAACAGTTATTTTTTTTTAAATCCTCAGAGTTCTTTGCCATGAGGTGCCATGTCGACCTTCCAATGATCAGTATGAGAGAGTGAGAGCGATAACATCAAACTTAACACACATACTCCCCTTTCACACTTGAGACCTTGTAACACTAACAAGTCACATGATACTGGCGAGGGGAAAATGGCTAATTGAGCCCAATTTGTTGCCAGTGGTTTAGACATTAATGGCTGTGTGTCGAGTTATTTTGAGGGGACAGCAAATTTACACTGTTATACAAGCTGTACACTCACTACTTTACATTGTAGCAAAGTGTCATTTCTTCAGTGTTGTCACATGAAAATTTATAATAAAATATTTACAAAAATGTGAGGGGTGTACTCACTTTTTTGAGATACTGTTTATGGAAAATATATTTTATCTACCAAAGGCCTTTAACTCTATACAGTCAGCTTTATCATTCAGTCTCCCCTGCCAGACAAAACCGCATTGCTGATGTTCAGTAAAGGTTTACGTATACAGTGCCTTGAAAAAGTATTTATACCCCTTGAAATTTTCCACATTTTGTCATGTTACAACCAAAAACGTAAATGTATTTTATTGGGATTTTATGTGATAGACCAACACAAAGTGGCATATAATTGTGAAGTGTAAGGAAAATTGTTTTCAATTTTTTTTACAAATAAATCTCTGGAAAGTGTGGTGTGCATGCAGCCCCCTTTACTCTGGTACCCCTGACTGAAATCTAGTGGAACCAATTGCCTTCAGAAGTCACCAGTGTGTAATTTAATCTCAGTATAAATACAGCTGTTCTTCGAAGCCCTCAGAGGTTTGTTAGAACCTTAGTGAACAAACAGCATCATGAAGGCCAAGGAACTCACCAGGGATAAAGTTGTGGAGAAGTTTAAAGCAGGGTTAGGTTATAAAAAAAAAATATTCCAAGCTTTGAACATCTCATTGAGCACTGTTCAATCCATCATCGGAAAATGGAAAGTATATGGCACAACTGCAAACCTACCAAGACATGGCCGTCCACTTAAACCGACAGGCCGGGCAAGGAGAGCATTAATCAGAGAAACAGCCAAATGGCCCATGGTAACTCTGGAGGAGCTGCAGAGATCCACAGCTCAGGTGGGAGAATCTGTCCACAGGACAACTATTAGCCATGCACTCCACAAATCTGGTCTTTATCAAGGCAAGAAGAAAACCATTGTTGAAAGAAATAAGAAGTCCCATTTGCAGTTTGGGAAAGGCCATGTGGGGGACACAGCAAACATGTGGAAGAAGGTGCTCTGGTCAGATGAAACCAAAATGTAACTTTTTTGCCTAAAGGCAAATGCAGCGGAAAACTAACACTGCACATCACCCTGAACACATCATCCCCACTGTGAAACGTGGTGGCAGCATCATGTTGCATCATGCTGTCTTCGGCAGGGACAGGGTAGCTGGGCAGAGTTGATGGGAAGCCGGATGGAGCCAAAGACAGGGCAATCTTAGAAGAAAACCTGTTATGCCGCGTACACACGATCACACATTCCGATAAGAAAATCCATGTTTTTTCCCGATGGATGCTGGCTCAAACTTGTCTTGCATTCACACGATCACACAAATCTTGTCGGAAATTCCGAACGTCAAGAACACCGTGACGTACAACACGTACGGCGAGCCAAGAAAAATTTCAATAGCCAGTACGGCTCTTCTGCTTGATTCCAAGCATGCGTGGAGCTTTGTGCGTCGGAATTGTGTTACACGCGATCAGAATTTACGACAACGGATTTTGTTGTCGGAAAATTTAAGATCCAGATCTCAAATTTTGTTTGTCGGAAATTCCAACGGAAAATGTCCGATGGAGCCTACACACGGTCGGAATTTCCAAAAACAAGCTCCCATCGAACATTTCCCATCCCATCGGAAAATTCAATCGTGTGTGTACGCGGCATTAGATTTTGCAAAAAAATGGGTGGAGGTTCACCTTCCAGCAGGACAATGACCCTAAACATACAGCCTACAATGGAATGGTTTAGATCAGGGGTAGGCAACTTCGCTCCTCCAACTGTGGTGAAACTACACGTCCCATGAGACATTACAAGACCCTTATGCCCCATACACACGATCGGACTTTCCGACAACAAAACCGTGGATTTTTGTTCGAAGGGTGTTGGCTCCAACTTGTCTTGCATACACACGGTCACACAAATGTTGGCCAACAATTACGAACGTAGTTCTGTACAAGACGTATATGATATCTCTATTACGAATGCTAGTTTTACAAGAACGAACGCTTCTGGCTCGTACTTGATTCCGAGCATGCGTGGACTTTTATGCGACAGACTTGTGTACACATGATTGGAAAGTCCGGCAACAAACATTTGTTGGTGGAAAATTTGAGAACATGCTAGCCAACATTTGTTGGCGTAAAGTCCGACAACAAATGTCCGATGGAGCATACACACGGTCGGACTTACCGCCAACAAGCTCACATCCAACATTTCCCATCTGAAAATCCGATCGCGTGTACGCGGCGTAAGAATCACAGGCATGACTCCTAGAAGGAATGATGATCAACGCATATTCATGTGTTTAGAATGGCCCACTCAAAGTCTAGACCTAGTTTCAATTGAGAATCTGTGGCAAGAGTTGAAAATTGCTGTTCACAGATGCTCTCCATCCAATCTGACAGAGCTTGAGCTATTTTTTCAGAGGAGAATGGGCAAAAATGTCACTCTATAGATGTACAAAGCTGGTAGAGACATCCCCAAAAAGACTTGCAGCTGTAATTGCAGCGAAAGGCGATTCTACAAAGTATTGACTCGGGGGGGCTGAATACAAATGCATGCCACACTTTTCACACATTTATTTGTAAAAAAAATTGAAAACCATTTATCATTTCCCTTCCACTTCACAATTATGTACCAATTTATCTTGGTCTATCACATAAAATCCCAATAAAATACATTTACATTTTTGAGTTGTAATATGATAAAATGTGGAAAATTTCAAGGGGTATGAATACTTTTTCAAGGCATTCCCTGCCCCAAAGTGGCACGTATACATTCCCCACGCATACATGTGGCTGTGGAGTCTCGGCCGCCTATGATTGGCTGTTGGCTTTGACAGCTTCCCAACAAGATAGCTCAGACAGGTTCATAGTCATGGCCGAAAATGCCTAAGCTCATCACTAGTGATAATGCAGGAGCAGAATTGAGAACTGTTATTACCTCTTTATAGGAAGTGCCTGAACAAGGACTTTTGTGGCAGGATCAATAAGTGTTATATTAATTTCAGCAATTTTAAAAGTTAAAAAACAAATTCTGAAATTACATTAACCTGTTAAAACTTAATTTTAGTGATTCAGCTTAGCTCTGCTTTATTTTTGTGTAGGTTTGGGGCCACTGGCCTGGTTATTCTATTGTTTTATCTGATAATGTATGATATTGCAGCACTGGCCATGATTTATGTATACACAGCTGTAAATGCTGTTTTCTTTATTATATCTTTTATAGGTTTCATGATCCCTGCTTGGATTTTAGTTTTCATTTGATACAGTAACAATTTAGCACCAAATGTCACTTGCTTGAGATGAGATGATACAGATTTAGGAAATAAAAATGCTCCAAAAGAAATGCAGAGACTGTCATTGCTGACCTGGAGCAAGCATTCAATTTTGAAAGGCCAAAGTGAAGTCACGGCTCCTAATCTGCGTATTTGTTCTGGAACAGTGACTCCTAAAGAACTGAAGCCTGATGATCAATATGACAGTCATAGAACTGCTATTTTCAGAAGGGGACAAAGGCAGCATCAACACTTCCTCTGTACAGGTTTTCTTAAACTCTTAAGGGTTCATTCACACAGGCATATACGTAGTTTCTGCACAGAACAGAGGTTCTTGCTGGCAGACCCAGCAGAAAATACACACCTAACGTACTTATGCTTAGCATACAATTCTTCTAATGACTTTACATGTGTATATGCATTCAGTGCCAGATTAACATAGGGGCTATTGGAGCTGCAGATCCAGGCCCCTTACCTTAAGAGCCCTTGCACACTGGGGCGGGGGGCGGCGTCGGCGGTAAAACGCCGCTATTATTAGCGGCGTTTTACCGTCGGTATGCGGCCGCTAGCGGGGCGGTTTTACCCCCCGCTAGCGGCCGAAAAAGGGTTAAATACCACCGCAAAGCGCCTCTGCAGAGGCGCTTTGCCGGCGGTATAGCCGCGCCGTCCCATTGATTTCAATGGGCAGGAGCGGTAAAGGAGCGGTATACACTCCGCTCCTTCACCGCTCCGAAGATGCTGCTGGCAGGACTTTTTTTACCGTCCTGCCAGCGCATCGCTCCAGTGTGCAAGCCCTCGGGGCTTGCACACTGGAATACAAGCAGCGGCACTTTCGGGGCGGTTTGCAGGCGCTATTATTAGCGCAATAGCGCCTGCAAACCGCCCCAGTGTGCAAGGGCTCTAAGATAGGCCCATTTGCAAAAAAAAAATCACAAAAAGAAAAAAACGATCGAGTTTCGTGGGTCGTAGAGACCCCAAATTTTGGCGGGTCGGTAGCCAAAGACCTACCCCACCACTGGGGCTCTTAGGACCTATGGTTCTGGAGATACGGGACTCCTTGCACAGCCTGTCAGAAGCTACATACAGAGCGGCCAGTTTACATACAAGCTGGCACACTCTGTTTGCAGCAGACTGAGAGGATGCGCTCACAGTGCCTCTCTCTTCTTGTCAAAGGCACTGAGCTCAATGGACAGCTTGGAGTCTTGGACCAATGGTAAAGTACCATTGGCCCCAGCTGTCCAATAAAAATGCTGCAGTGGAGGCATGCCTCACTGAAGTGTCATAGAAGGGGGCACGTGTCTAAAAGACACATGCTCGCTTCCAGCCCAGCCCTCTTAATTAGAAGGAAAAAACATAGGTTTATGTGTATAAGATTTACCCATAATCAGATATTTTTCTCACACAGTTAAGAGGGAGAATGAGAATCTTCTGCTGCTGAAAAGGTACTGTTTTAATCAAGCTAAATCATATATTATTATGCTATATGTTATACCATAATAATTTATTATTTATCTATTTACTGTGAAATTACTGGTTTGAAGTTATAACTTCAAACTTCAGTAATTTGTCAGTTAAGCCACCTGCTTGAATACAGTTTTTGAAAATATAGTAAATTACCTTAAAACAATATATAATAATTATTTGTATATTACTTATAGTAATTAACCCCTTGCCACCCAGGCCAATTCTGACACTTCTCTCCTACATGTAAAAATCATAATTTTTTTGCTGGAAAATTACTCAGAACCCCCAAACACATATATGTAATCTGTGTGTGTGTGTGTAGATATATATATATATATATATATATATATATATATATATATATATATATATATATAGATATATAGATAGATATATATAGATATATAGATATATATCTATATATATATATATATAGTTTTAGCAGACACCCTGTGGAATAAAATGGCTGTTCTTGCAACTTTTTATGTCAGTACTTAAAAATTTCCATAGGCGACGCTTTAAAGATTTTTACAGGTTACATGTTTAGAGTTACAGAGGAGGTCTAGTGCTAGAATTATTGCTCTCGCTCTAACGTTCGCGGTGTATGTATCTGGCTCTGATACTAGCCAGTGCCTCACCAGCCACTGACCTCACTGCACATCCCTAACCCAAATCTTAAAAATACATTTGGACAAGGCTGTATGAATGCCATAGCTGTGATGCTTTACTTAACAGCTGACATTTTTTTTTTTTGTAATTTCTTTAGCTGCAGCATCTTCAACTCAGCCTGCAGAGTTTGACAGGCAGCACCGCCTGTCAAACTTGCCTATTGATTTCAATGGGGACATTCTGCAACTGCAAGCCAAACTCGCTTACAGTAGCAGCATAGTCCAACCATGTAAAAATACCATTCAGCAATGTAAAGAAAACAAGGAGGCGGCAGTAGCACCTCATGAATTCCTGTCAGCTGCTACTATACCACTCGTTGAAAAGCAATACACTACAGATCACTTTTCAGAGGGCAGTAAGCATTCATCCATTTTACACTCACCACCAACCAGATCACTCCAAAGCCACTTCCCATGTTAGCCACTTCCCTTCAATTTATATCACAGGTGACCATTTCCCAACCTGCAGATTACAGACCCTACTCCAAAAGATATCACTCCCAGTTACTCCCCCCACCCGCTGATTGATATCCCTCCATGACTACCTCACACCCCCCTGCTGCCAGACCTCCCTTCCTATCCTGTCCCCACACACCCTCTCACCTGCTGACTTGTGGATGGGGGAATCAATCCCGCAGTGATATTGTGTTCTGCCAGTGGGGAGCCTTCCCTACCCACAAAATACAATGATCAGTGTAGCTGGTTGGCTAGTTGTACTCAAGTCGATTAATAGATTGACTTGTGTACAACCAGCTAGCCCATACATAGATTGACCCTCCACACTCCTCTCCTGTACATACCTCTCACTGTCATACACTTCTCTCCTGTACATAGTTTCCACTGTCGTACCCTCCACATTCCTCTCCTGTGCATACTGCCCACTGTCATACCCTCAACACTCCTCTCCTGTACATACTGCCCACTGTCTTACCCTCCACACTTGTCTCCTGTACATACTGCCCACTGTCCTATCCTCCACACTCTTCTCCTGTACATACTGCCCACTATCTTACCCTCCACACTTGTCTCCTGTACATACTGCTCAGTATCATACCCTCCACACTGCTCTGCTGTACATACTGCCCTCTTTCATAAACTCCTCTACTGTACATAGTGCCGGCTGTCATACCCTCCACACTCATCTCCTGTGCATACTGCCCACTGTCATACCGACCACACTCCTCTCCTGTACATACCGCCCACTGTCATACCCTCCACACTCCTCTCCTGTACATACTGCCCATTGTCATACCCTCCACACTCCTCTCCTGTACATACTGCCAACTGTCTTTCTCTCCACACTCCTCACCTATACATACTGCCCCCATAATACCTTCCACACTCCTCTCCTGTACATACTGCCCCATCATACTCCCCACACTCCTCTCCTGTACATCCTGCCCAACTGTCATCCCCTCCACACTCTTCTCCTGTACATACTGCCCACTGTCATCCTCTCCACACTCCTCTGTTGTACATACTGCCCATTGGCATACCCTCCACACTCCTCTCCTGTACATAGTGCCCACTGTCATCCCTCCACACTCCTCTGCTATGCATACTGCCCACTGTCATACCCTGCACACTCCTCTCCTATACATAGTGCCCACTGTCATACCCGCCACAGTCCTCTCTCTCTCTCTCTCTCTCTCTCTCTCTCTCTCTCTCTCTCTCATCCTACCCTTACCCCTCATCCCTCTCTCATCCCCTTTCTGTCTCTCTTATCCTCACTCTCTCTATTTTATTTAATTTGTTATAACAAAAAATTGTTTGCATTATTATTTATTTATTTTCTAAAAAGCCCCACCAAAATCCTCAGCACTAGGCCCATGATGTGCTTAATCCGGCCCTGTGTGCATTTACGGGTTTAGAAATGTACACACATAAAATCTGCAGACATGTACTGCCCGGATGCACCACTAAACGTTGCACACATTTTCGTTTGTAGGCGCAGCTTTGTGTATAACCCCATTGATTTTTATAGTGCTGCATTTAGATGCCTATAAAACTATATGCCGTACACATCTAAGCGCAGTGATTTAGACACCCATGTGAATGGGCCCTAAATCAACACAAATACGATAAATACAAAGAGATTTGTATAAATTGCTTCCCTATGCAAAGAAGATGTGCATTGCTCACATCACCTGCTGCCTGCACCACTGATCACAGTCCTCCGCCACCTTCTGTAGTCCCTCCCACCCTTCCCTATGTCCCTACAAAACACAGTAGCAACAGGGTGAGCAGATGGAGCTGCAGAGTGCAGAGGAAGATATTTATTTTCTAAACCACTACCTATGGGCCACAGCCTTATATATACAGTAGATATAGAAAGAATCACCCTCCTTTTAAAATCACATTTTGTTGCTTTGCAGCCTGAAATGAAGACAGACACAGTTTTTGTTTTACCCAGCTGTATTTACTAGTGCAACTTATAACATAGAAGTGAAAGATGTCCAACATGTCAGAAAAAATTTTAAAAAATCAAAAACAGGATCTCTGAGTTGGAAAAAGGATCACCCCCTTATGTCAGTATTTTGTTGAACCACCTTTTTCTTTAATTATAGCCTTTCGTCTGTTGGGATATGTCTCTACTAACTTTGCACATCTAGACTTTGCAATACCTGCCCATTCTTCTTTGCAGAACTGCTCAAGTTCAGTTAAATTTGATGGTGACCATTTATGGACTGCAGTCTTCAAGTCATTCCACAGATTTTCAATGTGGTTTAAAGCGTTCCACCCAAAAGTGGAGGTTCCCCTGATCTGCCCCCCCCCCAGTGGCACCTTTCAGGGGGGGAACGGGTACCTGTTTTTGACAGGTACCCATCCCCACCTCTGGGAAGCTGCACCCTGGTGCCGTCTATCAGAAGTTTGCTGGGTATCGGGATCCCTGGAAAGGTAAGTGTCCTAAAATTAAAAGTCAACAGCTACAGTATTTGTAGTTGCTGACTTTACAATTTTTTTTACTCAGGCTGGAACACCGCTTTAACTCTGGGCTCTGACTAGGCCATGCAAGGACATTCACATTTTTCTCCTTCAACCACTGTCTGGTCGTTTTTGCTGTGTGCTTTGGGTCATTGTCATGTTGGAAGGTAAACCTTCTTCCCAGTGACAACTTTCTGGCAGAGGGCAGCAGATTTTCCTCAAAAATTTGACAGTATTTTGCCCCATCCATTTTTCCTTCTCTTTTGACAAGTGCTCCAATCCCTGCTGCATAGAAATGCCCCCCATAACAGGATATTACCACCTCCATGCTTTACTGTAGGAATGGTGTTTTTTGGATGGCGAGCTGTATTGGATTTCCGCCAGACATATTGTTTGGTGTTGAGGCCAAATAATTCAATTTTAGTCACATCTGACCACCTTAAACGCACCTTGAAGATTCTGAGGCCACATGGAAAAAGATGTTATGGTCAGATTTATCCAAGTAGCTGGGGAAACGTGGGGGGAATTGTCTCCTGTTCTTTAATGTTACATAGTAAGTTTGGTAAGGATACCAGATCATCCAACGGAAATTCATTGTTTGTGTGTGACTACTTTTTTTCCATATCTCTGTACATTGCACTTGCTAAAAACACATTTAAAAACCTATGTTCCCTGCTGACACCACCAGCTGTGGAAGGGAGTTCCACATCCTTACCACTCTTACAGTAAAGAACCCCTTAAACAGTTTAAGATTGAACCACAACTACACTAAAACAGTATATACTCCATAGATTGTTTTGTGTATAGTGCTGAACTACTTTTGCTCTAAGGTGAACAGCAAAAGCCAGATGTCTTTTTTTATCTATTTTTCCAAAATTCTTGTTTGCTTTGACAGGTGGGGCCTTAGCAGTTACAGGAACATATCTTCTGGTGACATTTTCACCGAATGTATCTCAGGATATAACAGCATTGAAAGTAGAGCGATATATTATGAGCTGGCAGTTCTTAATTTACTTGGTAAGTTTCTTTTTATTTTATTTATTTTTTATTATTGTTATTAAAAACTCTAATATAAATATTAATGATGACAGATCAGAATTGTGAACATTTTAAATTAAATCGTATTGAAGCAAGTCTCATGCATAATATATTTTATTTATGGTAGTTTTTAGCATCCTCAAAACTCCAGGATAAACTCCTTTTTTTTTGTTAATAATGTCCCTGTGCTATTTAAAAAAAAACAAAAAAAACAAAACCCTCTGGCTGCAATGTTCACCTGTAATCCGGAGCAGTCCTCCACAGTGCCTCTTTGTCTTTAGTCTACTAGGCTGAATGATGCCCAGTGTTATTCACCCTGGAAGACTGAGGGTTCTACTGAGAACGCAGGGTGTCACAGCTCTACCCACTAGAGAGATGTCATCCTGGCGCCATTCATTCACAGTATATTGGTGCAGAGAGTGGTGCCGACTTCATTATGCTATTGCTGCAATTAAAAATAGAAATGCAGACATAAAAACGAATCTCTCACAATTGACAAACTGGAACACTGGGAATTAATCTGTGCGTTTTTCCCACAGAGTGCCTGTTTCATAACACAGCATCTCATGGTAAAAGTTTGAAAGGTGGCTGTAATGACGTCAGAGCCTTCCCGACCATGAGCGATCACCAGGTCCAGGCCAGATACCATTGGCCCGGGCCTGGGGATTGATCAGTTCTGGATTTAGTACTGCTTTAAACGTTTCTTATGCTGAAACTTTTTTTCAATATAGTTAAAGAAGGGAATGTCTAAAACCCTGTCACCTCTTATACCCTATAGTAGTCCCTATTGGAAGACGGCTCCTCTTTTTCTGCTCTGGCCACAACTCCCAATTTTAGATTATACTCAATATAGCCAGCAGTAAAAATCTGACCCTAGACCATTCTGTCCAAAACTTAAAAAAGTTTTGGCTTTGCGTACAGTTTAATTCCATGTCCCCATCATGGACATAGGGAGTAAACACACTTTTTAAATCTTAGGCATATGTCTCCCAACAAGTCCACCGAGACAGCAACTCTGTTCCAGAGAATTTTGTTAGTTCAGATAGCATATGACCTCAATCTGGGAAAATTGCACTTTGGAAAGCAGCATTTGCAAAGCTGTGTGTGAAGATACATGCTTGATTTGTAGTTTCAGGTATATTTATAACCGTATTACAAATGCTCCTATAACCACTTCACCTCCGGAAGGTTTTACCCCCTTTATGGCCAGACCATTTTATGCTATTCAGCACTGTGCCACACTGTACACAAATGAAATTTGATTATTTATTTTTTTTCACACAAATAGAGCTTTCTTTTGGTGGCATTTTATTTTTATTTATATAAATAAAAAAAGACAGAAAATTTAGAAAAAAATTTTTTTTTACTTTCTATTATAAAAGATATTGAAAAACATTTTTTTTTAAATTTAATTTCTTCATAAATTTGCCCAAAATGTATTCTTTGGTAAATAAAATCCAATAAGTGTATATTGATTGGTTTGCTTGAAATTTATACTGCCTACAAACGATGGTATATATACTGGAATTTTTTGGGGGTTTCATACTACCAGGGCTTTTTTTCAGCAGGAACTAGGGGGAACGCCGTTCCACCACCCCTGGCTCAGATCTTGTGCTCCCTGCTCACCACAGGTCAGATCTCCTGCGCAGATCTCACTGAGTACCGAACAGGGACAAGGGAGATACAGAACAGGTGCCCAGGGTTCAGTACAGTCATGGGCAGGGGAGGGTGCGTGGTAGGCTGCACCCTCTGTGGTCTGTAGTATAGTATGCTGGGAGGTACTACAGCCGGATAGGTGCTTCAGCTTAATATTGCAATAAAGGTAAGACATATGACAGATGGTGGAGCTTTTAAGGAGGGGGGGAGAAGATGAGGGCAGTGGAGGGAGGGGGTTGTATGCAGAGGGAAGAGCTACTATTTCATGCCATTTCGCAGGCATGGTTGAGTTCCTGCACCTATTCTCTGAGAAAAAAAGCCCTGCATACTACTAATGATGCTGATCAACTTATAATGTGACTGCGAAAGTGCAATTTGACACTGGGGGGAATTGACTAACTGCCACTGACATCATCAGTGACACTAATACAGCGATTAGTGATAATAATATACACTGTCACTGTACTAATAACACTAGCTGGGAAGGGGTTAATATCTAGGGTCAATCAAAGGCTTAAATGTGTGCCTAACAATGTGTAATGTGTGCTGCTTTTTACTAAAGATCTCTGTTTCTTATCCCTGCTTTTCAGGGGTAAGAAACAGAGATATGGTTCCATCTGTACAGAGCCCTGTGTTGATTGTCAACACAGGGCCCTGGGCTGTGATTGGACACAGCCGATCAGCAGGTCCCGGCCAGAATTGCACAGAGCAGGTAGTATAACATTTTTTTTATATATATATATTTTGCCCTTTACAATTACTTTTTAATGTATGAAGGGTCCTTAAGGGCACCAGGGACATAGATATATAAATTTAATTTACAACAACGTGAAGTACAAAACCAAAGAGATGCAAGGCTTTCTTGATTGGATGAGGGTAAATGTTTAAGGGGCTTAAATATTTTAAGCAACAGACAGCATGGATTCATGAAAGACAGAAGTTGTCAGACAAATCTGATTTCTTTTTATGAGGAGGTAAGTAAAACCTTGGACAGGGGGATGGCTGTGGCTGTGGACGTGGTATACTTGGATTTCGCAAAATTCCCACACACACGGCTAATGTGTAAAGTAAAGTCTACAGGCCTGGAAATATCCATTTGTAAATGGATAGAAAACTTGCTAAGAGACGGTATTCAGAGTGTAGTGGTTAATGATTCTTTTGCCGCGTACACATGAGTGGACTTTTCGACCGGACTGGTCCGACGGACTATCTGACGGACTTTCGACGGACTTTCCGAATGAACGGACTTACCTACACACAATCACACCAAAGTCCGACGGATTCGTACGTGATGACGTACGACCGGACTAAAATAAGGATGTTGATAGCCAGTAGCCAATAGCTGCCCTAGCGTCGGTTTTTGTCCGTCGGACTAGCATACAGACAAGCGGACTTTTTGATAGGAACTGGGTCTGGCGGAGTTCCAACGTAAAGATTTGAAACATGTTCCAAATCTAAAATCCGTCAGATTTTCGACCGAAAAAGTCCGCTGCAGGTCCGATGAAGCCCACACACGGTCGAATTGTCCACCGGACTCGATCCATCGGACCAGTCCAGTCGGAAAGTCCGCTCGTGTGTACGCGGCATTACTCCGAATGGTCTAAGGTTATCAGTAGTGTACTCCAAGGTTCAGTGTTGGGACCCTCACTTTTTAATACCTTTATAAATGATATAGGGTCTGGGATTAAAAGTAACATTTCAGTCTTTGCAGATGACACCAAGCTATGCAGTGGAATAACGTCCTTACAGGATGTCTCCAACATACAAGCCGACCTCAATGCACTGTTTAATTGAGCTAATATGTGGCAAATGAGGTTTAATGTTGATAAATGTAAAGTTATGCACTTGGGGACTAAGAATATGTATGCATCATACATACTAGGGGGGTACAACTGGGGGAATCAATGGTGGAGAAGGATCAGGGTGTTCTGTGAGATTATAAGCTCAATATTAACATGCAATGCTAAGCTGCAGTTTCCAAAGCGAGCAAAGTCCTTTCCTGTATTAAGAGAGGTATGGACTCAAGAGAGCGAGATATCATTTTGCCCCTGTACAAATCATTAGTAAGACCTCATCTGAAATATGCAGTTCGGTTTTGGGCACCATTTCTCAAAAAGGATATCGGGGAACTGGAGAAAGTGCAGAGAAGGGCAACCAAACTGATAAGAGGCATGGAGGAGCTCAGTTATGAGGAAAGATTAGAGGAACTGAATTTGTTCTCTCTTGAGAAGAGGAGATTAAGAGGGATATGATCAACATGTACAAATACATAAGTGGTCCATATAGTGAACTTGGTGTTGAGTTATTCACTTGCAGGTTATCACAGAGGACAAGGGGGCACTCTTTACGTCTAGAGGAAAGGAGATTTAATCTGCAAATACTGAAAAGCTTCTTCACAGTAAGAGCTGTGAAAATGTCTAATAGACTCCCTCAAGAGCTGGTTATGGCCAGCTCAGTAGATTGCTTTAAAAAGGCCTGGATTCTTTCCTACATATACATAATATAACTGGATACTAACATTTATAGGTAAAGTTGATCCAGGGAACATCCGATTGCCTCTTGGGGGATCAGGAAGAATTTTTTTGTCATGCTGGTGTAAATTGAAACATGCTTTTGTTAAGTTTTTTGCCTTCCTCTGGTTCAACTGTGGGTATGGAATTGTGTATATAGAATTGTGTTTTTTTTTTGTTTGTTTGTTTTCCCCTTTTTATTGGTTGAACTAGATGGACTGGTGTCTTTTTTCAATCAGCCTAACTATGCAACTTTGTAACATCCATCTGCCCCTCTTCTCTACCACATCCAGTGACACTTTAACACTCTGAGATAAAATCAGGTTGCATCAATTCTTCCTCTGCATTTTACCCTTTCTATCCCTTATATCCTGCCTTGATTGGACGAGGGTAGATTATACGACATCATCTGCCCCACTTCTCCACCTTGTCCAATCACATTCTAAAGAGTCTGTAATGAAAAGGTGTAAAAAAAAAGCATTGCTTTTTTTCCTCATACATTTTTCTCTTTATATCCCTTATATCCTGCCTTGATTGGATAAGGGTAGAATGTGACATCATCTGCCCCTCCTCTACACCTTGCCCTATAACACTCTAAAAACTTTTTGATGAAAAGGTGTACATTGCATTGATTTTTCCTCAACATACCTGAGATTCTTCCCAGAGAACTTAAGCTGGGCATAGACATATTGATATTCAGCTGGTTCAGAAGAGACTAGCCGAATTTTGATCTGTGAGGCCCTCCCTGTTTGACAGAAGTCAATAATTAGGTCAACTTCTGTCGGAACGGACACACTGGAAAACTTTTGTTGATCAGCGGCTGCAGCTCCTGATCAGTGTATTCTGACTGCAGTGGGAGCCACTGTCAGAATATAATTTCCTGGTTGGATGGAGGAATCTCTTAGTGGAATAGAACAAAACAAATAAACATGATGATTCACATATGACACACCAGTGAATATATCAATGTACCCCACAGAAGGATATAGATAAAAAACAGTACTGTGAAAATGAAACAATATACCCCACAGGCAAATGTGAAAATAACCCGTGCTGTGAAATTCACTTGATAAAAAAAAAAAGATATAACATGATGGATATGCGCATATGAACGCCAGTTTCAACAAAATGTGTCAAATTAAAATTATTAATCACGAGTGCAAAATCATAAGTATTAAATTTATTTAAAAAATTATTGAAAAAATAAGTCCCAATATACTCGCAACAAAAGAAACAAAAAACAGTCACTTGGGAATATGTTTCAGTGATGAGAGGAAAAGATCCCTTATCCAGTGAGAAACGAAACACCCAAGGTGAGTAAGTTGGCTTCTTACCGGATAGAAAGACCAATATGTTGGTCTCACCAGGCCCAGGGAATTAGGTCTCCCAAAAACCGTATGGACAAATGAGAGCTGAAGCTTCAGTATCGCCAGAGGGGATCGAAGAGACCAGGGCTGCTCCGTCTGTGGTTGGTAACATTACTCAAAATAGAAAGTAAAAAGAGCTCCCATAGTGCAGTATGTAGATGTATTTATTGAACACAAACAAAAATTGCACTTAAAAAGAATGCAGCTGGGTGAAGGCAGTCACAAGCGAGCATAACAACAAGGTCAGTGGATCCAAGCGGCGGCTTTTCAAGAGGCTTCCTTTGCACACGAACCACTGTTAGACCGCTGTTAGACCGTCTCCTCCGAAGAGGGAAGCGTGATGACGTCAGAGATGCAGGCTCCTCCCTACGCATTTCGTCACTAGCGGACGTTGTCTGGGGATTGGCTGCAGTGCCTTAGTTTTCTGTGCATTTTGTTTTCACCACAAGCATTTAAGATCTAGCGCTGCACTATTATTATTCTTATTTATGATTTGGGGTTTTGTATTGTAACTTTTGGTGTGGCTGCTTATTTTTTGATTTTTCGTTAAATCTTTGTACAGTTAGCAATTTTTAGTGCAGAGTTTGGCCACAGGCCCTTTCTTTCTGGATGGAGGAATCTGTTTTTATTTTTTATTTTTTTCAGCCAGCAGGTTGTCTACGCCCAGCTATACTTTGCTGCTTTCTTATATTCATTCTTGACGACATTTATTATTTTCCCAAAATAGATTTTTTTAGTGTTTCCAGAATAATAACGCTGCATTTTGCATCTCTAAGCATATTTCATTAGTATTCCATGCACTGACAGCAGAGTGACATCAATTAATGCACAGTTTGGCTCATTGCCATTACATTGGTAATCTGTGCTGTCCTCTTTGTGACATTGTTCATATTGATTTATCCTAACATAGACACAGCAACCACTGATTTATCCTATCTAATCCATTCAAATGTCAGTGCATAAACAGATTTATGGAAGAAAAAACACTGTGACTAAAACACCCCGATGGCATGAGAAGCAGAGAATGTCGGAGATTTCCAATTACCAGTGTAGATGGTGAGAATCCAAAGAATTGCTCAGCCCTGTGCACCTTATAAATTCACTGTTACTGTGACAATTAATGTAATTCTTAATTAAATGATGTCATACCTTCCATAACCATCTGTTCTGTGTGTTTCCACTAGAAAAAAATAGAAAGCCAATTAAAAAAAAAATTTGCTCAGGAGTAAATAATTATCATCATTTTGATTAACAAATCTATAAAGCAAAACATTATTTGTTTCCTGCCAGTGGTTTTGCAGTATATTGTTATTATTTTATTATAAAGGTCTGCCTTCTGCTAGTATGCAGTTGAAATAAGGATTTGCTGGCTTATACAGAGGGAAAAACTAACTGCTGCAATGCATAGGTACTGATCTGCAAGCATCTTTATGATGAACTCTGGGAACTAAAACTTAAATTGAAGTATATTTCCTAATAGGCACAAAGGATATATAAATCCACATTGTGAGTACCAAATGCCTTTACAAACTCAGATATCACCTTGTACAAGTAGCTGTGGCATCTTCACTGTGCTGTACATAGCCAGTGCAGAGAGCAGAGCTGTGGGAGGGGGCCAGCAGGCCCTACCCATTACAGGCTACCTGCAGAAGACTAGAGGAAGGGGCAGAGACCAGACCAACCACTTTGTGTCAGGGAATCCCTATGAGACATCTGGTGCACACATATGCGCATGGTATTTCCTACAGAATGGTTACTAGGAGCATGCATGCATGCAAGAATTTGTGAATGCGCACCCGCACAATATCTGTCGGTCTCAGACAGGCTATTTAAAGGATGCTCTTGCCCATGTTGTGTACTGACTGATCTTAAGCTGTGTCCTGTATGATTCCCTTGTTGCTGACCCAGCTTTGTCCTGACCTGACCTCGGATTCTGCTTCTGACCTTTCGTTTGTTCCTGACTTTCCTCATGATTTGGAACCTCTCTGCCCACCTGTTGATGACCCTGGCTATTCCTGCGATCACACTTGTCTCTGATCCTGGCTTCATGTCCTATTCGAGTGCCTGTTTGGCTGTCTGCTGTACCAGCTCTTTGCACCCCTGTGTGTTCCTGCTGAGTGTTCTGACAAGCTGCACCTCCTGATCCAACAGTGTAAGCAGAGTGCCTCTTTAACCTGAGCTAGACTTTTGAACATTACTACTGTTCCTGATTCATTGGTTTGCCAGTCTCCTTAGGACCACATCTCCTGCTGCAAGTTCTCCCATTAACATTTGCAGGCACTCAAGTCCCTCAGTACCTTCTGTTCCACCTTCAATGGGGCCAGGGCTGGAGACATAAGAAAGGCCAACCTCTTCATTTCAGTCTCCTATCATGTATATGACACTTTGCACAAACAGAGAAAGGAGGAATGACCGGTCTTTATTACAGGAAGCTTTTACAAAGAGGCAACATTTTACACTGCATTAATTCACAGATCTGGAAGAAATACACAAAGCACACCGGGGTTCCAGTAAGAATACACATGCCTCTTGTATTTAGACAAGATTTGGTTATAGTGGAGTTCAGCTTTAATCTGCTGTAACATGAAGAAAGGTGAAATGTGATTTCTAGGCATTACGGATGTTGGAGAAAACTTGTAATAAAGTCAATTACCACTGATTTCCTTCTCTAAACATAATGGACATCATAACATAGTGGAGCATATTTTGATGTGCGCTAATGTGTGTCTCTGTCATGTGTTTTATTGACAGGCATTATTATTTTTATTACAGGTACTTATATAGCGCCATCAATTTACACAGCACTTTACATATGTATTATATATTCACTTCAGCCCCTACCCTCAAGATGCTTACAATCTAAGGTCCCTAAGTCACATTCATACATTCACATACTAGGGCCAATTTATACAGGAGCCAATAAACCTACCAGCATGTCTTTGGAGTGTGGGAGGAAACCGGAGTACCCAGAGGAAACCCACGCAGGCACAGGGAGAACATGTGAACTCCAGGAAGGTAGTGCCGCGGGTGGGTTTCGAACCAGCGACCCTAGTGCTGCTAGATGTTAAAGTGGTTGTAAAGGCACAAGGTTTTTTACCTTCATGCATTCTATGCATGAAGGTAAAAAAAAAACCTTCTGTAAGCAGCAGCCCCCCATGTCCACGAGAGCCTTGCCTCTCTCCAGGTATTCGCACTCCTGATTGGCTTTTTGCAGCAGCAGGAGCAATTGGCTCCTGCTGCTGTCAATCGCAGCCAGTGAGCTAATTAGGAGACTGAGGGGACAGGGCTGAGTGGCGGCTCAGTGTGTGAATGGACACACAGAGCCATGGGTCAGGAGCACGTCTGCTTTGTTGTGGGGGCACCAAGCAGGAGGGAAGGGCCAGGAGTGCCAGCGTGGGAACCAAGAAGAGAAGGATCCTGGCTGCTCTGTGCAAAACCACTGCATAGAGCAAAAAAAAAAGAGACTTTAGTATCACTTTAATATTCATTCAGGGTCTTATAAATAAATGTCTCTTTTTTTTTTTCTTTTTTGAGAAATTCTCAAATTTTTCTACATGCTTAAAATAGAAGTAATTTTTTTTACATTTGTTACTGCGAAAGTGTAAAAACCCGTCGTCAGAGTTTTAGTGCTGTCTGTGTCCCCGCTAGGGAGGGAGGTTTTAGAGATGTCAAGGAAAAAGAAGGTAATCTTCCATTGGGGAAGTTGTGGCTGGTGCTCAAAATTTTTTTTGGGGGGGGGGGGGGGGGCGCAAACAAACTGAAAAATTCTGAAAAAAACCCCATCAATTGCAGCCTCACTGTACCCTCGATCGCAACCACCGTGCCATCAAACGTAGCCACTGTGCCCATCAATTGCCGCCACTGTGCCCATCAATTGCCGCCACTGTGCCCATCAAATGCAGCCACTGTGCCCATCAATTGCCACCACTGTGCAATCAAACGCAGCCACTGTGCCCATCAAATGCAGCCACTGTGCCCATCAAATGCAGCCACTGTGCCCATCAAATGCAGCCACTGTGCCCATCAAGTGCAATCACTGTGCCCATCAAATGCAGCCACTGTGCCCATCAAACGCTGCCACTGTGCCCATCAAACGCTGCCACTGTGCCCATCAAATGCTGCCACTGTGCCCATCAAACGCTGCCACTGTGCCCATCAAACGCTGCCACTGTGCCCCTCAAACGCTGCCACTGTGCCCCTCAAACGCTGCCACTGTGCCCATCAAACGCTGCCACTGTGCCCATCAAACGCTGCCACTGTGCCCATCAAACGCTGCCACTGTGCCATCAAACGCTGCCACTGTGCCCCATCAAACGCTGCCACTGTGCCCCATCAAACGCTGCCACTGTGCCCCATCAAATGCAGCCTCACTGTGCCCCATCAAATGCAGCCTCACTGTGCCCCATCAAATGCAGCCTCACTGTGCCCCATCAAATGCAGCCTCACTGTGCCCCATCAAATGCAGCCTCACTGTGCCCCATCAAATGCAGCCTCACTGTGCCCCATCAAATGCAGCCTCACTGTGCCCCATCAAATGCAGCCTCACTGTGCCCCATCAAATGCAGCCTCACTGTGCCCCATCAAATGAAGCCTCACTGTGCCCCATCAAATGCAGCCTCACTGTGCCCCATCAAATGCAGCCTCACTGTGCCCCATCAAATGCAGCCTCACTGTGCCCCATCAAATGCAGCCTCACTGTGCCCCATCATATGCAGCCTCACCGTACCCCATCATATGCAGCCTCACTGTGTCCCATCAAATGCAGCCTCACTGTGTCACCTCATATGCAGCCTCACTGTGCCCCATCATATGCAGCCTCACCGTACCCCATCATATGCAGCCTCACTGTGTCCCATCAAATGCAGCCTCACTGTGTCACCTCATATGCAGCCTCACTGTGCCCCATCATGTGCAGCCTCACCATGCCCCATCATGTGCAGCCTCACCGTGCCCCATCATGTGCAGCCTCACCGTGCCTCATCATGTGCAGCCTCACCGTGCCTCATCATGTGCAGCCTCACCGTGCCCCATCATGTGCAGCCTCACCGTGCCCCATCATGTGCAGCCTCACCGTGCCCCATCATGTGCAGCCTCACCGTGCCCCATCATGTGCAGCCTCACCGTGCCCCATCATGTGCAGCCTCACCGTGCCCCATCATGTGCAGCCTCACCGTGCCCCATCAAATGCAGCCTCACTTACCTTACAGGAAGCTCCGCTCGGGCCGTGCGTTCCACTGAGCTTCCGATGTCACTTCCGTTTTCCCTGTTACCGGAAGTAACCTCTTAACTAGAAGAACAAAGCTCCCTCCTGTAGTAATACTATGGGCGGAAGCTGCTCTGCGCTTTGGATTGCGCTGCAAAGCAGGTCAAAAGCCTGCAAATGAAGTGCCTTGTCTTCAATCTCGTGATTGCATTGGCGTGGCACTTCCCATAGTGCACTGTGTCCAGTGCCCGAACACAGTGAACTTAAAGAACATTTTTTTCTCTTTTTTTTTTAAAGGGGCCTTTTTAAAAATAATTTTTTATTTAATTTATTTTTTTTGTGATTGCCGTGTGTGTGTGTGGGGGGGGGGGGGGCGCCCATGCGCCCATGCGCCCCCTATGGATGGGCTGCTACTGCATTGGGGACATCTGTTCTAGTGGCAACTGTCTAAAAAGAGATTTTTTTCTTCCTATTGAGAAATTTTACAGTATCTTACTTCCTGATGTGATCTTGGCTCAGTAATATGGACAAGTTTGACATTGACCTAATATAGCCATATTTGGGTCAGTCATGTCATGAGCATCTCTTTTGTAACGTCAGTAGTGGGGTGGGGAATACAGCGCCTGAAGCTCATTTGTCCAGGAATGATTGATGGCTTTCGGGTTCTGAAGAAATGCAAGCTCATTCCAAACCAAGAAGTGATGGAAAATGTCCATGATGGGACAAAGACCGCTAAAAATATAACCTGACCTTACCTTACTTTATATTATCCAAAAATAAAAGAAACATTTTTGCCTTGCATACACTTTAGGTCTGGATGCTGGTTTTACTAACCTAAGATCCAAGAGTGCGGGGTTCCCAGGATGTTTATTACCATTATTGTATTCCATGCACTGCTCAACTGTTGTTGAAACCACCTCTTGCAAGTACTGGACAACTGTAACAGAATAGTTTAAAGTGGAACCGAAGTCTCCTCCAGCGATGCAGCTCCCTTCCAGGCACTTCCATCTTTGCCCAGACTTCTTCTGTGTTTGGCATCTTTGGGCATCTTGATGGGCTTGCCTTGGAAGATGTAGCCCCCGTGCATGTGCATCGGAGTTAATTAATCCTGGCACCAAGGCATAATGAGATTGCACACACAACTGTGTATGTGTGGCTCAGAAGAAGCATTGCTGGCAGCATGTAAGACATCTCTATTGCATGGATTACATACATAGTTACATAGTAGGTGAGGTTGAAAAAAGACACAAGTCTATCAAGTCCAACCTATGTGTGTGATTTTATGTCAGTATTACATTGTATATCCCTGTATGTTGTGGTCATTCAGGTGGTTGTCTAATAGTTTTTTTAAACTATCGATGCACCCCGCTGAGACCACCGCCTGTGGAAGAGAATTCCACATCCTTGCCACTGTAAAGAACCCTCTAAGCAGTTAAAGGTTAAACCTCTTTTCTTCTAATTTTAATGAGTGGCCACATGTCTTGTTAAACTCCCTTCCACGAAAAAGTTTTATTCCTATTGTGGGGTCACCAGTATGGTATTTGTAAATTGAAATCATATCCCCTCTCAAGCATCTCTTCTCCAGAGAGAATAAGTTCAGTGCTTGCAACCTTTCTTCATAACTAATATCCTCCAGTCCCTTTATTCGCTTTGTTGCCCTTCTTTGTACTCGCTCCATTTCCAGTACATCCTTCCTGGGGACTGGTGCCCAGAACTGGACGGCATACTCCAGGTGCGGCCAGACCAGAGTCTTGTAGAGTGGGAGAATTATCGTTTTATCCCTGGAGTTAATCCCTCTTTTAATGCCTGCCAATATTCTGTTTGCTTTGTTAGCAGCGACTTGGCATTGCATGCCATTGCTGAGCCTATCATCTACTAGGACCCCCAGGTTCTTTTCCATTCCAGATTCCCCCAGAGGTTCTCCCCCCAGTGTATAGCTTTCATTCATATTTTTGCCATCCAAATGCATTATTTTATATTTTTCTACATTGAACCTCATTTGCCATGTAGTTGCCCACACCATTAATTTGTTCAGATCTACTTGTAAGGTTTCCACATCCTGCGGAGAAGTTATTGCCCTGCTTAGCTTAGTATCATCTGCAAATACAGAGATTGAACTGTTTACCCCATCCTCCAGGTCGTTTATGAACAAATTAAATAGGATTGGTCCCAGCACAGAACCCTGGGGGACCCCACTACCCACCCCTGACCATTCCGAGTATTCCCCATCTATCACCACTCTGAACACTAAAGGTTTATGGGGAACTGTGTCAAATGCTTTTGCAAAATTCAGATACATACAGGCTTTGATTTACTAAAGGCAAGGAGGCTTTTCAAGAGTGTTTTGTTTCCTTAGTAAATGTGATGAAAAATTCACTTTGCAAAGAATACCCAATCTGATTCAAGTAAAAAAAAAACGGAATTTCTGCAGGCACACAATTGAATGGTGGAAGTCTGCAGAGCTTCACCTCATTCACTAAGCTATGGGAAAATTGCCTTTCAAACTGAACAGCCTTTGGCCCCTTTCACATAAGTGGTCTGATCGGGTACGCCTGTCCATTTTTCAGGCAGACCTGATTGGACCTGCCATTTTCCTCTATGGAGCAGCAGATATTTACACCCGCCTACCTCTAAACTATCCAGCAAAAACAAACGGCAGGGGAACCGTTCCCTTCCATCTGGCCACATCTGATCAGCGGGCAGTCGGGTGTAAATGGACAGCCAGTTTGTTTACATCCAACTGCCCATAGAGCAGAATGGGCTGTGTCCATGTTCGCTCTGCATAAGTGGAGTGGACACAGATGTGTCATCCGCCCACTCCACTCAGTTTAGCAGGGAATCGGCGGAAAGATCCCCTGCTGAGAAAAACAGATCCAGCCCATGTTAAAGGGGCCTTTTTGTCTTTAGTCAATCAACCCCACAGAGTCTCTTCTGTAGTAAAAGCCTGCCAGCAGGGGCGGCCCGTCCATTGGGGGCGCCCAGGCGCCACCCCCTCTCTCTACGCCACCCCCTATATGCTATGGATAGTCATGCATAGCATGAATCTATCCATGGTTGCCGCGGCCACCCCCTATTCATGCGTCCGGCCCCTTTCAGGGCACCGGGCACATGAATTATAGCGGCGGGGTTTTTTTTTTAAGCACCTGATTAGAGCTAGAGGCTCTAATAGGCTTCAAAATAGGGTGGACTTGGGTTGCAGAGAATGCGCTCTGATCCCACCCAGCTGTGTTACAACCGCGTATGAATATTCACTCTTGAAACACTGATCCTCAATTCGGCCAATTTGAGACCCATTTTCCGATTGGCCGAAAAGAGAAGACTCCTGATTGGTCACCAAGGAGGGGGAGGAAACGGAAGCCGCCGCCGCCGTCACCGTGATGCCCCGTGGAGAGCAGGAGAACGCGAGGCCGCCGAGCAGGGGAAGCTGCCAGTGATGGGGTAAGTGCTACCAACCGACCGGGGGGGGGTGGCATACTGTTTGCCCCCCCCCCCCCAAACAAAATCCCTAGGCCACCACTGCCTGCCAGCAGTGTTTCATTTCAAGGATCCAAAGTTCTATAGATCCACTTTACCCACTGCACTAGAAACAAAACTTTTTGTCTTGTAATCCATTTTCAACTTAGCCTTTGATCATCAGAATGAATTTAAACATATGTTTGGAGTTCATTTCCTTCTCCAAAATCAGGATGCCATGTAAAATTGTGTTTTGGATAGAACCCCACCATTAGAGATTCATTAGATTAAGGATCTGGGTCTGAATGTTCTGGCCTTTGCATGGAAATTTTGTGGAATGGATTATTACCAGTCTGTTATATGCCGGGCAGGCTGAGAAATTTGGTTTATGCAGGGCTGAGAATATTAATAAAATGTTGAACAAAGTGATAATCTAAAGGAATCTTGCTGGTAATTGTGTGCTAACGTGGATGTTCTTAATATGGGCTGTATATCTGTTTATGATTTTTCATTCAAGATTTTAAATGCTGTGCAAAGTTTGCTGGTACAAGCAGGAATAACCTATCAGAGATTAGGTAAATTATTACTTTTATAATACAATTGGAAAATATACTAAAATGTGTCTAGTTGTCTACCATTGATAAATAAAACCACAGTTTTTCTTGTGCCAATCCTTAATATGAAAAAAGAGGCTACTATTGCCTGAAAACTGCTCAGAAATATAAATTGTTAAATGAAACTATAACATCTGATGAGAGAGAACAAGAGTAGTAATGTTACTATTGCCTCTACCCAACACCACCCCATGCCCACCTTTACCCTTCCTTACCTTTACTTCACCATTACTTTTGCTATATGCTCAAAGATAAATACTGTAGTCTGTAAAGTTACCATAGAAAATTAGAAATACAACAGAAGGGAGACATATGTAAACGAGACCAAAGGAGCTGCACACCCCGAAAAAGATTTCTCTAAAAAGATTTTTGATTCCCCAGTGGGGCTTTAAAACAGCAATGTACAACATTACAAAAATCATTGATACTTAATATTGTGAAGACGGTTTATTGACAAAACGTCCAATAAAATCATATGCTTAAATGCAGTATGTACATATAAGGTCTGATCCAATTATAGGTTCATATTCCATAAAACGGTAAAAAATACATTAACACATCATTACATTACATGGTGTTGTATAATACAGAAGCCCCGACACGTTTCGACCTAGATACGGTCTCTTCAGGGGGCACATTTGAATCTATAAAATAGTACAAGTATTCAGAATTATAAAGATTTTTAGAAAAATGTCACATTAAATAAGTCATGATGGTGAATTTTACCGTTGAGGATGAAATGGATGTTTCTAATTTTGAGATGATTGGAGCAATTGAGGAGCTCGAGTGGTGCGCAGACCGTCCCCCCCCCCCCCCCCCCCCACACGGGGGGGAGCCAGCCCCAAGGGGCTTACAAGGAGCCACACTAATACATCCTCCGAGGGGGCAAAGGAGTGCACACCTGCAACAAACATCCATTAATAGCCGTTAATGAAATAGTAAACTAGTATTTAAGTCATCATTGTAAATATTTCTAATTGTATATTGAGACTAAAAATGTGTACATATTTTGAGGTGTTAATTGCGTCCCATGAAATAAAAACGTAAAAATGGAAATAAAAATGGAAATAAAATTATAAGAAATATAAAAAATATATGTATATATGGAGAAAACAAAAGTAAGTGAATGGTCCAAATAAATTGGTGTTACTACCAAACACAATGTGGTGCACAGGAAGTGCCCAGTGTATGTGTGAAGATGTGTACTGTGAATAAAAATGTGAAGTGACTGAGAAAGTGCATGATGCGATAAAAAGCATAGTGTAAGCAACCAAATGTTGGCAAAATGTGAAAGTGAGGAACAAAAACAAAAACAAACACAAAAGTGAAAAATAAATGTGGAATGAATGAAAGGCCAACCAAGTGTGACAATGTAAGAATAATGTGATATGTGAAATAAGATAATGTGGTTCAAAAAAATTTGATGATTTACCTTATGCTGTGTCATGACCTATATGGGTTGTATAGTGAAGTATATGGAGCTTGTTGGATATTAGAAACCTGACTGCTGTTAGGTTTGGTGCAGTTATTTAAAAAAAATGCGGTCTGTCCTGGCCTGCATAGAAATCCTTGTTTGATTTTGAACATTTAGTCTCTTGTATATCTAGGCTGAGGCTAATGGGATGATCGTATGCAGGTGCAAAACCCCCCCACCCACCCAGGATCGTGACGTATGGGCCGCCAAAAGGCGGCCCACGTGTGGCTCCCTCGGCGTCCCGGAAGACCAATAGGTCCCGACCAACGTCGCCATCTCCGTCGCAAACGCGTGACGTCATGACGTTGTGCGCGCGCCGAGATCCTCGCGCACGCGCACCTCGCCATCAGCATTCCGGAGGTGAACACGGGACGCCGCCGGCAGGGTGAGGCTCACCACGGCGACTGATAGACGCCGAGTAGAGCAAACATAGGGGCATATGGAAAAATTAGAAATACTACCCCACTGCAATTTATAACGTAAAAGAACATTTTGATGCACAGTGACTTAAAGTGGGACTTCACCCTCTCAGTCAACACTTTTACTTTTTTTTTTATTCCTCATGTTGCTAGCATTGGTAAATAGATAGGAAAGTATATCATATTTACTTGTTTTAACCTTTTTTCTTTTTTTTTTTTACATTTGTTCAGTTACTTCCTGGTTTCCATGTACAAACAAGACCAAGGATAAATCCAAGGAAAAAAACAAACTTGTTTTTTTCCTTGGATTTATCCTTACATAGTTACATAGTAGGTGAGGTTGAAAAAAGACACAAGTCCATCAAGTCCAACCTATGTGTGTGATTATGCCTTGGCCTTGTTTGTAGCTGTTGTTAGCCTTCCAATGCTTCTTACTGCGATAGCCAGCTATAGATGGGAGCAAGTGGCGTCTTTTTTTGTATTCCTGGTTTCCATGCCTAGGCAAATGATGTCAAACATCCAAGGAGTCTTTAGGAGAGGAAGAGGGGTTTTCTTAGCTAAGCACACCCTCCTGCCTGCGTGTTTAAGCTCAGGGCAGGTGGATTCCAGAAATTAAATGAATCTTCTGCCCTTTCTCAAGATGGTCACGGCCAGAAATGCATTGCTAGGGGATGCTTTTAAAAATGATTCCTCAGCAAAATAAAGCATGGAGACATGGTCGGATGGGGGAGTTTGCTTCAAATTTGAAAAATGAATTAAACAATTAATCTGGTGCTCAGATACAGCAAAGTTCCGCTTTAATGGTCAGCACTTCAGCCTTGCAGCACTTGGGCCCTCGGTGTGAATCCTGGCCAGGATACTACCTTCATAGAGTCTGCATGTTCTTTGTGCCTGTGTAGGTTTCCTCCCATCCTCCAAAGAGATGCTGGAAAATTAAATGGTTTTCATCCAAATTGGCCAGAGTATGTGTGAGTCTGTGTGTATGTGAGAACAGGGACCTTCCAATGTAAGCTCTGTGAGGGCAGGGACTGATGTTCAGTATGCAAATCCACTGTGTTAATTGTCAGTGCTATTTAAAAGCTTGGAATAACTAAATACAAAGTAGTAATTGTGATATGATATAAGGATATGTAAACATTCACTTTTTACTAATACTGAAAAATAGTTCATTCCATTTTTAAGAACATGACTGGTTTACATCATGAATTATGCATTCTATGAAGCAATATTCATGTTTGTATATCACAAAATAGCTGAAAGTTTTTTGATACCAGCATTTTAAATAAGACAGTTGAAATAAATATTTATTTTATGTATCAAGGGGTTAAAGTAGTTGCAAACTCGATTACTAAAATCTCCTATTAATTTCAGAATGAATTGCTCCACAATGACTGCAGTTTCACTAGTCAGTGAGGGTTTGTTGCTTGAATGTCCATAGTCGAGGCCAGGGGTCTCCAAACTTTCTAAACAAAGGGACAGTTAACTGTTCCTCAGGATTTAGGGGGGCTGGACAGTGGCCAGCGGGAGTAGAAAATTACACAGCACCCCTGTGGTTAAGAGGGGAAGGAATAGTGTCACATCATTGGTTATAAGAGGAATAGTGCTCCCATCATAGCTTATAAGAATAGTGCCCCCATCATCGGTTATAAGAGGAATAGTGCCCCCATCATTGGTGCCAGTGGGAGGAATAATGCCCCCCCCATTGGTGCCAGAGGAAGAAAAAGTGCCCCATTGTAGGTGTGCCCCATCATTCATGTCAGTGGGCGAAATAGTGCCCCATATTTGGTGGCAGAGGAAGAATTTATGCTTCATCATTAGTGGGAGGAATAATACCCCATTGACAGAGGGAGGAATAGTGCCTCTTATCTGTGGGAGCAGGGCTGGATAAAGGTAAGCAAAGGGCCACATCTGGCCCACGAGCCACAGTTTGGTGACCACTGGTCTAGGCATATCATTAATTTAACATTGAACCCCAGCCATATTATTCGATTTTTAATAGAGTATTGAAGGTTTAAAAACTGTTACATTTTTATTGCTGTCTACTTCTCCACTTGAAAGATTTCACCTCCTTTTTTTTTTTCGAAGTCATCATCTATCCAAAGAGAACTGAAGCAGTGATGAGCTCACAGGTGTCTTCATTGAAAATATAATTTCTGCTCCTTCTGATTTCTTCTAACTTTCTGCATTATAACCTGGACAAATAATGGGAGTAGATCTTCGCAACAGGCACACAGACTACTATAAATCCCGACAGAAGCACAGACAATTCTGGATGTTTGATTTAGAAGAGCACCTAATTTGCATATTGGCAACCTTCCCAACTTCAGAGATCAAGAGGGAAATAATAATGATTAGAATTGGGCTATTTAAACTCCTTCTGTGCCATTATAAACTATAGAAAAGTTTTCATACAGAACAGAGTTGTTCTTTAACAATAATAATTAAATGTTGAAAATGTATTTCCATATACCATAGCATGGGATAGAAGTGTTGGCCAGCTCTGAGCTCTATGAGCTCATTAGAGTGCACGACTTTGGGATGATTGGGGATTAGTGGAATCGATGAACAGCAAAGCCTTTGGTCTGCAATTGGCCATGTAAATATCAGGGGAGTTCATTAGTGAAGTGTCAGATCTTCAGTGCAGTTCAGAAACTGTGTAAAAAAATGTGATGTACACTGCAAAACAACATGACACTTGTTTGGGGACATGGAGACCAAAAGGATGAACTCTGATTTGTGTGGATGATGACAAACTAACTATCTCACATATCTCCTTTTTTTTAAACTATGATTTATGTTCAGAAAGAAAGCACTAAACTAGGAAAAAATTGACAAAGTTGGGTTTATGTATATCATCAACCTCAAGAATACAAATGACTAGAGGTGAAAACTCAATACGTAGATTGATGTGACTTCAAATACTGTATCCATGGATTGATCGACCAATAGATTCGATTAAGTGTTACTCCCAGTTTAAAGTTTTTTTTATAAAAAAAGATATAGATACACATAGCATTAAAGTGTAAGAAAAATTTAGCATTCTTTTTTTTCTGGTAATAAACTGGAATGATACAAATGCATACGATCAATTTGTTTGTACCCTGCTTCTAAATTAACCAACGCTGGGACATACTTGGTACACACACATATAAGAAGTCTTCAACCCCCATGTGAACTGCCAGTCAAATATATGTCACGTGCTGCTCTGCATGGAGCTCAGAAACTAGTCCAATATAAGTCCAAGCTGGACCAACGTAACATTTGTAAATATCGCCATACCTAAACCTAAGCTTAGTTGAGCTGCCTGCTATTTAATTGGCAATTAAAGTGGAAGAAAAAAACTAGTCTAACTTTTCCTAAAATTTCCTCCCCCCCCCCCAACCTATCCTGCCTAACCTATATAAAAGGGATGTGTATACTTACCTATTTTTAATCTGTTCCAGTCCAGTCATGTGATCCTGCAGCTCCCCTGTGTCAGTGAGTAGCTACTGCAGGGGAGACTGTGCTGGGTTGTCGATTAGACTGAACTGGAAAAAATAGATAAATACACAAATCTTTAAGCGAGATTGCTATGGGGGGGGCATTTTTAAGAATAGTTAGACTTGGCCTTTTCTGTCACTTTAAGAAAAATACATTGTACTTTCAGGTAGGAGTGGGTATGTGACTCTTTCCCATGTCACAGCACCAATATTTGGTTATTGTCCACTGAATCACTGAGGGTCGGTTCACACTGGGGCGACTTGGGATCCGACTTGTACGCCCTCAAGTCGCCCCAGAAATAGATTCAATGGGAGTGAACGCTAGCGTCTTAATAGACACTACTGAAGTCGCTCCGACTTCAGAGCATACTCCCTGTACTACTTTGATCCGACTTGGTAGGGAGACCTGTACCATAGAAATCAATGGAAGTCACCTCCAAGTCGGATCTCTCTGTAAAGTCAAGCGACTTTGCAGGGAAAACCCCTCCCTCCCCCCCTCCCTCCCAGAGAGCTGATTGCCCTGTGATTGGCCACAGCCGAAGTCGCCTGTCATGGAGGCGACTTCAAGTCGCCTTGTATTTTGCTAAAGTCGCGCTGAAGTCGCGTCGAAGCCGCGTTGAAGTCGCCGTGCAAAGTCGCGCTGAAGTCGTGTTGCCACTGTGTGAACCGACCCTAAAGCACTGTCACATGTGGGCAGGGCCAACCTTCTAATTGCAAAACAGAGTGGTGGGAGTGAGGGGGAGTGAGGAGGTAGATATTTTCAGCTGGTGGCACAATTATTAAAGTTAACATATTCCTCTACCTTGCGATGCTTTGTAATGTCACTGATCACCTGATAATGAAGTAGTATACATCTTTATTAGGTGCTCACCTAGTAAAGGAAGCATAGTCCTTCTTTATCGGGGCCGAAATGTCACACAGGGAATGTTCCCTTGCAGGTGGCTTGCTGCTTAGGGAGGTAGGGCCCACTGCCACTCTATTATGCCCAATCAGGCTGTGCTGCACAGATCAGTTGTGTTAATCCGTTATGTTTAGAACAAAACTGGTCCAATTTTGATGTGAGTTGTGCTTCCTTTTATTTTTTTGTAAATACAAAAAGTCATGAGATCTACCAACTACCCCATTCCCGCTGTGCAACCATGGCACCAAAGCTGTAGCTGTCAAGCTCACTAAAATGTGAAATCAGAGGATTGAATAATGTTCTTCTCTTTCCAGATCCTAGAAGTGATTGTGTTCTGCATCTTGCTCTACGTGTACAAGAGGAAAGGAGTGAATCACATTGTGGTTTTGCTACTTCTGGTAGCTTTGTTGGGTAAGTACAGGGTCTTCTGATCGTATCTAGGTCTGCGTGTCTTTTTCTTCTCTCTTTTCATTAGCATTTGTTTAAATCAAAATCTTATTGGAAGACATCTGCTGTTATGTTTGTTTTTGTGATTCATTTGAAACCATTTGGATGATATGTAGGGACATGTGTTTTCTCTCTAGTGCAAGATTGCCCAATACTGAAGATATTGCATATTGTTTGATTTAGAAGTGTATATCGGTTTGGAACAATAGGCTAAAGACAGGCTCTGCACTCTTCTAGTCCACTTCCATGATCATGGCAATTTTAGTTTAATAGGGAAATCCACTGAAAACTAGTATTTCAGTTTTTGAGAGATGCTAGGAAGTTAAAGGCCAATTTTAACATGCCCAACAATTTTAATTTCAATTGCTGCATACATAACATTTTTCAAGGAGGGGTCTTCTGTCATATGATGTCACGTGTCCTTTGCTTCTCTTGATGGTGGCCTTAGAGGCGGCTCTAGACTTTGTGAGGCCTTAGGCATAACTTAGACATGAGGCCCCACTCACGCCCCTAATGGAAAAAATAATTCAAGCGATAAAAATTAACTGCATAAATTGCATATATTAACAGCCTTAAAGTTCTGGTTTCAGTGTCCTCTATCTCAACGCAGGTGTCAGTGCACTCTCTGAGCACTGGCGTCAGTGTGTTCTCAGTGCTGGTGTCAGGGCACTTTTTTCAGTGCACTTTGTCTTTGTGCTGGAGTCAGTGTCCTCTTTCTCAGTGGGGGTCAGTGCTCTGTCTCTATCAATGCTGTACCTAGGGGAGAAGGGGTCGCTGTACCTAGGGGAGAAGGGGTCCCCGTCCCTAGGGGAGAAGGGGTCCCCGTCCCTAGGGGAGAAGGGGTCCCCGTCCCTAGGGGAGAAGGGGTCCCCGTCCCCAGGGGAGAAGAGGTCCCCATCCCTAGCTGAGATGGGGTCCCCGTCCCTAGCTGAGATGGGGTCCCGTCCCTAGCTGAGATGGGGTCCCCGTCCCTAGCTGAGATGGGGGTCCCCGTCCCCAGGTGAGATTGGGGTTTCCGTCCCTAGGTGAGAAGGGTCCCTGTCCCCAGGTGAGATGGGGGTCTCTGTCCCTAGGTGAGATGGGGGTCCTTGTCCCTAGGTGAGATGGGGGTCCTTGTCCCCAGGTGAGATGGGGGTCCTTGTCCCCAGGGGAGATGGGGGTTCCTGTCCCCAGGGGAGATGGGGGTCCCTATGCCCAGGGGAGAAGGGGGTCCCTATCCCCAGGGGAGAAGGGGGTCCCTGTCTCTAGGTGGAAAGGGGTCCCTGTCCCTAGGTGGAAAGGGGTCCCTGTCCCGAGGTGAGAAGTGGTCCCTGTCCCCAGGGGAGAAGGGTGTCCCTGTCCCCAGGGGAGAAGGGTGTCCCTGTCCCCAGGGGAGAAGGGTGTCCCTGTCCCTAGGTGAGAAGGGTCCCTGTCCCCTGGTAAGATGGGGGTCCCTGTCCCTAGCTGAGATGGGGTCCCTGTCCCCAGGTGAGATGGGGTCCCTGTCCCCAGGTGAGATAGGGGTCCCTGTCCACAGGTATGATGGGGTCCCTGTCCCCAGTCAAGAAGGGGTCCCTGTCCCCAGTCGAGAAGGGGTCCCTGTCCCTGGGTGAGATGGGGTCCCTGTCCCTAGCTAAGATGGGGGTCCCTGTCCCCATGGGAGATGGGGTATGGAGTGTAGTATGGAATTGTCTGTGGGGGATATGGAGTCTCACTCACCTTGAGCAAGTCTGCAAGAGCACGCTTCATGGCTGCCTGGACTTCCTCCAGCAGCACAGACAGGGCAATCAGCATATCTCCGAGGCGAGGAAGATCTGTGTATGATGGGAGAAGGGGGGCTGGCAGACAAGCCTGTGGTGTCCTCCAGCTCTCATACAGCTGCACCTGTGTGCTTAAACTTTGCGCAGGAGAAGTGTACAGTGCTCCTGAATGGATGCAGCCGACTCGGGGGCGGAGCTCTGGCTGGGGATGACTCTGGGCTGCGCAGAGCTGCATGGGGAAGGAGAGAGTGACCCGGAGGAGCCAGTGATCACCGGCCGAGCACACAGGCAGGGAATGTGATACAGAGCAGCTAGTGCGGTAGAGGCGGGAGCTCTGCTACTCATCCCGTCCTCCAGCCACCCGGGCGCTGCTATTTCTACCCATCTCAAGCTCTTTAATTAGGCAAATTAGCTAGTTGCGAGGCCCCTGTGAGTCCGAGGCCTTAGGCGACCGCCTAATTTGCCTAATTAGAGAGCCGCCTCTGGGTGGCCTGGTTCTAGGTTATGAAGAAACATCACTCAAGTAATGACTTGAGTGCTGTTTCTGTAGAGTTCTCCTGTGACCCCCAAGGAGGATTGATGATGCATCCATAAAGACATATCCTGGGCTCATAAGATGAGGGTTAAATGACAATGGAGAGTAGAGAGGCGAGTCTGCAAGGGAGATCACTGGGTAGAGGTCAATTCAGCATGTATTTTATTGGGATTTTATGTGATAGACCAACACAAAGTGACACATAATTGTGAAGTGGAAGGAAAATGTAAAATGGTTTTCCAATTTTTTACAAATAAATATGTGAAAAGTGTGGCGTGCATTTGTATTCAGCCCCCTTTACTCTAATACCCCTAGCTAAAATCTAGTGGAACCAATTGCCTTCAGAAGTCATCTAATCAGTAAATAGAGTCCACCTGTGGTCAGATGAGACCAATATGAAACTTTTTGGCCTAAAAGCAAAACGCTATGTGTGGTGGAAAACTAACACTGTACATCACCCTGAACACGCCATCCCCACCGTGAAACATGGTGGTGGCAGCATCATGTTGTGGGCATGCTTTTCTTCAGCAGGGGGGAAGCTGGTCAGAGATGATGGGAAGATGCCAAATACAGGGCAATCTTAGAAGAAAACCTGTTAGAGTCTGCAAAAGACTTGAGACTAGGGTGGAGGTTCACCTTCCAGCAGGACAATAAACATACAGCTAGAGCTACAATGGAATGGTTTAGATCAAAGCATATTCATGTGTTAGAATGGCCCAGTCAAAGTCCAGACCTAAATCCAATTGAGAATCTGTGGCAAGACTTGAAAATTGCTGTTCAGATGCTCTCCATCCAATTTGACAGAGCTTGAGCTATTTTGCAAAGAAAAATGGGTGAAAATGTCACTCTCTAGATGTGCAAAGCTGGTAGAGACATCTCCAAAAAGACTGGCAGCTGTAATTGCAGCAAAAGGTGGTTCTACAAAGTATTGACTCAGGGGGCTGAATACAAATGCATGCCAACCTTTTCACATATTTATTTGTAAAAAATGTTGAAAACCATTTATCATTTTCCTTCCACTTTACAACTATGTGCCACTTTGTGTTGGTCTATCACATAAAATGCCAATAAAATACATTTAGGTTTTTAAATGTAACATGACAAAATATGGAAAATTTCAAGGGGTATGAATACTTTTTCAAGGCACTGTGTGTGTGTATATGTATGTATGTATGTGTGTATCTATATATAATATTGCACTTTTGGGAAAAATAATCTTCCATGTACAATATTGGTCAACGCTACAGATGCAAAAGGTTTGAAAGCACTTATTTTAGATCAGGGGTGTCAAACTCAATTTAATTGTGGGCCATATCAGCATTATGGTTGCCCTCAAAGGGTTAGTTGTACCTGTAAGACTAGATGTCCAGAGCACCCCACTCCCTTTACATCAGATGTCAAAACCCCCTCCACCATCAGAAGTCAAGAGTCCCCCACCCTCCCTTACATCACAGTGCCCCCCATTACCTGGGATGCAGAAAGTGTAGGGTCTGGAGGAGGATCAGAGAAGGGCTGGAGTCTGCTGAATGCTGAAACCAGGGGAGGTGGAGGTGAGGGGATGCCGCAGCTGCAGAAAAGGTGCGAAGGCCACATGAAATGGCCTGCAAGCCTTCTGTTTGTCACGTGTTTTAGGTGATTGCAAAATGATCAAACAGTAGTGAAAAACAATCTGGCATGCATCACTAGAGGGATCACCAGAAGAAGGAAGGAGGGCGATTCCCCGATTGAGATCTTTCATTATACCTCATTTAAAATACTGTGTCTGGAAACCTCAATTGCAAAATTGTACTGATCAGATAAAATGAGTCCAGAGATGGGTAACAAAAATGGTGACAGGTCTGAGGGCAAAAACCAATCAGGAGAGATTGCAGGAATTTACTATATACAGTGTTGAGGTAAGAAGGGAAAGACCTGATTAAAACTATTAAATAAGGTTCAAGAGAATAGTATCTTTCCAGTATGAAGCTAAATTAAAAAACACAGAACATGACCTAAAACTAGCACAAGCAACGTTTAATACTAAGGTTACAAAGTATTATTTTACTAAAAGAGTTGATGCTTGGAACAGTCCTCCAGCAGAATAGTGGGTCAGTGAACAATGAGTGAGTTTAGATGTTTTTGAGAAAAGCAGAGACCTATAATTAGGAAAAATGGTTAAAAACAAAACAAAAATAGGGGCAGGCTTGACTTGGTCTTTTTTCTGCTGTCACTCTTTTATGTTTCTATTAAAAAAAGTTTATGGAGAGTTTAACCTGACAGTAAAGTGTACTTATGCTGCCCTGTGTCTGGTTTTATCTTTAGTTGTTAATAAGCAACAAAGATTGCATTGGCTGACGCACAGATGGCTATTAGAAGGTGAATCAAAATATAAGAATGGGGGCTTCAATATGTTCTCAGTCCCTGACCTGGAACAATCAAGAGAAGCCCGCAGCAAGACGCAGGATTAGGCGTAGGGCTGGCATGACAGGGTAGCAGGGCAAAACATCATTCATAAGGGTTAAATTTGGGGGAGTGTAGCTTGCCAGGGTAGGGGGTGGCCTTAGGAGATTTATTCCCGGGGGTAGGAGGGGCCTGGGTCCGGTGGTCAGTCAGATGTCACTGGAGGAAGAAGGAGTGCCCACCCTAATAATTTGTTTTGACTGTATGTATGTCGGTTATTGGGGTAAGGGGTAGCGGTTGGGGATCTTTGGAGGCATTAGAAAGTAAGACCAATATGGCATAAGTGGGGAACCATCATGGTATGGGATCCTCAGTTGATGCCAGTTAACAGAGGTGTAACTGGCACTGGGAGATGGGTATCCGCGTGGAAAGGTTCAGAGTGGTATGAAACCAACTGGGGACCTTGTGTGGACACGCTGATACGAAGAAAATTTGGTAATTTCCTTCAATGATCCTCAACATGGTTACAACGTATCTGTGAAACGATTTTTGTAAATAAATGTTATGGTTAAATGCTAATAAAATGGCCGGTGCGGCCAATTTACTCCAAAATGGGTGTCATCTGGTTATTGATAGGTGAAGTAGGGCTATGGTATTATAGGTATAGGCAGTTTGCATCTGTCTTACCATAGTCATGCAGCTGAGAAAAAAATCAGATTGCAGTCAGAACTCCTGATCTGCAAACTTGTGTATTCTCATTGCTTTTGCCTGACCCAATAGGTTATTATTTCATATTATATACCTAAACGCTCACATAGCTTTCTTTCTTTTTTTCAGCCTCGGTGGCAGTGATTTCAGTTAAAGCAGTTGCTGGCATGTTAGCGGTGACCTTGAAGGGGGAAATGCAGATGACATACGCCATATTCTACGTCATGGCTGTTCTAATGATTGTGTCTTGTGTCTTCCAGGTCAAGTAAGTTGTGGCCTTTTTAGCTAGAAAAGTGTTCTTCTGCCTGAAAGCCCTTATTTGTGTACAGAACCAGACAGGACTATCTTCAGTAGAATTTTAATGATGCTTTTTTTTTTCCCACTGCCTAGTGGAATTGTAAATGATCTAGGCTTAGCTTTATCTGTATATTGCATAAAAGATCACTACGGAATTCAGTACTGTAATGCCCCGTAAACACGGTCGGATTTTCTGAAGGATAATGTTTGATGGGAGCTTGTTGTCGGAAATTCCGACCGTGTGTAGGCTCCATCGGACATTTTCCATCGGAATTTCCGTCACACAAAATTTGAGATCTGGATGTCAAATTTTCCGACAACAAAATCTGTTGTCGTAAATTCCAATCGTGTGTACACAATTCCGACGCACAAAGTTCCATGCATGCTCGGAATCAAGCAGAAGAGCTGCACTGGCTATTGAACTTCATTTTTCTCGGCTCGTCGTACGTGTTGTACGTCACTGCGTTCTTGACGTTCGGAATTTCCGACAAGATTTGTGTGACCGTGTGTATACAAAACAAGTTTGAGCCAACATCCGTCCGAAAAAATGGATTTTGTTGTCAGAATGTTCGATCGTGTGTACGGGGCATAACACTTTTTGGAAAAAAAAATTTTTTTTAACCATCAACAAAAGCGTTCCTGCTGAGTACTATAAAATTACTGGAAAAAGCAGTCAATTAAAACTCTACTTAAAAGTCGATCTTTAGTTAAATTTAAAGTGTATGTGTAGCCAAAACTTTTTTTTCTTCATTTCAGGAAATAGTAAGACATCTCTACAAAGTGAGGAAAATTCCCTTCACATTCTGAATTATACACGGAACATGTGTTGCTATTGAAAACAATTATTTGATAAAATGATTTCCTATTGCTTTCTCTCTTATGCAGGCCATACATGAAATCCAAACAGATTTTCTTTCGAAAATCAGAAAATGTGTGCGTTTTGTAATTTGATGGTGCCATCATTGATTTAAAAATTTGACCAGCCAAGCCTTCAATTTCATCTTGTGTTGCTAAAGAAAAAAAATGTTGTGGCCAGGAAACTTCTTTTTTTTCCGGGTCACAGCTCATGCGTTTTTCTTTTTCGATTATATTTCTTGCACGATTCTCCCATTATTGCTTAGAAATTTCCAACAAGCCCGATTACTCAAATTCAGTGGCCACACGTTAATCAGCCATTGCTGCAGCTCGCTAATGGTGCGAAATTTGAACAAAAATTCTTAGTTATGGTTTTCGAAAGAAAATTCATTTAGAATTCGACCTATGTATGACCGGCTTAAGTGGCAATTATTACCAAAACAATTAGGGAGAGTGAACTTACATAATGGGAAGGGTGAATCTGCCAGCAGGGACGCAGGCTCAATAAAAAGCTGACAGGGATTCAAATCCTTCCATCGAAAAAAGACAAAAAAAATTGGAATTACACGCCCCTGTTAAACAGGGGCAGAAAAATTGCACCTTCGGCACTGGTGTAGGTGCAACAACACTGCAACCCCTCACAGATACTCTAGTTGAGTGCAAGAACGAGCCCTGCTGCTAAATATTACAGCAAAAATTATAATTATACGCCCCAGTTAAACAGGGGCAGAAAAATTGGGCCTTAGGGACTGGTGGTGGTGCTCTGAAACAAGAATGTTCTTAGAAGCTATCCACATGAACATTGAGGAGGAATAGGATAGTCACTCAGCATAGGCAGTCTTCAAGGGATCTCGCATTCATAGAAAAATTAATCGGTTACATCAGCATCAGGTGCTTGGTAGCTGGTGATCCAAGACGGATTCATTTTTATGAAGGCGAGCCGATCAACTGAGTCCGTGGACAGGCGCACTCTGTGATCGGTTACAAAGCCTCCAGCAGCACTGAATGTGCGTTCAGAAAGAACGCTGGATGCAGGACAGGCCAGTAGCTCAATTGCATATTGTGCAAGCTCTAGCCAGTGATCCATCCTCAAGACCCAGTAACCCAGTGGATTTTCGGTTGGAAAGGTCTCCAAGTCTGATCTTGCCCCTAGGTATTCCTGCACCATGTAAATCAGATGCTGGGGATGGTTGCTGGAACCGATGAGACCTTGGGGCTGCAGACTAAAGAACTGTCTGAACGCATCGGTCAGACGGCCACCTTCTCCACTGTGACTGACCGAAGCCTCAGCAACACGTTGTCCAGGAGGATCAGGAAATTGTAACCTCCCAGGCTCTGGAAACGAATTGCACAAACCTTTCTGCAAGGCCTCCCAAAGATGTTTCATGCTCTGCTCCCTCTGCGAAGGCTAGATAAGTTCCGTAACCTTACCCTTGTAACGTGGATCAAGAAGGGTTGCCAGCCAGTAATGATCCCTCTCCTTGATACTGCGAATCCGAGGGTCCTTTCGCAGGCTTTGCAGGATCAGGGAGGCCATGCAGCGAAGGTTTGCTGAGGCATTTGATCCGGAGTCCTCTGGGTCACTAAGGATGACATGATCCACAGCCACCTCCTCCCAGCCACATACAAGTCCTTGGCTTTCTGGGGACTGAAAACGATCCTTTCAAGACACAATCCTCATCCTCCTCTTCCTGTGTGATTGGTGGACCCGCAGGAATACTGTAAGGATAAAGTGGGCCTTGAGAGGTAAGGAAGTCCTCCTCTTCCTCCCTCTGTTCTGCCTCAAGTGCCCTGTCCATTATTCCACGAAGCGTGTGCTCCAACAAGAAGGCAAGAGGGACAGTATCACTGATGCATGCACTGTCACTCCTCACCATCCTCGTGGTCTCCTCAAATGGTGACAGGACAGTGCATGTATCCTTGATCAGTAGCCACTGGCGTGGCGAAAAAAAGCCAAGCTCCCCTGACCCTGTCCTGGTGCCATACTCACACAGGTACTCATTGATGGCCCTCTACTGCGTGTGCAGCCGCTGCAGCATTGCCAACATTGAGTTCCACCAGGTGGGCATGTCACAAATCAGGCGATTCTTGGGCCTGCCTCAGGAGATCCTGTAAGCCCAGGTACCTGCACAAGAACCGCTGCACCACCAAATTAGGGACGTGAGCCAAACAGGGAACATGGGTCAAGTGTTCCTGTCGGAGGGCGGAGAGGAGGTTGGTGCCATTGTCTCAAACCACCATTCATACCTGAAGCTGGCATGGCGTCAACCACCTCTGAGTCTGCCCCTGCAGAGCTGACAGAATCTCTGCCCCAGTGTGGCTCCTGTCCCCTAAGCAGACCAACTCAAGCACCGCATGGTATCTTTTTGCCTGAGTGCTTGCATAGCCCCTTGAACGCCTACGGAGCACCGCTGGTTCAGAGGAGAAATCTGCAGCGGAAGAGGCCATAGAGGAAGAAGAAGAGGAGGGGGTGGAGGAAAGAGGTGTGGCAGAATCACCACTACTAGCATTTTGGAGGCATGGTGGTGGAACAAGCTCCAACAATACTGCACCCTGTGCTGCATCCTTCCCAGCTGCCAGCAGACTTACCCAGTGCACCGTGAAAGAAAGGTAACGTCCCTGTCCATGCCTGCTGGACCATGAGTCAGCAGTAATATGCACCTTACCGATGACCGCCCTGTCCAACGAGGACCAACAAGTCATTGCCTTCCACATGCCGGTAGAGACCCGGAATGGCCTTCCATGAAAAGAAATGGTGTTTGGGAACCTGCCACTGAGGTACTGCACATTCCACAAATTCACAAAAGGGGCAGAGTCTACCAGCTGAAAAGGCAGCAGTTGGAGTGCTAGCAATTTAGCCAAGCTAGCATTCAGCCGCTGAGCATGTGGATGACTGGGACCGAATTTCTTTCGATGGTTTAGCAACTGGGGTAGGGAAATTTGCCTGCTACAATCGGATGTTGGTGTAGCGATAGCAGATTGCCCGCAAGTACTTGGCACACCTAATTCTACACCTTCATTCCTCTCAGTGCAGGTTTCTGAGAGGACTGAAGGTATAGGTCCGCATGGTTCTTTGGTAGGGGTGCAACGGATCAAAAAACTCACGGATCAGATCGATCCTCGGATCAGAGTCACGGATCGGATCATTTTCGGATCAGCAAAAAAAAAAAAAGACAAATCTTGTTACACCCACCGGAGTTTTAGATTTAACAGCTATTTTCAACACAAAACGGAGCTTATATGCATAAATACAGTATTTGTAGATCAGACGGACTGTTTAGATGTTAAATTTTAAAAGCGAGAGCAAACCTGCTGACCTTACATGGTTGCTAATGTGACAGAACACCTCTGATTTTAACATTTAAAATCCGGAGCTAGGCCGAAGCCGCGACCTTTCCTATGGCTGAGGCCATGGAGTACTCCACTGATCGCAGGTGTGCCGATCCGCAGAGGTTGACCTGTACGGATCACGGATCTGTGAAAATCCGTTGCACCCCTATTCTTTGGTGTGGGTCTTTTAAGTACTGTTGCCAACGGACTGCATGCGAGGTCGTCATATGTCTGGTCAAGCATGTGGTGCCCAAGTGGCTGCTGTTTTGGCCACGCTTGATACGCTTCAGACATATGTTGCAAACAGCAATGGTGCGATCTGCTGCACACGTATCAAAAAGGCTCACACCAAAGAACTTTTCAAAATACGTGGGGAGTCAGCAGCGTCCTGCACATGCGGAGCTCTGCGGTGTGATCCAGTCGGATGGCTGCCCTTAAGCTGGCCCCTTGAGGGCATCCTGCCTCGTTGATGTGCCTCCTCCTCCTCCACCTCCTCTCTTCTATCAGGCACCCACGTAGAGTCAGTGACCTCATCATCCCCTCCCTCCTCGTCACTGGAGCAAACCTGGCAGTATGCTGCAGCTGAGGGAACATGACTGCCAGTTTCTTGTCCTTCTTGGGCAACCCCTCTCTCTGGGCTCACGTTTACTGCCGTCCTCAACCTGGGTACCATTATCGGAACCTTCAAAATGCTGCGCATCCTCTTGCAGCATGTACCCGACACTGGTCGAACAGTTGGGGGAACTCCTCCATGCATGATGGTGGGGCTAGGGAAGGAGTAACTGATGACATTGAGCCGATGAAATAGCCTGCTTTGGCAGCTGCATTGGCAGGCAAACTGCTCTGAGCCTGGGTGACCGAGAATGAGGAGGATGAGGACGGCTTAGTTATCCACTCTACCAACTTTTCTACATGATGTGGATCAATACAGCCAGCTGCTGAAAAAAAGGACAAGCGTGCCCCATGGCCACGTGCTGAGGATGCACCGTGTCCACGACCAGCACTGTTGGCTGTAGACACAGAGCCTGCTTGCCCTCTTTTAGTGGCCTGTGAACGTCTGCCTCTCCTTGGTGGCCTTCCAGGCATGCTGTAAAATTTTATTAGCAAAACACCGCCTGAAGTTTACTAGAAAAAGTACACCAGGAACGGCCTGCAGTCAGATATAGGCTTGGCTAGACTAGAATGCAGTAGATATATATATATATATATATATATATATATATATATATATATATGTGTAGAAGACTGTATACCGTATATACTAGAGTATAAGTCGATCCGAGTATAAGTCGAGGCCCTAATTTACCACAAAAAAAAGGGAAAAACTTATTGACCCGTGTATAAGACGAGGGTGAGAAATGCACAGCTGCTGTAAGTGGAAAAGAGGGTCAACAATGCCCATTTGCAGCCTCACTGTGCCCATTTGCAGCCATAGGTCAGCCGAACTTCAAACTCGGTAGATAAGGGATCCTAGATGCCCCCCAGCTGCAGTCAAAATTTGGGGTCTCTGAACCCAAAGGGTCCTGAAATGACATTGCTGCAGATGGACACAGTTGACCGACTTTGGGGCCCCGTATCTTGGGGCCACTTAGTGCTAGGAACCCCAAATTTGGTGTGCAAACCCAGTGGAAGTACCACCATAAAATATCCAAAGCTTGGGTTCCTAGCACCAAGTGGCCCTGAGATACGGGGCCCCAAATCGGTTCAGAAAATGTTAAGCACTTTTCTGCAGCAGAGAATGACATTTTCCGAACCAATTTTGGGGCCCCGTATCTCAGGGCCACTTGGAACCCCAGCTTTGGATATATTATGGTACCCATTCCACTGGGTTTGCACACCAAATTTGGGGTTCCTAGCACCAAGTGGCCCAGAGATACAGTTCCCCAAAGTCGGTTTGGAAAATTACATTTTTGCTGCAGAAAAGTGCTTGACTCGAGTATAAGACGAGGGGGGCACTTTCAGCACAAAAAAAATGTGCTGAAAAACTCGACTTATACTCGAGTATATACGGTATATATTTTATGCACTGTAGATCACTGAATCACCTGCCTGCCTGAAAGTGTATTTGAAAACTTATACCAGGAATGGCCTGCATTCAGATATAGGCTTGGCTAGACTAGAATGCAGTGGATATATATATATATATATATATATATATATATATATATATATATATATATGTATATGTATATATATATATAAATAATAAACAGTATATATGTAGGAGACATATATATATAATAATAAATGTATATGTGTGTGTGTGTGTGTGTGTGTATATATATATATATATATATACACATACACACAGTCTCCTACATATATATATCCACTGCATTGTAGTCCAGCCAAGCCTATATCTGACTGCAGGTAGTTCCTGGTGTAAGTTTTCAAATACACTTTCAGGCAGGCAGGCAGGTGATTCAGTGATCTACAGTGCATAAAATTGTGTATGTGTGTATATATATATATAATATACAATTTTATGCACTGTAGATCACTGAATCACCTGCCTGCCTGCCTGCCTGAAAGTGTATTTGAAAACTTACACCAGGAACTACCTGCAGTCAGAAATAGGCTTGGCTAGACTAGAATGCAGTGGATATATATATGTAGGAGACTATATATATTTTATGCACTGCAGATCACTGAATCGCCTGCCTGCCTGAAGTATATTAGAAACAGTACACCAGGAACGGACCGCAGTGAGATCTAGCTAAACTGTATGCAGTGGGGGTATATATATATATATATATATATATATATATATATTATACTAGACTGACTGTATGTCAGTTAACTGAATCACCTGCCTGCCAGTAGCATAGCAGAAACAGTGAGTACACCAGGAACGGACTGCAGTGAGATCTAGCTAAACTGTATGTAGTGGATATATATATACTAGACTGACTGTATATATATATATATATATATATATATATATATATATATATTATGAAATAGACTGCAACTAACTGAATCACCTGCCTGCCAGAAGTATAGTAGAAACAGTACACCACCAAGACCAGACCGCAGTGAGATCTAGCTAAACTGTATGCAGTGGAGATATATATATATATATATATATATATATATATATATACATATATATATATATATATATATATATATATACATATATATATATATATATATACATATATACAGTGGCTTGCGAAAGTATTCGGCCCCCTTGATCTTTTCAAACTTTTGCCACATTTCAGGCTTCAAACATAAAGATATAAAATTTTAATTTTTTGTGAAGAATCACCAACAAGTGGGACACAATTGTGAAGTGGAACGAAATCTATTGGATATTTTAAACTTTTTAAGCAATTAAAAAACTGAAAAGTGGTGCGTGCAAAATTATTCGGCCCCTTTACTTTCAGTGCAGAAAACTCACTCCAGAAGATCTCTGAATGATCCAATGTTGTCCTAAATGACTGATGGTGATAAATAGAATCCACCTGTGTGTAATCAAGTCTCTGTATAAATGCACCTGCTCTGTGATAGTCTCAGGGTTCTGTTGAAAGCGCAGAGAGCATCATGAAGACCAAGCAACACACCAGGCAGGTCCGTAATACTGTTGTGGAGAAGTTTAAAGCCGGATTTGGATACAAAAAGATTTCCCAAGCTTTAAACATCCCAAGGAGCACTGTGCAAGCGATCATTTTGAAATGGAAGGAGTATCAGACCACTGCAAATCTACCAAGACCTGGCTGTCCCTCTAAACTTTCAGCTCAGACAAGGAGAAGACTGGTCAGAGATGCAGCCAAGAGGCCCATGATCACTCTGGATGAACTGCAGAGAACTACAGCTGAGGTGGGAGAGTCTGTCCATAGGACAACAATCAGTCGGACACTGCACAAATCTGGCCTTTATGGAAGAGTGGCAAGAAGAAAGCCATTTCTCAAAGATATTCATAAAAAGTCTCGTCTAAAGTTTGCCACAAGCCACCTGGGAGACACACCAAACATGTGGAAGAAGGTGCTCTGGTCCGATGAAACCAAAATCGAACTTTTTGGCCACAATGCAAAACGATATGTTTGGCGTAAAAGCAACACAGCTCATCACACTCAACACACCATCCCCACTGTCAAACATGATGGTGGCAGCATCATGGTTTGGGCCTGCTTTCCTTCAGCAGGGACAGGGAAGATGGTTCAAATTGAGGGGAAGATGGATGCAGCCAAATACAGGACCATTCTGGATGAAAACCTGTTGGAGTCTGCAAAAGACCTGAAACTGGGACGGAGATTTATCTCCCAACAAGACAATGATCCCAAACATACAGCAAAATCTACAAAGGAATGGTTCACAAATAAATGTATCCAGGTGTTAGAATGGCCAAGTTAAAGTCCAGACCTGAATCCAATCGAGAATCTGTGGAAAGAGCTGAAAACTGCTGTTCACAAACGCTCTCCATCCAACCTCACTGAGCTCGAGCTGTTTTGCAAGGAAGAATGGGCAAGAATTTCAGTCTCTCGATGTGCAAAACTGATAGAGACATACCCCAAGCGACTTGCAGCTGTAATCGCAGCAAAAGGTGGCTCTACAAAATATTAAGGCAAGGGGGCCGAATAATTTTTCACACCCCACTTTTTATTTTTTTATTAGTTAAAAAAGTTTCAAAAATCCAAAAGATTTCGTTCCACTTCACAATTGTGTCCCACTTGTTGGTGATTCTTCACAAAAAAATAAAAATTTTATATCTCTATGTTTGAAGCCTGAAATGTGGCAAAAAGTTGAAAAGTTCAAGGGGGCCGAATACTTTCGCAAGCCACTGTATATATTATATATATACTAGACTGATTGTATGTATGTGTGTGTGTGTGTATATATATATATATCCACCTCAATACTGGGCACTTTCACCCCCTTCCTTCCCAGACCAATTTTCAGCTTTCAGTGCTCTCTCACTTTGAATGACAATTACTCAGTCATGCTACACTGTACCCAAATGAAATTTTTATCATTTTGTTCACACAAATAGAGCTTTCTTTTGGTGGTATTTATTCACCACTTCATTTTTTATTTTTTGTGATATAAGCGAAAAAAGAGCGAATATTTTGAAAAAAAAACTAAATTTTCTACTTTCTCTTTTAAAAGAAACCAAAAAAATTTAATTTTGTCGAAAATTTAGGCAAAAATGTATTCTACCACATGTCTTTGGTAAAAAAAATCCTGATAATTGTATGATCATTGGTTTGTGTGAAAGTTATAGAGTCTACAAGCCATGCTACGCATTATTGAAAATGTATCAATCCTAATGCACTGATGGCCTAATGCACTGATCTCATTTCTTGAGGCCCTAAAATGTCAGGACAGTACAATAACCCCCCAAAAGACCCCTTTTTGGAAAGAAGACAGTCTGAGGTATTTAGTAAGAGGCATAGTGAATTTTTTGAAGTTGAAATTTTTTCCCCACAATGCTTTGGAAAATTAAGAAATATAGATTTTTTTTTTTTTCTTCACTAAATTGTCATATTTACAAGTTATTTCTCACACACGGTGCAGGCATAATTGCAATTACACCCCAAAATACATTCTGCTATTCGTCCTGAGTATGGCGATACCCCATGTGTGAGACTTTTCCACAGCCTGGCCACATACAGAGGCCCAACATCCATATAGCACCATCAGGCGTTCTAAAGGCATAAATTACACATTTCATTTTCTGAGTACCTATCACATTTTTGAAGGCCCTGGAGCACCAGGACAATGGAATTACCCACAAAATGACCCCATTTTGGAAAGAAAACAACCCAATGTATATTCTATGAGGCATACTGAGTCTTTTGAACATGTCATTTCTTCCCACAAGTTTTTGGAAAATGTGGAAAGAAAATGAAAACCTATTTTTTTCTCACAAAGTTGTCAATTTAGAAGATCTTTCTAACACATAGCATGTACATAGCCAAAATGACACCCCAAAATACATTCTGCTATTCGTCCTGAGGATGGCGATACCCCATGTGTGAGACTTTTCCACAGCCTGGCCACATACAGAGGCCCAACATCCATATAGCACCATCAGGCGTTCTAAAGGCATAAATTACACATTTCATTTTCTGAGTACCTATCACATTTTTGAAGGCCCTGGAGCATCAGGACAATGGAATTACCCACAAAATGACCCCATTTTGGAAAGAAAACAACCCAATGTATATTCTATGAGGCATACTGAGTCTTTTGAACATGTCATTTCTTTCCACAAGTTTTTGGAAAATGTGGAAAGAAAATGAAAACCTATTTTTTTCTCACAAAGTTGTCAATTTAAAAGATCTTTCTAACACATAGCATGTACATAGCCAAAATGACACCCCAAAATACATTCTGCTATTCGTCCTGAGTATGGTGATACCCCATGTGTGAGACTTTTCCACAGCCTGGCCACATACAGAGGCCCAACATCCATATAGCACCATCAGGCGTTCTAAAGGCATAAATTACACATTTCATTTCCTGAGTACCTATCACATTTTTGAAGGCCCTGGAGCACCAGGACAATGGAATTACCCTCAAAATGACCCCATTTTGGAAAGAAAACAACCCAATGTATATTCTATGAGGCATAATGAGTCTTTTGAACATGTCATTTCTTTCCACAAGTTTTTGGAAAATGTGGAAAGAAAATGAAAACCTATTTTTTTCTCACAAAATTGTCAATTTAGAAGATCTTTCTAACACATAGCATGTACATAGCCAAAATGACACCCCAAAATACATTCTTCTACTCGTCCTGAGTGTAACGATACCCCATGTGTGAGACTTTTCCACAGCCTGGCCACATACAGAGGCCCAACATCCATATAGCACCATCAGGCGTTCTAAAGGCATAAATTACACATTTCATTTCCTGAGTACCTATCACATTTTTGAAGGCCCTGGAGCACCAGGACAATGGAATTACCCACAAAATGACCCCATTTTGGAAAGAAAACAACCCAATGTATATTCTATGAGGCATAATGAGTCTTTTGAACATGTCATTTCTTTCCACAAGTTTTTGGAAAATGTGGAAAGAAAATGAAAACCTATTATTTTCTCACAAAGTTGTCAATTTAGAAGATCTTTCTAACACATAGCATGCACATAGCCAAAATGACACCCCAAAATACATTCTGCTACTCGTCCTGAGTATGGCGATACCCCATGTGTGAGACTTTTCCACAGCCTGGCCACATACAGAGGCCCAACATCCATATAGCATCATCAGGCGTTCTAAAGGCATAAATTACACATTTAATTTCCTGAGTACCTATCACATTTTTGAAGGCCCTGGAGCACCAGGACAATGGAATTACCCACAAAATGACCCCATTTTGGAAAGAAAACAACCCAATGTATATTCTATGAGGCATAATGAGTCTTTTTAACATGTAATTTCTTTCCACAAGTTTTTGGAAAATGTGGAAAGAAAATGAAAACCTATTTTTTTTCTCACAAAGTTGTCAATTTAGAAGATCTTTCTTACACATAGCATGTACATAGCCAAAATGACATCCCAAAATACATTCTGCTACTCGTCCTGAGTATGGCGATACCCCATGTGTGAGACTTTTCCACTACCTGGCCACATACAGAGGCCCAACATGCAAGTAGCACCTCCAGGCTTCTAACACATAGCATGTACACACCAAGAATTACACCCCAAAATACATTCTGCTGAGCAAAAGGTAAAAAAAAAAAGCTCACCTGTGGTTTTAGCAGGCAGGAATACCGTTCCAGAGCAGCCAAAGCATTTGTCCAGACAGCCAAAGGAAATGTCCAGGAATTGTCCAGGCAGCAGACAGATATGGAAAAGTATGAACATGGTTCAGTACAGTCCAAGGTTTAGCAGGCAGTTCAGGTAACAGGCATAGGCATGGCCAGTCCAGGTGGTAGGCAAAGGCATGGCAAGGTCATGTGGCAGGCAAATGCATGGCAAGGTCATGTGGCAGGCAAAAGGCATGGCCAGTTCAGGTGGCAGCAGGCAGCACTTTGTACATTGGGCCTTGGTCAGGTAAGACCTGAGGACAGGGGTAGAGGCTTCTTCCCACCCAAATCTCTACGAAGCCTCCGAGTCTCCAGACCCTAATCCGAGAAAACTAAAAACCCGGAGAAAAATGTTTTCTCCACTCGGAAAACCTTTTCTGGAGCCCCTCACATATGTGAGACCCCTGTGCTGTACAGTGGCAGGGCAAATGATCAGTTCAGGAGGCAGGCAAAAATCATGGTCATTTAACAGTCCGGGTCAATTCACGTTGAAGGCAGAAAGATGTTTGGCAGAGGCATAGTCGTTAACAGTCCGGGTCAATTTACGTTGAAGGCAGAAACATGTTTGGCAGAGGCATAGTCGTTAACAGTCCGGGTCATTCACAGAAATGGCAGATAGTGGAAAAAAATCACCTTCACTGTACTAATAGTGTAGTGAAGTATGATAGCTCCGATAGCATGTTCCAATACAGAGCCCTGGCTCGGAGGGACATTCGGGACAGTAGTATCGGGTGTCTCGGCGAATTCCTCTACTTGCACATACACGACATTTTTTTTGGGGTTTGCGACCTGTTTGGGTAAGAGGGAGGATTTCGGGAAAGTGCCTTTCATGGAGTCTGGCTAACGCATCGGAGCGAATTAGTTGAGGGGCTTGGCCTTGGGGATAGAGAAGGGCTGTGAAAACTTCTTCTTGGAATTTTAGATAGGGTAGGGAACTTTGGGTGCACTTAGAAAAAATGATATAGGAATTAAATAGGGCAAGTTGCATCAAATAAATGGCGACTTTCTTGTACCAAAATAGTGATTTCCTGGTGGCCAAGTAGGGCTGCATCATCTGGTCGTTCATATCCACCCCCCCCATGTATAGGTTGTACTCATGCACACATTTTGGCTTCTGTATGGGGCCTCCTCTTCTCTGAAGTTCCACCAAGGTGTCGTCATGTATTGTTGAAAGGATGTAGACATCTCTTTTTTTATCTCTCCACTTCACCGCTAGTACTTCTTCAGTTCGCATACTGGCCATTTCACCCTTCTTCAATTTCTTGGTGACCAATCTTTGTGGGAAGCCTTTGCGGTTGGTCCGTGCTGTCCCACAGGCCACAGTGTTCTTCAGGTACAAATGGCGGAAAAGTGGGAGACTAGTGTAGAAATTGTCTACGTAAAGGTGGTAACCTTTCCCAAGTAATGGTTGGATCAGCTGCCAGACAATTTTGCCACTTGTTCCCATGTAGGTAGGGCATCCAGGGGGGTTTAGCTGTCTGTCTTTTCCCTCATAAATCATAAAATCATATGTGTAACCCGTGGCCCTGTCACACACCTTATAAAATTTTACCCCACGTCTGGCTCTTTTACTGGGGAGGTATTGTTTTATTCCCAGTCTTCCGGTGAAGTGCACCAGGGATTCATCCACACATATGTTTCTATCAGGGGTAAACATCTCCTTGAAGCTGGCGCAAAAAAAATTGATTAGGGGCCGAATTTTGAATAACTTATCGTAACTGGGATGATTTCGAGGGAGGCATTGGGCATTGTTATTGAAGTGTAAAAATCTCATGATCATCTCATAACGGGTTCTGGGCATAAATGAAGAATAGATCGGCATGTGGTGGATAGGTCGGGTAGACCAGTAGGAATGGAGTTCATTTTTTTTTGTCAGCCCCATGTTGAGGGTTAGGCCAAGGAAAATTTTAAATTCTTCTACGGTGAGGGGTTTCCAAACAAAAGGACGGGCATATGAGGAACTGGGATTGTTGGCTATGTGTTGGCTGGCGTATAGATTACATTGCTCCACAATGTAGGTTAGGAGTTCATTGGTAAAAAATAAATGAAAATAATAAAGTGGGGTTACATTTTCCGTCTGCATCTGAGGGCCTGGCTGGGCTGTGAAAAGGGGTATTACAGGTTCTACTGATGTATCGGGCAGCCATGTTGGATACAGTAGAACATCTGGGAGGCTAGTATGGGCACTGCCTCGTTGATGGGATCCGTTGCTAGCATCTGGCCTATCTTCTAGGAAGGTTGCAGAAGTGCTGGTGGATGCCCGCCTATCCCGAAGTGCTGCGCTGCTGGTGGATGCCTGCTGGTGGATGCCCTGGAGTGCTGCGCTACTGGTGGATGCCTGCATGTCATCCTGGAGTGCTGGGCTGCTGGTGGATGCCTGCATATCATCCTGGAGTGCTGCGCTGCTGGTGGATGCCTGCTGGTGGATGCCCTGGAGTGCTGCGCTGCTGGTGAATGCCTCCTCCTGCTCATTTCTCCTGATTCTCCTTGTTAGGATTGTATCTTCCTCTGTTTCCAACTCGGAGCCACTGCTTTCCACTGGCTCATAGTCACTATCCGAGTCTGATGGAGAGAATTCCCCGCTACTCTCGTCCGACATACTCTGGAGTATTTGGAGAGCCTCCTCTGCGCTGTAAGACCTTTTTGTCATGTTGGCGGGCAGATGTGTCAGATGGCAGGCGGCAGATGTGCCAGATGGTGGGCGGCTGTGCCAGATGGTGGGTGGCAGATGTGCCTGATCGTGGGCAGATGGCGGCTGGCAGATGTGCCTAATGGCGGGCGGGCAGATGTGCCTGATGATGGTGGGCGGCTGATGTGTCAGCTGTTGACGGGCTAATGTGTCAGCTGTTGACGGGCTGATGTGTCAGCTGATGACGGGCTGATGTGTCAGCTGATGACGGTGTCAGATGGCGGGCGACAGATGTGCCTGATGGCGGGCGGCAGATGTGCCTGATGACTGGCGGGCAGATGTGCCTGATGACTGGCGGGCAGATGTGCCTGATGGCAGGCGGCAGATGTGCCTGATGGCAGGCGGGCAGATGTGCCTGATGGCAGGCGGGCAGATGTGCCTGATGGCAGGCGGGCAGATGTGCCTGCTGACTGGCGGGCAGATGTGCCTGATGGCAGGCGGGCAGATGTGCCTGATGATGGTGGGCGGCTGATGTGTCAGCTGTTGACGGGCTGATGTGTCAGCTGATGACGGGCTGATGTGTTAGCTGTTGACGGTGTCAGATGTGCCTGATGGCGGGCGGCAGATGTGCCTGATGACTGGCAGGCAGATATGCCTGATGACTGGCAGGCAGATGTGCCTGATGACTGGCGGGCAGATGTGCCTGATGACTGGCGGGCAGATGTGCCTGATGACTGGCGGGCAGATGTGCCTGATGACTGGCGGGCAGATGTGCCTGATGACTGGCGGGCAGATGTGCCTGATGACTGGCGGGCAGATGTGCCTGATGGCAGGCGGGCAGATGTGCCTGATGGCAGGCGGGCAGATGTGCCTGATGACGACGGGCTGATGTGCCGGCTGTTGGCGGACAGATGTGCCCGCTGTTGGCGGACAGATGTGCCAGTTGTTGACGGGCAGATGTTCACTGACAGGTGTTTTCACTGTTTGGGGACACGGTGTTTTGGGGACACTGTGTTTTGGGGACACTGTGTTTTGGGGACACTAGCTGGGTGATCAGTGGGTAAACAGCAGACAAACAGCTTTATTACTCACTGATCTCCTGGCTGCAGCACAGATCTCTCTTCCTCTCCTCACTGACAGGCTCTGTGTGAGGAGAGGAAGAGATGAGAGCAGTTACTACGCTCTCTATTTACATTACATGACGACTGTGATTGGACAGTCGTCATGTGATCAGGAGGGCCAATCACAGGGCCCTCCTGTGTTGTGCTGTCTCTGGGGGACACAGGCAGATCGGGATCGCGCCGCTGCGCGGGCACGTGGCGGCGCGATCTCCTGTCATCTGCCACCCCCTCCCCCTTGTTTACTATATGATGGCTGTGATTACACACAGCCATCGTGCGGATCAGGAGGGCAAATCACATTGCCCTCCTGCCGATCTGAGATGCGGCGTGTCCGAGTGACACGCGCGCATCGGGATTGCGCGGCTGCGCGGGAGCGCGCCCGCGTGATCCCGCTCCTTCTGAAGGACGTTCGGGAACGTCCAGTCAGAAGGAGGGAGCTCCCACCCGGCCGTTTATGTGCAGTGGCCGGGTGGGAAGTGGATATATATATATATATATATGTAGGAAGGCCAGTATGGTGGCCTGAATTTATGGGAGGAGCCCGGTGGGTATTTAAGCAGCCCGCTCACCTGTGGTGCTTGTCGGTTTCCTGTGCGCGATATACGTCACTAAGCCGACTATTCGATATACCAGCGTCCGCAAGTTCTTGCCTCGCAAGTTCCCGTATTCGATACTCCGTACTCAAAACTTTCGAAATCCGCGTTTTCGTTTATAGTTTGTACCACGCGTCTGGCTTGGCTGTCGCAGGTAAGGTCCCGTCGGACTTTTCGTTTTTCATATCATGTCACTAAACCGTGAGTTCAAATTTCGTTTCACCCGCATCTCACAAACTGCAATGTATATCGCTCGTACTTTCGATATGTTACAAATTCGATAGCACAGCGACGCTGACGTCGCTTCATTTCTAGCATGTCGGTATCAGTAGACAGCCATAGCCAGTCGCAATTTTGTAAATTATCAAATCAAGTTAGTTCGATACCAATCATTTCTCATTTCTGAGACATTTCTAAACTCATTTCGGACATTTCAAATCATTTCTCATTTCTGAAAACATTTCTGAACTCATTTCGGACATTTCAAATCATTTCTCATTTATGAAAACATTTCTAAACTCATTTCTGACATTTTCAAATCATTTCTCATTTCAGTCACCTACCGCGCTCCGATTCGAATCCAGTCGCACCAAAGATGCGCCGATTCGTTCCGGTGTGCCCCAGTTATTACGGCCTCATTTCTATACATGCTCCAGAGTTACGTTATTGTCAGTCAATTGTACCTCTGTCATGGTCATCATTTCATTTCCATGTATCACGTCCCGACATGAATTCAGTCGCATGAAAAATGCACCGATTCGTCTCGGCGTGCCCCAGGATTGGCCTCATTTCTATACATGCTCCAGAGTTACGTTTTATCAGTCATTTGTACCTCTGTCATGGTTATCATATCATTTCCATGTATCACGTCCCGACATGAATTCAGTCGCATGAAAAATGCACCGATTCGTCTCGGCGTGCCCCAGGATTGGCCTCATTTCTATACATGCTCCAGAGTTACGTTTTATCAGTCATTCGTACCTCTGTCATGGTTATCATTTCATTTCCATGTATCACGTCCCGACATGAATTCAGTCGCATGAAAAATGCACCGATTCGTCTCGGCGTGCCCCAGGATTGGCCTCATTTCTATACATGCTCCAGAGTTACGTTTTATCAGTCATTCGTACCTCTGTCATGGTTATCATTTCATTTCCATGTATCACGTTCCGACATGAATTCAGTCGCATGAAATGCACCGATTCATCTCGGCGTGCCCCAGGATTGGCCTCATTTCTATACATGCTCCAGAGTTACGTCATCAGTCATTTGTACCTCTGTCCTGGTTATCATTTCATTTTCACGTATCACATTCCGACATGAAATCAGTCGCATGAAAATGCACCGATTCGTCTCGGCGTGCCCAGGATTGGCCACATTTCTGACACATGCTCCAGAGTCCAGATCATAGCTAATCGCAGACATCGGGGGATTGATCCACATCTCTGTCATGCAATTTCTACCATTTCACTCCCACAACGCATCACCGTTTCGAAACCAGTCGCATCTGAGGTGCACCGATTCGTCACGGCATGCATCACTGGTTCCGATCGCATTTCATACCTATACCAGAGCTCGGTTCGTTGCCAGTCGCTAACACGGCACAACCAATTCGAGCCGCGGTCAAAACAATCATTTCTCTCATTTCATTTAATACTGCACTCCTATTCGAATCCAGATGCATCAAACAAGCACCGATTCGTCCCAGGAGCACCAATATTTTCAGTTGCCCCATTTCAATACATGCTCCAGAGCCCGGTTCACGGTCGAACAAATCGTGACACGACCAGGCCGCACCTCTGTCATGCAGTTCATTCATTTCACAATCAAAGCAAACATTTCGAATCATTTCATTGTCACAAGATTGCAAGCATCATACAAATCATTGCTTCAAGTTACTTAGCAATCCCTTCACGAATTGTCACCTTTTCATTTTCCTCAAAAAAAAAAAACAAAAAAAAAAAAAAAACCCATACCTATACCAGAGCTCGGTCGGTTGCCAGTCGCAAAACACGGCACAACCAATTCAAGCCTCGGTCAAGGTAAACATTTCTCTCATTTCATTTCATGCTGCGCTCCGATTCGAATCCAGATGCATCAAACAAGCACCGATTCGTCCCGGTGTGCACCAATGTTTCTTCTGTTGCCTCATTTCAGTACATGCTCCAGAGCCCGGTTCACGGTCGCATCAGTCACGACACGACCAGGCCGGACCTTTGTCATGCAGTTCAGTCATTTCAAACATCAAGGCAAACATTTCGAATCATTTCGTTCTCACAAAAAAAAAAAAAATATACGAGCTCAAAAACAGGATATTCTCATCAGATCAAATCATGTCACAGGCCGGCAGCGAAGACTTCACGGCCCCTCTGTCGGCTTTCACACAGGCCTCATTTCACTACCTCACAGTACGTACGAATGTGGGAATATTCGTTCAGCAGCCATCGACGAACAAACCATAGATCGGCTCTTACAAACAGAACTAGACCGAGAGTACGTTATAGGCCTTTCACTCAGCCCCCTTTCAGCACTTGGAGAGTCAGCCCTATTTGGGGCTTGTCAAGGGCAAATTCACAAATAAATTACGTTTGGGGTACCACCTGTCTGCGCCTCATTCTTCCCACATCCCCAGTCTCAATTCCCTGATTCCCTCCGAAGAATTCTCCCTAAAATATTCCTCCGTAGACATGCCGATACAAGCAGTCATCAAAGCAGGTACAGGTGCCTGGCTTTCCAAAACCGACATCTCGGATGCCTTAAGCTCCTGCCTATCCATCCATCCCTTTGGTGCTGGCATGGCATCAAGTGGAAGGAGGCATATTATTTGGCCACAAAACTGACGTTCGGTTCGAAGAGCAGCCCTTGGCTCTTCGACACATTCGCTCAGTCTCTTGCTTGGATACTGTTACACAAGGCTCAGTGACAAAAGTCATCCATTACCTGGACGACTTCCTACTAATAGAACCTCCCAGCAAGCCCCCAGGAGACCTCGACAAACTCAGAGCGATATTCGGAAAACCCAATCTTCCCATCACCGAGCACAAAGTAGAAGGCACAGCACATAACATCACCTTTCTCGGGGCCAACTTAGACACCTGCGCTATGCAAGCCAGTCTCCCCCTCGACAAACTAACCCGCATTAAGGCGGTCCTTCACAAATTCACCCACACCAAGGGGTGTACCAAGAAGCAGTTGCAATCTCTCCTGGCAAATGCTGAATTTCGCCATACGAATTATTCCACAAGGCCGCACCTTCGTGTCACGCCTGCTGAGATTCCTGCCAGAAACACAAGACCCCGATCAGATCTTAAATCTAGACTCCGCAGCAATAGCGGACCTATCTATGTGGGACGAATTCCGTCCTCCCGGAATGGCATATCCCTAATTATACCCATGGTTTCAGCCCTGTCACCCCAGGTGGTGACAGACGCTGCAGCCACCACAGGTTTCGCTGCAATTTTTGGCCATCATTGGTTTTCAGGACCCTGGCCTCAACAGATACTGTTGATACCCGGCTTTATTCAAAACATCTTCCCTCCTCGAACTCTATCCCATGGTGGCAGCTGCACAACTCTGGGGTCACCATTGGACAGGGCAAACCGTAGTCTTCACCACCGACAATCAGGCCACGGCAGACATCAACAAAGGCAGGTCCAATTCCCCAGCAGTCATGTCCTTCCTGCGCAGATTGGTACAACTGTTCTTACAGCATCAGTTTAACATACACTGTGCATTTATTCCAGGCAGACACAATTTAGCTGCTGACGCACTGCCACGTTCTAACTACACCTCCTTTTCAAACAGGTTCCCGGAGCCGATCCAGTGTCGGCCCCTATCCCTGCCTGGTCACAACTGACCCTGGACTAGTTTAACATTTACAAGGAGCAACGCAGCTCATCAATCACTCACTCTCTCAAAACACACTCAAAGCCTACCAGACAGCTTGAAAGGCGTTCAATAAATTTCTCACATCCTGCCGTAAAGGACCAATAGATGTCAAACAGGTACTGGCCTTCATTTCATACTGCCACACTCAGCTGGCTTTATCTTACAATACCATTCGGCTACACCTAGCCGGCATACAACATTTCGTGACCCTGGAAGACCCCACTAAATCTTCACTGTTCTCATCACACGCTATACGAGCCATCCTAAGGGGCATCCAGAAACAACAACCAGTGATCAGTACTAAGCGCTTACCCATTACGGGGCCCATCTTCAGGGATATGTCGACTATTCTGGCTACTTCGCCATTCGGTCTGCTGCCCAGCACGGTCCTACAAGCAGCCATATAGTTGGCTTACTACGGGTTCACCTATAACCACCCCACAGACCAAGTATTACGCAGACGGCACTTGCTTCGCCACCAAGACCATTTCATCCTTCACCTCGAGGTTTCTTAAACCCAGGAAACAGGCTCTGGAGTGGACATTCACCTCTACAGAACCAATAACAGCTGGTGTCCAGTCACCGTACTTAACCGTCTCCTCTCACTCCTGCCTGAACAATCGGACACCAGTCCTCTTCTACCATTCCCAGTTAAACCCTTAAACGCATGTCACTTTGTAAAACACATAAGGATACTTCTCCGCAATCTTCACCTTAAACCCAGTCAGTACTCCGGACACTCCTTCCGCATCGGAGCAGCCTCCGCAGCAACCCGCCAGGGGGTTCCAGACCACATCATCAAAAGACTAGGCAGATGGAAATCAGCCTGCGTCGCCCGGTATATAACCAATCCTCAAGGAGAGATGGCACAGGCATTCTCCAAATTGGCTCAATGAATACCTGAAAACCAATTATATATTATACCCCTACCTGAATGTTTTTGCCCCCTTATTTTGGCATACCGGCCATTAGACCAAGGCACACTTTCAGGTCCATTTCATATGGTAAGTCCACACTTCCAGGTCTATTTCCGATGGTAAGTCTTATCTTTATTATAAGTGTTATCTATGTCCATATCGGACATAGGGCTCCGACCATAAGTAGGAAGGCCAGTATGGTGGCCTGAATTTATGGGAGGAGCCCGGTGGGTATTTAAGCAGCCCGCTCACCTGTGGTGCTTGTCGGTTTCCTGTGCGCGATACCCACCCTCCCATCCCCATTTCAAGGCATTCATTTCATTTCATTCATTTCATCTCATTTCTCTCTACAGAATAATCATTTCTTAAAACCAGGGTATGCCCCCTTATTTTGGCATACCGGCCATTAGACCAAGGCACACTTTCAGGTCCATTTCATATGGTAAGTCCACACTTCCAGGTCTATTTCCGATGGTAAGTCTTATCTTTATTATAAGTGTTATCTATGTCCATATCGGACATAGGGCTCCGACCATAAATATATATATATATATATATATATATATATATATATGAAATACACTGCAGCTAACTAAATCACCTGCCTGCTAGAAGTATAGTAGAAACAGTACACCAGGAACGGACCGCAGTGAGATCTAGCTAAACTGTGTGCAGTGGATATATATATATATATATATATATATATATATATATATATATATATATATATATATATATATATATATATACTAGACTGACTGTGTGTGTGTGTGTGTATGTATATATATATATATATATGAAATACACTGCAGCTAACTGAATAATCTGCCTGCCTGCTCAATCTAACTGACACTCTCTCTCCATCCACGCCGGCAACGACACACTACACAAGGCTGACATGCAGTCAGCCTTATATAGTGTGGGCGTGGACTTAGTCCTCCTGAGCCATGTTTGGCGAAAAGCACCCTGCCTTTGGCCAATTATGGCTCTCTTAGCTGAGGGCGCTGTGATTGGCCAAAACATGCAGGTCATGGTATATGCTCTGGCCAATCATACAGTAAAGCACTGCGCTCTCGCAGTGCATTATGGGCTGTTACGCGCCGCTCGAATATGTCGCGAACGGCATATAATGTTCGGTTTTCGGCGAACGGGCGAACTCATGTTCGACCCGAACAGAAAGCTCATCCCTACTTACACGTTATGACACACTTACCTTTGGGTCTGATCTCCTCTAGTGATGTGAGTTCCAACCCCCACATCCACTTTGCACTTGCTGGTGCTATGTCTTCTTTTTCTTCCAGGTCCACCATCTTTTTGATTCACCCATTGGGCAGACAGGCTGCGTGCTGGAGTTATATTATCTTGGCACTTGGCTCCATTCCCAGCCTCCGTAAAGTGCAGAGACATTGTACTGCTCATGCGCAACAGTCAGTGTACAGATTTAAATTCATTTTCTAGCATATAAGTAAAAGATTTTTTATTTTTTTTGGCAAAAAACACTTACAAATTATTTCCTACTAATAGACCCTACCTGCTGCAAATTTATTATTGTAAGTGCAAATTCACACGACATGCAGCTCAGTGTGGTTTTTTTGCATCAAAAACGCATGTAAAGTAGATTATATGGTTTTCAATGGCATAGTTCACACCAGTGCTTGCAGTTCCAGTGCGTTCCAGTTCCAGAAAAAAAGTAGAACATGCTGCATTTTTCCTGCACTGGACTGTACTAGAACACTATAAAACACATCAAAAACGCACCGGAATGCACCTAAACGCGCTGAAACACACATGTCCTTATTTAACCGCTTCAGCCCCGGAAGATTTTCCCCCCTTCCTGACCAGAACACTTTTTGCGATTCGGCACTGCGTTGCTTTAACTGACAATTGCGTGGGCATGCGACATTGCACCCAAACAAAATTGTTTGTAGCAAGAGATATACAAATAAACCGCCCCTGAATCTCTCTTACTCCACTGCGCCAAAGAAAAGTGCAAAGCTGTATAAAAGATGTGTAAATGAATACAAAATGTGTGTACATACACAGTGTACAGTGAAAACCCAAACAAAATTGACGTCCTTTTTTCCCACAAATAGAGCTTTCTTTTGGTGGTATTTGATCACCTCTGCGGTGAACAAAAAAAGAGCAACAATTTTGAAAAAAACGCAATATTTTTTACTTTTTGATATAATAAATATCCCCCAAAAATATATAAAAAAAACAATTGTTTTCCTCAGTTTAGGCCGATATGTATTCTTCTACATATTTTTGGTAAAAAAAAAAATCGCAATAAGCGTATATTGATTGGTTTGCGCAAAAGTTATAGCGTCTACAAAATAGGGGATAGTTTTATGGCATTTTTATTATTCTTTTTTTTTTTTTACTAGTAATAGCGGTGATCTACGATTTTTATCGGCACTGCGTCATTATGGCGGACACATCGGACACATTTTTGGACCATTTGCAAATGCATTGATTACTGTAAAAATGTCACTGGCAGGGAAAGGGTTAACACTAGGAGGCGATCAAGGGGTTAATTGTGTTCCCTAGGAGGTGATTCTAACTGAAGGGGGGAGGGGACTGTGTAGGGGAGATAACAGATCGCTGTTCATACTCTGTATGAACAGAGGATCTGTCTCTTCTCCCCTCAGAGAACCAGAAACTGTGTGTTTATACACACGGGCGCCACTCTAAGTGCAATATTTAAAAACAAATTTAATACATCTTGTAGGCATGTGGATGATATGTAGGTAGTGCCAGGTGTCCCAGGGATATAGTCCAGTCACATCATGTGGTATCGTTCTGCTTCATTCGGAAGGCTGCGCTGGTGGATTGTCGGCAAGTCCGGCCGCTGGAACGCACTATGTGTGATCTGGGGGAACGAAAACACTTCCGGGTCCGTGCAGGGATAGCAGATAGGCGACGCGTTTGCGGAGCTACGCTCCTTCCTCAGGCGGCCGGACTTGCCGACAATCCACCTGCCGAATGAAGCAGAACGATACCACATGATGTGACTGGACTATATCCCTGGGACACCTGGCACTACCTGCATATCATCCACATGCCTGTTTACATGTACCCTTGTGAGTACCTGCTTTTAAGATGTATTAAATTTGTTTTTAAATATTGCACTTAGAGTGGCGCCCTTGTTGTTGTTCTCCTACAGTATCAAGAGGATTGCTTCTTCCTAATCTACAGGGCTGCCTTCTACAGTTGCTTATATTGGACTATAATTTAGTTCTTTTTGGACTTTAGCAGCTCAGAGTCTGTTGTTCTGATTACCCACTTATCATTATAGCTCCAGATTGTTAATTTATGTTATTAGTTGTGTATTAACCTTCCCAACCACCCCAATTTTCCTTCATTAAAAGAAATTAGTTCTTGGGGGGTTACAACTGTTTCTAATTGTGCTGAACTTAGCGCTCACATCCACATGTTGTGTTTATACACACAGATCCCGGTTCTCCGTGTGTCACAGTGTTAATTTTGGAGGCAAATTTTGATTCAATTTTAGTCTTTGTCTTAGGACTAAAATGGCATTTTAGTTTTAGTCCCATTTTAGTCTTCTGCAATTGTTTTAGTCTTATTTAGTCGACTAAATCTCCAGTACATTTTAGTCATCTAAAATCTAATAGGTGTAATTAAATTGTAATGCATTAGTTAACATTTCTCTACAATTTCCAAACTCATTATATACTACTGGAGTGAAAAATCTACTGTTATTTATTATGGTATTGAAGTATGAACATTCACTACAGACCAATGTTAATTTTGAAGTCAAATTTCAATTTAGTTTTAGTCTTAGTCTTTTGACTAAAATGGCACTTTAGTTTTTGCCCCATTTTAGTCTTTTGATAAATGCCATTTTAGTTTTAGTCGTATTTTAGTCATCTCAGTTATTTTAGTTTTAGTCGTATTTTAGTCGACTAAAATGTTTTAGTCGACGAAATTAACACTGGTGTGTCAGCCGCGATCGCGGGAGCCCGGCGGTGATTGTGACCGCCGGGCACTCGCATCAGCTTCGGGAGGATGAGCAGCGGGCTTCGCCCAGCCATGCCATTCTGTCACAGTACAACTGCGGCGGCTGGTGGGGAAGTCTTTAAGGGGGCAAATCCCTCCGCGGCTGAAGTGGTTAACACACCCTTTACATGCATAATTGCAAGTAGTATAAGTAACTGAATTTGTTTTGGTTTTAGCCATTTGCAGCCCCTGTCTCTGGTGTAGTGCTGATAGAAGGAGAGAGCAGTTTAGCAGTTCAGTCCAACTGGGGCTGGGGAGGAGATCTGTAAGCATTACATAAGCAGGTAGAATTCAGGTCTCCTCCCCTGCCAGGCAGGGCTGTGTGGTGTGGCAGAGCTGTGTAAATCTCAGGACTGGGTGGATAGGAATACATAACTTTTGCTATATAAACCCCCCCCCCCCCCCCTTCTATGTATTTCATCTGTACCTAGTTATTATCCTGAAGCTCAGCATTAAGGGCATCTTTTAGTGTAATCTGTCTTAAATTCTGATAAATGAAATTTCATTTCCAATTTAGACTGTACTGTATAAAGCCATCACTTCAAACCAATATTCTCTAACCGTAAATGAGATTTCTGCACGCTGGCTGTGCTTATACTTGTTTTCTTAGTTTGTATTTCAAACCTAACGTAAGTTTTCATAGCTCACAATAAACAGAGAACATAAAATTTAATTGTGATCATTTTTCACAATCCTGCAAGCACATTTAACATGGATTAATTTAAAATTGCGTCTGCGTTTCCTTTTTTTTTTTTTTCGTCTTGCGTTTGTTCTCATTTATTTAGACTTCCCAAGTACATTATGGAGTAATTTTAAGTCCCGCTGAGCTCTCTTCACTATAAATATTTATGAAGCTACTAAATCTTACAGCGTCTTTTACTATTAAACTGTCTGCAGCATTGTTTTCACTTGTTATTTTAGTCTCATTTCTTTATTTATTTACTTATTTGTTTCTTCGCTAGGTTCTTAAATCAAGCAATGCAGCTTTACAATGCAACGGAGGTGGTGCCAATTAACTTTGTGTTTTTCACAACCAGCGCTATACTCGCAGGTATGGAACGATGAGCTAATGTTGATGAAGAGTAGGAAAGAAATGGTTACTTTTTTTCTTTTTTTTTTCTGCCAAAATTTTATTACATATCTGAAATCAGCCTGAGGGTACAAATTTATTGCAGGTGGTATTGGTTTAGATCTTTGCTTAAAGGGGGCTTCCGGCCGGGAAAAAAAAAAATTAAAAGTCAGCAGCTACAAACACTGTAGCTGCTGATTTTAAATAAGCACACTTACCTGTCCTGGGTGCCCGCAATGTCGGCCGCCCGAGGCCGACCCGTCCCTTCGGCTCTCGGGTCCCGGCACCGCCATCCTAACTAAGGGAAACAGGCAGTGGAGCCTTACGGCTTCACTGCCCATTTCCTACTCTGCATGCGCGAGTCGCGCAGCGCTTTGTGAATGGGACGCGATGTGTTGTGGGACACACACAGTTCCCATAACACACCGTGCCCCATTCCCCAGAAGACAACGCCGGGAGGAGAAGACAGAACATCACCGCGGCGTAGGAAGAGGCAGATTAGGAAGACTGCCTAGCAACAGCCATTTCAGGTGAGTTAATAAATTTTTTTTTTTTCTTCTTTCCTCCAACTTTTTTAGGGATTTTTTGGTGCAATTTTTTTTTTTTGTGGTGGACCTCCACTTTAACAGTTTGTACAGTTTGTATAATGTTATCTGCAGTAAAATTATTTTTTTTTCTATGTTCATACTCAGAACACATATTTTCAGATTTTCTGGAAAGTTTTCTTTTCAAAGTATTTTTTAGCCCATATTTTAACTACTTTCCTACAGGCCAATTCTGACATTTCTCTTCTACATGTAAAAAACATAATTTTTTTGCTCGAAAATTTCTAGAACCCCCAAACCTTATGCATTTTGCAATTTTTTATGGCACATGGTATTTGCACAGCGTTTTTTTAAAAGTCAACTTAAAAAAAATACACTTTAATGAATTTTAGTTTACACACGGCTTCCAGTTTCTTAGACCATAGAGATCACCTGGGACATTCTGGTCCTCAGTAATCTCTATGGTAAGCCGGCTGAATCACCACCTTCAGTCCAGGGCTCCCCGGAGGAATGGGAGAGCCCAGAAAAGTGGCTGGAGGCTACTAGAATTGCTTTAACATTAAACAGCATTGCCAGCAGATAAAAAACACCTACTGTGTTTCCCCGAAAATAAGACCTACCGTGAAAATAAGACCTTCTGCAATTTTCGGGAAGAGCTGCAATATAAGCCCTCCCCTGAAAATAAGCCCTAGTGTAGAGTGTTGAAATCCACTCCATTGCAGTAGTGTATAGTGTAGACCAGGGATATGCAATTAGCGGACCTCCAGCTGTTGCAAAACTACAAGTCCCATCATGCCTCTGCCTCTGGGTGTCATGTTTGTGGCTGTCAGAGTCTTGCTATGCCTCATGGGACTTGTAGTTCTGCAACAGCTGGAGGTCCGCTAATTGCATATCCCTGGTGTAGACTGTGTGTGTGTCTGTGTGATCCAAAGTACCTTCGGAATAGCGCCGCTCTGCAATCAGCTGATCTCCTGCTCCTCTCCTCCTCTCCTCCCAGCTGTCAGCGGGGGATTTCGGCCCCCCTCACTCTGCAGAGCTCCGGCTGGTCACAGGCGCTATTAGAAGGTATGTGGCACTAAACTATTAGCATTGTGTGATACTGTAACGGAGTGGATTCCAGTATTATACAAGCACTTTTACACAGGGGATTCCTGACAGGCAAGCAGGGAGGGAGAGAGACAGCACATGGCATGATAAGACCTACCCTGAAAATAAGCCCTACTGTGTCTTTTGTTGCCAAAATTAATATAAGACCCTGGCTTATTTTCGGTGAAACACGGTATGAGTGAGAAGTGGTCAAAGGGAATGGATTGTATTTTTGTAGGTTGTTCATAACACAAAATACAATTTTTGCATATTCATTTTTCACTATGACAATGTGCCCAGTGTTAAAAAGGAACTGAACTCTGTAAACTGTACCCAAAAAACAAAGGCAGGCATACGGCAAAGGACCAGTCACTAGTATTGCCTGTGGTCTCCCTGCTGCTGATCTCTCCTTATTAGTGACTTAAAAGGTGACCCTACTGCCGTAGAAAAAAAAATGGTGATCACAAACAAATATATATATATATATATATATATATATATATATATATATATATATATATATATATATATATATATAGCATATACAATTGCTACAGAAGCCATATTGTAATTTAATGTTAATAAAAATGACCTTTCCTTTTCAATATGCTGTTGCTGTAATTTTCTATAAATGCAATGCCATATGGCAACCTGGAGGCTTTCTCTGTATACAACTGGCGTATAGAATGCCTTCAGAAATGTAATTTTTTTGTTCGGGTGAAGAAGTCTGCATTAAGGTACAGGTCAGGTTTTAGTTATCCTCTGCATCAAAAATGTTATTTTTGGCGAGATACTCCCTAAGGGTTAAACACTCCTAAGTGGATGCTGACACTGCAACTTTTTTCATCTGAACCCTGAAAGTACAACAGCTGCTTGTAATAAATTAATCATTCCCATTCAAAATCAGTTCTGTATAATACTCAATCTAAAAAAGAGCTATTTCTTCAGAGCAGAAACAGATACAACTCTGCAAAAGTTTGTTAAAATTAAAAACCTTGTAATGTACATTGATCACCTAGAGAGGAATGTTTTTTCTCAACAAAAGTGGAGTTACTCCTTAAAGTGGAGTTTTTTTTTTTTTTTTAAGTCAACAGCTACAAATACTGCAGCTGCTGACTTTTAAAATATGGACACTTACCTGTCCAGGGCGCCCGCGATGTCGGCACCCGAAGCCGATCTATCCCTCAGCTGATGAGTGGTGCTGCCGCCATCCTCGGTAAGGGAATCACTTCCTGGTTCCCTACTGCGCATGCGCGACTCACGCTGTGCTATTCCACTGGTCCCTGCTGTTTTCTGGGACCAGTGTGTCTCCCAAAATACAGCTGGGGGGGGGGGGATGGCGTAGATACCCGCGGGTGGCTCGGATATCTATGCCCGGAAGTGGGAGCAAATACCTGTATTAGACAGGTATCTGCTCCTCCCTTCCCCCTGAAAGGTGCCAAATGTGACACCGGAGAGGGGGAGGAACCGGAAAAGCAGAAGTTCCATTTTTGGTCGGAGGAATCCCTGCCCCACCAGGACATTGTATTCTGACACACGGACCCACCGCTGTCAGAATACATTAATCAGTTGCTGCAGCTGCTGATCAACAGAAAGTTTTCCAGCATGTCCCTGCAACACAGGTCAATACAACAAATGCCTTCTGTCGATTCTGCCGCACACTGATTGAAATTTACCTTACTGCCAAATGTTGATCAGTGTATAGCTAACTTTAACATACCATGTGTTGTTTCACAAGGTGGACATTCTTTTTGCAAAGTGGATGATGGAAGTTAGCAGAACTTCACCTCATTTACTAAGCCAAGTAAAAATTCCCTTACAAAGTGTACAACCTTTTTGCCTTTAGTAAATCAACCCCACTGTGTCCCTCAGTGGGAGTGACCATCTTTGTAGAGGCATGGATTTACTTCCACATATAAGCCTCCAGCAGCGAGCACAATAGCCCCATATTGACATCGCCGTATCTCACTCCAAATGTTTAAGACTAGCAATCAGAAGCAGCAGTGCCCTAATAATACTCTGTAAGAACTGGAGTGCCTAGGTACACTCATATAAAGGAGTTTTTTTTTTTTAAGAATCATACTTGCGTAGGTGGATGTCCGCCCACTGGCTCTAAGACTGAGAACCGAGCGATCAAACACTGGTGATCACTTGGTTCTCAGTGCTCCATGAGCAAAGAGCTGGTGACTGTCAGTCACCGGCTCTCTGCTCTGTCCCCCACCCCCCCCCTCCCCCGCACTCACTGGAGCGCTGGGCTGTGGAGGGAGCGGCTGGCTCAGGCTCGCTGAGAGGCTCAGCCAGATACCGGTGCAGGCATCTGGGTGGATCCTGACCATACGGTCGCAATCTTTCCCCAGCCTGGACCGACTCTGTGATGTCAGCCTGCTGAAAACGGCTCACAGGAGTGCAGAACGGACTGCACTCATGTGATCCATAGGAGAAGTACAGCCAAACGAGGAATTCAGAACCAAAGGTACATTTTTTGGACACTATTTCAGAACAATTAATATTTCTAAATGCTCCTTCTAACATAGCAAATCTTTATTTTTAGGTTGAGAGAATGATTATATGTAGCTCATATCTTTTTAAGGATCCATATTTTTTCAATACCATTTTATTTCTATTTATTCATACACTAGAAAGGAACCTAATGTGTATGCCACAACAAAAATATATATTTAGTACATCTCCTCAATACATGCTCATTTCCACTTGTTTTATCACTTTTAAAATGCAGTTGGTCCTGCCAGAAATCCAGTGAGCTGCAAATATCTGTTTGTGCTGACAACTCCGCTGCACTAAAATCCTGAGCAGTGATATCAGCCCTGCTTGAGCGCTCCCTTGCTGAACTATAGAACACGTCACCAATATATTATGGAATTAAGGAGTTGCTTCAGTCCACCTTAGAAGAAATGAGCAGGAATTACATTGTTTTGGAGTTCAGTGCAGCATAGGCACTGTGTTGTCCGCCTAAAACAGGATGATCTAGATGATTTCTGTATGATCAACAGGTATTACTGGAATTTATTACTTGCGGCATTTTAAAGGGATAAATATGGGGAAATATTTATTTCCCCAGACATACACTTTAGTTCACTAAATATTGTTACTATAAAAAAATGCCTGCCAAGAATTGGCTGCACAAAACCAATACAAATAATAATCAAAATGTTAAAGAAAAAATAATTAAGATAAACTCCAAATTATATTCATCTTCTTAAAATATTTTTAATTCATGCATTCATTTCTGTCATTGCAGGTGTAATATTTTATCAGGAATTCCAAGGTGCAGCAATATTAAATATATTTATGTTTATTTTTGGGTAAGTTTTACATTTATTTCTGGAAATGTTACACAATTGTTTTAATGGCATGAAAATTTTTTATTTGGTACAATGTTTAAATATTACAGTATATATTAGAAATTATTTACAGTATAAACATTGCCCCTTTTATGATGGGCTGACAAAAGAAGTGTGTGTGTGTGTGTGTGTGTGTGTGTGTGTGTGTGTGTATAGAATTTTTTTTTGTTTTAACATTGTAATTGTATCTGACAATTGCAGTATTTATGCAGTGTCATATGCCAGCTTAAGATTTATTTTGTGTCATAGTGAGCACATTGGAAACCACACTGAAACCATATTGGTTCCTAAGCCTTTAATAAGGATTCCTACCAGTCCTTTATTCATGACTGTTAAAAGAAATGTAATAATTCTGATGTTTCTGAGTGATAACTATGTAAAATATTTATTGTAGTAGTTTAATTTTCTGGACATCTTTTTTACACTGTGGTTGTACATGGAAAATCTAGAATCAGTTAACATCTCCATTATGTGACACACACAGCTCCCATCTTTCTCTAGTTAAGTCAGCAATAAAAACAATTTTATGATTCTTTACAAGTCTAGCTAATTCCAGACTATAAAAAAGCACTTTATAAATGGGCGATCCATTAATTAGTCTAATGTTCTGTAGTAATGATGTCTGCTTTATTTCAGAGTCACTTACACAGAAAGTGAGATTGCATTTCGGTCCATTTATGCCTCCTAGAGAGTGAAGTGCTGCACAAGACAATGAATCTATCTAGTAATTAACGGGGATAATTGCAGTAGAAAGCAGCCTGGTGTGTAGGAAGATGAGCCTCTTGCATATTAATGGCTGGAATTATAGGAGACATAAAAAGTGAAGAGACATAAAACAACCTAGTAATCTGTTAATCTTTTACACTTTATAGGAAGTGGCTTTTCAAATTAAATCATTATTTTCCTAGTATGATCACCATAAATTGCAAGGTGTTTTTTCTTTATCGCGAAGCTGTGTGGCGGCTGTATTGTTTGGTAAAAATGTCACCTACAGTTTTCTTCTAGCTTGTCTTTCAGTTTTTGCACATATAGGGGTTTTGCTAAGAAGCACCCACAATCTGACAATGAATTCTGCATTTAAACCAAGCTATGTATATTTTCATTAACTTAAACCCTTGAAAAGACCAGGACAGTTTAGAGATGTGCCAGTACATTAAGAAGGTCTCTATCTAAATAATGGGGAAAAATGTTTTCACATATTGGAGAATGTTTCTCAGATGTGGCCGTTTTTACAGCTAAGCAAATGTGTTTGTATGGGTGTAGGCCACCATCCACCAGCTTTAAGATAAACACCTCTTTGGCTCCTCTTGGAAAAGAGATGGCTGGAGATGATTAAAATCTAAGGCAGCCTAAAAGACATCTTCCCTAAAGGCGTTGAGGCAAATGAATATGGCGCAGAAGTTTGAAGAAGAAGTTAGTGGGTAACAGCTATGGACTGTGGAAGCAGAGAACTAAAAAAAAAAAAGAAAAAGAGAACTACTGTAGTAGTAAGCCCCATCATAGTGATTGCAGTGGTCTTCCAGGTCCTGTGCAGGCCCTTCTGCATAGTGGGCACAAGGGGTGGCTTGCTCAGCACAGTGTATTTTTTTTTCAATAAATACAAGACTATCTCTGACTGCACAAGAGGGATACGCAGTGTGATCTCCACTTCGTCCAATCAGGAATCGCTTTGTATTCCTTATAAAAAATACAATGTGTTGTGTAAATGGCGGCCATGCCAAATGGGCTACCCCCTGTGTTCCTTATGCAGAGGGGCAGCTGCTCGGCACAGGACCCCAACGACCACCACTTTCACCTTAGTAGTGCCAACTACTGCAGCGATTGTCGTCTTGCACAGAGGTACCACAGGTTTGAAATATGCATACATAAATTGGTCCAAGCTTATCCAATGTAACTATGCAATAAAAAAAACATACCTGGAGTTCAGCTTTTAGTCTGATCACAAAACTAGCATGTAGTTTTGCCTTAAATGCTACCATGCATAAATCTGTAAGCAACCTGAACTAAAATTTCCTGATTTCCTAACAATTTTCAAATATGTCAGTTGAAGTAAACCCCCCCCCCCCCCCCCCAATCTGTTTAGATTTTGAACCAAGATGGATGAAAGATCTTTCTGCTTACAGAGTGAAGATTCATCTCAAGGGCATTTTATGTAACTAGCTCATGCCAGATGTGGCTGAAAATCTGTTGACCAATGGTTAAGGCCCATCCCAGTGTCAAGCATGTGTACTTGTGTATATATGTATATGTGTGTGTGTATACACTGTGTGTGTTTGAATATATGTGTGTGTGTGTATATATATATCTACAGTATATATCGTTTTTATCTTTATTTCAGTGGATTCTTTAACTTGTAAATCAATTTTGCCTTGTTCTTGAAAGCCGTTGGAACTTACTGTCACGTTTGAAGCTATCCTTTCTAAAGATCGTTCCATGGAAATGTGCCCTGAGTCTTTCTGCCAGATTCTCCTAAATTCATTGTGACATATCTAAAAGAGAACAAATGTGCTTGACAACCATTTCTTCTGAGAACAGACAGTGTTGGCTAAAGAGAAGCCTGTCATTCTTGTACTCAAATTTAAATGCTTGGTTAAAACTTTAAGTCAGGCAATCAATAGAATAAATCAAGGATTGCTGAGTAAAAAGGGTCCACTTTTACCTTTGCCTTGTTCACGCCCTGAAATGGTTGTTTCAGTTTCTAAAAGATGAATCTGCTGAGTTTTTTTTCACCCAGCCTTGTAAAAATGGCAGAAGGTATGATTTTTTTGTCAATATGCCAGGGTAGAGATATTAAAATTATTATTATTATACAGGATTTATATACCGCCAACAGTTTGCGCAGCGCTTTACAACATCGGGGGGAACACAGTACTATTACAATACAATTGCAATACAATTACAATACAATTCAATACAGGAGGGATCAGAGGGCCCTGCTCGTTAGAACAAAGGGGAGTAGCTGTGGGGGATGATCAGATGGACAAAATGAAAATACAGTTGTTAGGTGTGGGTAGGATAGGCTTCTCTGAAGAGGAGGGTTTTCAGGGATCGTCTAAAAGCGAATAGAGTAGGAGATAGATGGGCAGATTAGCTTGGAGAGGCTCTGGAAAAGTCCTGGAGACGAGCATGGGAGGAGGTGATGAGAGAGCTAGAGAGCAGGAATGGCATTATGTGTGGAAGACAGTTGACGCTGAAGGCCCTAAATGTTGGATGGTTGCTCCAGTTTGATGTATACAGCTTCTTCCCGAACCTATTGTCATCTCTGTCCAAAATGTGCACCTCCCTGTTCTCAAAAGCATGTCACTTTTCTTTAACCACTTCACTACCAGGCACTTTCACCCCCTTCCTGCCCAGGCCAATTTCCAGCTTTCAGCGCTGTCACACTTTGAATGACAATTGCGTGGTCATGGAACACTGTACCCAAATTAATTACTTGTCGTTTTCTTCACACAAAGAACTTTATTTTGGTGGCATTTAATCACCGCTGGGTTTTTTATTTTTTGCAAAAAATGACCAAGAGGCTTGAAAAAAAAAATGTTTTTCTTTGTTTTTGTCAGAAAATGTTGTAAATAAGTAATTTTTCCCCTTCACTGATGTGCGCTGATGAGGCAGCACTGATGGGGTGGCACTGATGAGGAGGCACTAATACGCAGCACTGATGGGCACTAATAGGTGGCACTGATATGCAGCATTAATGAGCACTGATGGGCACTGATAGGCGGCACTTATGGGTAATGATAGGGGCACTGAAAGGCAGCACTGATGGGCACAGATTGGCCTCACTGATGGGCACAGACTGGTGTCATTTATGGGCACAGGGTGGCATCACTGATGGGCACTGTTGGGGCTGTATTGTAATCAGGGCACTGATGATCAGTGCCCCGATTACTTTTACATACCTCTCCTGTGAGGAGATGCCGCTGACTGTCACTGTGAGGCGTGGAGAGCCAATAAACGACATCTCCTTGTTTACACACGATCGGCTGTGACTGGACACAGATCATCACATGTGTAAAGAGGCGTGGCTCTTTGCCGAGATCAGGGTCACGTTGTGTCCCAGGGACATGGCGCGCCCGCGATCGCCACACTGCATGCCCCCCCCCCCCCCCCCCCCCCCGGGCGCATGATCTCGGCTATCTCGGCTAAACTGGTTTTTGACAACTATTTACACCTTGAGCCATGCAATCCAAGAATTAACACCTATGAAGCCTTCCTGACACCAAGGATGGAATTTTGTAACTAGAACAAGATGGTTCCACAACATTCACGCCTATTATCCTGTTCATGGACAATAATATCTGCCTTTCCATGGTGATTGGATTAAGGTTTTGGTGCTACCTACCTGTGTGGATTTAAATTCTAGGATATTTTCTTGACACTCATTAGAACTTAAGGAGTGGCTTGGATAAACTACGAAACGTCTTCAACATTACAGAACAAGTCCAGTTGAATGTGACTAACTTGTGACGGGCCTTCCATCACATAACTACTACTACAGAAGATATACCTTGGCCTGGATAAACAAACCTATGAGAATTATTGCTTTGCATATTTCCCAAGCTAGGATAAAAGCAAAGCTATGTTTTCCCTAACAACCAATGAAATATATTTTGTTCTCTACCTACAGAGACATGGCATAGGGCTGCTAGGTAAAGCACATTTATTTATGCTTTTAAAGAATAACCAATATATCTAAGTGATTTGTGTTGGAAAAACTGATTTGGAAATTGATGCACCATGCAAAAAATGTCCACAATAAGGTTAATTCAAAATGTTAATTGGGGAAAGGTAGCCAATGCATTTCGGGGATCCCAAAATCACCCCTTTTATCAGGTCTGGAATAATAATAACAGTTTCCTTGCTGATTTTTGGGGTTTTCTAAAAGCTGGTAAGCTTCAGTATAAATGACTAAAACTGTCATACTGCCATAGCCATACAGCCAATGACCATTATTTCTACAATCTTGCATATTCCTTTGGAGAAGTTATGAGGAAAAGCACAGTAAAACGGCACTGCCAAATTCTGATCTCACGCTACAAAAAAAGTCTTCTCTTTATTTTTCACTGTTATCCTTTTTTCAGGATAATCCAGCATAGTGGCTTTTATTACTGGTCTGTGATATAAACATGCCTGCTGGGCACAAGAGAGTTTTGATCAGAGTAATGATCTGTTTCTCTATAGCTCAGTACCACTACAGCAGAGACTTCCCTCTCCCATTAGACTGGAAATACTGCCTGGCTCTGTGCAGGTTACTGCATTGGGCCAACTCTGTGTCTTGGGTATGCATACTTGTTGGATGAGGAGGCTGGGGCAGGGGGTGCAGGATCATTAAACGACGATTACATTTTAAAAAAACACAGCATTGTAAAAAAAAATTCCAGTGAAAGATTGTTTTCCAGAACTTTAAAGCATCTGCTTTTAAGAAATCTAGAAATATCCTTTCAGAATAGTTACCTGGGATTTATCAAGCATGTCCACCCTATGCAATCTTTTATTGTAAGAATTGCAATGGTTCTGTGTTTGTGACTCTTGTGCCTGGAGTCAGATTCATGACTTTGACAGATTCACAAATACCTATCGTCATACTGGCAGCAAGATTTTGGCCAGGAATATGTTTTTTTTTTATCTACACAGTGCTACTTCTGAGAAGAAGTAAAGGGAATGACTGAATAAACATGTTCCTCTCCTCTTGAACTGCCTCGCTGTACAGCAGAAAATGATAAACATCTCCCAGGCTGCTCTGTTGGAGATGCAGTATCTTCCTCCAAGATATGTATAATATATGTATGGCTGTCACTACTGTCATCCGGGAGAATTGCTGCTTATATCTGTATGTGTGTATATATGTGTGTGTGTGTGTATATTATATACACACTCACCAGCCACTTTATTAGGTACACCTGTTCACATGCTTGGTAACACAAATTGCTAATCAGCCAATCACATGGCAGCAACTCAATGCATTTAGGCATCTAGACATAGTGAAGAAAACTTACTGAAGTTAAAACCGAGCATCAGAATAGAGAAGAAAAGGAATTTAAGTGCCTTTGAACATAGTATGGTTGTTGGTGCCAGATGGGCTAATCTGAGTATTCCAAAAACTGCTGATCTAATGGGATTTTCACGCACAACCATCTCTAGGGTTTACAGAGAATGATGCAAAAAAGAGAAAATATCCAGTAAGGGGCAGTTGTGTGGAGGAAAATGCCTCGTTGATGTCAGAGGAGAATGGGCATACTATACTGGTTTGAGATGATAAAAAGGCAAGAGTAACTGAAATAACAACTCGTTACAACCAAGGTATGCAGAATACCATCTCTGAATACACAACACATCGAACCTTAAATCAGATGGGCTACAGCAGCAGAAGACCACACCGGGTGCCACTCCTCTCAGCTAAGAAAAGGACACTGAGGCTACAATCTGCACAGGATCAGCAAAATTGGTCAAAAGAAGAAGGGAAAAACGTTGCCTGGTCTGATGAGTCTCGATTTCAGCTGCAACATTCAGATTGTAGGGTTAGAATTTGGTGCAAACAACATTAAAGCATACAAGATACAAGATCAATGGTTCAGGATGGTGGTAGTGGTGTAATGTTGTGTGGAATCTTTTCTTGGCACACTTTGGGACCCTTAGTACCAGAGGAGGGAGAGGGGGAGACGATAGGAAAAAAGAGAGAACTAGAAGGAGAAGAGTTTAAAATACACATAACCTGGGGCAGCAACTCAAAATCAAAGGAGATCATATCCCATCCACTGCATTACCCAAATAATCTATCCATGCCATCCATATCTTATCAAATTTCCTGGGACAACTACAACTAGCATTGGTAAGTTTATACAAGGGCAACAATGTTAATGGCAGCATGTCAGGAGTCAACAGTGGGGGGGGGGGACTTCTATTTAAGAAATATTTCTATTCAGGCATAGAAAAATGCGAAGAAGACAAATAGCTTATTGTAACGGCTGAGCTCCACACCTTCCAGCGCTCCCAGAACGGGTATCTTGGGATCCTGGGTAGAGACAGGTCCAGTGCACCATTATTAATAGTTCCTAGGACCGAGTCCCAAAAAGCACCAAGCCCCGGGGCAAGTCCAAACTATGTGATAGAAAGTGCCGTCAGCTCCTACTAGGGCACAAGAGACTGACCGTGGCATAAATATAAGCTAATCGGACAGGGGTATAAAATACTCTATGCTAAAATTTTAGCATAGCTGAGATCATATTTGTGATATAGTGAGACGTACAGACCTCCATATGACAGATTTACTACAAGTCGCCCACAATAAATGCTTAGTGGCCCCCGCTCAGGCTAACAAAGTTCGATGAATTGGATGCCGCTGACTAGTGAGGGTGCAGGCTGGGGAAAGGTTCGTCTAGATCCAAAGCACGCTGTAGAAATAGGAAGAGATAGCCTGGCCATAGCCCAGCTTTTTTGGCCATATTTTTCTTGCGGGTCACAGGAGTACAATTACTTTTGTCCTGTAATCCAGAGTCAGCTGATGGCGGTCATCCCGTACCTCTATGAACCTGAGCCAGCTACTGGAGGGGCAAAATGGAGAGCGGTGACCGACAGTCACTGCTCTCCGCTCAGAGCTGACCGAGAACTGAGGTATTGTGGTATCTAACATATTTTTATTGTGGGTGGAATTTTTGTTTTTTCTAATAAAGAATTCTATATAAACTTTTTGTATTTTTGGGTGTTCCTCTCTGAAGAATCCTTGTTCAGGCCCCTTTGGGGATCTTTCCCATCCCCCCCCCCCCCCCCCCCGTTTCCCTGGTCTTTTTTATATGACCGAGAACTGAGCAATCAGTGGTCATGTGACTACCATAGTCTTAGAGCCAATGTCAGACAGCTACAGCATGGGGGTGTTTATGTATCTAATGTATGTTTATTTTTTTATAACCCATACTTCTCCTTTAAATTGATTGTAGCTATATGAGTGCGTTTTCAACAGCACAGTTGAGTACTGCCTGTTATACCTTTTTTCTTGAACTAACAATTACATTTTCAGGAAAAACTTTCTGAAGTCCACCCCCTTCTTGGTCCAAACAGTACTGATACAGAAAGCCGTAGCAAAATGTTCAGAAAAAAAAAAGGCAAACATAACAGTCCCTCCTAGAGTAATAAAAAGACACAAATAGTACAGACAATACACAACTGTATTTTCAGACCTTTGCTAACCTGTCCCAGTTGGCTGCCCAGAATTACAGGCATACAGGTCACAAATACACTATAAATCTGTCGCCAACACTTTGCTAAACATTAGGCAGTTTGATTTGCATCTAATTGTGTTGCTGATTTGCTTGATAAGTGTCCCCACAGTGTTGCAATCCTTGATATAAAATATGAATGAGTTTGATTACAAATGTCTTTGTGTAAAATAACAAAAAATCTATTTTGTATGCATTTTTCTAATAAAAAGTGTGAGTGGAGTATGTATTAACATAGTGTACTAAATAAATTCTTAAAAAAAATAAATTGTAAAAAATTGTTTAAACCGGCAAATTAGTCACAGTTTACAATCATGTTTACTGATGCATACTGAGACTACTAAACTTGGTCAATGACCTCTGGTTATTAAATGTTTAAAAGTTGTCATCATTATTAAATCATTTGCTTTGGTTGGCTTTACACCACCTGGTGCTATATGAATTCCTTCTCATTGGCTTCCCATTGCAAGGTTTATTGAGCTCTGTGGTCTAGGGATGATTCAGCTATGTGGAAATTATTAATTGTATAATGGATTTTCAGATTGACCATATTTGTTTTATGAGAAGCGTGTAACACGGTTCCAGCTTTATGTATAATTCATTTTATTTCTGCAGGTGCTTTTTATCTTTCTTTGGGGTTTTCTTAATTGCAAGAAACCAAAAGAAGAATTCTTTCCAAGAACCGTATATAAACTTTGGTGAGATTCCTGGTGAGTATACGTATGACACTCTGGGTGTATACTGTACATTAGGTATTGGCATACTATACTATAGTTCCTATAGGCAAAGATGCTTTTATTGAGTAAAAAAAAAAAAAAAAGTCAGCCATTCTATTGTAAAATATTGAACTCAAACAGGCAATGTGCAGGTATCAGAAATGAATGGCGGATCTCCACTGCAGGAAGTTGCATACTTTTATTCCTCACCCATTTTTGACAGGGTGTTCTATCAGATTACCACTACCCATCAGATTGTACAACGGAGGTGATGTTCCGACCAAAAAATACTTACTGCGCATGCGTGATGCGTTTCATACACTTTATGTGTGAACACCCAATGCGGACATCTTAGTACGCCCAGCTGAATTGCAGAGTAATTTTAGCAATAAAATGAGTGTATATAAATCAATATCACAGATATCAATATAGTACATTTATTAATATATGCTAATTTTATTGCTAAAATCACTCTGTAATTGAAGACATATCTGGGTGTAGTAAGATGTCCGCATGGTGTCTATTTCACTGCGGAGCTAGAACCACCACTAGGTGGTGAGCGTGTCCCCAGTGTTCTATCAGAATACCGCTTACCCATCAGATCATAAAGTGTGTGGAACGCATTGCCCTGTGAAACGCATGGTGGAACACATCACGCATGCGCAGTAAGTATAGTTTAGTCGGAATGTCACTTCCATTGCACAATCTGATGGGTAGCGGTATACTGATAGAACAAGGGCAAAGGGCTGAAATTTCACAGCTCTGTAGTGCCACCTGTAGGTGTAGTTTGGTACTTTGCAAACAGAAATTTGAAACATAAAGACAGGTTCAGGCAGCAAGGCAGTTGAAAGAACAGTAAGACCAGCCATACAAGGTTCAAATCTTGGCCGGTTCAACAGGAATCGACCGAGATTCAAACTGTTTATGGGCAGGCTAAATGTACCAAGTTGATCAATCGATCAACTTGGGTACAATCAGCTTGCCGGATTCTCTTGCGATTATCGCTAGTTGCTGCTATAGCCGCTAGAGATATAAATCACTTTTTTTCCCGACAAGCAGACAATGGCTCGGCAGGAGGGATTGCCCTGTCAGCACTGTGTTGATGTGAGGATCGGGCAAATTTCTTCCCTGCAACCTGTGGTTGCAGGAAAGAAATTTGCACCGTGTATGGCCTGCCTAACTCACAATAATTTAGATTTCAGTGAAAGTGATTAATAAGGGTTACTGAACTTTTCTGTCATAACGGTTTGCACAATCCTATTCCAAAATAACATTATTGCGCAGCAGGATTGCAGGATTCCTTTGGAAGGGGCTAAAGTAGCAATAAGTTTTAAAATGAATATTCAGGGAATTCACAGGTGAAATGCATACTTTTCCCCTGTGTCATTATGTTTCAAAACTATTTTGCCAAAAGATGTTGTGATTGTGTTTATTCCAATTTCCAATCCAAGCACCCCTGCAAGACCAATTAGATATTTCAATGACTATATTTTGAATGCAGTTAAAGGTCATCTTCACCTTTTGGCAGCAGGTTACATCCATATTTAGGGTGTAACAAATAACATGCTGCTAACCACCCCAAGCCCCACCCGTGACCCCCCCCCCTCCGAACGTGACAGGGGGCAGAAATTCCTCTCCCCTGAAGCTGCGTCCCTTTTAAAATCTGTGTGGCTGTGTTTGGCTCCACCCACACAGCTGCATCATTCATTCACAGAGATCTGAGAATGAATAAACTACAAGTCCCATCTTCCACCATGGCAGACTGACTTGTAGTTCTCATAGGACAAGGAGCGCGCTCATCGGCAGCTGTAGGAAGCGTCATCCCTTGACACTTCCTACAGCTCAATAGCTGAAAGCCTTGTATGGAGGTATGGGCACAGAGCTGTAGGAAGAGTTTCCACGAGCCTGACATTGCACCGTGATCTGCTGATTGCAAGTGCAATACTTGCAAAAAAAAAAAAGCAAATTTTTTTTCCCTGCAAAAACAGGTACATTTATAATTTTTTAATTTGATGCGAATTCAGCCATACAAACTGAATTCTTAACCAAAATGGTGCAGGAGCCTTTATTTGGTCTGTACTGTAATGTGTGTGTACACCCATGCGATCGATTCCTGTACCATTTTTCAGTTCGCACTGCGATCTGCGAAGCAATTTGGGGGTCACTAACTTTACATTGACACCCACAGTGGTTCGCAGATGTCAGTGTGAACTTCCTGAGATTCAGGTGCGATGCAGGAACCTGCACAGGAATCACACCAATGTGAACCAAGCCTTAAAGGGGTTGTAAACCTTCGTGTTTTTTCACCTTAATGCATCCTATGCATTAAGGTGAAAAACACCTGGCAGTGACCGTCCCCCCCCATTTACTTACCTGAGCCCTGGAACTTGACCCACCGGGGATGCGCTGTCTCTCTGCCTGGGGTTCTCGACTCTTGATTGGATAGATTAATAGCAGCACAGCCATTAGCTCCCGCTGCTGTCAATCAAATCCAATGACGCGGGCGCTGGGGCCAAATCCTACATTTGGCGGCTATGGACGCCGAATGCTGGACTCGGGAGTGCGCCCGCAAGGTAACCCCCTCGGGGAAGCGCTTCTCAGAGGGGGTTATCTGATGTGGGGAAGAGCCGCGAGAGCCCCTGGGGGACCCCAGAAGAGCAGGTTCGGGGCCACTCTGTGCAAAATGAGCTGCACAGTGGAGGTAAGTATGATATGTTTGTTATTTAAAAAAAAAAAAAACTTACAGTCACTTTAAGCAATACAGCTTGGTCATTTTTCTCCCCTTGGTCTGCTTATTGGAGAAAATCACTGTGCTGTCAATCCAACACTAGAAGGTTGCTAAGAAGATAAAAAAGAATAATGTACCATACTCCCACTCCCAATTAAATACTACTCTGAATGGGAATTACAGTAAGCTGATATAAAGGCAGATCTGGATAGTTATACTTCACAAGCTGTATTTAAAAAAAATATAGATTTGATTTTTTTAATATGTTGAATGCTTAACTGCATCTCTTATATCTTCCTGGAATTTAGCTTGGACTTTCTAAGCTGCAAAACAACCATCTAAACTTAAAGGAGGGTGTGACCTGGCACAGCCAAATGACAAGCCTCCATCCCTGATATAGGTTACAGGAGAAGAGAGGAATTGGGACTTTAAATGAGGCCCACCATATCAAATAGAATGAGAATGGGTACATACATGTATATATATACGGTAAATGAGTTTATTTATTATTACAGTCTAAAATTCATTCAAACTCCTAAAAAAGTCATTGTATCAAATAATTTGGTAGTCACATAACTTACACTTAAATTATACTGCTCATAGCATTATTATTATTATTAACAGTGCCCTCTAAAAAAAGGGAAAAAAGTAATTTTCGCAAAAATTGGTGACAGATCAATAACGTACAGCTCTGTCCCAAGGCTGAGCCCAACCTTTGTACGGGAACTTGTGGGGATCTCAGGTAGAGGGGGAGACACCGTACCTGAGATTCCCACAAGTTCCTGTGCAGAGGTTGGGCTCAGCCTTGGGACAGAGCTGTACGTTATTGATCTGTCACCAATTTTTGGGAAAATTACTTTTCTCCCTTTTTTAGAGGGCACTATTAAAAATGTATATTTCTTTAAAGTATACTGTCATACCACACCCCTGATGAGTGGCTGTAACGCCATGAAACGCGTGGAGTGCTATTTGATACCAAGATATATCTGGTTCCATTATGTGTATATATTCTCTGTATCCATTCTACTATTTATGTCTATCATGTCAACCCATTAATTGTATTTCATGCTATGAGCAGTATAATTTAAGTGTAAGTCATGTGACTACCAAATTATTTGATACAATGTCTTTTTTAAGAGTTTGAATGAATTTTAGATTGTAATAATAAATAAACTCATTTATATATACATGTATGTACCCATTCTCATTCTATTTGGTATGGCGGGCCTCATTTAAAGTCCCAATTCCTCTCTCCTCCTGTAACCATCTAAATGTGTATATTTTATTAATCCCTGCTGGTGTTCAATAATAGTATATGCCAATCTGCACACAGCAGCCACTTTGTTAGCTAAACTAATTTGTGATTAATACATGAACCGAAGCAATGCAATGCTAAACCAATTTATGATTAATATATGAGCTGAAACTAAGCACTCCCTGAGAACATGCCTCATTTTTACAGTGATGTGTCTAGTTAAATACGGTACTTCAGGCCATAAGATGGCTTCCTCCTTGCAGTGATTTGAACAAATTATCCAAAAATATGTGTTTTTTGTACAAAGAAATGACTGTAATGTGTTATAATTGCTCTTCCTCAGGCTGCACTCTCACAGGTGCTGGTTGTAGCAGTAATTCCAGCACCGTTGGGTTTGGGTCTGCAACTCTCTGTTGTCAGATGCTTTCCGAAGTTGGTGGAAAGACAGGGAAGCATTAAAAATGTGAGCGAGTTCAGCGTCCAACAGGAGTAGATGTTGGCGCCTGCATTCATTTTGGTCTAGTATGAACTTGACTCTTCACCAACAACACGTGTGTTTGGCTTAGTATACTCTATAGACACAATATACTGGCCTGGAATCACTTGATGCCTGTACGGGGCATATGTAAAAGTGGAAAGGTGTCCTTTCAATGTCCACAACTGCATGTGCAAACTGTCTCTTCCTTTATTTCATTTGCATAGTCTGCCACTGGTATCACAGAGAGGCAGCCACAGCAAGGCAGGGAAGACACTGAGATGAAAGGTAAAAGGGGAACTAACCAAATAATAATTTGGTATGGGATCACTCATGGTATACTAATCGGTTGCTGTGCGATAAACAACTCCTCATTGACCGGAATTGTGAGAGCTACATGGTCTTCCTGAAAATTTGCTGGGTTTTTTTGGACCCCCTCGTGAATTTGGCCCCCTTGTGTCATGGGCTACTGCAAGGGCAGGGCTTTTTTTTTTCTCAGAGAATAGGTACAGGAACTCCTTTCCGAGTCACACCTTTTCTCTGCCCCTACACACCTTCTGCACCACTTCCTTGGTTCCACCCCCTACCCACCTCCCAGTACTGCCCTATCAGACAATACAGAACCAAGTATCATTTTGTGGTGCTAAATCATTTTTATGGAATTTGGTAATGATCACAAGAAAAGCAGTAAAATAGATCCCCTACAGCCAGCAACAATAGATCCCCCTAACAACAATGGACCACCCACAACAAAATTTCCTCTCCAGCAACAATAGACTCCAGGCAGCAACAACAGATCTCCCCATAGCCAGCTTCAATAGACTCTCTGGCAGCCAGCAACAATAGACCCTTCCCTCAACAGTAGATCCCTCCCAGCAACAACTGACCCCCCCCCCCAGCAACAATAGTTCCCCCACCAGCAACAGTAAACCTCCTCAGCAACAAATGGCCCCCATGCAAAAATGGATCCCCTCCAGCTAGAACAGATCCCCCAGCAGCAAACATCAATAAACCCTGCAGCACACCCTAGCACCCCATTTTTCATACAGTCAGTCCTGGAGGTGCCGAAATTGCGTTCCCACTAAAAAAAAGCCCTGTGCAAGGGTGTCCAGGTTCAAGATGCTAGTGATAGAATTTCTATTAAAGTGTATGATGTACACGTGTGGTTAGCAATGCACCTAATTTTAAAGAGCTCAGTAGACAAGCCGTACGGTGCCAGGCTGTACAATGCCAAGTAGGCCTCACAATGAAGATCTCTCAGTAGTAGTGTTATAGGCAAGTATAAGCTTTAGCCTTGTGAATTCAAGTCCCTGGCAAGGCATCCTGAGAACTGTAGTTCCACAAACACAAACTTATAAAAACTTTTATGGGATTTTCTGAGTCTTAAAGTTTGTACTGTTTATTACCATGTCTACATATGTTTGATCTTCCTGCATGAGAACATTTCCATGCCATCATGTTTATCCCAATTAGAGACTTCAGCAGACAGGGAACTGGGAACATTGCAGCATACTACAGGAATCCCAATTAGACCTGGGCCAGGAGAGAGTCCCCTAAGTTGAAGATTATCTCATTTTATCCTATGAATCATTTCAGCTGTATTGAGAAGGGTGTGACCAGCAGATGTATCAAACTGTGAAAATAACTAATTTATACTGTAATGCCGTGTACACATGGCCTGACTTTTCAACCAAACTTGTCCGACGGAAAAAATCAGTCGAACAATTCGATCGTGTGTGGGCTTCATCGGACCTGCAGCGGACCTTTTCTGTAGAAAATCTGACGGACTTTAGATTTAGAACATGTTTCAAATCTTTCCAACGGACTCGAGTCCGGTCGAAAAATCTGTTTGTCTGTATGCTAGTTCGACGGACGAAAACTGACGCTAGGGCAGCTATTGGCTACTGGCTATGAACTTCCTTTTTCTAGTTCGGTCGTACATCATCACGGCCGAATCTGTCTGACTTTGATGTGATTGTGTGTAGACAACTCCGATTTGACGGAAGTCCGTCAAAGTCTGACGTGATTCAGTCTGTCGAAAGTCCGGTCGTGTGTACACAGCATAACTTTAACTTGACTATCCGTGTACTAAAAACAAGCAAGGGTTAACAACCTAATGATAACTGCATAAGTCATTAACATTTTTCCATGTGATTTCCATTCAACTGATTTATGAACTGCTTGGAGAGAGGACTAGGGAACAAGTGACCATGACCATTCTTGATTTTATATAGAGGTTTAAAACTGATTATAACCATAAGAGAGTAATCACCCAGACACAACCTATCCACCTGGATGAATGTCTGTTGGCTGAGGCCCTCTAAACATGTGTGCTTTGCTCCTCTGAGCACACATATCAACATTTTACAGCAAGTGGAAGCAGGCAGATGGCTCCTGGTTCAACTTCTATTTGGGGAAACAGTAGCAGTTGGTCAAGTTTTTCAAACAAATGTAGTCAATTATTTTCTCTGTTTGTGATCAAGTGGGGAAGACATAGACAAGAGATTGTTGTCTGTCCTGATCTGGTGACTGTCCCTCCATGGCTGTGATAAGTGAGAACCTTTTTACTCTCAAACCATTGACTGTTCTGAAGGAGGAATAACTCTCCTAAAGCAGAAATCCATGAAAAAAAAATGTCTCTGATGTAGTGAGGCTGTTCGCTCACTGCATGGGTTAACAGCTCATTTTGTCCAGGGGCACATCGCAAGGCTATACTTACCCTAGCCAGTCTATGGTCGTGATGACGTCAGAAACAGTCCATGCACAAGATCGCTAGTGTTCGGGGGGGGGGGGGGGGGGGGCAGGAACTGGTTTTGCACTCGGAGGACTGGCAAATTAAGTAAGTTTATCTCCACTCTCCTCGGCCCCACTGCATGGAAATATTTTTTTGTGTTCTACCTGGAATTCTTCTTTTAACCAGTTCCATGGTTGCAATGGAGTTGATTTACTAACACTGGATCACTCAGAATCTTGTTCAGCTGTGCATGGTAGCCAATCAGCTTCTAACTTCAGCTTGTTCAATAAAGCTTTGACAATAATACCTGGAAGCTGACTGGTCTCTATGCAGAGCTGCAACAGATTTTGCACGCTCCAGTTTTAGTAAATCTCCCCCCAGCATGTCCTTGATTTCCATGGACCATTTCATGTGTTCAAATTTTGCTCTGGAAATGTATCTAGTTTTAATACTAAACAGCAATACAATAAAATCCTATTCTTGATGATGATTTTAGATATTGATATCCTGTGCCATGTTAAGTTCACATTATTGATCAGCAGAACACAAAAGCATAAAGATCTTCTGAATCGCTAAGAATGCCATAGGTCTGTGTGGCTCCTGACACGTTGTGGTATGCAGCAAGCTTTGCTGAACCGGATTAGCAGTTAGCCCTGTAAATCATTTTAAACGGTTAACAAATCTATACCTTTGCATTAAATGCCATTATCTCTTTTTCCTCTTTGTATGTAGCTGCCAATTCTGTACAATGGGTTGCACAGTACTGTTACCTCTTAGCTTACAAGAAGAAATTGATTTGCTGTTTATAGACAAAACTGGCTGTTTGCTACACATTTTCTTCACGTCATTTTTATACATGGGAAAACAATGGGAGGGATTTACTAAAACTGGAGAGTGTAAAACTTGGTGCAGCTCTGTATAGAAACAAATCAGCTTCCAGGCTTTTTTGTCAAAGCTCAATTGAACAAGCTGAAGTTAGAAGCCAATTGGTTACCATGCTCATCTGCACCAGATTTTGCATTCTCCAGTTTTCGTAAATCAACCTCTATATAATACATCACAGTGTGTCCTTCTATATGCTCAGATAGTGTGGACATACACATGCACACAGGGCACAAACCCTCAGTACTCACCAATTTCTCCCCCCCTGCAATTCTGTAAGAGGACCTGTTAGTCCCTGCTGTATGGCATGTCTAGAACTGCACAGCCTCTTATTCAAAATCTAGGGCATGCAAGTTTATGAGATGCAGGGCCTGTCTGTAAGGCCTTTGAAGAAGGGGTTGTGAAGCCCTAGGAAGGCTACACAATGAAGTTCTCACCGAAGATGGCCATGTACTTACAGGCTAATTCAAAAGTGCTAAGAGAGGGGATCAGGGCCCAGTTAGATAAGGGCAATAGAAGTGACCAGAGCCATCAGTTTGATCATCTTCACGGGCCTGAAAAGACCCCCAGCACTGTTCCAGCACTGTGCACTGAGTTGTCTTGTTCTACAACCTGAACTTTGCATCCAACATTAAAGCCACCTGCACTGTCTCCTTGGGCTGGCAACCCTACCAGGACATCATGCTATGGGGGAGATTTTCTAAAACGAAAGTGTGTAAAATCCGGTGAAGCTCTGCATAGAAACCAATCAGTTTCCAGGTTTTATTCTCAAAACTTAACTGAACAAGTTAGAAGCTGATTGGCTACTATGCAGAGCTGCACCAGGTTCTGAGTGCATCGGTTTTAGTAAATTTCCCCTTGTGCTCTGAGCATATACCTGTAGGTGAACGCTCTGCTTTAGCATTCACTTTTAGTTGAGACTTTGCCTACCTATTGAGTTATTGACCTGGAAAAAGCATGCAGTAAAGTATAAAAATCTCAAACTCCCATCATGCATACGTGTTCTAGGCTAGTTCATCTATAGCTAGTAAAGCCTGGAGCGGAATGATACAACCAGAGGCTCCTATTTTCCTTATTTTTAATATTTTATGTTTTCATTGAACATGTTGTCGAAGTAACTCACTAATTTGTCTGAAAAATATCAAATGTAGATTTCCCTTTCAATTTCGATATTTTTTGTCTCTGCAGGAAAGGAAACGGTGGATAAAATCCAACCAAATTCAAACAGCATTTCATATGGGACTCTGCCTAATTAGTTACTCACACAGCAGCTAAAGCAAAAGAGATGAAAGTGAGAGAAACAGGGTCACAGAGAGGAAGCGTTTATTTATTGCACAAGATTTTCAACACTGTGTCATGTCTGCGTGTCAGATCATTTTCTGCTCCCTTTTTTATGCTTTTTTTTTTTCATGAAGCTTAAGTTTTCTCTGGACCCTTTGATGTCTTTACAGTTTCAAATCTCCAATGCTGTACAATCTCAAGTGCTTGGTCTGGTCCTGGTTTACTAATGATAAACTCAAAAGAGTTTTGCAGATGACTTTCTGTCCTGTAAAAAATGGTTTATTTCTGTAACATCTTCTCAGGGAGATGGAAATTTTGGAGTTTTCAGATGGCTCCAAATGCTAAAAATACACATTACAATGGATGTAATAAGCGTTTCATGATACCTCAGGGCTGTAAGGACGGATGGCGACGCTGAGCAAATGTTCTGTTTAAAGAGATTGCGAACATTTCATTAACATGTTTCCAGTTTTGGGATCATCGAGAGTTTATCTAGTGTGCCTCTCATTGTTCATGTATAATTTTATAAACCGTGCTTTATATAATCCCCAAGTGTCCTTATTTGGCTGGACAATTACTAAGGCTGAGCAAAAAAAGTTTTTGCCCAAATAAGTACAAATAATGTCGGAATTTCAGCATATTGGCTGCACAGCAGAACGGGCCAGACTCCACTCTTTACAGCAGCTTTTCTAAACCTTTTTTACCCCAGAGGAACCCTTGAAATATGTTTGGGGTCTCAGGGAGCCCCTGGTAAGATTAGTCAAATGGAGGTCATTGGGAAAATGCCCCTTACACTGGTGGTAGGAAGTGGGAAGAATGCCCCCTTACAGGTTGGCCAGAATGATGCCCTTGGAGTCATGCTCCTGGCTCTGCCAAGTAGTGTTGAACCTGGAACTATGCAGAGCAGGCACCATCAGATGGGGGTCAGTTAGCCAGAACTCAAGGAACTCCTAGCCACCACTGGAGGAACCCTATTGTTCCATGGAACCCTGGTTGAGAATGGCTGCTTTACAGTGTACCCAAGTTCCAAACCCCAAAAATTTAATATATTGCAGCTTACTAGTCCTTGATGTGTTTTTTTTTCTCTTTATTTTCACTGTTTCTATGGAGGGAGCCCTGGTTGTCACCCTAGACTGTTCTCCTCATGTGGACTACAACCATGTCTGTATTGCTTCATCACGATTACTTGGGGGTCAGAGCAATTGGTAGTTTACAGGGGATGCAGGATCAATAGGGTTTTTCTGTATGTGCCAAATATGTTCTTAGCTAATAAAACAAATAAAAGCAGCCACTACATCTAAGGCCTGTAAGCTGCAATATTTGTTCTTGGGTTCAGTTATCCTTTAAAGCTAAACTCCAGGCAAATCACTAAACACATACACATTATACCTGTCGAAGGATTTGAATTTCTCACCAGACAGTTATGAGGTCTACATAGTCTTGTCAAACATCACAACCATCCCTTTGACCCAACTTTTTATATCTGCCATAAGAGTTTGTAAACCCCTGAAATGGAAAATGAACAAAGTATATCTTTCTATAGTGTGTACTTGGCTCAACCCAAAGCATCTAGCACCCCCTTACTCTGTCCCCCCCCCTCTTTGCTATCTGTATGGGTCACTTCTGACAGTCTATCCTGGGTCATGGCCCCACCCCTCACCAGCACACAACAGGTGACTGACAGCCTCAGCTGTGAATGTTTCCCTATGAGTCTGTATAGAGGAATGTGTGTCCTTTCCCTCCACTCAAGTCACAGATTATACTCCCTTTGTGGTGTGTGACATTGGATCACTGCACCCTGCCTTCTGGAGCTACAGAATTCTAAATAAAATATGTGCTTTAGGAGGCTGTAGAGAAGAAAGGGCTGCAAATAGACAGGTATAATCTATCTAGGAGGATTTGTTTAATCTCTGTGCATCACTTGAGGCTAGTCACTTCACTGGGTATATGTAATGCCGCGTACACACGGTCGGACTTTTCGTCTACAAAAGTCCGACAGCCCGTCCGACAGACTTTCGACGGACTTTTGGCAGACTTGTGGCAGACTTTCTAACGAACGGACTGGCCTACATACGATCACACAAAAGTCCGACGGATTCGTACGTGATGACGTACACTGGACTAAATTAAGGAAGTTGATAGCCAGTAGCCAATAGCTGCCCTAGCATGGGTTTTTGTCTGTCGGACTAGCATACAGACGAGCGGATTTCTGGGTCCGGCGTAGTTACGACGTAAAGATTTGAAGCATGTTTCAAATCTAAAGTCCGTCAGATTTGCGGCTGGAAAAGTCCGCTGAAAGTCCGGGGAAGCCAACACACGATCGGATTGTCAGCCGGCTTTGGTCCGTCAGCGTCCGTCGGACTTTTGTAGAGGAAAAGTCCGACCGTGTGTACGCGGCATAAGGGTTTACAACAGCTTTAAGCAAAACAGAGACAAAGTCACCTTCCTGCCCCAGCTTTTGATTAGAACGTGAAGGCGCAACAATATTCTTCTCCTGGAGATGTTATTGCTGTAAGTCTGTTGGCAGATGGATGTAAATGGACATGCATTTAAAGTCCACCTAAGTCTAGAAAAAAAAATGGACAGTGTTCTGTACTTAAACGTGATGGATCCGAGGTGGCCTGATGTCCCATGATGACTCTTTGGGCAGCTGGATGTAAACGGATGCAAGTCCCTATACTTCTGGTTGCCCATTGAACCATCACAGGTTTGCCAATGTCTGCTTTCAAAATACAGACAAAAAAAAATGACTGGGCACAAAAGTCATAAAAGTGATATCCATTTCAATCAGCTCCAATTCAACAGGAAATCTGTTCATTGATCCCCTGCTGAACGGACCCTTAATCCTGCTGTACAGGTAATTACAAGAAGCTGAAATCCAGTCAAATTCAGGTATTTAAACTAGTTGCATTAAAAAATACATTAAATGGCTTCTCACTAAATAGATAAATTTAGTATTTTATTAATATGTGCATGGAGCTTTACCTGATGGGTCAGCTAGAATTTTCTCAAACTGACAACAAATTTAAACAGTGATTTTTTTTTTTTTCAACCATTCCCAGAAATCTAATTTTCCTCTTTTGTGATTGTTTTTTTTTTTGTTTTTTGTTTTTTTTTACAAAACTCTGATCTGTGATTCACTTTAAAGCACAATAATTGTAAGGAACTGTGAACACTTATGTGATCCATCCACTCTCATCGTGCTAAATGGGTGCAAAGCACAAATGTCTTTGCAGAGCCATCTAAATATCTTTTCACTTCTAGTAGATTTGCCAAACCGTTTAGGTGTTCTTACAAGCTGCAATTTATTTTATTTTTATTTATTTTTTTTAGTGCATGCTAGAGAAAGCATGATAAATTGTGTCTGACTAAAGTTCAGACTGTATTCAATAGTATGAAGTGCCTTTGGGACAGTGTTTCTCAAACTGGTCCCTGTACCACACATACAGTATACCAGGTATCCATATGTATGTTGTGGTCTCTAACCCTTTCCCTGTATGTGGCTGCCATATATGCTGCCATTTTTTGACAGTGGTTGGTTAAGGAAACTTTAAAGTGTACCTCCAAAAACAAAATCTTATGGAAAGCCCACAAGTTATCCCTAATGAAGAGTATGCTAGGACAGCAGCAATGCTGGGTACTGTCAAAATGACAGTTTAATTCATGCCAGATATTACATACAGTGCCCTTCTTTGAGTGCTGCGACTGATAGTTGTGGCTCTCAGACATTAAAGAGATCCTGTCATTCACTCTCCCATTCTGTTCCCCAATTCCATTCTGGAAAATACTTTGTTTTCTATTTAGGAAATGCAAGGTGTTCTGTGGTCTAGGTGGGATGAGAGCATTTTTATGGTAACCAAAAGAGCTGTAGTCCTTGCATACACTTTTAGAGGTAAATTATTTCACTTGTGGGCTTCCAAAAAAAAAGTTTTTCGTGTAGTTCCCCTTTCACCATGACTGGTCTATACTCAATGTGGCTGCCTCCTAGCTATTTAGAGGAGTACAATTCAAATCCATGAGACCTAGCGGGATGAACGGTGCCCAGGAGGATCTGGGTGCTGCAAGGATTTTTTTTGCTATCCAGGGCTGAGGGAAGATCTCCAGAGCGGAGATGAAAAGAAGTATTGTGGTTGGTGGTTTCAACTGAGGAGGAACATTTTAAAAGGCAACCTCACTAAAAGTGAAGTTGTCTTTTTAGGTGTTTGCTGCTACTATCTCCCCCTGACTCTGCCAGGACTGCATACCAGAACACGTCGTATTCTTTAGGTGATGTAGATAGATGGTGACACCTGGGAGAGAACATTTTTCTGTTCCTCCACTGGCAGTAGCCAAAGCTTACTTTTATTCATGGATGGAGCCACTGGTTGACACTAGGGCTGCACGAAGTCCCAGGCACCATGCTACAACTGTCATTGTTTGGCGAGGGCATATGGCATGCAAGGAGCAGAAGTTTGGTGAGAAGGAGTCCTGCAAGAGCTGATGCACTTAGAACAGAGTGGTGATATCAAATAAAAATAACAGCAGTTGAAAAGCGGTACAGATCAGAATATGTAGAGCCTGATAACACAGAGTGGCTGGATGGCTTCAATCCAAGGGAAGGAGTGAGGATTTTTGCAATTACATCTATAATTGGTTTTAAAATAGATCTAGACCCAATTCCTGAACTATCATGTAAACTTTAAAATGTTCTAAGTTGCTTTCAATCTCCTGAAATCTGTAACTTTAATTAAAATAATGTCATCCAGCCATAAAGGTCCTTGTTTGGTTTTTTCCTCATATGGGGGAACACTTTTCTTCAAGTTGTGCTCCTGCATTGTCACCCTGTCAAATGGATGGTCCACTAGAGATTAATAGCACAAAGGATGAAAACAGGTGAACCTTTTTAATGGCAATTGTTTGACACACGTTGCTTTAGCAAAATACATTGGGTCTATTTAGGGTTTAGGTCTACTTTAAAGAGGCCCATAGACAATAGATCTCTGAGACCCCACTGCTTTTGGATTTATGAACACTATGTATTGTGCATCTATGTCTTATTGTTTACACAAGGTGCTGAAATAGTCAAGTCATTTTAGACTTCTTCAATGAAACTGTTAATATATAACACGCAATTGTGAAATTCCACATAACCAAACCTGTTCATTTATTACGGACATGTTCATTTTCTACCCATACCGTACTTATGATGGGTGACGAACCTTGACATAGTGTGAATAGATTTCAATAAAATGATTTTTTTGTGATGTGTTTGTCAGATTTTCTGCTAGTTCGCTCTCTGTTCACCCTTCTGCACTGAATTTGCCATATGAGTTTTGTGGATACCAAATTTTGAACTTTTTTTTTTTCTTTTTTAATCTATAGTCCTAAATAATATAAAGTGATTGGATAAGAAAAATGTTTATTTTGTAAGGCAGTGCATGGATCAATGAAGTGCTGATTGCAAAAACCTAGAGCAACAAATTTGATTTCTGTTGTCAGATGAATAAAGAATATGAGCTTAGTAGAATATGGCATAGGTTATTCTACTTTGCATAATAACAATGCACAAAAATTGCATGACTGCTGAGAAGCATATGCTCATACAACCAATTAGATTAATATCTTGCACAAAAATGACACGGAGGCCGAATAAGTTGGAAAGGTCAAGGCCACAGCTTTATTTAACTTTTAACGAATAATCAATGCCTGTCACAGGGATACTGTGAGCACACATAAACCATACATTTAAATAATCTAAGAGACCTGTCCTTACCATCAGAGCCAGACAGGCAATAGACTGACCCCAGAATTTAACTTGAGGGCATAGCCCATTACAACAACTTCAATTGCTGGCAAGGTCAAAACAGCCAATAAAGCTGAACATCAGAACGGGTGGGTAGGCAGGCAACTCTTCTGTCAGCTGAATCTCCTCATGTCAGAGGGATGTGCCTCAGTGTACATTTCCTGGAATTCGGGCTCCGCCCCATCTCCTCGTGTCCTGACTCCTGATAGCCAATCCTAATGCTTCCATCAGTCCCTTTCCCTAAAGCGGTTCAAGGGGCCTTCATTCACAAACTTGACACTATTGGGTGTGTTGGATGCCTGCATTCATCGCTGCTTGCTTTGGTGACCTGTGTGTCCCACAAGCATCCATCCTACTGGGGCACTGGTACACTAGCAAAAAACTGAGACATGCTGGTAGTAGCATGTTATTCCAGGGCTGGCCTACAGTTTTTGTTTGCCAGCGTCCTGTAGGTGGAAGTATAACCGAAGGTTTAAAACTTCCTGTGTCCATAAATTAATAGAAAAAAAAACACATTTTATTACTCTCTGACATTTTCAGTAGGCTTGTAAAATCCTTGCAATGGCCGTTGCTGAGAGCTGAGCACACCTCCCAGAACTACATCTCGTAAGAGTCATTTATAGTATGTGGGTATTCTCCTGGAGGTCAAGGCTGCAGCTATGGGCATCCGCTGAACTTTTTCAGGGGGGCATCATTTTAAGGTCATCCTCTGCCCCTTTTTGACAATGTCATGAAGGGGAGGGGCTTATTTATTATCACATAAAGCACAGGCCAGGGTCCCCCATATAGATCCCCCTTTAGAGCAGACCAGGCCAGGCGGGTCCTCCTATAGACTAGATCCCCCTTTACTTGGTCTTTTTACCTTTTTTTCACCTCACTGTGCCCATCATTTCAGCCTCATCAGTGCCCATCATTTCAGCCTCATCAGTGCCCATCAAATGCAGCCTACCAGTGCACATCAAATGAAGTCCCATCAGTGCCCACCAAATGCAGCCTTATCAGTGCCCACCAAATGCAGCTTCACTGTGCCCATCAAATGCAGCCTCGGTATGTTCCCATCAATGCTGTCTTGGTCTGTGCCCATCAATGCAGCCACGGTCTGTTCCCACCAATGCAGCCTCGGCCTGTGCCCATCAATGCAGCCTCGGCCTGTGCCCATCAATGCAGTCTCGATCTGTGCCCATCAATGCAGTCTCGGTCTGTGCCCATCAATGCAGCCACGGTCTGTGCCCATCAATGCAGCCACGGTCTGTCCCCACCAATGACGCCTCGGTCTGTTCCCATCAATGCTGTCTTGGTCTGTGCCCATCAAAGCAGCCACGGTCTGTTCCCACCAATGCAGCCTCGGCCTGTGCCCACCAATGCAGTCTCGGTCTGTGCCCATCAATGCAGTCTCGGTCTGTGCCCACCAATGCAGTCTCGGTCTGTGCCCGTCAATGCAGTCTCGGTCTGTGCCCGTCAATGCAGTCTCGGTCTGTGCCCGTCAATGCAGTCTCGGTCTGTGCCCGTCAATGCAGACTCACCAGTGCCCATCAATACTGCCTCACCGTGCCCATCAATGCAGCCTCACCGTGCCCATCAATACTGCCTCACTGTGCCTATCAATGCAGTCTGTCTGTGCCCATCAATGCAGTCTCAGTCTGTGCCCACCAATGCAGTCTCGGTCTGTGCCCATCAATGCAGTCTCGGTCTGTGCCCGTCAATGCAGACTCGGTTTGTGCCCATCAATGCAGACTCGGTCTGTGCCCATCAATACTGCCTCACTGTGCCCATCAATGCAGATTCACCGTGCCCATCAATACTGCCTCACTGTGTCCATCAATGCAGTCTCAGTCTGTGCTCATCAATAATGACTCGGTCTGTGCCCATCAATGTAGCCTAACAGTGCCCATCAATACTGCCTAACTGTGCCCATCAATGCAGTCTCGGTCTGTGCCCATCAATGCAGCCACGGTCTGTGCCCATCAATGCAGCCACGGTCTGTCTCCACCAATGCAGCCTCGGTCTGTTCCCATCAATGCTGTCTTGGTCTGTGCCCATCAATGCAGCCACGGTCTGTTCCCACCAATGCAGCCTCGGCCTGTGCCCATCAATGCAGTCTCGGTCTGTGCCCATCAATGCAGTCTCGGTCTGTGCCCATCAATGCAGCCACGGTCTGTGCCCATCAATGCAGCCACGGTCTGTGCCCATCAATGCAGCCACGGTCTGTGCCCATCAATGCAGCCACGGTCTGTCCCCACCAATGCAGCCTCGGTCTGTTCCCATCAATGCTGTCTTGGTCTGTGCCCATCAATGCAGCCACGGTCTGTTCCCACCAATGCAGCCTCGGCCTGTGCCCATCAATGCAGTCTCGGTCTGTGCCCATCAATGCAGTCTCGGTCTGTGCCCACCAATGCAGTCTCGATCTGTGCCCGTCAATGCAGTCTCGGTCTGTGCCTGTCAATGCAGACTCACCAGTGCCCATCAATACTGCCTCACTGTGCCCATAAATGCAGACTCACCAAGGCCCATCAATACTGCCTCACTGTGCCCATCAATGCAGCCTCACTGTGCCCATCAATAATGCCTAACTGTGCCCATCAATGCAGTCTCGGACTGTGCCCGTCAATGCAGTCTCGGTCTGTGCCCGTCAATGCAGACTCACCAGTACCAAAGTTTGTTTTTCAAATTTTAATAAATCAGTGTTTTAAACGTTATCACGCTATGTGAGTTTTTCTACTTCTCGCATGATATTTGACATGATCGTTTGGCCTATACCGGAGTTCTTATTGATGTGGAAGTTGTGATGTCACCCTCCCTTCCCATTGTATGCTGACGACATCTAATAAGCTATATTGTTCGGACCGGGTGGTCAACCAGCCTTTTATGACTTGTGTGACGTATGTAATTTAAGTCATTGATTTCCGGTAAGCCTCCTGATGCCCCTGGTGATGGTCCTGGCACCGATGTAGACCTTCTGTTCACCTGTGGTTCCCTCAGTATAGATCTACCTGTCAGACTCTGAAAACGAATTACCCATTCACCTGTGATCTACCTGTCAGACTCTGAAAACTAATTACTCATTCACCTGTGAACTTGGGAGTTACATTTCCATTAGGTGTTACGTTCTACCCCCATAGACCTATGGTGGTGGCTTTCACGATTTTCTACATTAACTTTTATTATGGACTGTTGCGGTTCAAGTTTTTCTTTAATATCAATTTAGGTTCTTTGAAATTGTCACTGTTTTCATTATCAGTCATTGTTTATTTATCTATTTGATGATTAGGTTTATCATTCATTGTTTCACCTAATTGTGTTTGCAGATCAATACTGCACACTCATATCGTGTAATTCACAATTATGATCACATTTAGTTGGTTCTAGACTCTATTTAATGCGTATATGCACCCAGTTTTTGATGTATATGCTTGCTAGTTATAGCGCTACACTTTTTATATTTTTTTTTGCATTTTCTACCTTTAGTCTAAGGGTGTGTTAGCGGCTATTTTTAGCGTTTCCCTTTGGTCTGCGCAGCGCTGTACATATCCATCTATCTGTTCTGTGCCCACCAATGCAGTCTCGGTCTGTGCCCACCAATGCAGTCTCGGTCTTTGCCCATCAATGCAGACTCGGCCTGTGCCCATCAATGTAGCCTCACTGTGCCCATCAATATAGACTCACCAGTGCCCATCAATACTGCCTTGCTGTGCCCATCAATGCAGCCTCACTGTGCCCATAAATGCAGTCTCAGTCTGTGCCCATCAATGCAGTCTCGGTCTGTGCCCATCAATGTAGCCTCACTGTCCCCATCAATATAGACTCACAAGTGCCCATCAATACTGCCTCACTGTGCCCATCAATGGAGTCTCGGTCTGTGCCCATCAATGCAGACTCGGTCTGTGCCCATCAATGCAGTCTCGGTCTGTGCACATCAATGCAGCCTCGGTCTGTGCACATCAATGCAGCCTCGGTCTGTACCCATCAATGCAGACTCGATCTGTGCCCACCGATGCATCCTCTGTGCCCATCAATGGAGTCTCGGTCTGTGCCCATCAATGCAGACTCGGTCTGTGCCCATCAATGCAGACTCGGTCTGTGCCCATCAATGCAGTCTCGGTCTGTGCCCATCAATGCAGTCTCGGTCTGTGTCCATCAATGCAGCCACGGTCTGTGCCCACCAATGCAGCCTCGGTCTGTGCCCATCAATGCAGTCTCTGTCCGTGCCCATCAATGCAGTCTCGTTCTGTGCCCACTAATGCGGTCTCGGTCTGTGCCCACCAATGCAGTCTCGGTCCGTGCCCATCAATGCAGTCTCGGTCTGTGCCCACTAATGCGGTCTCGGTCTGTGCCCACCAATGCAGTCTCGGTCTCTGCCCATCAATGCAGACTCGGCCTGTGCCCATCAATGCAGCCTCACTGTGCCCATCAATACAAACTCACCAATGCCCTCAATACTGCCTCACTGTGCCCATCAATGCAGACTCACCAGTGCCCATCAATACTGCCTCACTGTGCCCATTAATGCAGTCTCAGTCTGTGCCCATCAATGCAGTCTTGGTCTGTGCCCATCAATGCAGCCTCGGTCTGTGCCCATCAATGCAGGCTCGATCTGTTCCCACCAATGCATCCTCTGTCTGTGCCCATCAATGCAGTCTTGGTCTGTGCTCATCAATGCAGACTCGGTCTGTGCTCATCAATGCAGACTCGGTCTGTGCCCATCAATGCAGTCTTGGTCTGTGCCCACCAATGCAGACTCACCAGTGCCTGGATCACACAGCAGGTATCTCCCACTGTGTGACGGAGCTTGAATTTGAATTCTTCGGCGGCGCTGTAACATAGTCCCGCCTCCTAGACCTCCTGTTCTGTCTATCACAGGAGGAGCCGCCGGTCTAGAAGGCGGAACTTTGTTACAGCGTCGCTGAAGAATTCAAAGGCAAGCTCCGTCACAAGAGGAGGAGGGAGAAGCAGACGCTGCACTTGGATCGACCCTGGGCGTCGCAGCAGCCACAGTTCAAAGCAGCCCCCAGGGCAGACGGTCTGCCGATCCCTGATTACGGGGGGGGGCACATGACCCCCCTTGCACCCCCGTGTGGGCTGCAACATTGGATTTGCTGGGAAAGAAGTAGTAGGAATGTGGAGAGGAACAGAGAGGGGTAGGGATAGGAGGAGCTCTGTAGTCCCACAGGCAAGGTTGATAGCACTGTTTGGAATTTCAGAGTAACAAAGACACTGTGTATTTTTTTGAACTTGCAGATTTTTTTAATCATAAATTGAGAAAATATGTAATGATTTCAGAGATGTTTGAGAGATGTTTTTTTTTATATTTTAACCTGACATACAGCCATGGCCAAACATTTTGAGAATTACAGAAATATTATTTTTCACAAAGTCTGCTGCCTCAGTTTTTATGATGGCAATTTTCATATAGTCCAGAATGTTATGAAGAGGGTTCAGATGAATTGCAATAAATTGCAAAGTCCCTCTTTGCCATGAAAATGAACTTAATCCCATAAAAAAAACATTTCCACTGCATTTGTGAAGAAGGCTTCATGGAGCCCAAGAAAGTCCAGCAAGCGCCAGGACCGTCTCCTACAGTTGACTCAGCTGCGGGATCGGGGCTCCACCAGTGCAGAGCTTGCTCAGGAATGGCAACAGGCAGGTGTGAGTGCATCCGCACGTACAGTGAGGCGAAGACTTTTGGAGAATGGCCTGGTGTCAAGTAGGGCAGCAAAGAGGCAACTTCTCTCCAGCAAAAACATCAGGAACAGCCTGATATTCTGCAAAAGGTACAGGGATTAGACTGCTGAGGACTGGGGTAAAGTCATTTTCTCTGATGAATCCCCTTTCCGATAGTTTGAGGTATCCGGAAAAAATCTTGTCCGGAGAAAAAAAGGTGAGCGCTACCATCAGCCCTGTGTCATGCCAACAGTAAAGCATCCTGAAACCATTCATGCGTTGGGTTGTTTCTCAGCCAACCATCCAAGAACAGTTTGGTGAGAAACAATGCCTTTTCCAGCACAATAGAGCACCTTGCCATAAGACAAAAGTGATAACTAAGTGGCTTGGGGAACAAAACATCGACATTTTAGGTCCATGGCCAGGAAACTCCTCAGACCTTAATCCCATTGAGAACTTGTGGTCAATCCTCAAGAGGCAGGTGAACAAAAAAAACCCCACAAATTCTGACATGATCCAAGCATTGATTACACAAGAATGAGCTGCCATTAGTCAGGAGGTGGCCCAGAAGTTGATTGACAGCATGCCAGGGCGAATTGCAAAGGTCTTGAAAAAGAAGGGTCAATACTGCAAATATTGATTCTTTTCATAAACTTAATTTAATTGTCAATAAAAGTCTTTAACACTTATGAAATACTTGTAATTATACTTGTAATTATACTTCAGTATATAGTAACATATGACAAAAAGATCTAAAAACAGCAGCAGACTTTGTGGAAATTAATATTTGTGTCATTCTCAAAAAATTTGGCCACGGCTGTACACTTTAAGATAAACCGAGCCCCAAACTTTGTTTCTGTTAGTCCTCAAAATGCCTGCAGATCAGCAGTTTTAGAGCACTGTGTTATTTACCTGTAATTCTGTAATAACACAAAATTCCACCTTGTCAAGTAGAAATTCTATGTGCTCCGCTGGGTCTGTTTCTCATTGTTCCTCTGTGTACATGGATATAATCAATCAGAGCAGCGGAAACTTCCGTTCTGTGGTTTGATCTTTTATTCATCACCACTATATTTTTTTCCTTTTGGGAAATCAAACAGATATTGATCTGGAGGAAACCTATTAGCTGGACAGCTTTTTAAACGTTCACAGAAGGTTATGTGATGTTAAGAGCCCTGTGTTCCCTGGGGGAGATTATGATTTAGAAAAGGGTTTTCAGGTTAAATTGGCCAATTTGTAGTGTATGCTGCGCTACAGCCACATAGAAATAATTTAACACAAAACTTCCATTAAGTTATTTTATCACAACATTGTCATACAAACAGGTCATGACAGCTTGAAACTTATGGTCTTAGTTACCTGCTACTGAATTGTATCCTATAGCTTGTAGCACTTGTATCTTTTTTTATAATTATTAGTGTACCTAACAAAGACCATGAATTTAAATTGATACTAAAGGCAAAATCAAAAATGACACATAAAATACAGTCTGTCCCTAACATTTAAGTGTATCTATGGTCGAATATGTAAAATCATATATCCATTTACTCATTGTATTTCAATTCTTTTCAGGCTACTTCTATTAATCTGAACGATCTTGAAGTTTGTAAAATTACTTTGAGAAGAACACATTTACTTCCTGGAATTCTATGAAAGATATGTGCAGAATTTTTTTTTTTTCATTTCAGATTAATTCTTTAAGTCAATCATTTTGATTTGTCATACTCGCTATGTAAGAATAATTTGTATAATCGGAATTAATTTCACATATTCGGATTTGTTTCGTATATTAGTTGTTCCTAATTGATTTGTATTTTCAGAAGTTATTTCAGTAGAATCAGGTTAATCCGTTATGCCTACCTTATTTTGGCAATTTGCTAGCGATTTTCTTGCGACTTACTTGTGATTTTGATGTTTTGCGATTTTGGCCACTGATAACAAACAGAGTGTGACACGTATTATTGAACTTACAAAACCCTCTGAAGTCGCAAACAAATTACAGGTATATGTAGCACCATCCTAGGTAGGAATGGTATAGAATAGTGCTTGGTTTGTAGCAAGAGATATACAAATAAACCGCCCCTGAATCTCTCTTACTCCACTGCGCCAAAGAAAAGTGCAAAGCTATATAAAAGATGTGTAAATGAATACAAAATATGTGTACATACACAGTGTACAGTGAAAAAAAGCTGCCACTTAAATAAATACATAAACTGATCAAAATCCCAAAACTATACCTCTCACACGTGTACAGATAGAGATAGCGGCGCTAATATAAATTGTGTAAAATAATGGGTCAGAGCAGTATAATGCCTATGACCCTCTACTTATGCATAAAAATATTAATAATAATAGTGTCATGAAACATATTAATTTTATCATGAAAATAAATTTCTTTAACACCCAGTGAAAAGTGTCACTATAAATAATAAATTACAAGAAATGAATGATCAAGTTCAACAGTTGTTTTTCAATCTTCTTGTGTGAAAAATCTTCTACTCTTCCACCACACCACCGTGATAGTGACACCACTCCCTCTGAAGAGCGCACTCACCAGATTGTATAGCCTCCCACTCTCGTGTTCGGCAAAACAGCAATTGAACCATTTGAAAAAGTCCATCGACGAAACATGTCTTGGGCATGGTTACACGGCATTCCATCGCACTGACATTAGATGCCGCTGTCTGAGGAGGACTACACCGATCGGATGGCTGGGCCTTAGAAGGTTGGGTGAGAGATACACCAGTTTACACTTCAGGTCCGCTGTGACCGCGGTGCACCGTTGGATCACTGATCCTGTTGCTTGCTGTGTTTGCTGTGGATTTCTTTTTAAAGGCTTTTATGTTTCAGTTTAAAAGTGAGTGTAACCATTGAAGTGTGTTTGAAGTGATTTTAATAAATCTGTCAAAATGGTATCACGCTATGTGGAGCACTTTATTCATTTTTTCACATATGGAGCTGGCTTGATTGGAGTCACGGTTCATCACATGCAACCCAGGTGTGGTTCAATTGCTGTTTTGCCGAACACGAGAGTGGGAGGCTATACAATCTGGTGAGTGCGCTCTTCAGAGGGAGTGGTGTCACTATCACGGTGGTGTGGTGGAAGAGTAGAAGATTTTTCACACAAGAAGATTGAAAAACAACTTTTGAACTTGATCATTCATTTCTTGTAATTTATTATTTATAGTGACACTTTTCACTGGGTGTTAAAGAAATTTCTTTTCATGATAAAATTAATATGTTTCATGACACTAATATTATTAATATTTTTATGCATAAGTAGAGGGTCATAGGCATTATACTGCTCTGACCCATTATTTTACACAATTTATATTAGCGCCGCTATCTCTATCTGTACACGTGTGAGAGGTATAGTTTTGGGATTTTGATCATAGAATAGTGCTTAACAGAGGGACGGCTAGCTAAATGTAATGACTGTCTGCTTAACAGAGAGCTGTGATCGTCTAGTTTAGCTTGCTCTGTGTGCTCTGGTGTGCCTCATGCTGTCTTGAGTTTCCCTGTATCCAAAAGCAACCAGGGAAGGTTCAGGATAATAGGCAGAAACCATTCAGATGGGAGCATGAATATTCATACAGCCCTAGTCAGTTACAAGGGGAGGCGCCCCTATGCATGCTGGGTGCATGTGTGTATATATATATATTAGGAGCACATGGGCTCTGGGTCTTTCTTAGAAGAGCATTGAACCAGCTAGAGGAGACGCTGTTGCCTCCCCTGGCACTTGCTGCCATGTGGCCTCGGGTGGGAGACTAGAGTGCCTGAATTGAGAGTGAGTGTGCTGTCATGCGGCCTCAGGTGGGAGTCCTGAGGGATTGACGTTAGTGGGAGTGACCTTGGTTCTGCAGAGAGCTGGCTGAAGGGGCTGTCTATTCAAGATCTGGTCTGGTATCACTGGTATAGAGTGTCGCTTGGAAGTTGGAAGGAGGCTACCAGCTGTCCCTGGACATTTTGTGAGTCCCTTCAGAAGGGAGTTAACTCCCTTCTGGTGTGCTATATATTCAGCTGAGGGTCTGAACAAGGGAACGTTGGCTTGTGTTCTGAAGAGCTTGTCCAACTGATGCTACTGCATAGGACTTTGCTCAGTTCTACTACTTTTGGACTGCCAGTCTGCCACAATTGGCTTGTACCTGAGGAGTTTTTCCCTGATACTGAGGGACTTTGCTTACTCCAGAAATTACTTTTCTGTTATTTCTAAGGAGAAGTCTTCTATTTACTTCCAGCAAGGACTTCAGAGCTTAACCGAGAGGTCAGTTAGATGTCCTCAAGTGTGAATATGTCTATTTCTTAGAGTATCCCACTAAATTCCCCTCTCTATCCAAGTTCTTCAAAAACAAAACCCCCTAGAATAGTCATTGAAGACAACGAGTGGAAGTGTGTGCGTACCTGGCTGTGTGAATCGACCTTGTGCCTGTCTGGGGGGCAAGAAGGGAAAAGCCCTGGACAAACTACCAGCAGCTCCTATGGGGGTAGCACTAGATATAAATATTAATACATTTGTTTTTTTCATTATAATTTATTTCAGATTCGTTTAAATTTGTTACTGTTGTGATTCAGAGATTTGGATACATGGAAACCTCAGAATCACGAAAATTTCATCCGAATTTCGACTCATAAAGAAACAAATCTCACATGTCTATGGCACCTATGCACTATGCCCTTGTGAGCAGGCATTGCTGTGTCACACATTTCACAGAGCCTGCCTTCTTAACTACAGAGGAGCTGAGCAGAGGAGTTTCAGGAGGTGGAGTCAGAACAGGAATCACTGCTTACAGGCAGCAAGGTACCATGGGATATGTAGTCATTAGAAACTGAAAATAAACAGCAGAGGCAGAGGAGAAGCTGCAAAGCATGCAGGGAATCCAGGAAGTTGTGGAAAGTAACAGCCAGCAGACAGGCAGAACTCACAAAGGAGTTTTTCAAGTAAACTTATATTGGATTATCAAAAGTAACTTGGCATTTAAACACTTATGAGTGGGCAGATCTGCTCTCTATACAGGCTATGTATAGCACAGTGATGATGTCACTGCTAATTTTACAAGGTAATAACGGGGTTTGCAAAGGTATTTGCTGCTCAAAAGTGGATTTATATTTGTTATCACCATTGAGGAATATATTTGAACAAAATTTGTTGTGCCCGGAGTTCAGTTTTAAAAATTCATCAACTTGTTAGCATGCTCAGCAGAATCTGGCAGAGAAACTCTGTGCTTAGGAACATTCAATAAAGACACACGGGCTGACGGCAGCTGACTGCTACCTACAAATGAAGGAAAAATAACAAAAAGGAAATTGGGAAAATACTAAATTCCTACAATTGAAACACCGCTTTTAAAACCCTGTTCCTGTGACCCTCTTAAAACCAATCTCGACTTTCAATTTGACAACCACAAATTACTTCTAGTCTCATTTGCAACTCCAGGGGCAAAAAGCTGAAAAGTTTTGCCTTTATTTAAACTTATGATTGAGAATGATTTTCATGCTTACAGAATGATAGATTAAATATTTATGAGCTGTCTGGTAGCTGGTGTCTAGAAAGTCTTCTGTGTAAGTATGCACATACTAATGGGGATTCACAGCTCCATCCTCTGCTGCAGTTTAATGGCTCGGCTGTGCACTTATTAATACATAGTTAAGTCTTATTTGTTATCTGATATTATGTAGAACAAGGCTGAGCTGGCGTAACAGTAGTCTAATGAAAAAAAATGAATATTGTTATTTTTTTATGTTAAACTGTTTTAGTTGTTTTAGTAGTGTGTTTTTAGGGAATACAGGGAATTATTTTCAACCTATCGACTGAATTATAATTTTTGATGTTCATTTACTTGTTTTCCGCTCATAGATACACTTTAACTGCTTCAGGTCCGCCCTATAGCAATTTTACTACTACAGGGTAAGTGAAGGTAAATCCGGTATCTGGCCCTCCAGGAGGCAATGCCCTTAGTTTGTAATAATGTACATTTGATTAGTCTTTGGGTAAAAACAGTTGAACCAGCCCCTTTCCTTACCGGCCGGGCTGCGTGCTCGGATAAGGGTCTGGTATGGATTTTGGGGGGGACCCCCACGCCGTTTTTTCGGTGTAGGGGGTTCCCCTTAAAATCCATACCGGACCTAAGGGCCTAGTATGCTCCCGGGGAGGAACCCATGCCGTTTTTTTATTTAAAATTTGACGCGGCATTCCCCCTCATGATTCATACCAGACAGCTGTCAGCACTGCCCGTCGCTCATCGCGAAAGGAAAAAAACAGTTTTACTTTCCCGATGAGCAAACCAGCGTGACATGCACAGTACCCTGTCGCCGAAAACCAGCGCGATGGGATCAATCTCGCGGTCAGGTACTGTGTGTATATATATATATATATATATATATATATATATATATATATATATATATATATATATATATGAAAATTAGTATGTAAAAATGACATTATGTACAGAATTCATGTATTTGTAAGAGACATCTTAAAATGTATTTTTGTATACTGCATGACCACACATCTGCAGATACGTACCAATGTATGCTTGTGAGAGATATGTATTATTGCATACTGTATGACCACACACATACAGATACACACCAATTTATGTATGTGTGAGATGGTTACAATCCTACCACCCCCAACCAATTTGGAGATAATGACCGTAGAGTTCTACTGTAAAAAATGAAATGGTATTAAAGGAGCTGGTATCTACATACATGCATTATAACAGAGTATGTATCTCAATCTCTTCGTTAAGCCCACCTGGCGAGAGAGTACTTAATTAAAGAGTATATCCAGAAGGTCTCCTGCTGGCACAGCCGTTTAAAATGCTCCACAGCAGGAAGATCTCTGGAGATGGCTTCAATCACCCAGACTTGTAGACCCGCAGTGGATTTTTTGTGATCCTTCAGAAAGTGTCTGGGGACACTATGTTTGTCGCATCCCTGCTCAATGAATCATCTATGTTTACCAAATCGTTGTCGCAAGGGACGGATGGTCCTTCCTACATACAGGAGACCACAAGGACATGTCAGGCAGTATATGACATACTCATTGGAGCAATTATGGAATTCTTTGATGTTGTATGTCTTTCCTTTTGTGATGAAAGTTTTTTGCCCATGATGAACAAATTTGCAGATAAGGCATAGTTTTTTCCGGCATTGGAACATGCCTGCCAGTGGAATGAGTGGGATAGGGGTAGTGGGGAGAATAGACTGGAACTTATGAATTCTGCTGGGTGCTAATTGGCTTTTGATGTTTTTAGCTCTACGATAGGACACTTTGGGTTTCTGAATAAGGGACGAGCCTAGAAGGGGGTGTCCAACAAAATTGGCCAATGTTAAATAAGAATGTTTTCCATTTTTCTGTGGAAATTATGAAATTGTGTCGTGATCCGTATAGGTTGGGGTTCATCTGATGTGGTGAACTTATGCCCCGTACACACGGTCGGACTTTGTTCGGACATTCCGACAACAAAATCCTAGGATTTTTTCCAACGGATGTTGGCTCAAACTTGTCTTGCATACACACGGTCACACATAGTTGTCGGAAAATCCGATCGTTCTAAACGCGGTGACGTAAAACACGTACGTCGGGACTATAAACGGGCAGTGGCCAATAGCTTTCATCTCTTTATTTATTCTGAGCATGCGTGGCACTTTGTCCGTCGGATTTGTGTACACACGATCGGAATTTCCGACAACGGATTTTGTTGTCGGAAAATTTTATAGCCTGCTCTCAAACTTTGTGTGTCGGAAAATCCGATGGAAAATGTGTGATGGAGCCTACACACGGTCGGAATTTCCGACAACAAGGTCCTATCACACATTTTCCGTCGGATAATCCGACCGTGTGTACGGGGCATTAGGCAAAGGTTTAGTTGTGTACTGTTGGAAGGCATCTTCCACAAGGATAGATGGATATCCTTTATCCAAGAATTGTGGCGAATCCTATGAAACTGATTCCGGGGGATATTGTTAATCCACCTGGGATGGTGACAGCTTCGATAATGGATGAATGAATTTCCAGCAGTAGGTTTTGTGTAATTAGTGGCCTCTATGCATGAGTCACTGTGGTACAGTTCCAGGTCCAAAAAGGCCAGTCTGTCAGGATCGACCACATGGGTGAAAGATAGTCCCAGATTGGTATTGTTGCAATGTGATACAAACTGTGTCAGTCTATGATGCCATCCCATATGATGACTAAGTCATCGATATAGCACCCATAAAAAATTATGTTGGTGGAGAAGGGATTATTTTGTGAAATATACTGTAAATCCCAATACCCCATAGTGAGGTTTGCATAGCTGGGAGCAAAATTTGCCCCCATAGCTGTGCCCTGGGTTTGTAAGTAATAATTGTTCTCAAATTCGAAGTAATTATGTTTTAAGCAGAATTGCGTAGCTTCCAGTATAAAATGGGCCTGTTCTTCTAGATCCATTAAAGAAGGGAGGTCACTGGGGTCTACTGATGAGGTATCATGGCTGAGAAGCACACTAGGTGCGTCTGGGAGGGATGGGTTTTTGGAGGATATGTTGAAAAATCTTTTCATTGTGAGGTCTCTAGTAAACTTATTCAGATCTTTAAAAGGTGTGAAAGGATTGGTGGTAGGTGGAAAAGTTGAGCCTTTTGCTTAATAAAGATAGCTCTTGGGGGGCTAGATTATGGGAGGAGAGGTTGAAGATTTTAACAGTCTCTGCATTTTTCCTCTTTTTGTTTCTTCCTCTGCCCCCTCTTCTTCTTCTCCTTCGTGTTTTCTTTTTATGATGCTGGATAGGGGGCACTTGTCTAAAAAATCATCATCAAGAGTGGGGATTGGTGGATCGATGGTCTTAGGATCGAAATGTAGGTTGAGAATATGAGATGTTTCCAGCTGTATATTGGATGTAGTATCAGGATTGGCAGTTGTGATCAAAGCTGCCCTAAAGTTGGAACCTACATTCTTGCTGGATGTAATGAATGAATCTGTTGTGGAAAGGGATGTGAAATTGGTGTCCTTGGCCTAAAGCGCTGATGTGGGATTAACCACATCTTGACTGGTCAGATGGGGAATTTGACGTTTTTGAGCTGGTCGTTTGGGTTTTGGGGTGGCTGTTGGGGGACAAACTCTAGTGGTGGATGAGGGTCTGGCTTTAGTTGGTTGGGCTGGTGTCGGATGTGTTTTTTCAACAAAGGTTCAGGTTTCAGCCTGCCTAACAGTGGTTGAGGAGGGAGAGGAGGAAAATTTGGGGGAATTCTAGATTTTTTTCCAGCAAAAAAACTTTTTCGTAGTGTAATCATCTTTATCGCTCCTAAATTTACTACGTTTACTGGCAATGAGTTCATCCTCTTGCTTGATAGTGTTTCTCTTAAGTGTCCTAAACCAAGTATGTGGTGGCTGTGGAGTACTCTGTACAATGCCATCAAACATATCCTTAATTTTTCGGATGAGGGTCTCATATTTCCTTTTTCTTTGTGAAATGATAACCTTCATCCATTTTTCTGTACGAAATTCGGAAATATATTCCCAATCCTTAAGCGTTGCTCCTTTTTAGACCCCGATTTGCTGGAGGACTCGAAGTCCTCTAGGAGTAATTTTTTGGAGGAGGTATTGCTCTAGAAAAAAAAACATCCCACCATTGCTGGTTGGCAGAACCAATTATGTCCTCTAATTTACGAAATGTGGTGCACAGGGATTTAAATAGAAGACCCGAAGGGAGAGGACAGTTGCTGAAGAAATGGGTGGGAAACAAAAAAAAACATTTGTCTAATATATTATATTTTGCATTTTCAATGCTCACAATAAGCTCCATTATAACAACAATATTGCAACCGTGTGTAAAAAAAAACAAAAGGGGGGGAGGTAAAACATAGGTTGACAGTTAATCATGGAATTCCAAGTGGTGCAGCACAGAAAATGGGCACAATGTTCACGTGAAGGTAAATTGGGTATCTGGCGTTCCAGATGGCAATGCCCTTAGTTTGTAATAAAGTACATTTGATTAGTCAGTCTTTAGGTAAAAACAAAGTTGAACCATTGTAAGGGGGTGGTTTAAAAAGAGGTAACCATCCTCAGAGTGTGTCCAGCAACTCTGCTAAACATATAAAAGAAACAGGGGGGGGGGGGGGGGAGCCTCTCTAATGTCACGTACAGACGATCAGAATTTCCGTCAACAAATGTTCGATGTGAGCTTGTTGTCGGAAATTCCGACCATGTGTAGGCTCCATCGGACATTTTCTGTCGGAATTTCTGACAACAACTGTTTGAGAGCTGGTTCTCAAATTTCCTGACAACAACTGTTGTTGTCGATAATTCCGAGCGTGTGTACACAATTCCGATGCACAAAAGTCCACGCATGCTCGGAATCAAGCAGAAGAGACACACTGGCTATTGAACCTCATTTTTCTCGGCTCGTCGTACGTGTTGTACGTCACTGCGTTCTTGACGTTCGGAATTTCCGACAACATTTGTGCGACCGTGTGTATGTAAGACAAGTTTGAGCTAACATCCGTCGGTAACAAATCCAGGGTTTTGTTGTCGGAATGTCCGATCGTCTGTACGTGGCATTAGTGTAGTATTAAAACAGTAACATTTATTGCACAAGATTAGAAACACTAATGCCGCGTACACACGATAGACTTTACGGCAGACTTGGTCCTGCGTACCGGATTTCGTCGGACAATTCGATCGTGTGTGGGCTCCAGCGGACTTTGTTTTCTCAAAAGTTGGACGGACTTAGATTTGAAACATGTTTCAAATCTATCCGACGGACTCGAGTCCGGTCGAAAAGTCCGCTCGTCTGTATGCTAGTTCGACGGACAAAAAGCCACGCTAGGGCAGCTATTGGCTACTGGCTATGAACTTCCTTATTTAAGTCCGGTCGTACGTCATCACGTACGAATTCGTCGGACTTTGGTTGATTGTGTGTAGGCAAGTCCGTTCATTCAGAAAGTCTGCCGGGCAAAGTCTGCCGTAAAGTCCGCTCGTGTGTACGCGGCATTACAAGATATAAGTGGGAGTCCTGCTCATCAAAAGTATGTAGTCCTGGCAGTTCCCACAAGCTCCTCGCATGATCTGGGTAGCTGGGAAAAGTTCTGGTGTGATGTTGAGAACAAAGATCTGCAGAAAATCTAATAGTGTGTATGGGGCCTTAGTTTGATTTTTGGCCTTTGTTAGCATAATATGTGCTCTGTTTTGCATCAGCTGTCAACCTTTGTAAGCCCATCTATTTATAATCTACTACTTTTCCGAAAATTCTTCATCCCATTGCCTTTGGTCCACTGACTGTTGTAGTTCTACGGCCACAGACGTCATGCCCAGGAGAGTGTATTTAATGATGCTCTCCTCCAGGGGCGGAACTACCACCATAGCGACCCATGCAGGTGCTATGGGGCCCGCAGCCGAGTGGGGCCCAGTGAGGATGAGAGCACCACCGGCACAGACTCCCAGCCAGGGGAGGAGAGAGGAGAGGAAGAGGCGAGCTGTCCGCATCAGCAGAGAGCTGAATTGCCTGATGTAATAGCTTTCATTAGAACTTCCAGTGTTCCCGGGGCTCACGTCACATAGCTCCACCTCTTGGCCCGGCGCCTTTGATACACAGAACGCCGATCCAATGTGGGACATGTGACGTCATCAAAGGCGTTGGGCCAAGAGGTGGGACTATGTGACGATGAGCCCCGGGAAGATGGAAAATTCAAATGAAAGCTATTACAGCGGGCAATCCCGCTCTCTGCTGATCCGGGTGGCTTGCCTCTTCCTCTGCATAGGTGAGGCTGTATGGGCAACAGGCAGACCAGGCTGTATGGGGCACAGGTCACGCTGTATGGGGCACAGGTCACGCTGTATGGGGCACATGTGACGCTGCATCGGGCACAGGTCATGCTGCATTGGGCACAGGTCATGCTGCATTGGGCACAGGTCATGCTGCATTGGGCACAGGTCACGTTGTATGGGGCACAGGTCACGCTGTATGGGGCACAGGTCACGCTGTATGGGGCACAGGTCATGCTGCATTGTGCACAGGTCACGCTGTATGTGGCACAGCTCACGCTGCATTGACACTAGGGCAGCTGTGGGGGGGGGGCTGTTTGCAGGGGGGCCCCATACAACATTTTGCTATGGGGCCCTGCTATTTCTAGTTACGCCCCTGCTCTCCTCCAGAGAACAACAGGCCAGTAGAAGGAGCTGTGAGCTTCGAGCGTGTAGCCTTTCATTCCACAGAGTCAGTCCTGACCCCTTCCTCCCGCCCCGTGCTGGTGACATCCTTTCTGCTTCCAGTTCAAGCTGGTCAGCATGGAGCTGACTTCTTCCTGGTTTTCCTGAATGTACAGCTATTCAGTACAACATCACACCAGAACTTTTCCCAGCTACCCGGATCGTGTGAGGAGCCTGTGGGACGCAGTAGAATTGCCAGGACTACATACTTATGACGAGCATGACTCCCACTAATATCTTGTAAGTGTTTTTAATCTTGTGCAATAAATGTTACTGTTTTAACCACTTGCCTACCGTCGTATTGTAAAATGACGGCAGCAGGAACCCTTCATATGACGTCTTTGTCTTCCCGGCATTGTGGAGAGCGCGCACGTGGTTGCCACATCACTGGGGACCCGGTGCGTGTGCCCGGCGGCCGCAATGTCCGCCGGGACACGCGATTGCTCATCACAGAGCAGGGACGTGGATCTGTGCGTGTAAACACACGTATCCACGTCCTGTCAGGGGAGAGGAGAACTGATCGTATGTTCCTTGTATATAGGTACACCAGTCGGTCTTCTCCCCTCATCAGTCCCCTCCCCCCACAGTTAGAATCACTCCCTAGGACACACATTTAACCCCATTCAGCGCCCCCTAGTGTTAACCCCTTCCCTGCCAGTGACATTTATACAGTAATCAATGCATTTTTATAGCACTGATCGCTTTATAAATGTCAATGGTCCCAAAATGGTGTCAAAAGTGTCCAATGTGTCCGCCACAATGTCACGATAAAAATCGCAGATCGCCGCCATTAGTAGTAAAAAAAAAGTTAATAATAAAAATGACATAAATCTATCTCCTATTTTGTAGGTGCTATAACTTTTGCGCAAACCAATCAATATACGCTTATTGCGTTTTTTTTTTACCAAAAATATGTAGAAGAATACGTATCAGCCTAAACTGAGAAAAAAAAAGTTTTTTGAAAAAAAATTGGGATATTTATTATAGCAAAAAGTAATAAATATTATGTTTTTTTCAAAATTGTCACTCTTTTTTTGTTTATAGCGCAAAAAATAAAAAACGCAAAGGTGATCAAATACCACTAAAAGATAGCTCTATTTGTGGGGGGAAAAAATTCTCAAAATTTAATTTATGTACAAATGTGACAGCGCTGAAAGCTGAATATTGGCCTGGGCAGGAAGGGAGTGAAAATGTGCTGTATTGAAGTGGTTAATACTACACTTAGAGAGGTGCCCCCCCCTTGTTTCTTTTACTGCTACAGGGTGGCACCTATGCACTAGATCACGTTTATATACGTGATCTGACACTTCCAGGTGATTACACACAGCGGAAGCTGGTTGTTGGGTGCACGGTACCCAATGTCCTCTGGCACCCGCATTAAGCAGAGAGGCAGAACTGCCGTTCTGACAGGAGGGAAGGGGTGAAATTGGTGTTCCTGCAAAGCAGGGAATAAAGTCCATCTCTTCCCCTAGTAAAAGCACCCAGCACACACACACACAGTATAGTAAAACATTGGCTAGGCACACAGTTAACCCCTTTGATCGTCCTTGATGTTAACCCCTTCCCAGCCAGCCTCATTAGTACAGTGACAGTGCTTATTTTTAGCACTGATCACTGTATTAGTGTCACTGGTCCCCAAAAAGTGTCAGAATGTCCACCGCAATATCGCTGTCCCGCTATAAGTTGCTGATCACCGCCATTACTAGCAAAATAACTAAATAAACAAAAATATCCCATAGTTTGTAGACGCTATAACTTTTGTGCCAACCAATCATTATACGCTTATTGCAATTTTTTAAAACCAAAAATATGTAGCAGAATACATATTGACCAAAATTTATAAAGAAATTGGATATTTTATTTTTAATTTTTTTTTATTGGATATGTTTCATAGCAGAAAGTAGAAAATATTGTTCTTTTTTTCAAAATTGGCTTATAGCGCAAAAAATAAAAAACACAGAGGTCATCAAATATCTCCAAAATAAATCTCTATTTGTGGGAAATTTTAACAAATTTCATAAATTTTCATACGTTTTATTTGGGTATAAATTTGCATGACGGGGGATTGTCAGTTAAAGTAACACAGTGCCGTATCATAAAAATGTGGCCTGGTCAGAAAGGGGGGTAAATCTTCTGGAGGGAAAATGGTTAAAGCCGAATTCCAGGTTTGTGTTTCTTTAACCACTTCAATACCAGGCACTTTCCCCCCTTCCTGCGCAAGCCAATTTTCAGCTTTCAGCACTGGTGCTTTTTAAATGACAATTGCCCGGTCATGCTGCGCTGTACCCAAACAATATTTTTATAATTTTGTTCCCACAAATAGAGCTTTCTTTTAGTGGAATTTGATCACCTCTGTGGGTTTTATTTTTTGCAAAACAAATAAAAAAAGACCGAAAATTTTGAAAAAAAAAGTTATTTTTTGTTTCTGTTATAAAATTTTGTAACTAAGTAAGTTTTCTTCTTCATTGATGGGCACTGATGGGCACCGATGAGGTGGCACCAATGAGGTGCACTGATAAGGTGGCACTGGGCACTGATGATGGGCACTAATATGCAGCACTGATAGGCAACACTGATGGGCACTGATAGGTGGCACTGATATGCAGCACTGATGGGCATTGATAGGTGGCACTGATGGGCACTCATAGGTGGTACTGATAGGCGACACTGATGGGCACTGAAAGGCTGCACTAATGGGTACTTATGAGTGGCACTGATGGACACTGATAGGTGGCACTGATAGACAGATGGGCACTGATGAGTGGCACTGATGTACACTGATGGGCATCACTGATAAGGAGGTACTGACAGTTATTACTGATGGGCACAGATTGGCATCATTTGTGGGCACAGATTGGCATCCCTGGTGGCCATGGGTGGCATACCTGGTGGTGATTAGTGGTGGGCATCCCTGGTGGTAGCATCCTATGTGGGCATCCTCGGGGCCTCGGGGGGGGGGGGGCTGCGCTGACAATCAATCAGCACAGACCCCCCCTGTCAGGAGAGCAGCTGATCGGCTCACCTCTAGTCACATCTGTCAGACGCGATAGAGGAAAAGCCAATACCTGGCTCTTCCTGTTTACACCGTGATCAGCTGTGATTGGACACAGCTGATCACGTGTTAAAAAGCCTCCGTCAGAGGCTCTTTAACCAGATCGGTGTGACGGTGTGTCAGACTGACACACTGCACCACCGATCGCCGCGCTGCGCCCTCATGGGCGAGTGCCGACTCGTTATCCTGAAAGACATCATATGACATCCAGTCAGGATAATGAAACCACCGCCTGGCTGTCATTTTGCTATAGGCTGGGCGGGAAGTGGCTAAATTGTTTGTTTGGGCCAAGCTGGTCCAATCAGACTATATTCTTTACTAATAGATGTACCCGCTGTTAGCACTTTATAAACTGTACGTATCATCAGCTACATACAATATACAGTGCTTTGTTCAAGCAGTGATATGAGGACTTCCAGTCCCATTCCTGAAACAAAATCAGGTCACGCTGAGCACTGTTCAGCCATTCACAGGAAGCTTTGTATTTTTTGAATTAATACAAGGCTTCCTCTGGGTGAGGTAAAGATTGCGACGTCATCCGCCTCTCCACCTTGGGTTATATAGTGTGGGCAAATCTCTTAGTAATGTGTAGCACCCTCTATGGTACAAAGGTGTGTGCAGATAGGAGCAGGAAAATTTAAGCAGGCTTGGAAGGCAGCCAAGCCTGTGTGTTTGGATTCTGGGTTGGCAGAAAGCCAGGAAGAGCTGTGTGACTCACAGAGAGCATCACTGAGACCTTCCCTCTCTTTCCTGAATGGAATGTGCTGGAATCTTCTGGAAAGGAAGGAGGAGAGGTGGAGCCGCCTGGAGTATTCTGAGGGCCCTGTCCAATCCCTAACTAGGATTGGCAGGGGGCAGGCCCCCTCAAATACTCAGGGTCAGCCCAGCGGGGGAGGAGTTGGTATCGGGTGGAAGACTGAGATGAGTGTTAGGCTGACGGGGCCTTTGAGGGAGCTTCCCAGTCTGGGGGTGGGGTGACCTTGGGCTTGGACTCGGGTGTGGAAGGGACCCTCTTACAACCCACAGAGGTGTCCTGACCAGGAGGAGCAAGAGAGGACAGTGGGAGAACCCTACTGGCAAGTGTCCTGGAGTTCCATAGAGTACAACCAAGAGGCCTGGTGAGTGTTCACACAGTCAGGAGGGGACTGGGAAACCACACCTGAGAGGACTGGGAGAGTGCAGTCTGGGATGGGTACAGAGCCAGTGGAGTGGACTGTGGTGGCACGGGCAGTGGAGAGAGAGAGGCAGCTGCAGCCAGAAGGGCTTGCAGGGCCTGAAGATGTGGTACTGGGATCAGTAGCCACGTGGACAGCTAGCACTAGGACTACCTACATTTTTGCTACACCAAAGGGGCCCACTGTACCTGCCTGCAAAGGGCATTTGCTAAGGCCTGGTGGAGCCAGTGTCAAGCCTAAAACGTAATGCTAGCTGGTCCTGGAAGTGAGGAATCAAGTGATATGCTGGAGAGTGAGATCAGTAATCAAGTGTAGCACCCATTACCCTTACAGAGGGATATGTAGCCGAAGACCTACCCCACCACTGATCAAAATTTGGGGATCCTAGGACCTATGGTTCCGGAGATATGGGGCTCCTTGCACAGCCTATCAGAAGCTACATACAGAGCGGCAAGTTTAAATACAAGCTGGCACACTCTGTTTGCAGCAGACTGAGAGGATGAGCTCACAGTGCCTCTCCTCACTTCTTGTCAGAGGCACTGAGCTCAATGGACACATTGGAGTCTGTGACCAATGGTAAAGTACCATTGGCCCCAGCTGTCCAATAAAAATGTTGCAGTGGAGGCACGCCTCTCACTGCAGTGTCATAGAAGGGGGCATGTGTCTAAAAGACACATGTTCCCTTCCAGCCCAGCCCTCTTAATTAGAAGGAAAAAACATGTGTTTATGGGTAATACATCATGTATGGCCACACATCATTAAGAAATAGCAGAATTGACATGATTTGTAAGCATATTTCATCCTACCATATTCATGCTTCAAATATATTACAATAAAAATTGCTCTAAACATTGAAACGCATAAAACATTTTTAAAATTGTTTAAAACCGTTCATGCTAAAGTGCATAAATAAATCAATTCATCCAAAAAAATCAATTATTCCAACATAAAAAAACTTAAAATTCTACCTTATTTAATAGCCACTAATGTAGCAGTTAAGATCTAATTCTACATTCATTCCTTTGGGATGTAAAGTGTCAGTTAAATAGATCCACTTTGTTTCGCACTTTGACAACTCTCTGACCCTATTACTCCCTCTCCATACTGGGTGCATTTTTTCTATGCCCCAGAATTTTAATCCAGAAGGGTCCCTGTTGTGCTTTCATCAAAAATGCATTGATACGCTGTGGTCTTTATACCCTATTTTAATGTTAATATGTTCTGATACCCTCTTCCCCACAGTTCGTTTAGTGCGGCCAATACACATGAGGCCGCACAGACATTGTAGTGCATACACCACATGGGTTGAATTGCATGAGATAAAATCCTTTATCTTAAACGATTTCCCATTAGCTGTAGATTCAAACTTCGTTAATCCTCTAAAATGTGTGTGCACCTGTCGGCATTATAAACATCTCCGACAAGAAATACAATTCAGCTTTGTCCCAAAACATTGAGGGCTTTGTAGGTGGATCTAGAATTTTTTTCACCACCTTATCACAGAATGAAAGCCCTTTTCTGTAGACTAATGGCGTGTACACACGGGCGGACTTTTTGACCGGACTGGTCCGACGGGACGAATCCGTCGGACAATCAGAACGTGTGTGGGCTTCATAGGACCTGCAGTGGACTTTTTCGGTCGAAAATCAGACGGACTTCGTATTTGGAACATGTTTCAAATCTTTCCGACGGACTTGAGTCCAGTCGAAAAATCCGCTCGTCTGTATGCTAGTCCGACGGATGAAAAACGACGCTATGGCAGCTACTGGCTATCAACTTCCTTATTTTAGTCCGGTCGTACGTCATCATGTACGAATCTGTCAGACTTTGGTGTGATCGCGTGTAGGCAAGTCCGTTCGTTCGAAAGTCCGTCGGAAGTCCATCAAAAGTCCATCGAAAGTCTGTCGGAAAGACCGCCAGACCTTTGATGCCGAAAAGTCCGCCCATGTGTACACGGCATAAGACCTGGTCATCTGGAATGGCCCTCCTCAGAATTTTATCCATACCCAGTATTGGCCAGTACTTCCTAAAATGATCTCACAGTAAGGAGATCGATATCACTTTGTGTATTCCATCTCAAAGAGACGGCGCTCCCACCTTTTGGATCGCTCAGAAGCTTTGTGACCCCGTCAGCCAGTTCCAACAACAGTATCCCCGCCGTGAGATTGTACACTTGGCCTCCATTCTACCATCATGCTCCGGCACAAGTATATCTTAAAAGCAAAGGAAGAGATCTCGTAAATGTATTTATTTATTTTCGTTCAAAAAAAATGTTATTAGGAAAATGAATAAAGAGGTTACAAGGCATACAAGTGGAAAAACGTACATATGGTAATTCTGTGCAGGAACGATAACATTACAGTGGGGTTGATTTACTAAAGGCAAATCAACTTTGCACTGCACCTGCACTTGGAAGTGCAGTCGCTGTAGAACTGAGGGGAAGATCTGAAATGAGGGGAAGCTCTGCTGCTTTTATCATCCAATCGTACAAGAAAAATGATTTTTATTTTCCTTGCATGTCCCCCTCAGATCTACAGCGACTGCACTTTCAAGTGCACTTGCAGTGCGAAGTGGATTTGCCTTTAGTAAATAAACCCCAGTAAACACAATAAAGGGAGTCAAGTCCTTTAAAACAATGAGTAGTATACACATCGCCCAGAACAGCCCATATACTTGGTGTGGCAAAAATCTTTCAAGGTAGGCAAAATGTATTTATTTAAAAAGAAAGGTAAGTCGGTTATAATTGGGCATATAATTGTGCCACATCCAGTGTTTACAAAAAAATGAAACAAGATCCCCTGGTGGCGGACTTTTAAGGCACAAAGATAATAAAGAATATTCTAATATGAAATAATATTTATTGAAGTATGAAAAATACAAAACATTTAATAAAAAGCACATTTAGAGTGAACATTCCAGTGTTGACTTGTCATACAGAATGGAATACATATATTTCTTGTAGCCAACGTGTTTCGGAGTGAGAATGTGGTTCTCCTTCTTCAGGGTTATAGTTTAAACAAGAAAATCAGTATTATAGACTGGAATGACAATTGTTGCCGATTAAAAACATGAAGGTGCCAAGAAAGGTTGTTTCAAAATTGCTTGAGCCAGAGAGTTCAACATAAAGGCATATCTCAGGAACAGGGAAATTCCTAGCCCATGAGTGCTGGTCCAGCTCCCCCACACCCACACAACACCAACCCGAAAGGGAGAAACCAGAGGACCCACTGGGGCCGATAGCAGGAAAAGACCCTGATGAAATCCTGTGACCGCTCGCTCCAGCATCCAGCCCAAGACTGCGGTCTTGGGCTGGACCAGCACTTATGGGCTAGGCATTTCCCTGTTCCTGAGATATGCCTTTATGTTGAACTCTCTGGCTCAAGCAATTTTGAAACAACCTTTCTTGGCACCTTCATGTTTTTAATCGGCAACAATTGTCATTCCAGTCTATAATACTGATTTTCTTGTTTAAACTATACCCATGAAGAAGGAGAACCACATTCTCACTCCGAAACGCATTGGGTACAAGAAATATTAGCTCGCTTTATGTATTCCGTTCTGTATGACAACACTGGAATGTTCACTCTAAATGTGCTTTATATTAAATGTTTTGTATTTTTCATACTTCAATAAATATTTTTTCATATTAGAATATTCTTTATTATCTTTGTGCCTTAAAAGTCCGCCACCAGGGGATCTTGTTTCATTTTTTATTTAAAAAGAATTACAGTTACAAGTGAAGAGAAATATCAATCGGTAAAAAATTCTCCAGCACAGCCGCGATGTCCTTGAGCATGCCTGTGCGTGATGACGTTACAAAGTTAGCTCCGCCCAACGTATTTCCCCATACAAGGCATTTTCTGGGTTTGGCGGCCAACCTGAGACGTCATGACTCACAATTTAAAGCAGACTAAAACACCGCAAAAGGGTTGCGTATTTAACATATACTTGTGCTGTAGCATGATGGTAGAATAGAGGCCAAGTGTACAATCTCACTTCCTAGATACTGCAGTAGTGGAGAAACAGTGCTTGCAGGGACATTATTTTTTTTTTTTACATTAACATGAACCTGTCAGGGTATAAATGTGGCAGCTGCCATTGCTGACCTGGAACAAGCATGTAACCAAAAAAGTCTGAAAAGCATTAAAGTTCCATCCTGCATGATTGTTCTAATTCAGTGACTTAGGAAGCATTGAGGTAAGGATGAGAATTCAGATTTGGCACCTTTATACCGGGACAGCAATAACAGCCCCCATTGCTTCTACCCTTACAGGTTCCCTTTAATGTAATACTAAAGGCTCTGTTTTTTTTTATTAAATACATCTGTATTAACAAATAAAGCACAACTTAATAATGTTCCCCTCCCAAAAATGTCCAGAAACACTATTTACAGCTATTACAGATGCAGGCTCTGGTTTGACCCGCTGGTTGAAAGAAAAAAAATGAACTAAATTTCCTTATCCAAACACTCAATGTTGATGAGGGAATCTTCCTCACTCTGTCTTTATATTTTGACAGCAGGGTGACCTCCCTGCTGTCAGAATGCACAGATCAGCACTGCAGTCTACAGCCAGCAGCACTGATTGATCGAGAATATACCAATAGGGCAGATGAACAGAAGTCGATCAGTAGATTGACTTCTGTTCATACACAGTGGCCAGTTCTGCTGAACTGGCCGGATTTCGATCCATATATGGCCAACTTGAGTCTCAACATCAGCATCTTACGTGGGTAAAGGGTTAATTCTCACTTTCAACAATGTAAGGGGCATTCATTTTCTCACTGACATGAACATACTGCATTTGTACGGTGGACATTAATATCCGAGTGACTCACCAATGTAAGGGTAATCAGTTTCTCACTCACAACAATATAAGGGCTATTCATTTCTTACTGACACCAATGAGAAGAGCATTTTTTTCCCACTGACACCAATGTAATGAGAATTCTTTTTCCACTGACGCCAATATAAAAGCCATAATTTTCCTACTGACACCAATGTAAAGGTCTGTATTTCACTACTGACACAAATTTAGGGGAATTCACCTTCCACTGACACCCATATAAAGGGCATTATTTTCATACTAACACCAATATGAAGGTCAATATTGTCCCACTGACACCAATGTGAGTGCAATTATTTTCCCACTGACACCAATGCAAATGTAGTTATTTTCTCACTGACAACAATGAAAGTTAAATTATTTTTCCACAAACATTATTATAAAGGGCATTTTCCTGACACAAGCATGACAACATACACAAATGGGGATAAGCTCCGCCCCTTCGCCCAATCAGGACTGGTTATACTATATATAAATGAGTCGCTTCCCCCCAGGTGGAATTCTATTTTTGTTCCTCAAATGGTTATAGCTATGAATCAAAGAAGATTTTTATTTTTGCCCTCACCTTGCCGGATTTATCTGGCCAGCCTTACAGGTTCAGCCTCTTTCCTGTGACGAAGCCCCTCTGTTCGGTTGTAAAACTTCCATATGAGGGAGACCCGCCCAGGGGGCTGGGATACTAGTCTCTGGATGCAGGTAAAACCGTTCTGCCTTGTGGTTGGTTGGGACTGATCCAGTCTCTCCTCCCTGGTGAGTAGTGGCCCCACACACATTGTTAGTCTGGCTTTGGGTATGTTGGTTTCCCTTGCAAAGATGCTGGAATATTTTTGTCAGGGCTGCCCCCTTCCAAGATGGCTCCTTGTCCGCTTCCTGTGGCTGGACTGCGCCTTCAGTCGGAAGGGAGCAGCAAGATGAGGTTAGGGTAACTGCCGGCCCGCTGTAGTAGCAGCCAGGAGCCCCAGGCGGCTGCCTGGAAATAGATTGGTGGCCACCTGTTCAGGAATGGAGCCTCTCCCACCCCCCCTCAGAGTCAGTCAGGGAGGGGTGCTGCACAGAGCATGGAAGCTTTCCATGGGCTGTCATGGTGTGTCTGAATTATTATGCTGTTAATATACAAGCTGCCAAAGTAGGTTAAACTGCTGTGTATGGTTCTGTCTGTTTCATTTGCTTCACAGGTTTTGTTTGTCTGTAGGACTACTAATGCATGAACTGATATATCAGGTGTTTGCTGAAAAGTTGAGTCTTTCCTATTAACTCAGCAATGCCAGCTTTACAGATTTGGGATCACTGTGTCAATGCTCTAATGCTTGAATTTGATGTTTTGAAACTTTACAGGGCAGTCACCTAGTGTAGGTGATTCTGCCAGATATATTAACCCTTCATTGCACTGCTTATGACAGAGTGATGCTTCAGTATCGATGCCACCGCTATGCATTTATGTTGCTGCTATGCGTTTAAGGTCTGCTTTTGGGTGCAATGTGTTTAATGATTACTATGCATTAACCTATTATGTCTAAATGCCAGCGTGAAAAAGTTCAGTGTTCTGCTTAAGTTACAGTGCTTTAAAGTGGTAGTAAATCCGCTTTTTTTTTTTTTTTTTTTTTGTTTCCTACACCTGTAAGGGAAAAGGCATAATGAGCTAGTATGCACCGCATACTAGCTCATTATGAAATACTTACCTTAGAACGAGGCGCCCGTATCTCACCTGATCCACGCCGAGGGAGCTGACAATTTCCCTCGGCGTGTCTTCCAGGTATCGCGGCTCTGGCGCTGTGAGTGACTGTAGCCACGATGTCGTCACTCCCGTGCATGCGCGCAGGAGACTTCTTTCCGGCCAGGTCCGGCGTCTGCCGGACTTTCAGCTGAGAATCCCCGGAGCGCATGCGCTGCTGAAGTCAGGGGCTCATTGCGAGGAGGAATATCTCCTAAACCGTACAGGTTTAGGAGATATTCTTTTTACCTACAGGTAAGCCTTATTATGGGCTTACCTGTAGGTAAAACTTAAAAAATTTACTATACTACCACTTTAAGTAATCGGTTTATTACACTACTATCTGTAATTGCTCCTGTCTAGGGGTTTAACCCTTGCTCACAGCATATAGGCCCATTTGCTGCTTCAATGTCTGCAAATGGGTGTGTGGATGGTCACTGATATTGTATTAAGGCTATGTCCTAGCAAGTACTTCCACGTATTTATTATGACCACAAACCTGCAGCTCATATCTTGAGCCATAAACTTGCCCAGAGACCAGCCATGATCAATAAGGTGAGGGTCAGGTAGATATGCTATAATAAAAAAAAAAAAATTAAAGAGTGAATGGGCAGTATGGATTGTAAAACTCTCCTGCCCCTAAATACCAGCACCACTCCCCAAAGGAAAAATGGCAACTTGTTCTCACAGTGCTATACATTCAAAATGCTGCCAGAAGGGGCAGACTAAAGGAAATCACAATAAGGACCATCCTGGGCAGAATGGGGAGTGTGGTTAGCTGATATGCCTGCAAGATGCTATGCCAAGTTACATATCAGGCGGCAGTAAACACAAAGGCAGATGTGTTCACTCAAGTGCAAACTGACTGGGGAATCTCTAGTCGCTAACGCTCAGGTACTAAGCTAATCAAACAGCTGAGTTTGTTTGAAGGGTACCTCCTGCCTCAAAAACAACAGGCCAAGGAGTGTTCATCAGATTGGCCAGATGCGACTTCATGCTAGCAGAGGATGCAAGATCCCCCTCTGTAAAGCCCAACCTTTACTGCAGAGGCAGTTAGCCAAGCCAAGTAATCTTCATCTGACTAGCCAGAAGTGCCAGTCTGCCAGCGGATGATGCAATAGCCTTCGCAGAGGCATGGGAAGAGCAATATGGAATTAGAAATGAAGGTTTATACTACCATTAGGGAGTATGGTGTGGCCTGCGTTGGCGTTCACTTCAGTAGCCAAGGCTATTTGGTTCTCAGCAGACGAGTTGAAGGCAAACTTGGCCAGTAATACACATCTGTGGTGTTTGATCCATGAGTGAAATTAAAGCGACCAGCAAGCCTGTACAACCACTATGGATGCAGCAGACTGTTCCCCCTAGTATTCTGTCGGGTTAGTCAAGCCCTATGGCTTAACCCACTGACTGCGTATACCTCTTCTAAGTTGAGTGGAATGTGATTTAAGATGGAATCGGTGATGTCCAGATCAGGGACTAATCCCTCAGGCTAGGCACCTAGGGCCAGAACAAAGAGTTGGTAACAGGGCCTGAGAAGAGCTAGAGAAGAAATCGGAAGATCCATAATCGTCTTGATTGCCTAAGCTCAAGTCTGCTCCTCTCGAGGAGCAGCAAAGTTCCTTTTCACTCAAATGTGCCCAGTAGGTGTTATATTGCAGAAATTAATGTAAATTTTGGCAGGAGACTCAGGATTAATGGGGCTTGTGCAGCACTTGTCTGTGTGATGTGATCTGTCTGTAACAAAACCTTGGGACAATGGAAGCTTCCGGGTGTGCTGGCGAGTTTGTATCTTGTGCAGTAAGGAAGTCAATAGAATTTGTTCCCACTCTTCCAACTCCGCTAATTCCCACTATGGTTCTTTAGAGCAATCAAAGCTTTGAGCAAATGTTACCAAATCTTGTCCAACAGGAACCATCGGTCCATTGTTCTTTTTTTTAAATCAAAAAAGGTTTTATTGAACATTCACATGTAGTCCAGCAATAATCAATGTTCAGGTTGCATTTACAGTTACATCATTAATACCAATTAGGTTCATGTACATGTAAACATTAATTTTTCTAGCTAATTTGTCAATCCGTTACATTTCTCCAGACATCAACAATACAACTCCCCCTGCTTTGACCATCACCGCCCACATTATTATTGTTATACAATCTGTTTCGCCCCCCTTCATCTTGTTTAAAGAGATTGCAGGAGTCTAGACATCACCAGCTCTCTCGGGCTCAATCCCGGTGTGTCCAGGTCCATTGTTCTTAGTTGGAAAGCAGATTTAGGCAAGATATGGAACAAAGGATCAAGATCAAAAAAAAAAAAGTCATATGGAGTCATTGAGAACAATTACTCAAACCATCAGATAAAGCAGCTACAGTTTCTCTAGATCTAGCTGATGTGTACATACGCACTTCGGTACACCCAGGCTTCTGAGAGTTTCACTTTGGGTTCGTTCAACAACTTTTTGACCTTTCCACATACTCAAGACATTTTTCCAGAACGCGGCTTCCAGTAGTGGCCATCTTGGAGCTTTCCAGAAGTGGAAGCAGTGGATCTACTAACATCCAGCTGGGTCGGCAGGTTAGCCTATATAGCCACCAGACTCGGTGATCTCCAAGCTCCTCATCAGGATCATAGTACATAGTTCAACCAGGATCCGTAGTCATACAGCTGGAATAAGGGCAATAATGATCCGGTGGCCTTACAGGCCGTGGTGTCCTCAAAGTACAGTCTTTGGCCCAAGAACCTCTTATTCTATTCTTCCTGAGACCTTAGACAGCGGAGCAAAGTGTATCCAAATTCAGCCACATTGGATCTAGCAACTGGGAGACCGAGTTAGGAAGGCTTATCAAGGGGTCTCACCAATATTATTTGAAACCTTGTGGAAACTCCAGGTATACTAGAACATGGGAAATCTCATAGAATTTAAGGAAAGAATCCTCTGCTCCCGGCTGCAAAGATTAAGACGTCTGCAAGTAATATAGGATAAGGGATTGAGCAGTAGTCAAGTCTTGGTCAGGTCCTCAATTCCTGAGATCCAGTGACCGCCGCACATCTGGGGGAACCAATTCCGAAAGGCCGGTACAGATTGTTCTTTCCCCTTAGAACTTGCAGTGCAACTAGTGTTGGGAAGGTTGTCCCACTCCTCCATTCTTCTGAACAAGACTACCTCAATAGGTTCAGTGACGCTAAAGCAGTATTTCTTAAGGATATCACGTCTGGGAGAATTATTCCAGAGATCCAAGCGTCAATCGGTAAACTACCTCATTGCTACCACAATCAAACAAAATAGCTCTGGTTTCTTCCTCTCCAGCACCAGACGAGGGTCTGCATCCTTGCTTCTGGGTCAAGACATCACCCTTCCGGCATGTCCAAACTGAAATTTCTGGATCACCACAAGCTGGAGTAATGGACTCTGTGGAAGAAATGCATGGAAGTGGCCCTTCTCTAAAAGGTCAGACAGTGCCCTCTTCAGGCCTGGCAGTATGAGAAGACTTTTCACTGTCCACTAGGACAATGGTGTTATCTCAGGTCAGAGTAGCCTAAGGGGCATATAGGACAAAGATAAATTCATTAATCTAGTGCAGAGCTCACTTTATCAGATGGGAGGCATGCTCATGGGCAAAATTCAGAGGTCCAGAATTTTACACGATACCAACCAGGTTCATATACTACAAACCATTTTTTTTGCCTATTGCAAAGTCAATTAAGCAACATTGGAAGCAGGGGAGTTGACTTCAGTTCTGTTGATTCAAATGCTTCAGCATGGCCCTTACTTATAGGTTCTGTTGGCATGCTACATCCCATTTGTGTATGCTGTCATGCTTGTGTCAGGAAAACGGAAAATTGTATACTTACCCGAGGCGGCATTCTCATAACTATACTCAAATGCGAAACCCACAAGGGAGGGACCTGTATGCTGTCATGCTTTGCATCAGGAAAGGAAAATTATCTACAGGTAAGTTATCTGACGGTAATTTTCCTTTCCTGATGCAAAGCATGACAGCATACAGGTCCCTCCCTTGTGGGTTTCGCATTTGAGTATAGTTATGAGAATGCCACCTGGGGGGAGGCGACTCATATAACCAGTCCTGATTAGGCGAGGGGCGAAGCCTATCCCCATTCATGTATGCTGTCATGCTTTGCATCAGGAAATGAAAATTACCGTCAGGTAAGTATACAATTTTCCGTTATGTTACTGATACCAATGTAAAGGTCAATATTTTCTTGCTGACACCGATGTAAAGGAACTCCCACCAACACCAATGTAAGGGGAAGTGTTTGCTCACTTTTACCAATGTAAAGGGAATCATTTTTTTCCACTGACACCAGTATAAAGGGCATTATTTTGCCATTGCCACTAATGTAAGGGGAATTATTTTCCCACTGACACACCAGTTAATAAGGGTAAATAACCTACCACAGATGTAAGCTGAATTTTTTTAACACCAACACCAGTGTAAGGAGAAATAGTTTGACACGAACACCAGGAAGCCCAGGTTCTGAATCTGGGGAAGCAACTGTCAGCACTGAGAAGTCCCTCCATACTAAAGGTGAGCCAGGAACGTACACGGCAGGTGCCGGCAGGGGCCAGCACAGAGGCGGGTGGAGACAAAGAGGTGCAGGCACTAGCAAAGAGTAGATGGGTGACAGTCAGGAGGGGTAGAGGGGGAAGTGCCAGGGAGGCCGATCCAGGACTGGAGCATCCCAATAAGTACGCTCCATTGAGTGACATTGGTGTAACCAGTCAGGGACCAGCACTGCTGGAGTTGAGGGACTCTCCTAGCTGCCAGGGGAAGAACTCCTCCAGTGAGAGTGGGGGGGCAGCAAAGGGAAAGGAAAGACAGATTCTGGTGGTAGGGGACTCAATTCTTAGAAGGACAGAGAGGACAATCTGTAACCAAGACCTGAAGCGCCGAACAGTATGTTGTCTACCGGGCGCTCGGGTTCGGCACATCACGGATCTTGTGGACAGATTACTGGGAGGAGCTGGGGAAGACCCGGCTGTCATGGTGCACGTTGGCACCAATGACAAAGTCAGAGGCAGATGGAGTGTCCTAAAGAACGATTTTAGGGACTTAGGAGCTAAATTGAGGAAAAGGACCTCCAAGGTAGTGTTCTCAGGAATACTACTGGTACATCGAGCCACACCAGAGAAGCAGAGGGAGATTAGGGAAGTAAACAAGTGGCTGAAGAGCTGGTGTAGTAAGGAGGGGTTTGGGTTCCTGGAGGACTGGGCCGACTTCTCAGTCGGTAACCGGTACTATAGAAGGGACGGACTGCACCTAAATGAGGAGGGTGCAGATCTGCTGGGAATGAAGATGGCCAAAAAGTTAGAGGGGTTTTTAAACTAGGCGATGGGGGGGAGGGTCCAGAGACAGTGATAGCCAGCGCGGAAGATATTCCAGAGGGTAGTATTGGGGGCATTAGTGGTAGGTTAACCAAAGCACAAAAACACAAGGTGAGTATAGTAGCAAGTCCAAGTTGCAATCTTGAAACACCCAATACGAGGAAAATATGCGACCGGTCTAAACTATGTGGCATGTTCACCAATGCCAGGAGCCTGGCGGACAAGATGGGTGAACTAGAGATACTGTTGTACAAGGAGGATTTGGATTTTGTGGGAATTTCAGAGACCTGGTTCAACAAGCTCTCATGATTGGCTGGCAAACATTCAAGGGTATACCCTATACCGCAAGGATAGAGAGGGTAAAAAAGGGGGAGGGGTATGCCTATATATCAAGAATAATGTACAAGTGAATGTGAGAGATGACATCACTGAGGGGGCTAGGGAGGAGGTGGAATCTTTATGGGTAGAGCTCCAAAGGGATGAAGCTAAGGGGAAAATAATACTGGGAGTATGCTATAGGCCCCCTAACCTGAGGGAGGAAGTGCAGACGGATCTCCTATCACAAATTGGATTAGCAGCAAGGATGGGAAGTGTTATCATAATGCGGGATTTTAATTATCCAGACATAGACTGGGCGGAGGGAACCGCGCATTCATTTAAGGCTCGCCAGTTCCTTAATGTCTTGCAGGACAATTTTATGGGTCAGATGGTAGACGCACCAACTAGAAATAAAACATTACTAGATCTACTGATTACCAACAATACAGACCTGATAACAGATGTGGAAATACGGGGCAATTTAGGTAACAGCGATCACAGGTCAATTAGTTTCAGTATAAATCACACAAATAGGAGACATGAAGGGAACACAAAGACACTGAATTTCAAAAGAGCCAACTTCCCTAAACTACAAACCTTGCTAAAAGGCATAAATTGGGATAAAATATTAGGAACAAAGAATACAGAGGAGAGATGGGTTTGCTTTAAGAGCATATTAAATAAGGGCATTAGCCAATGTATCCCATTGGGTAATAAATTTAAAAGAGTGAACAAACATCCTGGATGGCTTAACTCCAATGTAAAAATGCATATAAAAGCAAAGGAGAAGGCCTTCAAAAAATACAAGGTTGAGGGATCATCCACAGCATTCAGAATTTATAAAGAATGCAATAAGAAATGTAAGGGTGCAATTAGGATGGCTAAGATAGAACATGAAAGACACATAGCGGAGGAGAGCAAAAAAAATCCCAAGAAATTCTTTAAGTATGTAAACAGTAAAAAAGGGAGGACAGACCATATTGGCCCCATAAAGAATGAGGAAGGACATCTCGTTACAAAGATGGGGAGATGGCAGAGATATTGAATTATTCTTCTCCTCAGTCTTCACGAGTGAATCGGGGGGCTTCAGTAACCAAAACTGCAGTGTTTATCCTCATGACACAACACAGGAAGCACCTACATGGTTAACAGAGGACGGAATTAAAATTAGACTTGAGAAACTTAACATTAATAAATCACCGGGACCAGATGGCTTGCATCCGAGGGTACTTAGGGAACTCAGTCAGGTGATTGCCAGACCGTTGTTCCTAATTTTTACAGACAGTCTATTGACTGGAATGGTACCAGCTGATTGGAGAAAAGCCAATGTAGCACCAATATTTAAAAAGGGCCCAAAAAACATCCCTGGGAATTACAGACCAGTTAGCCTAACATCAATAGTATGTAAACTCTTGGAGGGGATGATAAGGGACTATATACAAGATTTTAGTAATAAGAATGATATCATTAGCAGTAATCAGCATGGATTCATGAAGAATCGTTCTTGCCAAACCAATCTATTAACCTTCTATGAGGAGGTGAGTTGCCATCTAGATAAAGGAAGGCCCGTAGACGTGGTGTATCTGGATTTTGCAAAAGCATTTGACACAGTTCCCCATAAACGTTTACTGTACAAAATAAGGTGCGTTGGCATGGACCATAGGGTGAGTACATGGATTGAAAACTGGCTACAAGGGCGTGTTCAGAGGGTGGTGATAAATGGGGAGTACTCAGAATGGTCAGGGGTGGGTAGTGGGGTCCCCCAGGGTTCTCTGCTGGGACCAATCCTATTTAATCTGTTCATAAACGACCTGGAGGATGGGATAAACAGTTCCATCTCTGTATTTGCAGACGATACTAAGCTAAGCAGGGCAATAACTTCTCCGCAGGATGTGGAAATCTTGCAAAAAGACCTGAACAAATTAATGGGGTGGGCGACTACATGGCAAATGAGGTTCAATGTAGAAAAATGTAAAATAATGCATTTGGGTGTCAAAAATATGAATGCAATCTATACACTGGGGGGAGAACCTCTGGGGGAATCTAGGATGGAAAAGGACTTGGGGGTCCTAGTGGATGATAGGCTCAGCAACGGCATGCAATGCCAAGCTGCTGCTAATAAAGCAAACAGAATATTGGCATGCATTAAAAGGGGGATCAACTGCAGAGATAAAACGATAATTCTCCCGCTCTACAAGACTCTGGTCCGCTCGCACCTGGAGTATGCTGTCCAGTTCTGGGCACCAGTCCTCAGGAGGGACGTACTGGAAATGGAGCGAGTACAAAGAAGGGCAACAAAGCTAATAAAGGGTCTGGAGGATCTTAGTTATGAGGAAAGGTTGCGAGCACTGAACTTATTCTCTCTGGAGAAGAGACGCTTGAGAGGGGATATGATTTCAATTTACAAATACTGTACTGGTGACCCCACAATAGGGATAAAACTTTTTCGCAGAAGAGAGTTTAATAAGACTCGTGGCCACTCATTACAATTAGAAGAAAAGAGGTTTAACCTTAAACTACGTAGAGGGTTCTTTACTGTAAGAGCGGCAAGGATGTGGAATTCCCTTCCACAGGCGGTGGTCTCAGCGGGGAGCATTGATAGCTTCAAGAAACTATTAGATAATCACCTGAATGACCGCAATATACAGGGATATGTAATGTAATACTGACACATAATCACACACATAGGTTGGACTTGATGGACTTGTGTCTTTTTTCAACCTCACCTACTATGTAACTATGTAACCAATGTGGGGTATTTTTACAGATAGGCATGTTTCTTCTGAGTGGCACACCAATAAAAGTAGAAATGACTATCTCACTGACACCAGAGAAGGAAACGTAAGCATGTGCTGCTGGTGGGGGTGGGGGGCGTTAAAGTGCAACTGTTGCTTTGAACATTATGAGAATGCCTTAAAAGATCCATTTCAGGCACAATATGAATAATATTATCCTGGAGTTAGGATTTAGGGCAATTCATACCTTCTATGCCTTCTCAACAGCATACTGTTTATCCCAAGGCAGTGGCTAAGTGTTTAGCACTCCTGCCTGGTAGTACAAGGGTTGTCGGTTTGAATCCCAACTATGGCACTACCCGCAGAGGATTTGCATGTCCTCGCGGTGCCTGCATGGGTTTCCTCCTACACTCCAAAGAATTGGCCCCAGTATGTGTATGTATGAATGTGCGTAGGGATGAGCCGAACACCCCCCGGTTCGTTTCGCAGCAGAACATGCGAATAGGCAAAAAAATTAGTTTGAACACCGTTAGTCCATGGGACACAAACGTGAAAAATCAAAAGTGCTAATTTCAAAGGCTTATATGCAAGTTATTGCCATAAAAAGTGTTTGGGGACCCAGGTCCTGCCCCAGGGGACATGTATCAATGCAAAAAAAGTTTTAAAAACTGACATTTTTTCAGGAGCAGTGATTTTTAATAATGCTTAAAGTAAAACAATACAAATTGAATATTCCTTTAAATATCGTGTCAGGGGGGTGTCCTTAGTATGCCTGTAAAGTATCGCATTTTCCCCTGGTTTATAACAGTGCCACAGCAAAATGACATTTCTAAAGGAAAAAATGTAATCTAAAACTGCTTGCGGCTGTAATGTATTGTCTGATCCCCGGCAATATAGATAAAAAATAAATGGTGTGGATATCTGTCCAGCCCCCCCCCCCCCCCAAATCCATACCAAGCCCCTCAGGTCTGGTATGGATATCAAGGGGAACCCCGCACCAAATTGTAAAAAAAAAATGGGTGGGGGGGGGCCAGGCACTATATACTCTGAACAGCAGTATATATATTATACAGCCCGCCCTATATACTCTGCAGAAAATTGGGCCTTAGGTGTTGGTGGTACCAGAACACTGTAAGCCCTCACAGTTACTCTTGTTGGGTGCAGGAACAGGCCCTGCTGTGAAATATTATATCAAGAATTGTAATTACATGCCCCTGTTAAACAGGGGCAGAAAAATTGGGTGGAGGTGGGGGTGGTGCCACAACACTGTAACCCCTCACAGATACTCTTGTTGGGCGCAGGCACGGACCCTGCCGTGAAACATATCTGCCAGTTTCTTGTCCTTCTATGGCACCCCTCTCTCTAGGCTCACATTACTCCCTAGCTCAACCTGGGAACCAACATCGGAGCCTTCTAATCGCTGCGCATCCTCCAGCAGCATATAACCGACACTGTGGTCGAATAATTCTGGGGACTCCTCCATGTATGATGGTGCGACTATGGAAGGAGCTACTGTGAACAAGGAGCCGGTGAAATAGGCCACTTTGTCAGCTGCATTGGAAGGCAAACTACTCTGAGTCTGGGTGACAGAGGATGAGAAGAATGAGGACGGCTTTGTTATCCACTCCACCAACTCTTATGCATGTTCTGGCTCAATAACACAATAAAAGGACAAGCGTGCTCCACGGCCACCTGCAGAGGATGCACCATGTCCACGACCACCACTGTTGACTGTAGACACAGAAGCTGCTTGCCCTCTTTTAGTGGCCTGTGAGCGTCTGCCTCTCCTTGGTGGCCTTCCGGACATGATGTATTTTTTGTTTTGCAACACCACACTACACTTTATTAGATACTGTGTACACCACCTGAAGTGTAGTAGAAACTGTACACACTGTATTAAATACTGTGTACACCACCTGAAGTGTAGTAGAAACTGTACACACTGTATTAGATACTGTGTACACTGCCTGAAGTGTATTAGAAACAGTACACCACAGAATGCACTGTAGATATAGGCTACACTGGATGCAGAGTATATATATATATATATATATATATATATATATATATATATATTACACTGCCACTAACTGAATAGCCTGCCTGCTTAATCTAATACAAGCTGTCTCTCTGTCCATGCCAACAACACTACACACGGCCGCTCTGTAAGCAGCCTTATATAGTGTGGGGCATGGACTTTTTCCCCCTGAGCCATGATTGGCCAAAGGCACCCTGCCTTTGGCAAATTATGTCTCTCCCAGCAGAGTGCGCTGTGATTGGCCAAAGCATGCAGGTCAGGTGTATGCTTTGGCCAATCATCATAAAGCATACTGATATATTATTATTTTTTAACATTTATCCTCAGGTATTTTTACTTTCTGACAATCTATGTTTTATCATTGTTGCCACATGGAGATCATTCCACTACCCATACATTGCCACTTTATTACCTGATGTCATCTAGACATTACATGCTGCCTCAGCTCCCGCCACGGGGTTTGTTGTCCCCGGCTCACTCCATGCCATCTGCCATGCGCCGCGCTCAGTGTCAGGGTTGGTAAGTGCATTTTTAGTCAAATATTTCCAGCATTTTTGTTTTATTCCTCTCTATACGGATTGAGTTTGATTATACGTATATATCTTACAGGATTATTATGCATCAGCTCCTGATGAGTGGACAAAATCATCCACGAAACGCGTCGAGCTACATTTGATGCCAGAATTCTATCCATTGTTACCTCAATGTCATTAATTTAATAATATCATGATTATATCATTTTGTTATGCAATTTTATTATCAGTTACCGGATATGCCATCCCTGGCACCTATAGGCTATATGTTATTTTATACTAACATTACTTTGACTATGATCTATCCAGTGCAATTATGTATTCAACTGCTTGTACCTTTCCACCCAATATGCCTATAATTTTGTGCCAACTATATATGTATGTTTGTATATATACATGAAATTCTTTTACTATATACCTACTAATATTAATAAAATTACAATTTTAATCCTCCGCATTTCAAATTGCTTCATTTAAAGTCCCAAATTCCCTGTTATATATACCTGATTTCGGGATGGGGGCGACTAGTGCGCCTCATTTAAAGTCCCAACTCCCCTTCTATTGCAAAATCATCATAAAGCAATGCACTACGATCTCGCAGTGCATTATGGGGCGTTCGGCTCTCAAATTTACCGCGAACGCCCCATATGTTCGGTTCGTTTTATAACAAACAAACACCCAATGTTCCAGTCAAACTTACGTTCGACTTGCACCGTGGGCTCATCCCTAAATGTGAGTTAGGGACCTTAGATTGTAAGCTCCTTGAGGGCAGGGACTGATGTGAATGTATAATATATTTGTAAAGCCAGTGGTGTATTTAGGTTTTGTGCTGCCCTAGGCCTGACTAAACTCATGCACCCCCCCTAATTTAAATATGACCCACCCCTTGCTGCTGAGGCCACACCCCTTCCTGTTTAAGACCCACCCTATCATCTGTAAACCACACCCCTTCCTCTTTAGGCTCATTTGGCACCTTTCAGGGGGGAGGGGGGAACAGGTACCTGTTTTTGACAGGTAAACTTCCCCACTCCCTGGAGACTGCGCTGCCCCCTCTGAAGTTCACCCCCCCTCCTCCTTCCTCCACTGGGGAACACGTGCAGTAGTGAACCGTCCGGTTTCTCTTACCATGAATGATGGTGGCAAAACCCAAGAGCCAATCCGAAAATCGGCTGAGGTGTCGACATCGCGGGATCCCTGGACAGGTAAGTGTCCTAATATTAAAAGTCAGCAGCTACAGTATTTGAAGCTGCTGAGTTTTAATATTTTCACGGGGTGGGGGCGGGACTCCTCTTTAATGAGTTTGCATTGATTTCAGCATTGATGGAGCACTTTATTGCAATATCATGATCTGCATATTAATGCACTTTCACTAATGGTGGACTGTTTAAAGGGTTTGCATTGATTTTAGCATGCATGGAGCACTTTACACATGCCAGTGGTGGCTGGTCCTCAAAATTTTTGGGGGGGTGCAAACAAACTAAAAAATTCAGAAAAAAAGACATCAATTGCAGCCTCACTGTGCCCCATCAAACACAGCCACTGTTCCATCAAATGCAGCCACTGTGCCCACCAAACGCAGCCACTGTGCCCACCAAACGCAGAGACTGTGCCCACCAAAGACAGCCAATGTGCCCACCAAACGCAGCCACTGTGCCCACCAAATGCAGCCACTGTGCCCCATCAATTGCAGCCACTGTGCCCCATCAATTGCAGCCACTGTGCCATCAAACGCAGCCACTGTGCCATCAAACGCAGCCACTGTGCCCCATCAATTGCAGCCACTGTGCCCCATCAATTGTAGCCACTGTGCCATCAAACGCTGTCACTGTGCCCATCAAATGCCAACACTGTTCCCATAACACTGATATAACTTATTAAATGACTTTACCTGCTGTCCTGGGGGGTTCCCTTGTGCTTCTCTCTCTCTCTTCCTGACGTCACTGCCAGACCTCACCCCAGTGCCGAGTAAAAGCAGTGCGGAGGAGGGTAGGCGGAGCATAAGGCTCCACCTCCGCCAGTCACCGGCTGCTTATGGGGGCATGAGTCACACGCCGCCCCCCGCATAAGAGAAAGTCCCCCCACCCAATTTTCGGCTCCCGCCCCCCGCACACATGCAGTCCACGGCGGCCGCCTTGCTGTAGCGGGCGGCGCTGCTGTGTATGGGCGTGCTTGGCAGAGGGTGGAGGGGTGTGAGCTCTGCTAAGCACGCCCATACACACGCCCCTCCACCCTCTGCCAAGCACGCCCATAAACAGCAGCGCCGATACAGCAAGGCGGCCGCCATGGGTTGCATGTGTGTGGGGGGCGGCCGCGGGAGCGGGGAATCGGGTGGGGGGACTTTCTCTCATGCGGGGGCAGCTTTTTTGGCCACCGCCCCCCCCCCCCCCCGCAAAGTGCCGCCCTAGGCCTAGGCCTTGTCGGCCTAGGCCAAAACACAGCCCTGTGTACAGCGCTGCGTAAGTAAATAAAATAAATACAGGTGCTCTATAGGAAGAGCAGTATTTTCTGCCCTACTTGGGATTCATCCAGTCTTGAGCCCTTGGCCTCTTGAGCTCTTGAGCCCTTGGCCCTTCCTAGCGCTTCCATGGAGTTCAGGCATTTCTGATCACCATGGTACATTGATTTCTGTTATTATATTCTGCGTTGCTTTGAATAGATGGCAGCAGATTTTCTATCCTAAGGGACAGGTACTCTACACTCCACCATCACTGAGAGGCTTAAACTAAATTTCATGAAGTAATAATAATCTGAGTTCATGTCTGAAGTCCATTACCTGTCAAACATAACTTTGTGACTGACAGTTTTAATATCATTATTCACTGCAGGCAGGTCCTTTCACCCTTGAAAAATTAGATATTACATACTCTGAGTTTAATTAGATTAAGGCTTTTTCTACTGACTTGCTCACACCTAGCACCCAAGAGAGCCCCTTCTCGTGCAATTACTAAGCTGGCTTCTGCCATTATCATAATGAAGATAATCACCATTGTTTACTATTTTTGTTACTGTACTTTAAAGTTGGAACTATGGACAAACTCATAAATCACACATATGATGTTGTCTGCCATTAGCAGCAGCCTTTGTATTTTACAAAGTCTCCCTGTAACATATTTGTATTGCCTGTTTACTCTGCGAGTAAGTCCTGGTATCTTTCAACCTACTGTAACTCCATTCACACTAATGTGACTTGTTATGCAACTTTGGACATCAAAGTTGTATGACAGGCTGTTCCCCATGTTTTCCAATGATACCCATTCATACAGTATATGTGCGACTTAAAGTTACAGCAACTTCAAAGTAGTTCATGCACTACTTTGGTCCAACTTTCATGCAACTTGAGGGCCATAGACTACAATGTTAACCCTCAGAAGTTGAATGAAAGTCGTACCTGAATGTAATACATTGCAACTTGTTTGCAACAGTTGTCCATTATCACTGGTCAAAGCCAAAGTCATATTTGAAGTTGCACTCCAAAGTCTGTGCAGCTTTGGAGTCAAGCAGAACTAAAGTCTGCGATACTTATCTCTCCTTGTATGGTCTGACATCGCTGGCTGGCACCGGCATTCTCTTCCCAGCTATTTCCAGGTGTCGGGCTGTGGCCAGCTTCATTGGCTAGTGTAGAATGTCATCACCCCTGCGCATGAGTATAATTATCTCAGCACACAGAATCTGTGCTGGAATATAAACAGCTGCGCTTATACAGCTCAGTGTACAGTTGTGCTCAAAAGTTTGCATACCCTGGCAGAAACTGTGAAATTTTGGCATTAATATTAAATATGTGACTGATCATGCCAAAAAAAAGTCTTTTATTTAAGGATAGCAATCACATGAAGCCATTTATTATCACATAGTCTTTTGGATCCTTTTTAAATCATAATGATAACAGAAATCACCCAAATGGCCCTGATAAAAAAGTTTACATACCCTGGAATGTTTGGCCTTGGAAAAGACACAGAAGTTGGCAAACACAGGTTAAAATGGCAAAGGTTAATTTCCCACATTTGTGGCTTTTTAAATCACAATTAGTTTCTGTGTATAAATAGTCAATGAGTTTGTTAGCTCTCACATGGATGGACTAAGCAGGCTAAACACTGAGGAGGAAGAACAGTCAAAAGACCTGCGTAACAAGGTAACTTTACAAAGATGGAAAAGGATATAAAAAAGGTATCCAAAGCCTTGAATGCCAGTCAGTACTGTTTAATCACTTATTAAGAAGTGGAAAATTAGGGGCTCTTTTGATACCAAGCCAAGGTCAGGTAGACCAAGAAAGATTGCAGCCACAACTGGCGGAAGAATTGCTCAGGATACAAAGAAAAATCCACAGGTAACCGCAGGAGAAATACAGGCTGCTCTCCAAAAAGATGGCGTGGTTGTTTTTAAGGAGCACAATTCAACGATACTTGAACAAAAATAAGCTGCATGGTTGAGGTGCCAGAAGGAAGCCTTTACTGTGCAAATGCCACAAAAAAGCGAATGAGGCATGTCAAGGAGTTGTTGGGCATATTGTAACCAGGCTTTTTTGTGAAACTTGTACAGTAAAGGCTTCTTTCGGACAACTTGACCATGCAGCTCTTTTTTGTTCAAGTATCATTGTATTGTGCTCCTTAAAACAACCACATCATCTTTTTCCAGAGCAGCCTGTATTTCTCCTGAGGTTACCTGTGGGTTTTTCTTTGTATCACGAACAGTTCCTGTGGCAGTTGTGGCTGAAATCTTTCTTAAACTACCTGACCTTGGCTTGGTATCAGGAGATCCCCAAATTTTCCACTTCTTATTAAGTGATTGAACAGTACTGACTGGCATATTCAAGGCTTTGGATATCTTTTTATATCCTTTTCCATCTTTGTAAAGTTTCATTGCCTTGTTACACAGGTCTTTTGACTGTTTTTTTTTCTACTTCCTCATGGCTCAGTGTCTAGCCTGCTTAGTGCATCCATGTGAGAGCTAACAAACTCATTGACTATTTATACACAGACACTAATTGTTATTTAAAAAGCCACAAATCTGTGAAATTAACCTTTAATTGCCATTTTAGCCTGTGTGTGCCACCTTCTGTGTCTGTACCAAGGCCAAACATTCCAGGGTATGTAAACTTTTTATCAGGGCCATTTGGGTGATTTCTGTTATCATTATGATTAAAAAAGGATCCAAAAAACTATGTGATAATAAATGGCTTCATGTGATTGCTATCCTTAAATAAAAGACAGTTTTGTGACATGATCAGTCATATTTTCAATATTAATGCCAAAATTTCACAATTTCTGCCAGGGTATGCAAACTTTTGAGCATGATTGTACATTCGATTACAAGCAGGCACGTAGGTTTATTTTATTACAGCATGCAATAAAATGTATTTTTTTGCAATAAAGAGCCTGCCTGTTCACAGGCTTTGGTCCAGCTTAAACAGACCAAACTGTGCGGCAAAAGTTGCAGTTAGAGAGTTGGGTCAAACCAGGGGCGTTGCTAGGTCTACAAAAGATCTGGGGCTAGAGCCCATAGTAGTGAAGTAAAGAAAGTCATACACATGTATATAATATACGTGTAGGTGTACAGTAAGTATATCTCTGAGTGTGGATTCCCCCTTACATAAGGGTCCCCAGAGAGCCCCCCCCCACTTACATCAGGGTTCCCAGAGAGCCCACCCCCCTTACATCAGTGTCCCCAGAGCCCCCCTTACATCAGGGTCTCTAGAGAGCCTCCCTAGTTACATCAGGGTCCCCAGAGAGCCCACCCCCTCTTACATCAGGGTCCCCAGAACCCCCCTTACATCAGGGTCCCTAGAGAGCCTCCCTACTTACATCAGGGCCTCCAGAGCCCTCCTCATTACATCAGGGTCCCCAGAGCCCCCCTCATTACATCAGGGTCCCCAGAGATCCCACCCCCTTACATCAGGGTCCTCAGAGAGCCCACCCCCCCCTTACATCAGGGTCCCTAGAGAGCCTTCCTACTTACATCAGGGTCCCCAGAGCCCCTCCCCCATTACATCAGGGTCCCCAGAGATCCCACCCCCCCTTACATCAGGGTAACCAGAGCCCCCCTTACATCAGGATCCCCAGAGAGCCCCAGAGCTCAGGAGTTGGCTACATAAACAATGCAGGGCTCAGCTGTGCCCATCTATGCAGGCTCACCAGTGCCCAGCAATGCAGCCTCCCCAGTGCCGAGCAATGCACCCCCCCCCCACTGCAGTGCCCTCTGTCCCCTGCACCCCACTACACACACTGTGTAAGTAGAACTCCTACCTTAAACAGGTGTACAGCAAGCAGAGCATCTGAGATCGGCATCACAGAGCTGGATGGGGGCAGGAACTACAGAAGTTAACTTTTCACATTAACAGGCTGGTGATTGGTTGCTAGGATTGTGCAGCAACCAATCACCTGCTGTTTAATGAAAAAGTTAACTCCTGCGGTTCCCGCCCCCATCCAGCCCTGTGATACTGGGCGCTCGCGACTGTCCAATAATGCAACAGCAGCGAAAATATTCACGGCCAGGTGCCCGCATTCAGCAGTGGTGGGCCGGGTGCCAACCCCTGCCCTAGAGACTCGGGGCTTTGGGCCCCAGATTCGGGGCTATAGCCCCAATAGCCACCCCCTAGCAACGCCTCTGGGTCAAACCTTTTAACACTGACAAGGGTGCTTGCAATATTATATGGGGTGCTTGCAGCTTAAATTCATATTGTTATCCCAAAAGGCAAAAAGGTTGTTACTGTAAGGATAAGGGCCCTTTCATACTGGGGCGGGGGCGGCGTCGGCGGTAAAACGCCGCCATTATTAGTGACGTTTTACCGTCTGTATTCGGCCGCTAGCGGGGCGGTTTTATCCCCGCTAGCGGCCGAGAAAGGGTTAAATACCACTGCAAAGCGCCTCTGCAGAGGCGCTTTGCCGGCGGTATAGCCGCGCCGTCCCATTGATTTCAATGGACAGGAGCGGTGAAGGAGCGATATACACTCCGCTCCTTCACCGCTCCGAAGATGCTGCTAGCAGGACTTTTTTTTACCGTCCTGCTAGCATACCGCTCCAGTGTGAAAGCCCTCAGGGCTTTCACACTGGAGACAAAGCAGCGGCACTTTCGGGTCGGTTTGCAGGCGCTATTATTAGCGCAATAGCGCCTGCAAACCGCCCCAGTATGAAAGGGCTCTAAGTTTAGACTTGCGTCTAAACTGCCGCGCCTCTCTACTTGTGAAAAATAAAAAACTGCCACACCTGCAAAAAGTGATCTGCTTTCAGGTTATTTTTCAGAGATATTTGACAGGCGGTGAAAAGGCAATAGGACTCCTCCTCACCGTTTGGTTTAACCCGTAAATGCCACACCAAAGCGCCACTACTGCATCCTATTCTCTTGGATCATGTTTAGTTATAGTAGAAGCACCTGCCAAACACATCAGGAACAGAATCTCTATTGTGGCACGTGAACACCCCTGTCTACTGCTTTTTGCACCCTAAGAAGGCGGCTGGAGGATGGGCACTAAAAACACGGCTAAACCGCACATTTTTAATGCCCCTCAATTGCAAGTCTAATGGGGCGTACACACGGTCGGACTTTTCGTCTACAAAAGTCCAACGGACGCTGACGGACTAAAGCTGGCTGGTAATCCGATCGTGTGTGGGCTTCTCCGGACTTTCAACTGACTTTTTCAGCCTCAAATCCGACGGACTTTAGATTTGAAACATGCTTCAAATCTTTCCGACGGACTCGAGTCCGGTCGAAAAATCCGCTCGTCTGTATGCTAGTCCGACGGACAAAAACCCACGCTAGGGCAGCTATTGGCTACTGGCTATGAACTTCCTTATTTTAGTCCGGTGTACGTCATCACGTAAGAATTCGACGGACTTTTGTGTGATCGTGTGTAGGCAAGTCTGTTCGTTAGAAAGTCCGCCGCAAGTCCGTCGAAAGTCTGTCGGACAGGCTGTCGGACTTTTGTAGCTGAAAGTGTGTACGCGGCATAAACCAGCCCTAACAACTTGGGCAGTGTTCTGAGAGCACACTGTGAGTCATTAATGCATATGTATGGTGGCTGCTCAATTAAGCCGCTTTTCCTGTAGCCCAAATCATGAGGGCAAGCTTATGCAAAAAAAAAAAAAACATAGATACAGTGAAGTGAGTGAGCGTAGCTACCCAGAGACAGAAAATGTGAAAGCTACAGGATCACCAGGTGAAAATAAATATAAAAAAAAAACAAATGCAGCCACCACATCTAGTAACTGCTAAACTGTGATATATAACAATTTTAGATTTTTTGTTTCAATATCCTTTTAAATTGTATCTAAAGTTACAGTATAACTTAGAGTAAAGTAATTACCTCTTAGTTGCCACCAGAACAAGTGTTTCCCCTCTGTTCTGTTCTGGTGACAACTGTCAGGAGTGACCAGTCTATAAGGGACACAGGGGCACCGCCCCCCTAGTTTGCATGCGGGGGTGCATGCGGGGCGCCAGACTCATAGGTTTCCTTGAGTTTTTTTTTTTCAAGCCACATGATTAGAGCTGGAGGCTCTAATTGGCTTGAAAAAGGTTGGGTTTGGGGCGTAGAGCACTGTGCCCCGAACCCACCCACTTGTAACACTAGCAAATCAATATTCGATATTGTCTTTTCTGGCTCCTCCTCCTGGCCAATGAGGACAGGAGGTGGATCGGGTTGGCTGGGAGGAGAAGCCGAGGAAGCAGCGGAGGGCCAAGTGCAGGGGACCATGGAGGGCCGAGTGCAGGGGACCATGGAGGGCTAAGTGTGGACAACCCCCCCCCCAAAAAAAAAAAGTTTAGCACCAGCCATCACTGGCATCTTTAAACACTGCCAGGGGGGACAGTGCATGGATAGGATAACATAATACAGGGTGAGGTCAAAAGGCTGTGCATCTGTTATGCTATTCATCTAAGGACCACGAAGTGCCTTGTTTGGCTTACATTGTGATACCCCTCTATCATTAATTTGGTTCCTGTTACCTGCCCATTACATCTTTGCTTACAACCAGTTACTGAGGGGACCTCCATGGGTTAATCTGGTTTGGGCCTGGGGGCCACACCATACACCTCCCACTATGCCATCTGCTGCAGTGATGATTTGATCTCTGCTTGAACAATTGTATATTTGAGCATTGTACCCTTTATTCTATATTGACAAGTTGTTGAACTTAGATTCTCCTATATAAGTACCCCTGACGAAGAGCTTGAACCTGAAACGCGTCAGCCCAAAGATTTTTAAAGGATACTGATGTTACTAAATTACATTTACTGTTGCAATGTTTTTGTCATTTGCTCCTGCTCCTTTTTTTTTTAGATCATCACGTGTAATTGATCATTTTTTATATGCTTCAATAAACATTGGTTTTATATAGCCTTGGTAGTGTTGTTGCCGGTAAAATCCCATTTTTAGGGGGTATTTCCATTTTCTGGTATCTGTAATGGTCGCCAGAGCAAAAAGAGTAGGTGAACCTTCCCAGCAGGAATGTGGAAAGCAATTAAACACCCCTCACTACTCCAAAGCTAAAAAAAAAAAAAAAGTTTTGGCTTTAGAAACACTTTATTATTTCACAACCTCATTTTATGAAGGTGGCTTTATAATTCTTCAGTATTCACAAAGCATTAGACGATCTGATTTTATTGACATGCAGTGTAAAATAATTTGCACAGAAAGGGTTACAGCAGCCATACAAGGTTTTCGTTAATTCCCCATTATGTGACGACTCCGCTCTCTTAGTTTACAGGATAAATACTTTATTTCCATAATGAATTGAAAATAAATCCCACGTCTTTAGAAGATTTACTTCTTTAAAACATCAGTCATTTTATACAAACATTATGGCAGAATATTTTAAAAGGGTAATTATACAATGTAATCTGAAATTAATTAATCTTTGGAGACTGGAATGAAAGTGTCAAGACCTTCTTTCGTGTTAGAATTAAGTCAGTGCTGAGTAGGGCTGATTAGTATACAAGACTGCTTTCCATAGCAGGTGAGGCAGAATGAAGATGAGTTACCTCCTTACATCGTTAGGTAATGTTACTGAAAGCATGGCATGACGCACGACATAATACACAATATAATGTCTGAGCAAAATTACTTCTGAGCCCTCCAAACTCCATCTCCATTTTGTGGCAAACGAACTCTATATTATATGCAAGCATAGTATTTTAAGGCTGGATTCACACTGAAGCGGTTAATGCAGTGCATTAACCGCTTCAGCCCCGGAAAATTTTACCCCCTTCCTGACCAGAGCACTTTTTGCGATTCGGCACTGCGTCGCTTTAACTGACAATTGCGCGGTCGTGCGACGTTGTAAACAAAAATTGACGTCCTTTTTTTCTCACAAATAGAGCTTTCTTTTGGTGGTATTTGATCACCTCTGTGGTTTTTTATTTTTTTGCGCTATAAACAAAAAAAGAGTGACAATTTTGAAAAAAACGCAATATTTTGGACTTTTTGCTATAATAAATATCCCCCAAAAATATATAAAAAAAACATTTTTTTTCCTCAGTTTAGGTCGATATGTATTCTTCTACATATTTTTGGTAAAAAAAAATCGCAATAAGCATATATTGATTGGTTTGCGCAAAGGTTATAGTGTCTACAAAATAGGGGATCGTTTTATGGCATTTTTATTACAAATTTTTTTTTTTACTAGTAATGGCGGCCATCTGCGAATTTTTACCGGGACTGCGACATTATGGCGGACACATCGGACACTTTTGACCCATTTTTGGGACCATTGGCATTTAAACAGCGATCAGTGCTATAAAAATGCACTGATTACTGTAAAAATGTCACTGGCAGGGAAGGGGTTAACACTAGGGGGCGATCAAGGGGTTAATTGTGTTCCCACTTTGTGTTCTAACTGAAGGGGGGAGGGGACTGTCTATGGGAGATGACAGATCACTGTTCATACTTTGTATGAAAAGACAATCTGTCTCTTATCCCCTCAGAGAACCGGAAACTGTGTGTTTACACACACAGATCCCGGTTCTCGGTGTGTAACCAGCCGGGCACTTGCATCGGCTCCAGAGGCGAGCAGCGCACGCTCCCCTAGTGGCCACAGGGCGATGTGACATTACATAATGTTGTTTCGCCCAGCCGTGCCTTTCTGCCGCAGTGAAACTGCGGCGGCTGGTCGGCAAGTGGCTATCTCATAGATTATGATTAAGGATCAATAGATGTGAAACGCGTCAACCTTGTTATCTATGTAATTGTGTTGTTGTCCTGCTTTTAACTCTTGGAAATAAAGAAGATGGAGTTTTAACTACAATTCAAGGTGTGCGGACATCAAACCTCATTTTTTGTACTATTTACTGCACAATCCAGACCTGCACCCAATGTTGTAGCTGGGCAATAAGTGGGGGACTGACTTGGAGCACATTTTTCTTTCATTAACACATGCATGTTAACATGTGTTACTTAACCACTTGCTGACCTAATAACTTAGATCTACGGTGGCAAGTTGGCACTGCTGCGCCGAATCATGTACCCAGTTTGTGATCCGACACTTCTTATTTGAATGGGCTGCCTAATGCACCACTTGGCATTTTAGCTAAGTATGCCCTCACGCAGCCTACATTTAATCCCTTAGGCCCATCGCACCATTTGTGTTGTGGTAAGAGGGAGAGGACAGGGATGAGGAGCTGTTCTACAAGAGCTGTGCAGAGGCAAAGTGGAGGAGGTAGGTGTGAGCTGCCACTATTGTTTCCACCAACAGTAGAAGGGACACGGGGAGCTAGATGGCAGCACAGCCATGCAGCAGCAGCATCATACTACTTCTGATACAACTCCTGTTCCAACATGACTGCACACCAGTGCACAAAGCAAGGTCCATGAAGACATGGATGAGCGAGTTTGGGGTGAAGAAACTTGACTGGCCTGCACAGAGTCCTGACCTCAACCTGACAGAAAACCATTGGGATGGAGGCTTCCTGTTCTTCACAAACTGAAGCATAGTAAACAGAGCAGCTGGCAGGAGAGGAGACGATGGAAGGTGACAGTGCCGTGGGTAAAGGGGACTGGGGGGGAACAGGTGAGCCTGGGCAGTAGGGGGAATTGGCGACGCATGCAGTAGATAGGTTGTGCCTAGGCAAAGGGATCATCATCCGCATTCAGACTTTATAAAGAATGCAACAAGAAATGTAAGGGTGCAATTAGGATGGATAAGATAGAACATGAAAGACACATAGCGGAGGAGAGACAAAAAAATACCAAGAAATTCTTTAAGTATGTAAACAGTAAAAAAGGGAGGACAGACCATATTGGCCCCATAAAGAATGAGGAAGGACATCTCGTTACAAAGGATGGGGAGATGGCGAAGGTATTGAATTTATTCTTTATTATTTTTTTTTTTTTTTTTTTCAATTATTTTATTTATTCCATCATAAGACAAGTTCCAATACATATACATATACAGTAGATCAGGCAAATATCACATCCATTATCACATTAAAGTCATATAGTAAATTAATTTGCTACCCAGACACTACTCATCAGCAAAATATTCTTAACCAAGAATCCCCTGTCCAACCATCCTGTAGTCTCGAACTTGTCTTAATCTATTTTATACAAAGGAAAATATTTTATACCAAAACAACACAAAAAAAAAAAAAAAAAAAAAAAAAAAGGGGGGGGGGGGGAGGGGAAGGGGAAAAGTCAAGCTCCTCCATGGAAATGTACCTCAATTGTGCTCATGTGTCAAAAGGAAAATTAAGTTAAGAACCTTAAAATAAGTGCTCCCTCTAACTACCCAGATTAATGTCAAGGAGGGTGTTTCCCTCCCCCGAAGCCATAAACACATTCCAAAGTGACCAAGTCTTAAAGTAACGCTCCTGCTGGTGTCGCGCAGAAAGGACTAGGTCTTCTAGTTTGTTAATCTCTTTTACTTTACGCAACCACATACCTATTGTCGGGGGCGTCAATGTTTTCCAGGTCAGGGGTATGCATGCTTTAGCAGCGTCTAAAAGATGACGAATAATCGATTTCTTGTAGGTCTTCTCTGATATATGAGACACATGGAGAAGAAAGAAAGCAGGGTCTACTGGTGTTTCACTATCCATAAACATTTGAACGATACGTCTAATTTCTGTCCAAAACTCCTCTAGTTTAGGACACTTCCAAAAAATATGTAGCATCGTACCCCTGTCTCTCTGACATCTCCAACACAAGTCAGAGGAGTCAGGGAAGATTCTCTTCAATTTCACTGGCGTTCTGTACCACCGAGCAAAAATTTTGAAATTAGTCTCTTGAACTTTCGCACAGATCGATGATTCATGCGTAAATTTAAGAATACGTTGTAGTTGTGTTAAGCTAAAAGGTTTTCCCAGCTCCTGTTCCCATTCCTGGACGCACTTTAGAAGATTACTTCCTCTAAGTGTAATTAGTAGTTCATAATTAACCGATAGAGTATGAGATATTGCTCCAGTCTCTGCGCACATTTTTTCAAAAGTGGTAAGGGGCCTGGCAAACCGTCCCGGGGCCGGAAGAGTGCTAAGAAAGTGGGTGATCTGGAGAGCATTCCAGAATCTCAATCTGAACATACCCGCCTGTTCCATCAACTCCGAGACTGTTTGCCACGCCCCAGCTTTTATATAGCAAGACACCTGTACATGGCCCATATTCCATAAATGCTTAAATGCCACATCTTCCATCCCCGGAGGGAAACGGGGGTTTCCCAGTATCGGATATAGGGGGGATTCCTCGGCTGTTATGCCCATACTAGGTAACAGGGCTGAACAGAGCTTAATAGTAGTACCTATTAAAGGATGTTTGGTGAGCACTCCAGGAAGATGGGCAGAGCACCATAAAGCTCTGTCCAATGGGACAGGCGACTGAGCATATTCCAACTGTACCCAAAGTTTAAGATCTTTGTGCCTGTTCCAGTCAATTATTCTGCTCAGATGTATAGCTTGATAATATTTTCGTATATCTGGGACCGCTAGTCCCCCCCATCTTTTTGGAAGTGTTAATTGGTTGCGTTGCAACCGAGGTTGTTTATGTGCCCAAATAAAGTCAAAGATTAACCTCTGGGTTTGTTTAAAATATGTAGATGGTATACGTATCGGCAATGCCTGTAGGAGGAAAAGAAATTTGGGGAGGATGCTCATTTTAATAATGTTACAGCGTCCAAGCCACGAGTGAAAGCTTGTTTTCCAATTATCCAGTAAACTTTTAACCTTTTTAAGCAATGGAGGGAAATTTGACTCAAAGATCTTACCTATATTGGGTGGAATCAACGTGCCCAAATATGTTAGCGCTTTATCTGTCCATTTAAACTTAAAATTTTGCTTAAATTGCTCGATTGATATTTGAGGACAATTAACCCCCATTGCTTCCGACTTGGAAAAATTAATACGGAGATTGGAGATTAGACTATATTTCTCAAATTCTTTCATTAAATTTGGAATTGTGATCAAAGGGTTCGTGAGAGAGAATAACATATCGTCTGCATACGCTGAGATTTTACATTGGGCCTCCCCTATTTGTATTCCTGTTATATCTTGATTCAGACGTATTGTGCAAAGAAATGGTTCCAATGACAGGGCGAACAGGAGTGGTGACAGGGGACAACCCTGGCGTGTCCCATTAAAGATTGAAAAAGTTTCTGATAGAACCCCGTTAGCCCGAACTCGAGCCGCCGGGCAAGAATAAATGGAGGTGATCCACTGCAACATTTTATTCCCGAAACCTCCATATCGCAAAACTGCCAGCATATACCTCCAGCTCACCCTATCAAAGGCCTTTTCCGCATCTGTATTTATAAACACACATTGTGTCTGTGTTTTATTCACTACCTGTAAAAGATTGAGGACCTTCGTAGTATTATCTCTTGCCTCACGTGTGGGAACGAATCCCACTTGATCCAGATGTATCAAGTTTGGAACATACTGTTGGATCCTATTTGCTAAGATTTTGGTAAAGATTTTGAGATCTAAATTAAGCAAAGAAATCGGTCTATAGCTTCCACAAGAAGCTGGGTCTTTCCCCTCCTTCGGTATCACCGAGATATGAGCTAGCAAGGTATCTTGTGTTAATGTAGCTGACGAACCAAGAGCGTTAAATAATTTAATCATATAGTGGGCTAGAGAGGGGAGCAGAATCTTATAGTATTGTGCCGTCAAGCCGTCAGGGCCTGGTGCTTTACCTGTTTTAGTGGTCTTTACAGCTTCTTGAAGTTCTTCCATGGTTATGGGACTTTCAAGGTTATTTCTATCCTCATCGGACAGTTGGGACATTAATGACCGCGAGAGATACCGATCTATCTGGGCTTGAGTGGGGGGTTGCGTCTGCAAATTATATAAGGAACTATAGAATTTTTGAAATTCTTGCGCTATATCATATGGTTTCGTAACCTTAAGCTTATTAGATGTAACCAAGTGTGGGATATAGTTCCTTAATTTTTGCTCACGTAAAGACCTAGCTAAAAATTTTCCACACTTGTCCCCAGACTCGTATGAGACCTTCCTACAAATTTGTAGTGCTGCCTTCGCTTTATATTGAAGAAGGTCCGAAATTTGTGCCCGTTTAGCTAGAAGGTCTGTCTCTAATGACGCAGATTGAGCTTGTTTGTGCCGCTGTTCTAAAGAGGTCAACTCCTCCAATAGTAATTTAAGCTGTTCTGCCCGTTTCCGTTTAATCCTAGCTCCATGTTTAATCAGCACCCCTCTAATAACCGCCTTATGTGCTGCCCAGACAATTCCAGGATCACAGTCTGGGGTATCATTGGCGCTAAAGTAAAATTCTAACTCTTTGATTACGTCTTCTCGAACATCTTTGTCCTGTAGGAGACTCTCATTCAATCTCCATTGAGTCGATCTATTCGTCCGGGATTTGTCTAGGTCATATGTCAGAAATATAGGTGCATGGTCTGACCAAGTAATAGAGCCGATTGTAGCGGTTCGTACTGAATGAAGTTGGGCATGTGGAACAAAGAAAAAATCTATACGGGAGTAGGATTTATGCGGAAGGGAGTAAAAAGTATAATCTTTTTCTGTGGGATGGAGTATACGCCATATATCAATCAATTGGTTCCTGTACAGGATTTGAGCAATACCATTCCGTGTACTAAAAGAGGTAGATGACAGTCCAGTGGAAGTATCTTCCATTGGGTTTAATGTCATGTTCCAGTCCCCTCCTAAGATCAACTGACCTTCTGAGAATTCAGTTAACCGTTTAAGCGTTTTATCCAAAAAAGTCCCTTGATGTACGTTGGGGGCATACACTGTCGCAAATGTAACCCCCACATCGCCCACCTTGCCCTTAACAAACAGGAAGCGCCCTCCAGGATCTCTAACTGCGTCTACGAAAAACCATGGTACTCTACTCGAAAGGATAATAGACACTCCCCTTGACTTCGCCATTTGATTTGTAGAATGATAAACTATTGGATATGGCCGGCTTTTTAAAATAGGTACTTTATCGTCTCTAAAATGTGTCTCCTGTATAAATGCAACCTCTATCTTGAGACGCTGCAAATCATGCAGGAGCATCCTCCTTTTTTCTGGTGTGTTTAGGCCCTTAACATTCCACGAGAGCACATTGAGGGTTTCCATTGTGAGGAGAAAAAAAAAAAAAAAAAGGGGAGGGGGAGAAGGGGGGGAGGGAAAAAATAATAAGGAATAAACACTTAGATACCTAACCAAAAAAAAAAAAATAAATAAATAAAAAAAAGGGCAGTATACTGCTAAAACGCTCACCGGTCCAACCCGGTATTGAGCGTTAACCTATATGGGGTTGTGGACAAAAATGGTCGGAGGTGGGGCTCCGGTTCCCCCCATACCCCCCGACCATCTAAAAAAAACTATGTATATAAAAGAAAAAAAAAGGTAGCCGACCTTCTAGGCCATATCAATTAACAAATAACAATCTTTATATTATTACACGGTATCTACTTACATGAAGGTATTATCTTATACCGTTTATGATCAAAAACATATAATAATGTCCCATCAAAGTCTGAAGGTTTCCTCCTTTTAAGGTCCCCTCTCTTCTTAATAAACCTTATACATCAAAAATATAAATTATATGTATACTTCCATATGGCCCACTTCTATACTTCCAAGTAAGTGAGATACTAATCTTCTCTACCAAGCCCCCTTCCCCATCTCCTTCTACTGACAGGGATCTCCTACTTACATTAGGTGCGACCTAGGCATATAACCTATCCCCTATTCTAAGAGGCACAAAGCAGGGTACAAGATATCCATACCCACCTATTTATCTATATATGACTAAATCGCACCTACATACACTTACACATATATGTATCCAAAAAAAAAAAAAAACACTAAAAAACAAGACAAAAAAAAAAAAACCAAGAAAAAAAAAAAAAAAAAAAAACACCCAATATTCATTTAAGTCAATAAGCCCAGTTTAACCATCTTTATATTTGGGCAGTTAAAAAAAAAAAAAAAAAAAGAAGGAGGGGATACCTGTTGCTATTGTGTTGACCCACCAATAAGTGCAAAAAAAAAAAAAAAATATAAGGATACCTGTTGCTATTGTGTTGGTCCAACAATAAGTGCAAAAAAAAAAACAAAACAAAAAAAAAACAAAAAAAATAAAAAAAAAAATAAAATAAAGGAGGGGGGGGGGGGGGGGTGCCTATTGCTTCCGTGAGTTAAAACACTAATAAGTGAGAAAAAAAAAAAAAAAAAAAAAGAAAAGGAAATGAGAAGGGGAATATTCTTCCAATTGTGATAGCTAAGTATCAGTTTATCGAGTGCTCTAGGGCAACAGGCATAACTAAGAAAAAATAAATAAATAAATAAATAAATAAATAAAAGTGGGTGACCCCAATATTACATCAGCATGGATCTATACACCCATGTTTCCGCTGATTCTTCTATTCCGAACCAAAAAAAAAGAAGAGAAAAAAAAAAAAAAAAAAAAAAAAAGGGGGGGGGGGGGTGGGAAGGAAAATATCCTTCCGATTGTGATAGTTAAGTATCTATTTATCAAGTGCTCCAGGGCAGCAGGTAATGCTTAAAAAAAAAAAAAAAAAAAAAAACAGACCATAGAAGGGGGAGACCCCAGTATCACACCAGAATGAACCTATACATCCATGTTTCTACTGATTCTTCTACTTCCAAACCTAGTTTAACCATCTTTACATTTGGACAAAAAAAAAAAAAAAAAAAGGGGGGCCTTACAAAATATATCATATATATATTGGGAGGCCACCGCTAGACCCCAAATAATATTGCTATCAATAGACACCTGAACAAAACAAAAAAACCACAGATTCAAAAAGAAAAACCAGTGTCATAAATACTTTAGAAGGAGGAAGGATACACCAGCTGCCTTAATTAAAACATAAATAAGTGTTTTTAAAAAAAAAAAAAAAAAAAAAAAAAAAAATTATTATCAAGTACAAATTCCAAAGTCTACGACTCAAAAAAGAAAAAACCCGTGCTATCCAAGTGTTATGAAAAAAGAAAAGGGGGGGTGGGGGCCCTGTGAAAAAGCAAATAATTAAACCTCAAAAACACAAAAACAAACTATAACTCTTCTAAATTGACAACTCTCCACAGCAATCTCATGTTCTAGACAAACCCTTAACCACTAATTGACTTGTGTTAAAAAAGAAAAGAGAGAGGGAAATACCCTTTCAACTGTGAGTAATTAATTGCCTATTAAGTGCTATAAGGCAGCGGGTGCAAAACTTCCTATATAGTTACCTACAAAAATAGAAAAAACCATGCAACCAAAGAAAAAAAAAAAAAAAAAAAAGGGGAAAGGGGTCAAAGGCTTATACATCATACTGAATGCAAATAATTATCTTCTTAATGCATCCTACATAGAGGGCTAGCCCTTTCTTGATTCAATAAATAACTACATTAATGTCCTTTCCTAGGATATCTATAGCGACCATTCAGAAGTTCCAGGGAAAAAAAAGAAAGAGAAAAAAAAAAAAAAAAGGGGGTCCCTGGTGATCTTTCTGTCGCCTTTTTCCCCTCAATTGGACAAAAGGTCTGAATCCTGGTTCTTTGCTCTATGTTCTACTGAAATTTGGGGGTCCGCATCAAAGTTGCTGTATCACTTAAGAATTATTTCCACGACCTTGCTTGCTCTGGGGGCTCGATCTACCCCCCATATGTGGAATATAAAAGAGCCAGTTGGGGGTCTGAATAGGTGGCACATCCATAAAAGCAAATAATCCCGGGAGATCTGTCGGTGTCCGAAGTATATACGAAGATGATGCCTTACGAAATGTCACTGTCAGTGGATATCCCCATCTATATGTGTACCCCTGTTTTTTAGCCAGTTCTAAAATAGGTCGCAAACATGCTCTTCTCTGGAGGGTAGCACGAGATAGATCCGCCAGAATTTTAACAGGGTTCCCCTCAAAGTCAATATTCCCTACTTCCCACGCAGCTCTAAGTATTTGCTCCTTCTGTGAATATTTATATAATCGACATATAACATCCCTGGGTCTTTCTGGATCTCTTGGTTTAGGGCCCGGGGCTCTGTGGACCCTATCTAACTCAACCTCCAACTGAGGGGATTTTAAAGCCGTCTGACATATAGTGTTCACTATTTTTTGGAGATCTTCTACCTCCATCACTTCAGGGATACCCCGGAGCCGTAAATTGTTGCGACGGCTTCTATCTTCCAAAACCTCCATATGGAGCTGTAGTTCCACCGCTGTATCAGCCTGAAAAGTCTGTGTTTTTTCAATAGCTTTTACCCGCTGTTCAAGTGAGGACACATTTCCCTCTCCTATGTTCACCCTCTCCACAAGTGTCTCAAAATCTGCTCTTACCGCCTGTATGTCCCGGTGGTGTGATTCCTCTACCCGGCAGATCAGGTCTTCAATATCCCGGCGTGTGGGGAGCTCTCTCAGTAGCGCTCGGATGTCTCCTTCCATGTTGCCTGTATCCTCAGCTTGTAGAGGATCGCCGGCTTCCGCCTGTACAGGTTGTGAGTACACCGTAGCTTCCAGCTTAGAGTCCGGCATATGGGGTAGAGCAGGTCGGCTTGGTTTGGTGCTGACAGCCTGGCTAGAGCTGTGTAAAGTAGCCACTGTAGCGTCTGGAGACACTTGTAAGGACGGGACAAAGTATTGCTGGATGTCTCCCTGTATCGTGCGGGGAGCAGGAGACTGGGCTCTCCTTGTTGTAGATCGTGTTTCTCGGGCTGTCTTCATACCGCAGTAACGCCTATTGGTCGGCTATTGTTTGGTCGGGGAGAGCATGGTGTTCCCGGAGCTCCACTCTAGCGTGTCTTCACACCACCATGTTCAGGCCACGCCCCCGGAACCCAGAAGCCAAGGCATATTCCATTCTTTATTATTTTTAATTATTTTTGAATTTATTTATTCTTCTCCTCAGTTTTCACGAGTGAATCGGGGGGCTTCAGTAACCAAAACTGCAATGTTTATCCTCATGACACATCACAGGAAGTGCCTCCATGGTTAACAGAGGACAGAATTAAAATTAGACTTGAGAAACTTAACATTAATAAAACACCGGGACCAGATGGCTTGCATTTGAGGGTACTTATGGAACTCAGTCAAGTGATTACCAGACCGTTGTTCCTAATTTTTACAGACAGTCTACTGACTGGAATGGTACCAGCTGATTGGAGAAAAGCCAATGTAGCACCAATAATTAAAAAGGGCCCAAAATACATCCCTGGGAATTACAGACCAGTTAGCCTAACATCAATAGTATGTAAACTCTTGGAGGGGATGATAAGGGACTATATACAAGATTTTAGTAATGAGAACGATATCATTAGCAGTAATCAGCATGGATTCATGAAGAATCGTTTTGCCAAACCAATCTACTAACCTTCGGAGGTGAGTTGCCATCTAGATAAAGGAAGGCCCGTAGACGTGGAGTATCTGGATTTTTCAAAAGCATTTGACACAGTTCCCCATAAACGTTTACTGTACAAAATAAGGTCCGTTGGCATGGACCATAGGGTGAGTACATTGATTGAAAACTGGCTACAAGGGCGTGTTCAGAGGGTGGTGATAAATGGGGAGTACTCAGAATGGTCAGGGGTGGGTAGTGGGGTTCCCCAGTGTTCTGTGCTGGGACCAATCCTATTTAATTTGTTCCTAAACGACCTGAAGGATGGGATAAACAGTTCAATCTCTGTATTTGCATACGATACTAAGCTAAGCAGGGCAATAACTTCTCTGCAGGATGTGGAAACCTTCCAAGAAGATCTGAATAAATTAATGGGGTGGGCAACTACATGGCAAATGAGGTTCAATGTAGAAAAATGTAAAATAATGCATTTGGGTGGCAAAAATATGAATGCAATCTATACACTGGGGGGAGAACCTCTGGGGGAATCTAGGATGGAAAAGGACCTGGGGGTCCTAGTAGATGATAGGCTCAGCAGTGGCATGCAATGCCAAGCTGCTGCTAACAAAGCAAACAGAATATTGGCATGCATTAAAAAGGGATCAACGCAAGAGATAAAACGATAATTCTCCCACTCTACAAGACTCTGGTCCGGCCGCACCTCGAGTATGCTGTCCAGTTCTGGGCACCAGACCTCAGGAAGGATGTACTGGAAATGGAGCGAGTACAAAGAAGGGCAACAAAGCTAATAAAGGGTCTGGAGGATATTAGTTATGAAGAAAGGTTGCAAGCACTGAACTTATTCTCTCTGGAGAAGAGAGGCTTGAGAGGGGATATGATTTCAATATACAAATACCGTACTGGTGACCCCACAATAAAAATAAAACTTTTTCGCAAAAGAGAGTTTAACAAGACTCGTGGCCACTCATTAAAATTAGAAGAAAAGAGGTTTAACCTTAAACTATGTCGAGGGTTCTTTACTGTAAGAGCGGCAAGGATGTGGAATACCCTTCCACAGGCGGTGGTCTCAGCGGGGAGCATCGATAGCTTCAAGAAACTATTAGATAAGCACCTGAACAACCACAACATACAGGGATATACAATGTAATACTGACACATAATCACACATAGGTTGGAATTGATGTCTTTTTTCAACCTCACCTACTATGTAACTATGTAACTATGTAACCTGGCACACCTAGTGCGCACGCCTATGGACAATAATGAGAAGTCTCTTCAGTCTTATGGAGCTAACTCTCAGGTGAATACTCCAGAGACCCAAGCAGAACAAGAGGAGTAAACAAACACTCATGACAATAAAGTGGAGTCCTTTCTGCTTAATGGAGCTACAGTAGCTATCAGTTAAATCTTCCAAAGTATGGTTATCATTATAATCCGTTTCCTTGGGGCAGTTCCTGTTTTGATAGGTCTATCCCCGGAAAGCAAGCGTCCTCAGCAGTGCCCCTGGCAGGCTTTTTTTTCACACAAACTATGGTTTTAAGAATAATCCTGATCATGCATATCCCCTTCGCGCCGACCGTACGTAAATTTGCGTTCATGGCTTGAAGGGGCTAAACTGGGGTGATGCCTGCAGTTGTTTTTTAGAGCCAGTGGTTGGCTTTTTTGTGATAGCAACCGATGTGGCTAAAAGCCGCTTGGTTGTTATCCTAAAGGAACAAGAGGGGGCGTTCCCCTCCCGCTGCTCTTCCCGGGCCTCCTGTCCCACTGGGAGAACCGAGCCACCAGCCGCCACGTCTGCTGCCTAGACTGAGACCCAAACAAAGCTGGATTCAGCTCTGATCGGGTCTCCGATGTAAAATCCCAGAAGCGACGTTACAAAGTCACTTCTGGTTTACCCGGCTGCCAATGGCGCTGATTTTAAAAAAAATTACAGTATTCAGAATCGCTGATTTTGGCAATCTGAATACTTTTAAGTGCAAAGGAGAGATTTGGGGTCTTTTAGATCCCTGATCCATCCATAAAGAGTACCTTTCACCACCTATTACTGTCACAAGGAATGATTACATTCCTTGTGACAGCAACATTCCTTGTAACAGCAATAAAAGTGATCAGATTTTTTTTTTTTAAAGGGACAATGTAAAAAAAATAAATAAATAAGAATTTTTTTATTTTTTTTTAAAGCGCCCCCATGCCTGAGTGCTCGCGCAGCAAAGAAAAGGCATGCATAAGTCATGCCCGCAAATGTAAACGGTGTTCAAATCACACGTGTGGTATTGCCGCGATCGGCAGAGTGAGAGCAATAATTCTTGCAACAGACCTCCTCTGTAACTCCAACCTGGTAACCCTTCAATTTTTTTAAAGCGTCGCCTATGGAGATTTTTAAGTACCGTAGTTTGTCGCCATTCCACGAGTGTGCGCAATTTCGAAGCATGGCATGTTAGGTATCTATATACTCGGTGTAACATTATCTTTTACATTAAACAAAAAAAATTGGGCTAACTTTACTGTTTTACTGTGTCTTTTTTCCCAAAAAATTGAGTTTGAAAGACCACTGTGCAAATACAGCGTAACATAAAATATTGCAACGATCGCCAATTTATTCTCTAGGGTTTCTTCTAAAATATATATATATGTAGGAAGGCCAGTATGGTGGCCTGAATTTATGGGAGGAGCCCGGGGGGTATTTAAGCAGCCCGCTCACCTGTGGTGCTTGTCGGTTTCCTGTGCGCGATATACGTCACTAGGCCGACTATCCGAATACCAGCGTCCGCAAGTTCTTGCCTCGCAAGTTCCCGTATTCGTTATTTCCGTGCTCAAACTTTCGAAGTCCGTGTTTACCGTTCGCAGTTCGTACCACGCGTCTGGCTTGGCTGTCGCAGGTAGGGTCCCATCGGACTTTCTTTTACGTTTTCATGTCATGTCACTAAACCGTCATTTCAAATTTACGTATCACTCGCATTTTACATACGTAACCGCAATGTACATCACTCGTACTATCGTTATGTTACCATTTCGCCTTACTCGAGAAAACCACCGCGACGCAGACGTCGCTTCATTTCTAGCATGTCGGTAATTTGACACACGTCTGTAGACAGCCACAGCGAGTCGCAATTCTCAAATCTATCGGATCAAGCCAGTTCGATGCCAATCATGTCTCATTTCTGAAACATTTCTAAACTCATTTCTAACATTTCAAATCATTTCAATCATTTCTCATTTCAGTCACCTACCGCGCTCCGATTCGAATCCAGTCGCACCTAAAAGATGCACCGATTCGCTCCGGTGTGCCCCAGTAGTTACGGCCTCATTTCAGTACATGCTCCAGAGTTACGTTATTTTCAGTCATTCGTACCTCTGTCATGGTTATCATTTCATTACCACGTATCACGTTCCGACATGAATTCAGTCGCATGGAAATGCACCGATTCGTCTCGGCGTGCCCCAGGGTTGGCCACATTTCAGTACATGCTCCGGAGTCCGATTCGTAGTCAGTCAGTCAGTCGTAGTCAGTCGCTACAACAGCACTTACCGCGCCCCGCTTCGAATCCAGTTGCATCTTCCATGCACCGATTCGTTACGGCGTGCCCCAGGGCTCGGCCTCATTTCTCAAACATGCTCCAGAGTCCGGATCATAGCTAGTCGCAGATATCGGGCGACTGATCCATGTCTCTGTCATGCAATTCCTACCATTTCACTCCGACAGCGCATCACCGTTTCGAAACCAGTCGCATCCGAGATGCACCGATTCGTCACGGAATGCCTCACTTGTTTCGGCCGTATCCATACCTATACCAGAGCTCGGTTCGTTGCCAGTCGCAAAATACGGCACAACCAATTCGAGCCTCGGTCAAGGTAAACATTTCTCTCATTTCATTTCATACTGCGCTCCGATTCGAATCCAGATGCATCAAACAAGCACCGATTCGTCCCGGTGTGCACCAATGTTTCTTCAGTTGCCTCATTTCAGTACATGCTCCAGAGCCCGGTTCACGGTCGCATCAGTCACGACACGACCAGGCCGGACCTTTGTCATGCAGTTCATTCATTTCATAATCAAGGCAAACATTTTGAACCATTTCGTTGTCAAAAGATTGCAAGCACCATACAAATCGTTGCTTCAAGTTAGTTAGCAATCCCTTCACGAATTATCACCTCTCATTTTCTCTAGGTCAGTCAAAGTTCAGTAGGTCCACCTTGCACCAGGTTGGACGATATCTCCCCAGGTAAAAAAAAAAAAAAAAGAAGAAGAATGGGAGGATAAGTCGGGTAAGTATGACTCAGGGGATCAAAGAAAAAACTTGAAATTCATGTCACCCCCAATAGGTTACAGTCAACCGAAAAATAAGAGCTCAAGACAGGAGATCCTCACCAGATCAACTATGTCTCAGGCCGGCAGCGAAGACTTCACGGCCCCTCTGTCACCTTCCCTGGTCTCAGAGAGCGGCAGCGTACAGTCCCTCAGGGGATGGACTATCCCCAAACTGACGGCAGAGCTCAGACGCAGAGGTGTGCCCTTCCCCGCCACAGCGAGGAAAGGCGAGCTCTTCAAACTCCTCTTTCCCCCACCAGCAGCAGGACCCAGTACCCAACAGGCATCCCTTCAGTCAATATCATCAGCTATCTCACAATTACACACGATGGTGTCATCCTTGTCTACCTCAGTTACAGACGTCCAAACCAGGGTGGCACTCCTGGAGGCTCGAACCGGCCACGGCTGTCCCCGACCCAACCGCGACTCAAACCTTGACACCCCTTCCTGCAGGTACCTCAGGCTGGAGCCCCATTGTCTACCCCTCCCATTTGGTCCCAACCAGTATCAGGAAGGACATTTTGGACGGCAGGGACATCAACCTGGCCTCTCTCCTTATTTCCGTACACGACCTGGCAGAAAATAAGGCCTACTCCTGGGGTGACATATCGGTGGTCCTTAAAGCCAAACACCCCAGATTGAACCGCAAGTTATCGGTCCCAGAATTTACCCTGGCCTTTGGCATGCTCAGAGACGTCCTATGCTCAGCCACCCCCAGCAGACGGGAAGAGCTGGACTTATATCTCCATACGGTGGTAGACTTGGGCTACAAGTATGGAGGATTTGCATTTTATGATTACCACCGTTCCTTTTCCGCTAAAGCTGCCGCCAGACTCACACAGTTCCAGACTACGACAAATTGGAGTCTCATGGACACAGAGCTCTTCTGCCGCCACTTTGCCGGCTTACGCTCACCTCTGTGTGCGATTTGTCAGTCCTCCACCCACACTGCCACCTGGTGCGCCAATGCGGCGACCAGACGGCCCTTCGAGTTTCCCTCTACCTCGGGTACAATTCAGGGTCAGTCGCCCCCTGAACCAACGCCTCAGGTGGACAAATTCGGACGTCCAGTCCGAACCGTGGGAGGGGCAGCCATCTGTAATAACTACAACTACAGGTCCTGCAACTTCAGCCAGTGCCGCCTACTCCATATCTGCACCTTATGCCAAAGAGCACACCCAAGGAATTTGTGTGAAGTCAAACAACACAAGAGGGCATGACTAAGCCGGATCAACCTCTTATGGTTAGGACTGTACCTCACCTCACATCCCACCCCTTCCCTGACCACCTACCTTATCCAAGGCTTCACAGTAGGCTTTCACACCGGCCTCATTTCACTACCCCACTGTACTCACGAATGTGCCAATCTTCGTTCAGCAGCCATTGACGAACAAGCCATAGATCAGCTCTTACAAACAGAGGTAGATCGAGAGTACGTTATAGGCCCTTTCACTTGCCCCCCTTTCAGCACATGGAGAGTCAGCCCTATTGGGCTTGTCAAGGGCAAGTTCACGAATAAATTGCGTTTGGTGTACGACCTGTCTGCGCCTCATTCTTCCCACATCCCCAGTCTCAATTCCCTGATCCCCTCCGAAGAGTTTTCCCTAAAATATTCCTCCGTCGACATGGCAATACAAGCAATCATCAAAGCAGGTACAGGTGCCTGGCTCTCCAAAGCCGACATCTCGGATGCCTTCAAGCTCCTGCCCATCCATCCATCCCTTTGGTGCTGGCATGGCATCAAGTGGAAGGAGGCATATTATTTTGCCACAAAACTGACCTTCGGTTCGAAGAGTAGTCCATGGCTCTTCGACACGTTCGCTCAGTCCCTTGTGTGGATACTGTTACACAAGGGTCAATGCCAAGAAATCATCCATTACCTGGATGACTTCCTACTAATAGAACCTCCCAGCAAGCCACCAGGAGACCTCGACAGACTCAGAGTGATATTTGGAAACCTCAATGTCCCCATCGCCGAGCACAAAGTCGACGGCCCAACACACATCATCACCTTTCTCGGGGTCAGCTTGGATACCTGCGCTATGCAAGCCAGTCTCCCCCTCGACAAACTAACACGCATTAGGGCGGTCCTTCACGAATTCACACACACCAAAGGCTGTACCAAAAAGCAGTTGCAATCTCTCCTGGGAATGCTTAATTTCGCCATGCGAATTATTCCACAAGGCCGTACCTTTGTATCACGCCTGCTTAGATTCCTGTCAGAAACTCAAGACCCCGATCAGATCTTAAAACTAGACTCCGCAGCTATAGCGGACCTATCTATGTGGGAGGAATTCTTGTCCGCCTGGAACGGCATATCCCTATTTATACCCACGGTTTCGCCCCTGTCACCCCAGGTAGTGACAGACGCTGCAGCCTCCACAGGTTTCGCGGCAATTTTTGGCCACCATTGGTTTTCAGGACCCTGGCCTCAACAGATACTGTTGATACCCGGTTTTACTCAAACATCTGCCCTCTTTGAACTTTATCCCATAGTGGCAGCTGCACAGCTCTGGGGCCACCACTGGACAGGACAAACCGTAGTCTTCACCACTGACAACCAGGCCACAGCAGACATTATCAACAGAGGCAGGTCCAAGTCCCTAGCAGTCATGTCCTTCCTGCGCAGATTGGTACAACTGTCTTTACAGCGTCAGTTTAATATACACTGTGCATTTATTCCCGGCAGATACAACTTAGCTGCTGACGCACTGTCACGTTTTAATTACACCTCCTTTTTTGAACAGGTTCCCCATGCCGAACCAATGTCGGCCCCTATCCCTGTCTGGTCACAACTGACCCTGGACTAGTTCAACATTTACACAGAGCAACGCAACTCATCAATCATTCACTCTCTCACAACACACTCAAAGCCTACCAGACAGCTTGGAAGGCGTTCAATAAATTCCTCACATCCTGCCGTAAAGCACCAACAGATCTCAAACAGGTACTGGCCTTCACTGCACACTGTCACTCGCAGCTGGCCTTATCCTACAATACCATTCGGCTATACCTAGCCGGCATTCAACATTTCTTGACGCTTGAAGACCCCACGAAATCTTCACTGTTTTCGTCACACGCTATACGAGCCATCCTAAGGGGCATTCAGAAACAACAACCAGTCATCAACTCCAAGTGCTTACCCATTACGGGGCCCATCTTTAGGGACATGTCAACTATTCTGGCTACTTCACCATTCGGTCTGCTCCCCAGCACGGTCTTACAAGCAGCTATATATTTAGCTTACTATGGGTTCTTGCGACCGGGCGAATTCACCTCTAACAAACCCACAGACCAAGTACTATGCAGACGGCACTTGCTTCGATACCAAGACCATTTCATCCTGCACCTCGAGGTCTCTAAAACCCAGCAAACGGGCTCAGGAGTGAACATTCACCTCTACAAAACCAACAACAGCTGGTGTCCAGTCGCCGTACTCAACCGACTCCTGTCACTCCTGCCTGAGCAACCAGACAGCAGTCCCCTCTTACCATTCCCAGTTAAACCCTTAAGCGCCTCTCAGTTTGTGAAACACATAAGGATACTTCTCCGCAATCTTCACCTTAACCCTAGCCAGTATTCCGGACACTCCTTTCGCATCGGAGCAGCCTCCGCAGCGTCCCGCCGCGGGGTTCCAGACCACATCATCAGAAGACTAGGCAGGTGGAAATCAGGCTGCTTCGCCCGGTATATCCCCAATCCACAAACAGAGATGGCACAGGCATTTTCCAAATTGGCTCAATAAATAACTGAAAACCAATAAAAATTATAACCCTACCTGAATGTTTTTGCCCCCTTATCTTGGCATACCGGCCATTAGACCAAGGCACACTTTCAGGTCCATTTCATATGGTAAGTCCACACTTCCAGGTCTATTTCCGATGGTAAGTCTTATCTCAACTATAAATGTTATCTATGTCCATATCGGACATAGGGCTCCGACCATAAGTAGGAAGGCCAGTATGGTGGCCTGAATTTATGGGAGGAGCCCGGGGGGTATTTAAGCAGCCCGCTCACCTGTGGTGCTTGTCGGTTTCCTGCGCGCGATACCCACCCTCCCATCCCCATTTCAAGGCATTTATTTCATTTCATTCATTTCATCTCATTTCTCTCTACAGAATAATCATTTCTTAAAACCAGGGTATGCCCCCTTATCTTGGCATACCGGCCATTAGACCAAGGCACACTTTCAGGTCCATTTCATATGGTAAGTCCACACTTCCAGGTCTATTTCCGATGGTAAGTCTTATCTCAACTATAAATGTTATCTATGTCCATATCGGACATAGGGCTCCGACCATAAATATATATATATATATATATATATATATATATATTTTTTTTTTTTTTTTTTTTTCTAGCAAAAAATACGGATTTTAACTTGTAAGCAACAAATGTCAGAAATAGGCTTAGGCATGAAAGGGTTAACAGATGTAATGCTAGCCCTGTCCACCAAGCTCACCATTTCTATAGATCAGCCTTTCTCAACCTTTTCAACACAGAGGAACCCATGAAATAACTTTCCGGTCTGTTAAAAATGACTATATCTACAACTCATGGTTCATTAGTGTGATGGTCAGTGGGGAGAATGCTCACTACACTTGGGACATTGGGAAGAATGACCCCCTTACATATAGCTAAAAAGATCAATGGTGTCAGTGGGAACATATCTGAGAGGCAGAAATTGTTCATTGCTCAAGGAACCCCTAGCAACCTCTGGAGGAACCCTAGTTGAGAAACCCTGCTCTAGAGACACTGTTGTTCTTCCTTGGGATAGAGTTTGGTTTGGTGCCCTTGCCCACCGACTCCCGGCCTTTTCCAGTAGCTGATGATGTAGGACACAGAGTGAGGGTTCCAGCCCCAGTAGCAGCTGTAGGTGGCTTTGATAGCTCAGTGAGGAGCCCCTTTGAATGGCAGGGCAGCTGGAGCTGAATAGGGTGCCATGTACAGCCTGCCACCATCCTTATGCAGCATTCATTAAAGTCTGGTGATGTTCTAAGAGAAGTGTGCTATGAGAATAAGTTCTTGTTGCCCCTACCGCCAGTCAGCTTCCATCTGTCAGTGCTGACTGCTGCGCTAGGTTCCAAAAATAAAAGAAGAATTTTGATTGGTTGCTACAAGACATTTCCCTCTTAGCACACTTGTCATACAATGCCCTCTATATTCACCTATGTATGCAGAATTCATCTGATCTAGTATCATTTCAGGAACTGGGGCACCACATTTTCATTGCTATTGGTCAAGAAAGGGAGCAGAAACAAAGGTGGTCCTAGTGGAAAGGGGTGAGTACCTGCGCCTATTTTCTGACATAAAAAAAGCCCCAACCCTTGACCTATGCACTCTGTGTGTTACTCCTGATCCCTGCACCTGCATTATGCACTCTTGACCCAGAAAAGGCTCAAGATTTTTTTTAACCATGCCCCTTTAAAAAATTAGCGCAATTTGACCACAAAAACCAATCACTGCAGCATGCTTTGCATCATTATCCTTTTCATATCACCCAAATGGAGGTGTGATTTTGTGGGTGTGGCTAAAAGTGGGAGGGGTCAGTAATGAGTTTAATTTTTTAAATCTGGTAACTTTATTATAGAGACAAACACCATGCAAGAGGAGTCTCTTTGGCTTGATGGAGCAAGTTCTTAAAACTCCAGAGACACTTGCCGAACAAGAGGAGTTCTCTCAGACCACCAATAGGAAGACGGATGACAGAGAGGAGTTTAGCCACCACAGTACCCCATCTGTTAAACCCCTCTTTCTAATAGGTGAAGCTTGAAAAAGACTGGACACTGACAAGTATACAAGTATACAGGCCATGACATGAGCAATACAATGGTAAGAGAGAAATTAGGGCTTGTTCACACAGTCCTCCAGGGGGCAGTTATAGCAGGCAGTTGTGCAATGGATTTACTGCCCCCCCCCCCCCCCCCCCAACTGCCTACCTAAGCATAGACATGCAGCGGCTCTGGGCTGTACACATCACTTGGTCACAATGCTTTGCTTTACTGCTTCAGCAAAAATTGATTAGCATGTTGTATTGAAGTGAATGGGTTTGTGCCACAACCGCCCTGCAACTGCGTGCAATGCGGTGGGAAGGAATTTTGAGGGTTGAAACAGACAGTGAGCAGGCTATAGATTACCTCCTCATTGCCTGTCAAAAACCCTCTGAAAAGCAATACAGAAACAGAGGTTCTAACCCCAACGCTACCAAAAAATGTTTTAATTGCAGTCCTTGTCCCCTTTTGCAGAGATTAAAGCCTTCAATATCACCTCATGTTGCTACAGAAAAGAAAATTTGTGGTTGGGAATCTTCTCTTCTTTTCAGGTCACAGCTCATGCGCATTTCTTTTTTGATTACACTTCTCACACGATTCTCCCATCATTGATTCAAATTTTCAACATGCCTGATCACTCAAATTTGATTGCCACACGAAAATCTGCCGTTGCTGCAGCCCACTAATGATGTAATAATCAAAGGAAAATTCTTTCAGAATTTGACCCAAGTATGACCGGGTTTACTCTCACACCTGGTTCTGTCACCCATAAAAGATCTCATTTACAAGGATGCCCAAAGGGAGCTAAAAGCAGATGGCTGAGTTGCTGTTCGGCTTTAGTTTATAATTCTAGCTAAAATTTGGGTTTTTTTTTTTTTTTTGGTGGGTAAAGGTTTGATTTCTCAGGTTTAAAAAAAAAAAAAATGTTGTGGCCATGTTGAGGACTGTCATCTTCTATGTTACAACATGGCCAATGTGACAGTGAGTGTGAATCTTTAAGCTACTCATCTTTATAAAAACCATTATTAAGTTGAGGGATTCAAGAAGGGGCAGCCCTGAGCTCCACTTATGCCCCATACACACGGTCGGATTTTCCGACAGAAAATGTTTGATAGGAGCATGTTGTCGGAAATTCCGACCGGGTGTAGGCTCCATTGGACATTTTCCATTGGAATTTCCGTCACACAAAATTTGAGAGCTGATTCTCAAATTTTCCAACAACAAATTCCGCTGTCGTAAATTACGATCGTGTGTACACAATTCAGATGCACAAAGTTCCACGCATGCTCGGAATCAAGCAGAAGAGCAGCACTGGCTATTGAACCTCCATTTTTCTCGGATCATCGTACGTGTTGTACGTCACCACATTCTTGACGTTCGGAATTTCCGACCAACTTTGTGTGACCGTGTGTATGCAAGACAAGTTTGAGCCAACATCCGTCGGAAAAAATCCTAGGATTTTGTTGTCGGAAAATCCTATCGTGTGTACAGGGCTCCCGGAACACACATGTTCAGACCACTATATGAGTTGGCCTTTTACTCCTGGTGGCAGCATCTAAACGGATGCACATGACAGGTTTACTTTAAGTGTGAGTTTACTTAACTTTTAGAAACAGAGTACTATTTTTGAAAAAGAAAAGACAAGTGGCTTATTACAGTCAGGGATTTATGTCAGATCACATTATACACACCACTAGCTTATGTAAACCTCCTGTTTCCTACAATGCATTCAGCTGAAAGATGTTTTCTATTCAGGATAGAAAGTCCTCCAAACCGCTAGCAGTAAAAAACAAACTTTAGCATTCTTTTCTGATACGTTTACCGGATAGTAATGAGCTTACCAGATGCATATGGTCAGCGATCCTGGAAGAATGCTAATCAGTACGCTGGGAGGTGACTGCTGTTTTGCATAGCGAGATGACTTGCAGACTTGCATGGTATTTGAAGTAGTTGTTGTCACCCACATCTTATAAAGAAGTACTTTTGTGGGCTTAAAGCTGATTTTTTTTTTTTTTTTTTGCTCTACAGCTTCAGTGACCTCACGTAAGTGTAAAGACAGGATATCCCACGTCATGCAGGCACCTGGATCCTGGAGAAATCTTCACTGCAAGAGTGCCCTGTCCTCTTCCTGTAGCTGAACTTCCAGGACGCAGGGGATTAATAGCTTCAGACTCATGACTGAGCTGCTGTGAAACTTTTTGCAATGAGGATCCACCCCCTTCTTTCTCCTCCATTGAGAAAATGTAACACCATCTGTGAATGGAGGAGAAAATCCTGTGACTCATTAGACTCCCCTCCATTCACTGACCTTGTTCAGGCAGTGACAGCAGTCTAAGAACTTTTATCAATGGAGGTGGAGAAAGAAGGGGGGCAGGTTCTCTACATGAACTGTTTGCACAGCAGCTCAGCCAAGAGTCAGAAGCCATTAACAACCTGCACCCTGAATGGAAGTTCAAGGACAGGAAGAGGTCAGGCCTCCCTATAGTGCAGATTTCTCCAGGAGCAAGCTGCCTGCATGAAAGGGGACATACGCCATTACAGTCACTGAAGCTGTAGAGCAGGGGTCTCAAACTAGCGGCCCTCCAGCTGTTGTGAAACTACAAGTCTCCATCATGTCTCTGCCTGTGGGAGTCATGCTTGTAACTGTCATGCTTGCAATGCCTTATGGGACTTGTAGTTTTACAACAGCTGGAGGGCCGTCAGTTTGAGACCCCTGTGTAGAGCAAAGAAACTTTAGTTTTAAAAAATAATCTATCCAATTTATTTGGTAGGATCTGAGGCTATCACTGTACAAAGTGGGGACATAAAGCAAAAAGTCACCCTGTTATTTTATTTAAGTGTAAAGCCAGCCATAGATGGTTCAAATCTCAGCTAGTTTAGCAGGGACTGGCCAAGATTCAAACCATCTATTGTATGGGCAGGTGATCGACTTGGGTACCTCCAGCATGTCCGATTTTTACATGTGATTATTGCCAGTGGCTATAGCTGCTAGCAATAATCACTGTGTTCTCCCGGCAAGGACGGCTCCCCAAGCCCCCCCCCCACACACACAGACATCAGGAGATGATAGCTCTGCGGGAGGGATGCTTATGATTGGGGAATCTAGCAATTTTCTTTCCTACAACCGGTGGATTGTGGTATATATGTTAAAGAATTGATAGAGGAAAATCAGTGTTCAACATTATTTCCCTCAAAATAGTTTCATAGTCAGTGCTTGGACAGGCTTCACTGGCAGGAGAAAAGACATTATCCTTCTGCTGTGAGGCCCAGTGTAGTGCTCTGGCCTCCGGCCAGTTGGGGTGCTAACCCTTACATGAAAGCTGTACCATCATGCAAGCACTCATGTAGAGCTCACCCCTGGAAGAGCTGCTGAAAATCACCCAGGTTCTCCCTTGCTAGTACAAAGGCTGCCAGTCACAAGCACAGTTCCATGAACACCAACAATACAGGCTCAGTCTAGGGAATGTCTTTTAAGAATTTATTGCTGAATAACTTGAAACAGGAGAGGGGTTCAAGGAAAGGTTCATGATACTCCAAACGATATTAGAAGCAATAGGAGGACATACTTCCTAGCACCAATCCTAATGCCACGTACACATGCTCGGATTTTCCGACGGGAAATGTTCAATATGAGCTTGTTTTTGGAAAGTCCAACCGTGGGTATGCTCCATCGAACATTTGCTGTCGGAATTTCCGCCAACAAATGTTTGATAGCGGGATTTCAAATTTTTCGCCAGCAAAACTTGTTGTCGGAAAGTCTGAATGTGTGTACACAAGTCCGTCACACAAAAGTTCACGCATGCTCTGAATCAAGCAGAAGGAGCCGCACTGGCTATTGAACTTCCTTTTTCTCGGCTCGTCGAACGTGTTGTACATCACCGCGTTCCCACGGTAGGAATTTTTGGCCAACATTTGTGTGACCGTGTGTATGCAAGACAAGTTTGAGCCAACATCCTTCAAACAAAAATCCACGGTTTTGTTGTCGGACAATCTGATCATGTGTATGCGGCATTATAGTATCAGGCACGCATTAAAGTCCCAAACCCTGGTCTTACTCACAATGTCCTATGATCTGTCTGCCACCCACCCAGGTAGCTCCTCGGTAAAGGAGATATATACACGCATCATACATATTAGGGGGAGTACAACTGGGGGAGTCAATGGTGGAGAAGGATCTGTCTCTTAGATCATAAGCTTAATAATAGAATGCAATGCCAAACTGTGGTTTCCAAAGCAAGCAAATTATTTTCTTGTATTACGAGAGGTATGGTCTCCAGAGAGAAAGACATAATTTTGCCCCTGTACAAATCATTAGTAAGATCTCATCTGGAATATGCAGTTCAGTTTAGAACACCAATTCCAAAAAAGAATATCGGGGAACTGGAGAAAGTGCAGAGAAGGGCAACCAAACTGATAAGAGGCATGGAGGAGCTCAGCTATGAGGAAAGATAAGAGGAACTGAATTTATTCTCTCTGGAGAAAAGGAGATTAGGGGGGATATGATCAAAATGTATAAATACATAAATGGTCCATATAGTGAACTTGGTGTTGAGTTATTCACTTTAAGGTCATCACAGAGGACAAGGGGGCACTCTTTACGTCTCAAGGAAAAGAGATTTAAAGTGATTGTAAAGTCTAGTTTTTTATTTTATTAAATAACAAACATGTTATACTTGTCTTGACTTGATACTTACCTGCTCTGTGCAATGGATTTGCACAGGGCAGCCTTATTCCTCCTCTTCTCGGATCCCTCTTTGCTGCTCCTGGTCCCTCCCTCCTGTCGAGTGCCCCTTGCTATGGGGGCTCCTGAGCCAAGCTGGAGCTCTGTGTGTCCATTCAGACATGGAGCTGCGGTTTGGCCCCGCCCCTCTCTCTCCTGATTGGCTAACTGATTTTGACAGCAGCGGGAGCCAATCAAGAGAGAGAGTCCCGGACAGTGATGTCCACAAGTCCCTCCCTTGATAGAGATGGGGCTCAGATAAGTATTTAGAGGGCTGAGGGAGGCTGCTGCACACAGAAGTCTTTTTATCTTAATGCATAGAATGTATTAGGATAAAAAGCCTTCTGCGTTTACAACCCCTTTAGTCTTCAAATATGGAAAGGTTTCTTCACAGTAAGAGCTGTGAAAATGTGTAATGGACTCCCTCCAGAGGTGGTTCTGTCTATCTCTGTAGATTGCTTTAAAAAAGGCCTGTATTCTCTCCTAAATGTACACAAATGGATACTAATATTTATAGGTAAAGTTGATTCAGGGAATATCCCATTGCCTCTTGGAGGATCAGGAAGAAATTTCTTCCACTGCTGGAACAAATTTGATCATGCTTTGCTGTGTTTTTTTTTTTTTTTTTTACATTCCTCTGGATCAACTGTAGGTATAGGATTGTGTATATAGGATTGCAATTTTTTTTTGTTCTATCCCCCCCCCCCTTTTTATTGGTTGAACTAGATGGATTTGTGTCTTTTTTCAACCAGACTATGTAAAGATCCTTCTCCAGACCGCGATTCCAGGACAGTGCCCTCCAGCAAAAGTCCCTTTAGTACTCTTCTCCAGGCCATCAGCCCAGCACCTGCTGAGACCCAATTACCATTCTTCTCTAACACTAGCTACCTCTCAGAGGCAGCTGCCCCAGGAGAACTGGAATGCTCCTAGCAGAAGAGGCCAGGCCTCCCAAATATTTATTACCTTCCCAGCCACCTTCTATGCGCCCTCTTCCTGGGATTGGCTGCAAATTGATAAATATTTATCACTGAATGTTTGATCCTCCTTGCCCTTTATTCTGGATGCTTCTCCCAAAAGCAGGAGGAATCAAACATTCAGCTTGGAAAGCCTTGACCAGACAGAAACAAGAGATCACTGCTCCAGTAACTACAGTGGGGCCAAAACTAAATTTAGCCTAACAACCTAACTAGCCTAAGTAATCAAATAAAAAATTGCATGTAGTTCCCTATGCAACCAACACATGCATACTACTTTGCTCCTTTTCAGTTTCCAACTTTCAACACTGCTGGGAGAGTCAGATCTTTGTATCACTTTCTTCGTACTATGGCTCCATCCCTTGTACTGATATTACATCATTGCTAAGTCATGTATGGACATTACCCACAGTATGTGTATGAAAGCATTTAAGTGGGATGTGTTACAGTGCCATTCTTTTTGAATGGCGACCCAATGCACTTGGGTTGTAGCGCACCACAACTGTGCATTGTGGTTTACTGCATTAAAAAATAAATAGTGCATGTCTATTTTTCTGTTTGTTACAAGCGGAGCTCCACCCAAAAAGGGAAGCTCCACTTGTTTGCACCCTCTCTCTTCCATTGCCACATTTGGCACTTTTTGGGGGGGGGGAGAGGGGAGCGGGTACTTGGTTTTGACACATGCAGTAGGTAACCAGCTGTGAAGTCGCAGGGTCACTCCTGTTTCACTTACTTCAGATGCCAGCGCCTGCACCTGAAGCTGATTGAAGAATTAGCTCGGGTGAGGACATCGCTGGACCAGGTAAGTGTCCTTCTACTAAAAGTCAGCAGCTAAAGTATTTGAAGCAGATGACTTTTATTTTTTTAGGGGGGAAGCCTGGAGCTCTGCTTTAAAGCGGAGTTCCACCCAAAAGTGGAACTTCTGCTCATTTGTCTCCTCCCCCCCTCAGGAGCCACATTTGACCCCTTTTGGGAGGGGGGGGGGGAGGGGGGACAGGATTTCTGTCATTGAACGTTATCCTGTTCCCACTTCTGGGAGCCACGGCCGCAGGTATTGACGTCACCTCTCGGCTCCCTCCTCCTACCCCTGTCGCTGAGCCAGTAGGAGAGTGGAGCTGAGCCTCTCGCATGCAAAATGGGGTTCCTTGCGTGAAGCCGTAAGGCTACACTGCCGGGTTCCCTTACCTGCGATGGCGGCGGCAGCAATGGAGGTGCCGACATCTCTTGACTCCAGGACAAGAAAGTGTCCTATTATTAAAAGCCAGCAGCTGCAGTATGTGTAGCTGCTGGCTTTTAATTTTTGCAGCGGTGGGCGGACCTCCACTTTAAGGAGCTCTACTCTATCTTACTCTAGCGTGCATTAATAACATTACCGTGTTGTGTATATGCACAGTATGGCTGGAAACTTGTTTTTCAACAGGTTCTCTTTAAGATAAACTTTGTCAAAATCATTAGTAGTAATTACTGGTTTTATTCTGTTCAACTTGTATATAGAGGTGAGTAGGTGTTACACAATTACCTGGATTGTGTGTGATGTAAACTCATGGCAGTTGTCTATGAAGAAATACAAAGCTTTTCTTGCATTATGATGAGCTGCTGGCATTCCTGCCTGTAGAATCTAATGAGGAAATCCATTGGGATATCTTGTGCAAAATGATATTCCTTATCTCCCAATATGTCATTGTAGTTATCCACACAGACAGGATTTATCATTTTTAAAGCAAACTGAATTTATCATTTCAAATAATTACAGACTCTCCTCTGTAAATGTTACTATGAGGGATAAATGATGAAATCAATTAAAATGGAAGCAAGAGCAACTCACAAGTGGCTAAATGAAATATTAAATGCAAATATTAAAGCGCTTAATTAAATGGTAACTCCAAGCAAATATCTAGAAAAACACCATTTAAACTTTAAAAGAATGACTTGATGGATTTTAAAGTATGACCCTGGGCAAAAAAAAAAAATACAATTTTACACTCCACCTGCTCCTGTCCAATCTGCTGTCATGTGAGCCACCATAGCACTTTTTATGGTAGCGGAGACCAGAGCTGCCCTTCGTACAACTAACCGTTCTTGTTATTCCCTTCACGTCATGGTACTACCACTTGAAGACTTCTGGATGGACCCTTCTAACAGACATTCTGCAGCATCCGTGTCATCAGGAAATAAAATAGGCTCTGCAAGAAGGACCCTCCTAGCCTACAGACCAGAAGAAAGAAAAATTGGGACCCAGCTTGTAATGATTAACTAAAGATGGTGGAGTAACAAAGGGCCTTTTTTATTCTGGAATTTCTGGCGATCAGCTTTAAAGAGTGAAATTCAAAAAGTGAAAATGTGGTATGTTATAGGGAACATTTAGAAATGTTAATTGCAGTGCCAGATGGTGATATATGTTTTGGGGCCGGTCAGGTCACCTGTACCACCCGCTCTGCGCCCCAAGCCCACCCTTTTTTGAAGCCTATTAGAGCCTCTGGTTCTAATCACGTGCTTAATAAAAAAAAACCCTATTGGAATCCATGCGTCCGGCGGCACGCATGTAGATTAGAGGGCCGGACGCATGGATATGGGGGCAGCGTCCCTGCTCCCTGCATTATAGCCACCACTGGTTAATTGTCCCTAAGCAGTATCTTGAAAAATGTACATTTTGCCTTGCATTCCTCCTGAAAAAAATACATTCATACCTTTTGGTATATGAATGTGTGTAGGCACTCCTGTGCACACAGCCTCATAGCTGTACATCTGCAGTGTGAGATCCAAGGCACTGCTGACTGCTAATCTCAGATCTGAAGTGAAATTTGACAATGACATTACTGTGCTGCTCACTGCTCTCCTTGCTGAGGGCTCTGACATGAGGAAGAAAAGCCCTGCCTCTACAAAGATGGGCACCTCCACACAGAGACCAAATGAAGAACAACACAGTAAGGCCACTTTCACACTGAGACGTTTTATAGGCATTTTTGCGATAAACAAACACCTGTAAACTGCCTCTTCTGTAGCCCCAGTGTCAAAGCCCGAGTGCTTTGACACTGGGGCGGTGCGCTTGCAAGACAGGAAAAAAAGTCCTGGAAGCAGCATCTTGGGGCGATGTGGGAGCGGTGAATACAACGCTCCCAAAACGCCCCTGCCATTGAAATCAATGGCCAGCGCTGCCAAAGCTCCTGCAAAGTGCTTCAGCAGCAGCTCTTTTGACCCTTTTTTGGCCGCTAGCAGGGGTTAAAAGCGCTAAAATGACGATAAAGCGCCGCTAATTTTACCGTCAACGCGGCCAGTGTCTCAGTGTGAAAGGGGCCCAATAGAGAAAAGTCAGCTGCAGAAAGACCACAGACTATACTAGTGAATAATCCTTTGCCTAAAACCAGCCTTTCTGTGGGCAAAGCTTTCAGAGTTCAGTTCCTTGTAGAGGGAGTAACAGGCAGGTTGGGGGCATAACAGCAAAGAAAAAGGTCACCCAGTAATCACCAGTATGGTGATGAAAACCAATAGTCTAAACAGAAAGGCAGATATCTACTGGGCGGGGTCTACTGCGCCCGTGCACACGGGGGGTATACTTCACCAGGCGAGGACTGTGGTCATGTGAAAAGTCAAATATTAAGACAGTTCCCCAACTTAGAGATGAGCCTCACCGTGTTTTGTTATGAAGTGCAGAGTTTCTCTGACAGGTGGTTTGTCCCATGTTCCTACACACTGTACTTGTATGTCTTGCATTAGGAGGGATGTGCTGAGCCTGCGCCCATTTATTTACTAAAACTGTGGAATAGGAGCACCCACCTATCTATCCATTTACTTTGTATCAAATCAGGCAGGCCCTTGCACTACATCAGGGGTATCCAACCCGTGGGCCACATGCAGCCACAGAGAGTTTAGCATGCGGCCCGGGCCCGTCTGGAGACACACTGGGGATGCCTTGCAAACATAGCAGCCGTGGCAGCTTACATTGATAAGCCAGGCAAATGCACGCCTGAAGAGATGCTGAGGATGCCATGCAAATCTAGTTACTAGGTGCAGAATGTGTGTGCTAATGAAGTCAGCTGGTAAACTGCTTCCTATATCTTATTGGCTCTCATATCTCAAATCTACATACCAGAGACATCTCAACCTGCAAAAACTCATTTCAGGTAGGTGACACTTCACGACCGCAAACGCCCCCCACCCCCTGCCGCAAATATTATTTAAATCACTTTTTCAATATTATTTCGCAGTGCTTCTGGGGAAGGGGTGGGGCGGGTGATATGTGGACGGTGTCAGTATTTTTTTTTTTTATTGTTAATAATTGATTTTTTTTACAATTTGATTTGTTTTTTAAAACATTTTTTACAATGCTTTTTGGGGGGAGGGGGTTTGGAGCAGTGGACAGTGTTGGTAGGGCAGGGGAGAGTGGTGTCAGTTTTTTTTATTTTATTTTATTTTTTTACACTTTTTCATTTTTTTAGAATTTTTTTTTAAATATTTTTTGGGGGGCTTTGGTGAGATGTCAGGGGTCTAAACAGACCCCTGACATCTCTCCTTTGAGACAGACAAAGGGACTGAGGACACACATTCCCCAGTCCCTTTCTCGGCACTAAAGATGAATGAACAGGAGACAGAGGCTCCTGTCCATTCATAAACTGTGCAGAGTAAACATAGCTCATTTATCACAGGACACAGGAGCGATCTCGCTCGCTGTGTCCATTAACTAGTTCCCCCCGCAGCCGGCGGGAGAGGAGCGGAGTGGAGCCGGCTGTGGGGGACGAGGGGGGCCAGAGGAGAACAAGGGGGGTGCGGAGAAGGACATGGAGGGGGCCGGAGGAGAACGGGGGCGGAAAAGGACATGGAGGGGGCGGAGGAGAACGGGGGTGGAGAAGGACATGGAGGGGGCCGGAGGAGAACAGGGGTGGAGAAGGACATGGAGGGGGCCCGGGAGGAGCAAACAGAGCAGCTGGGGATGATCGGTGCAGCTGGAGGGACAGCTGTGATCACCGATCTCCCTGTATAGCTTTTTAGCTGACAGCCGTGGGAGGGAGAGAAGGAGAAGCGGCTGTCAGCTAAAAATCTATACAAAGAAGATCGGTGATCACAGCTGATCCCCGCCGCACCGATCATTCCCGGGAGATCGGGAGGCGCTTGCGGGTGTGCAGGAGCCACCGCAGAAATGCGGGAGTTTCCCACACCTTCCGGGAGACTTGAGATGTCTGATACCAGGAAGTCATGAAGCTTTCTATGGAACACAGCAAAGGTCTTTTGATTTTTTGATTTCTCAAAATCAAAGAAAGCTTTTATTTTTCCTGCAACTGAGGTACATTAATGGTATATTGGTAGTGGTACATAGGGGAGCTGGATTTTAGAAAAAAAAAAAAGTGAACCGAGCCTTTAAAGTGGAACTAAACCCTCCTCATCTTTATAGCCAATGAAATTGCCACCTTAGCCTCTGTTTGGTCTGCAGTTACACATGTGATCAGTTATAGACAAAAACGGTGTTTAAACAGGGCCCTCTATTACACCACTCAGCGCCAGGACAGGATGCTGTCTCAAATGCAAAAACAATTGATAAAATATGGATATATAAAAGTACCGCCCAATTTACTAATATGCAAAAGGTGCGGAGTCACAAAGCAGAAAAAGCAGCCGTTTAAAAATATTACAAAAAATATGATAAACAGTGGTATAAAATAATCTTAAAACAGACTAAAAAATAACACTAAACAGCGCTAATGTTGAGCAAAATAAACATGTGGCCAACTACACATGAAAAAAGTCAATTTTTTTAAAAAGTGGTGAAAAGTTCAGAAAGTGATTAGGAAAATATTCAGCTGGTGATCATGAACAAACGTCACAGCGTGCACCTCCACCGATCAGTCCAAATTCCACCCCGTGTGATCACACTCCCCACAGGGGGTTAAACTCACCAGAGCTAAAATAATAATGAGCCTCCAAGAAAAGAAGACACATCCACGCCACAAGCTGCTGCTAACACCACTCCGGAGGGATCCCAGATGCTCAGGGCTCACATTGAATCAAATAAAAAGAGAGACGTACATAGCGTAATCCTGTTTATTAAATATAAACCCCTCACATCACCCAAAGAAGCCCCCTTCAATAAAGATTCGTACATAAGTATTGCAATCAACACAGCAAATTGTAAGGAGCGTTTACTTCACCGCGTCAGCCGGCTCAGCTGTCTCAGAACCGCCGTCCACTTCCTGGTTGTGTGACAGGCTGCGGTGGAGTGCAAACGTCACTTACTACGTCGTGTAAGCCACGTGCTGACGCGTTTCGTCATATCCTGACTTCAACAGAGGGCGTCTGTTGAGGACCCAAGCAATTGTGACAGTTGTTATTCATGCCATAGCTTGAATGTAACTGTTTTGAGAAAGTTCCGATGATTACATGTGCAGCACCATGGCACCATAGATCAGAGGCTAAGATGACAGCTTCCTTAGATGTAAAGGTTAGGAGGGTTTAGTTCCACTTTAACCACTTGCTGACCGCCTCACGCCGATATACGTCGGCAAAGTGGCATGGGTGCGCAAAACAACATACCCGTATGTCGCTGCTTCATTCACGCGCACCACGGGAGCGTGCCCGTGGGTCCTGCGGACTCGATGTCCGCCAGTGGCACGGAGAGGCAGAAGGCATTTCCCTGTTCTGCCTAGCAACATGACAGGGATCTACTGCTCCCAGTGATCGGGAGCAGTGATCTATGTCATGTTCTAGTGAGCCCATTTCCCCCCTACAGTTAGAACACGCTGAGGGAACACAGTTAACCCCCTGATCGCCCTTCCCTGCCAGTGACATTTACACAGTAATCAGTGCATTTTTATAGCACTGATCGCTGTATAAATGCCAATGGTCCCAAAATAGTGTCAAAAGTGTCCGATCTGTCCGCCGCAATGTCGCAGTCACAACAAAAATCGCAGATCGCCACCATTACTAATAAAAAATAATTATTAATAAAAATGCCATAAAACTATCCCCTATTTTGTAGACATGATAACTTTTGCGCAAACCAATCAATATACGCTTATTGCGATTTTTTTTTTTATTTTTTTATACTAAAAATATGTAGAAGAATACATATTGGCCTAAACTGTGGAAGAAATTAGTTTTTTTTGTATATTTTTTGGGGGTATTTATTATAGCAAAATGTAAAAAATATTGCTTTTTTTCAAAAATGACGCTCTTTTTTTTTTATAGTGCAAAAAATAAAAACCGCAGAGGTGATCAAATACCACCAAAAGAAAGCTCTATTTGTGGGAAAAAAAGGATGTCAATTTTGTTTGGGTGCAACGTCGCACGACCGCGCAATTGTCAGTTAAAGCAACGCAGTGCCGTATTGCAAAAAAGGGCTTGGTCAGGAAGGTAAATCCGGGGCTGAAGTGGTTAAAGCGGAGTTCCACCCAAAAGTGGAACTTCCACTCATTTTTCTCCTCCCCCCCTCCAGTGCCACATTTGGCACCTTTCAGGTATCCTGTCCCCACTTGTGGAAGACCGGGCAGCGGCGCATTACATCAGCCGCTTGGCTCCCTCCTCCTTCCCCCGCTGCGGGGCTAGTAGGAGAGTGCAGTGGTGCCTCGCGCATGCGCAGTAGGGCTCCTGGCGTGAAGCCGTAATGCTTCACTACCCGGTTCCTTTACCAGCAATGGCGGTGGCATGCACCAAACAGCTGATGGTAACATCAGCTGCGGTGCCGACATCGCTGGACTCCAGGACAGGAAAGTGTCCTATTATTAAAAGGCAGCAGCTGCAGTATGTGTAGCTGATGGCTTTACATTTTTGTAGGGATGGGCAGACTTCTTCTTTAAAATTGAAAAATTACCTGGTAATGAAAGGGCATTTGAAGCTAGTACTGATGTTGGGAAAAAATGAGTTTGATGTTTTGCTCTCCCTAAGAGCCCTTTAACACTGGGACGGGGGGCGGCGTCGGCGGTAAAACGCCGCTATTATTACCGGCGCTTTACCGTCGGTATTCGGCCGATAGCGGGGTGGTTTTACCCCCCGCTAGCGGCCGAGAAAGGGTTAAATACCACCGCAAAGCGCCTCTGCAGAGGCCCTTTGCCGGCGGTATAGCCGCGCCGTCCCATTGATTTCAATGAGCAGGAGCGGTGAAGGAGCAGTATACACTCCGCTCCTTCACCGCTCCAAAGATGCTGCTGGCAGGACTTTTTTTCCCGTCCTTCCAGCGCATCGCTCCAGTGTGAAAGCCCTCGGGGCTTTCACACTGGAATGAAAGCAGCGGCACTTTCAGGTCGGTTTTCAGGCGCTATTATTAGCGCAATAGCGCCTGCAAACCGCCCCAGTGTGAAAGGACCCTAAGACTCTGAGTGTTTGATCCACTTACATGAAGACCAGCAATGGACGTTTTGCTGGGAGGTCCTATTGTCCATGTTGCACAATAGATAACAATTCCACAAAAAAATATAATTTGCCATCTGTTTCCTAGTCATCTTAGCTGACTGACCCCACTGATGACGACACTGCTTCAAAGACTCATCAGCTCACTGTAGCCCCTCTTTTCTCTTCTACCACCAACCCTGAACATGCAGCAGAAAATATTGCTTTGTATGGAGCGAAAGAAAGTAAAATCACATTGCTGCAGGGTGATGATGCAGAGGAGGTTGCCTAGCAACAGCTAGCTGTACGGTTTACCTGCTATGCAGTAAACGCAAAACTTCAGTCGGAGATGTTCCTATTAGCGCCTTAGGGACAGCTCAATAGTTGGCCTGCAAAATTGAACTCCTATCTCCCGAGCGAAAAAAAAGCCACGACCGCGTCAGCAGTTCAGTTTGATGCCTTGAAGTGGAAAAAAGTTTGCTAACAGAAATAATTTGTAACAGAATGAGATTAAAATTGATTTTCAAAACCAAAACATAGGAAAAATGAGCAAATATTTCTGGACTTCAGTTCCTTGCTTCATTTGTAGGGTGGCACCTGATCGGTTGCTGTGGGCAAGCAGTGGTACCACCTGCCAAGCATGACAGGTGGTATAATTTGCACCACGCTGCAACCACGATTATGTGAACTAACATGGCGGCTATCCATGTGCAAACAGAAATGAACCATGCAGATTGTATTTCCCAAATTGTACACACGCTGCGCTTATCAAAATACAAAAATAAGAAATTTCCACTAAAATATTAATAAAGTGATATTGTGCTTAACATATAAAAAACCTATTAATACTATACTATACGTTAATGTGCAATATATTTCAATAAATGAATAAATAGGTAAAAGTGCTCCAAAAAGCCTGTGTATTGCAAATATTCCACAAAGCTTGTGCAATTTTCAAACATTAATAGATAATTCAACACAAACATCCATGCGATTTAGTGTTGCATCCAAGCATATCAGTACTGCATCTATGCAATATGGTGTTAGTGCAATGTTCGAACAATAAAAAGTTAAAAAATACAAAAAAACGCATCCATGCGATTTGGTGCTACATTCATGTGATTCTATGCAATTCAGTGCTGTGTTGCTGTGCAATGATCAAATTAACAGTCCGATTTAGTGTTGCATGCATGCATTTCAGTGCTGCATCTATGCAATATGGTGTTAGTGCAAGTTCAAACAATAAAAAGTTAAAAAATACAAAAAAACGCATGCAAAAAAAAAAAAAAACGCAAAAAAAACCTTGCAATTAAGCTTGGTCAGAATGCGCCTTAGAACCTCTCTGGGTTCGATGTTATATGCAGGGTCCTGGATAGATTTGCACTGGTGCCTCTGTTCCTCACAGCAGTCCCGTTTGTACCTCAATATATCAACACAAAAAGGACTTCATGGTGCAGTATGTACTAAATTTATTAAAATCATAAACAAATCCCGCAATGGATACTCACAGTAACAAGGCGCTTAAGGGCGCCACACTAAAACAGCAGAGACGAACGGGCAACTGCGGCCGGTATGGGGAGGCGTGCTAACCTGTCCCAACAGGTTGTATGTATAACGTTCCGTCCTATCCCCTTCCCCTACGTGTGTTCAATACAAGGGGTATTTCGTATCTTCATCAGGGGGTGATTTGATTGGACGGTGAACCTGTCAATTAATATATCCTCTCCGTGGCCATTTTGTTGTGGCCTGCTGACACTCTAGTAAGCAATCAATGTGTTTCTATGGGAGAAACGTTTATATGCAAAAATAGATGGATACAAATGGCAAAAGATAATAGCCATGGATTCCCCATTTTGCCTGATATATATAGTAAAAACATTTAACAATGATATTACTACGTTAAACTACTCAGGACGGACGTGGGACGATTAGATCAGCACCCCCTATGTAAACCAGATTGTATTTCCCACCCCTCTTTCACACTGGCAATTTGAAAAATAAGCACACATGTGCCTCCAACTTGTGCTAGATGGGCACTATAGTGTCCGTTACATTTCTCCACTAAGTTGTGGCTTACTAACACATTGCCTCCTGGGATAGCTGTGATGTAGCAATGCCAGTGGGTAATTGGGGCCCAGTTTAGGACAGAAACCAGGAAGTCCTACCTTACAGCACAAAAACTAACCCAAAGGTAAAAATTGTAATACTTCTTTTTTAAGCATTTGTGTTAGAGGGATGAGGGAGGGAAAAATATCTTGTTTTACTGAGTTAAGCTTTAACTTGTGGTTTGGTAGTCTGAGGACTGTAAAACTGTTGCTTAACCACCTATTTTTATGCATGAAGGTAAAAAAACCTTCTGTGTGCCATTGGATCCCGTTGTTGTCAATCACAGCCAGTGAGCCAATGAGGAGAGAGTGGAGGCGTCTTGTGGACGCATAGAGCAGGGCTCGGGAGCGAGCATGCACCAGTGCCCCCATAGCAAGCAGCTTGCTATGGGGGCACTGGTCAAGGGGGAGGAGCCCGGAGTGCCGACGGGGGACCTGAGAAGAGGAGGATCAGGGCTGCTCTGTGCAAAACCACTGCACACAGCAGGTAAGTATGACGTGTATTATTTAAAAAAAAAAGAAAAGCTGAACCTTTAATACCACTTTAATCCACTAAAGCCATACCAGGAGTGGTAAATTCTGTTTGGCTAGGGTACTATCTCGGCATCCAGTTCCATTTCTTGCATCTTACAGATCCTTGGAATGAGCGGAGAACATGGACCACGCTGTGCATGTGCCGCAGGCAGTGTTTGCAAAATAAATTGCTAGGAACAAAAGGAAGGAAGACTTTTTTTTTTTTTGACAGTAGAGACTTGTGCATGTCTCCTCTGCTAAAAAGCTACTATCTGTTGTTTTTTTTTTTACTTTAGGTATGCCTTGAGAATCAGCATTTTTTTTTTTAACATTTATATAATTGAATAAAAGGTCTCATTCACATGGAAAAAATATATTCTATAGGATACAGCTGTGTCCGGGCCGTAATTTTGAACGTATGTTGTGCTGTAATCAACCTAAAGCCACCAATAAATTTTTGTTTTTGTTAATAAGTAAATAAACCTTGCCAATGAACTTCTCGTTTTACCCCCTTTTGGTCTCCTAAATATACCATTGATAGTATTTTGCTATATTTGTTTGATAGGTTTGGATCCTGCCAGAGCTGATAACGTCCTCTGCTCCCTCCCTGCCTCTGCTGCACTCTTAAGTCAAATTGTTCCCGGTGTAGCACGCTCAAGTGTACAGAGTAGATCAATTTAGTTTTGCTCCTCTGTAGGCACAGGGGCTGGGGCTAATTTACTTGTGATAGTGTGCAGAGTTCTTTTCTGTACTGAAGGTGCTCTGGCTCTGAGCCATCATTTCTTCAGCAGGTCTATACTAGACATGTGCAATTCGTTTTGTAATAAATCGAAATTTGGCTTAATTGGTTGACTCAGAGTAAACCCTCGTACACACGATCGGATTGTTGGCAAACAAAACCGTGGACTTTTGTCCGAAGGGCGTTGGCCCAAACTTGTCTTGCATACAAACGGCAAGGAATTGTCGGCCGTACTACATTGTTTTTCAGCTCTTTAGCGCCACCCTTTGGGCTCCTTCTGCTAATTTTGTGTTAATTGAAGTTTGGTGAGTGTTGATTCGCACCTTTCATTTCACGCTTTTCATTTCATGCATTTCAGTTCGTTTCTGAATGGCCGTTCGTCAACCAGACATGTTGCGAAATTGGAGGAGATAACTTGTTATTTATTATGGGCCTTGGAGTTTTTGCTTTGACCCAAGTCCAGTCCAATCCAGGAACAGAAGGAGTTCTTGGACCAAAAATTGGTTGCTTTATTAATTGTGACCAATTATGTCATATGCCTTTGCTGCGGGAGCTCCAGGAGAATAATCCAGATGTTTTTTGGAATTATCTCCGGATGACGGACCCCTGCTTTCACCAACTCTTGGCATTGTTGACCCCCTATATTAAGAAGCAGGACACATGCATGAGGCTGTTATTTTATTTTTTTTGTTACATAATAATGATTTGATTTGGTATATTTTCTATATTTTTAGATGCATAGAATGCACTTTTTGGTTAAGTTCTATTGGCAGATAGCATGTCTAATTTTATTTGTTTTCTTTTTTAATGCACAATAAAAAAAATTGTGGAGAATAATACTTGGCTATGTGTTTTATTTCAAATGACAGGTTGGGAGTAGGCAGTTACATTTAAAAAAAAATACAATGTAAAATTGACAAGGGACACCAACATAGTTGTATCTTTGATCTTAAAAACTACAGGATAATGGTGCTGTGGTAACTTGGCCAAAAAAAAAAAAAAATTTTAAAACCTGCTATCCAACATTTGTCTGTGGAAAATCTGACAATTATCCGATGGAGCGTACAAATGGTCAGATTTTCTGCCAACAGCCTGTCATTACACAATTCCCATCAGAAAATCCGATCATGTGTACAAGGCTTAAATTTTACAGCCCAATCAGCTGATTCATTTTGTGCTGGAGGTTACATAGTTACATAGTAGGTGAGGTTGAAAAAAGACACAAGTCCATCAAGTCCAACCTATGTGTGTGATTATGTGTCAGTATTACATTATATATCCCTGTATGTTGCGGTCATTCAGGTGCTTATCTAGTAGTTTCTTGAAGCTATCAATGCTCCCCGTTGAGACCACCGCCTGTGGAAGGGAATTCCACATCCTTGCCGCTCTTACAGTAAAGAACCCTCTACGTAGTTTTAGGTTAAACCTCTTTTCTTCTAATTTTAATGAGTGGCCACGAGTCTTGTTAAACTCTCTTCTGCGAAAAAGTTTTATCCCTATTGTGGGGTCACCAGTACGGTATTTGTAAATTGAAATCATACCCCCTCTCAAGCGTCTCTTCTCCAGAGAGAATAAGTTCAGTGCTCGCAACCTTTCCTCACCTATGATCCTCCAGACCCTTTATTAGCTTTGTTGCCCTTCTTTGTACTTGCTCCATTTCCAGTACATCCTACCTGAGGACTGGTGCCCAGAACTGGACAGCATACTCCAGGTGCGGCCAGACCAGAGTCTTGTAGAGCGGGAGAATTATCGTTTTATCTCCGGAGTTGATCCCCCTTTTAATGCATGCCAATATTCTGTTTGCTTTGTTAGCAGCAGCTTGGCATTGCATGCCATTGCTGAGCCTATCATCTACTAGGACCCCCAGGTCCTTTTCCATCCTAGATTCCCCCAGAGGTTCTCCCCCCAGTGTATAGATTGCATTCATATTTTTGCCACCCAAATGCATTATTTTACATTTTTCTACATTGAACCTTATTTGCCATGTAGTCGCCCAACCCATTAATTTGGTCCGGTCTTTTTGTAAGGTTTCCACATCCTGCGGAGAAGTTATTGCCCTGCTTAGCTTAGTATCGTCTGCAAATACAGAGATTGAACTGTTTATCCCATCCTCCATATCTTTTATGAACAAATTAAATAGGATTGGTCCCAGCACAGAACCCTGGTGAACCCCACTACCCACCCCTGACCATTCTGAGTACTCCACATTTATCACCACCCTCTGAACTCGCCCTTGTAGCCAGTTTTCAATCCATGTACTCACCCTATGGTCCATGCCAACGGACCTTATTTTATACAGTAAACGTTTATGGGGAACTGTGTCAAATGCTTTTGCAAAATTCAGATACACCACATCTACGGGCCTTCCTTTATCTAGATGGCAACTCACCTCCTCCTAGAAGGTTAATAGATTGGTTTGGCAAGAATGATTCTTCATAAATCCATGCTGATTACTGCTAATGATAACGTTCTTATTACTAAAATCTTGTATATAGTCCCTTATCGTCCCCTCCAAGAGTTTACATACTATTGATGTTAGGCTAACTGATCTGTAATTCCCAGGGATGTATTTTGGGCCCTTTTTAAATATTGGTGCTACATTGGCTTTTCTCCAATCAGCTGGTACCATTCCAGTCAGTAGACTATCTGTAAAAATTAGGAACAGCGGTCTGGCAATCACTTGACTGAGTTCCCTAAGTACCCTCGGATGCAAGCCATCTGGTCCCGGTGATTTATTAATGTTAAGTTTCTCAAGTCTAATTTTAATTCTGTCCTCTGTTAACCATGTAGGTGCTTCCTGTGTTGTGTCATGAGGATAAACACTGCAGTTTTGGTTACTGAAGCCCCCCGATTCACTCGTGAAGACTGAGGAGAAGAATAAATTCAATACCTTCGCCATCTCCCCATCCTTTGAAACCAATGTCCTTCCTCATTCTTTATGAGGCCAATATGGTCTGTCCTCCCTTTTTTACTGTTTACATACTTAAAGAATTTCTTGGGATTTTTTTTGCTCTCCTCCGCTATGTGTCTTTCATGTTCTATCTTAGCTGTCCTAATTGCACCCTTACATTTCTTGTTGCATTCTTTATAAAGTCTGAATGCTGAGGATGATCCCTCAACCTTGTATTTTTTGAAGGCCTTCTCCTTTGCTTTTATATGCATTTTTACATTGGAGTTAAGCCATCCAGGACTTTTGTTCGCTCTTTTAAATTTATTACCCAATGGGATACATTGGCTAATGCCCTTATTTAATATGCTCTTAAAGCAAACCCATCTCTCCTCCGTATTCTTTGTTCTTAATATTTTATCCAAATTTATGCCTTTTAGCAAGGTTTGTAGTTTAGGGAAGTTGGCTCTTTTGAAATTCAGTGTCTTTGTATTCCCTTTGTTTCCTATTTGTGTGATTTATACTGAAACTAATTGACCTGTGATCGCTGTTACCTAAATTGCCCCATATTTCCACATCCGTGATCAGGTCTGTATTGTTGGTAATCAGTAGATCCAGTAATGTTTTATTTCTAGTTGGTGCGTCTACCATCTGACTCATAAAATTGTCCTGCAAGACATTAAGGAACTGGCGAGCCTTAAATGAATGCGCGGTTCCCTCCGCCCAGTCTGTCTGGATAATTAAAATCCCCCATTATGATAACACTTCCCATCCTTGCTGCTAATCCAATTTGTGATAGGAGATCTGTCTCCACTTCCTCCCTCAGGTTAGGGGGCCTATAGCACACTCCCAGTATTATTTCCCCCTTAGCTTCATCCCTTTGGAGCTCTACCCATAAGGATTCCACCTCCTCTCTAGCTCCCTCAGTGATGTCATCTCTCACATTCACTTGTACATTATTCTTGATATATAGGCATACCCCTCCCCCTTTTTTACCCTCTGTATCCTTGCGGTATAGGGTATACCCTTGAATGTTTGCCAGCCAATCATGACAGCTGTTGAACCAGGTCCCTGAAATTCCCACAAAATCCAAATCCTCCTCGTACAACAGTATCTCTAGTTCACCCATCTTGTCCGCCATGCTCCTGGAATTGGTGAACATGCCACATAGTTTAGACCGGTCGCATATTGTCCTCGTATTGGGTGTTTCGAGATTGCAACTAGGACTTGCTACTATACTCACCTTGTGTTTTTGTGCTTTGGTTAACCTACCACTAATGCCCCCAATACTACCCTCTGGAATATCTTCCGCGCTGGCTATCTCTGCCTCTGGACCCTCCCCCCATCGTCTAGTTTAAAAACCCCTCTAACTTTTTGGCCATCTTCATTCCCAGCAGATCTGCACCCTCCTCATTTAGGTGCAGTCTGTCCCTTCTATAGTACCGGTTACCGACTGAGAAGTCGGCCCAGTCCTCCAGGAACCCAAACCCCTCCTTACTACACCAGCTCTTCAGCCACTTGTTTACTTCCCTAATCTCCCTCTGCCTTTCTGGTGTGGCTCGATGTACCGGTAGTATTCCTGAGAATACTACCTTGGAGGTCCTTTTCCTCAATTTAGCTACTAAGTCCCTAAAATTGTTCTTTTGACACTCCATCTGCCTCTGACTTTGTCATTGGTGCCAACGTGCACCTTGACAGCCGGGTCTTCCCCAGCCCCTCCCAGTAATCTGTCCACAAGATCCGTGATGTGCCGAACCCGAGCGCCCGGTAGACAACATACTGTTCGGCGCTTCAGGTCTTGGTTACAGATTGGTTGGATTACTAATACTGGCAAAGTGCATACCTGAGAAGGGTATTGTATTGCATTTGAGCAGAGGAGACGAGTTTTGAGAAGCAGCAATAGAGACATTGTCATTGTGTGTGTGTGTGTGTGTTAATGGATTAAATAAACAAACGACTTTCAGAATTATGATTCGTTATTCCAAATATATATACATAAATAACAAATTATACGAAAGCGAAACAATTAAACAATAAAATGTTATAACGAATATCTATACCAGGGCTAGTGAATTTAAATTTGTGGGGGTCCAGTCAGAAAAATGTTCTTCTAGCAGAGATCCGAGTGTCATATTGGTGCTATGACTCCACATGATATCCTCCACATCACAGTCTCCTGTGCATGTCACAGGCCCCTCATCTCAGACCCCCCCATCACAGACTTACCCATCACAGACTGACCCCCAATCACAGACTGACCCCCAATCATAGACTGACCCCGCATCACAGACTGGCCCCCCCATCACAGACTGGCCCCCCATCACAGACTGGGCCCCCATCACAGACTGGCCACCCCATCACAGACTGGCCACCCCATCACAGACTGACCCCCAATCACAGACTTGCCCCATCACAGAATGGCCCCCCATCACAGACTGACCCCCCATCACAGACTGACCCCCAATCACAGACTGATCCCCCCATCACAGACTGGCCCCCAATCACAGACTGACCCCCCATCACAGACTGACCCCCCATCACAGACTGGGCCCCCATCACAGAATGCCCCCCATCACAGACTGCCCCCCCCATCACAGACTGAACCCCCATCACAGACTGAACCCCCAATCACAGACCGGTCCCCCCCATCACAGACTGGCCCCCAATCACAGACTGACCCCCCATCACAGACTTAAAAGCAAAACACTATGTGTTGCGAAAAACACTGCACTGCACACCACCCTGAACACACCACGTGACACATGGTGGTGGCAGCATCATGTTGTGGGGATGCTTTGCTTCAACAGGGACAAGGAAACTGATCAGAGTTGATGGGAACATGGATGGAGCCAAATACAGGGCAATCTTAGAAGAAAACCTGTTAGAGTCTACAAAAGACTTGAGACTGGGGTGGAGGTTGTCCTTCCAGAAGGACAATGACCCTAAACATACAGTCAGAGCTACAATGGAATGGTTTAGATCAAAGTATATTCATGTGTTAGAATGGCCCAGTCAAAGTCCAGACCTAAATCCAATTTAGAATCTGTGGCAAGACTTGAAAATTGCTGTTCACAAACGTTCTCCATCCAATCTGACAGAGCTTGAGCTATTTTGCAAAGAGGAATGGGCAAAAATTTTCACTCTCTAGATGTGCAAAGCTGGTAAAGACATCCCCAAAAAGACTTGCAGCTGTAATTGCAGCGCAGGATGCTTTTACAAAATATTGACTCAGGGGGGCTGAATACAAATGCACGCCACACTTTTCACATATTTATTTGTAAAAAAAATTGAAAAGAAGTTTGTACTGGCTGGTTCTGCACATGTCCATTCTGAAAGGGTTACATTTTGATTGGGTCACCTTAGGAATCCCTCTAGAATTGTGAGTAGCAAACCCGTGTGTGATTCTAGAGACTCGTCTTCAATCACTGATGCAACCAGGAGGTACAGTCTGTATTGATGTTTTATTACCAGCACAAATACAAATTTCATCTTGTGAATGACTTCAGCATTACAGAATATCTATTTCTGCAAGGAAAATAGAACGTTGCGGGGACTCGTGTGTGAGGCATTATTGCTGGATATTGCTGCATGGCATTAGTGCTATGATTTTCCAGAGCCTACCAAAGGCATTTTATTTGAAGGAATGCTTGAAATAAAGCTGCCTGTAAAGAGGAACTCCAAAAAATGTTTTAATCACCATCTAGACCAATAATGAATTTACAGAAATGTCATCAATTTTTCATTTCAGTGTAATAGCTGAAAGCCTGTCTTTATACATTGCAACTTACCTTCCAAAAGGGCAGGTGTAGTAGGTACTTAGTGGACCGGGTTTGCTCAGGGTGGAGGCTACTATTATCCTGGTGTTCACTAGAAGTCCAAAGAGCAGGCTGTAGGTGGAGAAGTGATTCTACATTGGATTTGTTCTATTATAGGCCCTGGATCCTAAGTCTTCTGCATGGTGGCCTGCCCCATTTGTCGTTTACCCATCACTTCTTTACCCCTTGGCTTTTTCCATCGTAGTCAGTCTTGCAGAAGCACCATAAAAGCACCCCAGATGGAGTACTATAGCTACTTACAGATTAAACATTGGATCTCCTCTTATGTGGAACCAGGATGTTTGCCTTGAAGCGGTACTAAAATTCAGCTGTCACAAACAGCGAGCAGACGGGCTCCTTTCTGCAGAAGAGATACAGTATGCAATGTCTCTTCTGCAATAAGATGCAACTGCCTGCCTGCTCACTGTCTTCTCCAGCATGTACATTGAGCTGCATATGCCTGGCATCTGTGTGCTGAGATGACTGACTCCTGAGCATGTGCAGAACTCACATCATTCTGCACCAGCTATTCAAGATGGCCAAAGACCGACACACAGCAGAAGATGCTGACAAGGGACAGGACCATCGGAGCAAAGGTAAGTTTAGTTCCGCTTTAATGTGCTCAGTCTAAACAGTCGTTTGTCGCAGTCCCCTCCATACATACTGTATGTTAGAAAATGAGAACATGACTTGACATGGAGCAAGATCTTGTCTCGAATAGCTAAATTTCCTTTAATACAGCTATTATGAAAACAGTCTACAGGGTACTAATGAGGTGGTACTGGGTCCTGCCACAGATCGCAAAAGCAGTTCCGTCATATAGTTACAGGTGCTACAGGGATGTGGTCATCAGGATGAAGTGCTCCATACATGGTGGTCTTATCTGAAATTGATATCCTTTTGGTCTTTCTTAGACTTATCCAAGCTCTGTTTCATGTTACTATTCAGAAACACCCTAGAATAGCTTTTCTACACCTCCCTATCCCAGGCCCCACTAACAAAAGATTGCAGCTTTCTTTTTTATATTGGCTGAACAGAATAATGGCAGAAATTAAAAGAAACCTATGGTGGTCTTACCAGAAGTTAAAATACGTATGAATATGCTGCTCGTTAATGAAAATTTTCTAGTATCTTCATCAACTTGCATTAGATTAGACCATTATATCTTCTTTAGATCTTCATCTTTTTCCACATGTTTCCCGCTATTCAAGCTCTGCCACAATGCATTGCCATGTAACTGCATGTCTGTACTATGCCATTGGCTACAATGGTGCACAACAGTACTTCCAGTTTATATGCAGTAGACTATACTGTTGCTCTGGTATGTAAATAAACCTGCTTTGCAATGTGGAAATAGAGTGCCTTGCAAAAGTATTCACCCCCTTGGCTTTTTACCTATTTTGTTACATTACAGCCTTTAATTCAATGTTTTTTTCATCTGAATTATATGTGATGGATCAGAACACAAAAGTCTAAGTTGGAGACGTAAAATTAGAAAAATATATACATCAAACTGTTTTTCAGGAATAAAAAACAGATAATTTGCATGTGAGTATATATTCACCCCCTTTGTTATGAAGCCCATAAAAAGCTCTGGTGCAACCAATTACCTTCAGAAGTCACATAATTAGTGAAATGATGTCCACCTGTGTGCAATCTAAGTGTCACATGATCTGTCATTACATATACACTCCTTTTTTTGAAAGGCCCCAGAGGCTGCAACACCTAAGCAAGAGACACCACTAACCAAACACTGCCATGAAGACCAAGGAACTCCCCAAACAAGTAAGGGACAATAAAAACAAGAAAGAATACTGCGCTACCACTAAATAGATACACCCCCCCCCCCCCCCACAAAGCAGCAGTTAAACAGTGAGATGTGCACCAAAATGTCAAAAGAAAAAGAAATAACCGCGCTAAAATATATGAATAGGTCTTAAGGAATGATCCAAGAACTATGTCCCAAGAACTCCTGTTAGGAACTTCATATATATATATGTGAACCATTGCAATGATCAAAAGACAAAAAAAAGTCCAGCTGGTGTACCTTAACTGCATACAGCGTGGCTAAGAAGATATAGCAAACACCCCGAACACTCGTCTCACAGGCCACAAAGCAAGCAAAAGATAGCCTGTAGTCCGTCCCGGCATGGGAAGTCCAGTTGGTGTACCTTAACTGCATACAGCGTGGATAGGTAGATTAAAAACAGCAGAAAATAGCCGGCCGGCATACGAGCACCCGTCCACACTAGGATGGCAATGACGTCATTGCCATCCTAGTGTGGACGGCTGCTCGTACACCAGCTGGACTTCCCATGCCGGGACGGACTACAGGCTATCTTTTGCTTGCTTTGTGGTAAGCGCAATATCTGTGTGGTGGCGGATCACTGAGTGTGGTGTCCTTCTCATCTTTACCACTGAGTCTTGATGTGTCCATCCATGGGCTTTCCTCTGGGACTGATTCTGATTGATTAATATATATAAGGATTCTCATCTATTTTATCTATTTCGTATGGACATCACTGGTTGATTCCCAGTTATGTGTATGGACTTATCTGTTTTCTATTTTGTCTTTTGATCATTGCAATGGTTCACATATATATATATATATATATATGAAGTTCCTAACAGGAGTTCTTAGGACATAGTTCTTGGATCATTCCTTAAGACCTATTCATATATTTTAGCGCGGCTATTTCTTTTTCTTTTGAAGTAAGGGACAATGTTGTTGAGAAGTACAAGTCAGGGTTAGGTTATAAAAAAATCCAAATCTTTGATGATCCCTAGGAGCAACTTCAAATCTATCATAATCAAATGGAAAGAACATGGCACAACAGCAAACCTGCCGAGAGAAGGCCGCACACCAAAACTCACGGACCGGGCAAGGAGGGCATTAATCAGAGAGGCAGCACAAAGAGATAAGGTAACCCTGGGGGAGCTGCAGAGTTCCACAGCGTGAAGTTCTGTGAAGGAAGCCAAGGTCAGAGCCAGAAGAGAGCATGGGTAATCCAGGAGCTTGCTGAGTCAATAATGGGAAGTCAAAAGTATAAGCACACAGGAAACATGGGTAACGGGTAAGGGAGCTGAAGACCAGTCAGCAAAGTCTGTGAGCATCTGTTCTTGTAAAGGCCAGGGGGCTCCAAGATCTTTTGCATGTGTTGTGCATCAGTGAGCACAGGCGTGCAGCGTGAACGAATGTTTGTGCTCTGGGCGCGACCATGCTGTATGTTGGTAAGTGTGCCAAGTCTCTGGGACAACTTTCTGATGGTGACCGCTCTGATGGTGCGACCCTCATGTAAGTAAGTTATAAAATACTATAATTATATACTGTCATGTAAGGGGAAAAACTCTGATGTAAGGGCAATGCTGATGTACCAAGGCTCTAATGGGGACTATGATGGGCTCAAGCTTTTTTTACTTTGCTTTCTTTGGTTTGAAATTTAGTTGCTTTGTGTTACCAAAGTTTTTTTCTGTTATTCTAAACCATATCATGCTGATTACAAAAAAAACTCCAAGTAAAATGTATTGATTTATTTAAATTTGAATTGTTCATTTTTTTAAAAAATTCAGCACACAAGTATTTGTAAAATGTATGATGTGGCTCTTGTACCGAAGTTTTGGAGACCTCGGATCTAGTAGAGCCAAGCCTGATGTGGTGTACCCGCTACTCCCACTTTTCACTATGGTGCACCTGCTACTCCCATCTTTTCTGTTCAATTGCAAAAGTCAGAGGGTGTTAACTGTAGTTGAGTCATCTGGTGCTGGTAAAGTCACAGGAGATGGCAGGTAAAGCATAGCTGGGGAGAAGTAGTAAATTATGCAAAGTGTCTGGAGACAGACACACAATGAGAAGAGGAGTCTTCAGATAGAATCTAGTCTGTAAGACTCGGGTGGTAGCAGGGTGGCCAAGCATTACATACAGTATATATAACTTAACTGTTTGGGGAATTTCTGTAGTCTACAGTACATACCCTGATCAGTATTAGCACAGAAGACTCGATTCACAAAGCGAACACACTAGCTTTTGATATTTGTTTTCAATAAAGTGGCAATTTTTTTCAGCTGTGTCCAATAAGATTTGAATATTAGTCATAGGGCTAAAAAAAATAAAAGAATTCCTTAATTTGAGCCTATAGTCTTTACTTTAGTTCAAAATATTGATGCTTCCACCTTTCCATGCTTCTATCCATTGTGTCATTTGTTTGTCATACGCCATAAACAATGCTACAGTTTATCCTGCCAATTATAACAATAAAGCATTACATACTGCTCACTCGTAATTGTGTCCATGTAACCAGCAAACTATCCCAAGAATCCAATCCAGCACAAAATCACGCAACACTAACATTGCATGACCCATTGAAGATACGACTGCAGCAATTTGGAAGCAAGCTCGGATTTCCTTGCCTCTCTAGCTGATGTGATTGCAGATGTTCCATCACATTTAGCCTGCTGACCGGGTTCAACGTGATAGATCACCATGCCACAGATCAATATGGGACTATATTAAACACAGACGCGATGAGCAACTGTAGAGCTTTCCAAGATCATATGCAACTGATAGAGCTTCATGAGCCGGCCCGAGGGCTACAAGTGACTAATTAAAAAATACAGGAAGCAGGAGATTGAATTATAAGATCCTCAGAACATGTTGCGCCAACTGTTTTTCCACAAGGGGAGATTACGCTCCACTTCTGCAGTAATTAAATTTCGTTTTATATTTAAAACCCTCTTCTCCTTGATGTATGAGCCAGTTCATTTACCAAAGCACAAATAACCAGCACTGGTCGATGACAACATTGCACTAAGCCTGGTGTGTAATAATGACCTATGGCATCACTGCAATCTCAACCTGAACCAAGTGTCAACATTTTGGCTGTTTAACAATATGCTCAATAAATTACATCAGTCCCTGCACATGGGAAGATTGCACAATATGGTGTCCTTACTACAGTCATACATTTACATAGACCAGGGCTTGACAAATTTGCTTAGAATCTAGAAGCCAGCTAAAAAAAAGGAGCCAGGCGCCGGGAACTGCAAGTCCGGGGCATCGGGAATAGGAAGTGCTCATGCCTGCCGTGGCGTGAGTTGTCAGCGCCCGGGGCAGGGCAATTATTTGCGCCTCCTAACCCGAGCTGTCCCCGAGTCCCTTCCACTAGTTCTGCTGCAACGGATTATAAGGGCTCCTCATTATTCACAACCTAAAGCTCTGATTGGCAGCCAATCAGAGCCTCCAGTTGTGAAAAACGAGGCGGTGGAACCCTTGCTAATCCGTCACAGTGGACAGCCTATAACCCTAACTGGGGGGGGGGGGTTGTTGGCAGGGGCAATGAGCAGTATACAGTGAGAGGGGAGCAGTATACATTGGGAGGGGGACAGTGGAGAGGGGGGATGTAGCTAGGTGGAGGGGAAGATGGAGCCAGATGCACAGAGAGGAGGGGATGCAGCCAGGTGGAGGGGAGGATGGAGCCAGGTGGACAGGAGAGGGGGATGCAGCCAGGTGGAGGGGAGGACAGAGCCAGATGCACATAGGAGAGGATGCAGTCAGGTGGAGGGGAGGACAGAGCAAGATGTATAGAGGAGGGGATGCAGCCAGGTGGAGGGGAGCATAGAGCCAGGTGGACAGGAGAGGGGGATGCAGCCAGGTGGAGGGGAGGACAGAGCAAGATGCACAGAGGAGAGGATGAAGCCAGGTGAAGGAAAGGATGGAGCCAGGTGGACAGGAGAGGGGGATGGAGCCAGGTGGAGGGGAGGACAGAGCCAGATGCATCCAGGTGAAGGTAGGGATGGAGCCAGGTGGACAGGAGAGGGGGATGCAGCCAGGTGGAGGGGAGGATAGAGCAAGATGCACAGAGGAGAGGATGGAGCCAGGTGGACAGGAGAGGGGAAGGCAGCCAGGTGGAGGGGAGGACAGAGAAAGATGCACAGAGGAGAGGATGCAGCCAGGTGGAGGGGAGGATGGAACCAGGTGGACATGAGAGGGGGATGCAGCCAGGTGGAGGGGAGGACAGAGCCAGATGCACATAGGAGAGGATGCAGCCAGGTGAAGGAAACGATGGAGCTAGGTGGACAGGAGAGGGGGATGCAGCCAGGTGGAGGGGAGGATTGAGCCAGGTGGACAGGAGAGGGGGATGCAGCCAGGTGGAGGAGAGGATGGAGCCAGATGCACAGAGGAGAGGAGGGGATGCAGCCAGGTCGAGGGGAGGACAGAGCCAGATGGACAGGAGGGGGGATGCAGCCAGGTGGAGGGGAAGACAGAACAAGATGCAGAGGAGATGCAGCCATGTTCCCTGGCACCACTTGCCTGGTAGGGCAGTTTTTGGCTCCCATGCTCTGGTGTGATGTGCAAGGAGATCTGGAGCAGAGGCCCAGACAGTGAGGCGGGAGCAAGCAGCTGCACCAACCCTGATCAACCACAGGCCAGCCAACTGTCTGCCGCCGCACGTGACCAGTTTGGCCATAGACAGGGCGCCCATCGCTGACCTCAGACAGCCGAGGAGGCTCAGGCTGCTAATAGCTGGAGAGCAGCGGTCGGAGTACAGTCAGTGCAAGGAGTTACGGGCTAATGCTCAGAGTGAGTGCACAGCACACTCGGGAATCGGGACAGTAGGCGCAAAACGGTGAATGGGCTGACAAAAGCCTAGGTGCCAGAATGCAATTTCTAGTCACCATGGCAACCTGGCGCCTGGGATTTGTTGAGCCAGAACATAGACTATGGCCAGTTTGGGAATGAAAGCAAATTACTAGTATATTTTTCCCAGGGAGAACACACAAACTACATGCAGATTTAGTCTTGATGAGAACTAAACCCAGTACTCACCAACAGCAAGGTCACTGTGTGAACTCCAATCTACTACAGCAGGGGTAGGCAACCTCGGCTCTCCAGCTGTTTTGAAACTACAAGTCCCATGAGACATTGCAAGATCCTAACAATCACAGGCATGACTCCTAGAGGCAGAGGCATGATGGGATTTATAGTTTCACCACAGCTGGAGGGCCGATGTTGCCCACCCCTGTACTACAGAGTTGAAATTTTTGCAATTCTGCAGAATTGCTATCCAACCCTTCCAAACAACATCCTGGATCTCTCAGCAGTGTTTGTTGCAGGACACCCCCCCAGCCTGCTGATGATGAGTCACTATTCTGTTCTCCCCTCATTTAATCTTGTTCATATTGATAGATGTAATGCACAAAAGTAGACAGTACAGCTACAATACAATTCAATACAAGAGGGTTAGGAGGGACCTAAATGTGGGAGCTTCCAGTGTGAAAGGAGGGATGGGAGATATCAGAGGCATTAGAGTGTCATGAAACTCACATCATAAAAAACTATCAATAAACGCTGTATTACACGCTGTTCATACTCACTCAGTCACTATGAGAGTCATTTTCTGTATTCTGCAAAAAACCTGGTTGATCCTGCTGCTCTCTATCTCCACCTTCTGTTCATGTCCCCAATTCAGCTAAGGATTTTGCAGCTGTGGTGGTAACTCTGCACATGCTCAGTTTTCAGTGAGTTTCTATGCTGAGAATTTCCTCCCTATCATATCTGAGCAGCCCACGTGACTTTAAAGTCACACATGCAGGCATATACACAGTGGTAAATGACAGCTAATTCCCTCCCTCCTCCTCCATGCCCACTAACCAGCTAAAAACAATGGTGGGTGGAATATTACATGTAGATTAATGGTGGCTTCACCTTCCTCTTAGTCTAAGACACAGGCTGGAGGGGCGTGACACATCCTGTGACTGACCGAAATTCGCCCACACCATGTTATTTCCATAAAATAATAAAGATTTGATTTCAAATATATATTTGTATGACAATTGAAATCAGTTTATTTATACTATCTATTTATTTTTCCTCTGTTTTCCAAAGGCTGTTTTTTTTTATTTTGAACATGTGATCAGCAGCAGAGGACTAGAAGCTCCTCCTGCTTAGGTTTCCCTGCAGACAGGCTGGAAAAGGGCTGGGTCATGTGACAGCTGTATATTGATTAGGAAAAAGATAATTAGATTTTTGAAATTAAAATAATTACAGTGCCATCATCCATATACAGAAATAGAAGGGACAATGTAAATTGAACAGTGCGTGTTTAGTATCACTTTAACTGAAGGTGTTGGGTAGAGGGATAGGCTTCTATGAAGAGGTGAGTTTTCATGGATAACCTGAAAGCAGGCAAAGTAGGTGATAGAGAGACAGATTGGGGGAGGGAGTTCTGATTGGTGCCTGATTTGCTCCTAAGGCTGCCCCTTCCTTTCTTTCTCAGGGGATTACAAGAAGCAGATATTAAGAAAGATGTTATGTACTATTTGCATTTATTAAAATTACTATACTGATTGGAGTAGGACCAGACGTTTTGTATCAATTCCATTAAAGCCAAGTATGCTGCTGCACGGGTTAACTTGTTGGTAGGGATTAGACTAGGATAAGGGTACCATCTTCCAAAAAAAAAAATAATATTCCCTAGCCCAGCCGCTCAGAAAACAAACATACACTCTCTTTAGTCCTTAGATCAGTGGTAGTCAACTTAATTGATAAATGGGGGCCAAACTGTAGCCCCTAACATCCCCTTGGGGGCATACATATTATTCAGTGTATGTAATGCTAAAGGGTAGGGGTCTCCAAATTTTCAAATCAAGGCCAGTTTACTGTCCTTTATACTTTACGGGGGGCCAACTGTGGCTATTGGGAGTAGAAGATGCCCCAGTGTTAGTGGATGAATAGTGTTGAAGGAGGAATAGTGCCCCACCATTGGTATCAGTGGAAGGAATAGTGCCCCATCATTGGTATCAGTGGAAGGAATAGTGCCCCATCGTTGGTATCAGTGGAAAGAATAGTGCCCCATCGTTGGTATCAGTGGAAAGAATAGTGCCCCATCGTTGGTATCAGTGGAAAGAATAGTGCCCCATCGTTGGTATCAGTGGAAGGAATAGTGCCACATCATTGGTGTCAGTGGGAGGAACAGTGGCCATCACTAGTGTCAGTGGAAGGAATAGTGCCCCATTGTTGGTATGACTGGAAGAAATGGTGCCCCGTCCTTGGTGTTAGTGGGAGAAATTGTGCCTAATTGCTGGTGACAGTGGCAGGAATAGTGCTCCATTAATTTATATCAGTGGGAGGAATTATTCCCCATTTGTGGATTCAGTGGAGGGAATTGTAGTTTCCAAAAAAAAAAGTGGAAAGCATAGTGCCCCATTGTTGGTGTCAATGGGAGGAATAGTGTCCCATCATTGGTGTCAGTAGGAGGAATAGTGGCTCATTGTTGGGATCAGTGGGAGGAATAGTTCCTCAAGGGCCGGATAAAGGCAAGCAAAGGGTCGCAGTTTGGAGACCACTGCTATAGAGCAATATTAGAGACCGAAGGACATGTTTCAGGTGTGGGTGCAGACGAAAGATATTTTTGCAGTATCAGAGATTGAAGACATCATACATGAGGCTGATAGATAAATATATATATATATACATATATATATATATATATATATATATATATATATATATATATATATTTATTAGACAGCTAATACATTCTATTTACAAATTAATGCCCCCACTCCTTCTACTGGCTACTAGGACCTGAGGGCCACACAATCAGAGGCGGCTCTAGGCTTTGTGAGGCCTTAGGCAAAACTTAGACATGAGGCCCCACTCACACCCGTAATGGAAAAAAAATTAAGCGATACAAATTAACTGTATAAACTGCATATATTAAGAACCTTAAAGTGCTGGTGTCAGTTTCCTCTATCTCAACGCTGGCGTCAGTGTATCTTCTCAGCACTGGCATCCGTGTGCTCTCAGTGCTGGTGTTGGGGCACTCTATCTCAGTGCAGTGTGTTTTGGAGCTGGTGTCAGTGTCCTCTATCTGACGCTGGTGTCAGGGTGCTCTATCTCCGTGTCCTTTATCTCAGTGCTGGTGGCAGTGACCTCTATCTCAACGCTGGTGTCAGTGCTGGCATGCTCTCAGTGCTGGTGTCAGTGTTCTTTATCTTAGTGCTGGTGTCATGACACTCTTTCTCAGTGCACAGAGATGGGGTCCCTGTCCCCAGGTGAGATGGGGTCCCTGTCCCCAAGTAAGAAGGGGTCCCTGTCCACAGGGGAGATGATGGGGGCCCTGTCCCCAAGTAAGCAGGAGTCCCTATCTGCAGGGGAGATGGGGTTTCCCATTACCAGGGAAGATGGTGGGGGCCTTGTCTCCAGAGTAGAAGGGGTTCCTGTTGCCAGGGGAGATGAAGGGGTCCCTGTTGCCAGGGGAGTTGATGGAGTCTCTGTCCCCAAGTGAGAAGTGGTCCTTGTCTTCAAGTGAGAAGGGGTCCCTGTCCCCAGGGGAGATGGGGTTCCCATCCACAGGGAAGATGGTGGGGGCCCTGTCCCCAGAGAAGAAGGGGGCCCTGTTGGTGTTGCCAGGGGAGATGATAGGGGCCCTATCCCCAGGGGAGATGATGGGGGCCTTGTCTCCGAGTGAGAAGGGCGTCGCTGTCCCCACATATGGTGTCCCTTCCCCAGGAAAGATGAGGTCCCCATCCCCAGGGAAGAAGGGGTCCCTGTAGCCAGGAGAGATGATGGGGGCACTGTCCTCAAGGGAGAAGGGGGTCCCTGTCCTCAAGTGAGAAGGGGGTCCCTGTCTTCAAGTGAGAAGGGAGTCCCTGTCCTCAAGTGAGAAGGGGGTCCCATCCCCAGGAAAGATGGTGGGGGCCCTGTCCCCAAGTGAGAAGGGGTCCCTGACCGCAGGGGAGATGGGGTTCCTGTCCCCAGGGAAGATGGTGGGGGCCCTGTCACCAGAGAAGAAGGGGTCCCAGTTGCCAGGGAATATGATGATGGGGGCCTTGTCCCCAAGTGAGAAGGGGTCCCTGTCCACAGGGGAGATGAGGTTCCCCATTCCCAGGGAAGATGGTGGGGCCCTGCCTCCAGAGAATAAGGGGTCCCTGTCCGCAGGGGAGATGATGGGAGCCCTGTCCCCAAGTAAGAAGCGGTCCCTGACCGCAGGGGAGGTGGGGTTTCCCATACCCAGGGAAGATGGTGGTGGCTCTGCCTCCAGAGAAGAAGGGTTCTCTGTCCCCAGGGGAGATGATGGGGTCCCTGTCTTCAAGTGAGAAGGGGCTTTCTGTCCCCAGGGGAGATTGGGTTCCCATCCACAGGGAAGATGGTAGGGGCCCTGTCCCCAGAGTAAAAAGGGTCCCTGTTGGCGTTGCCAGGGGAGATGTTAGGGGCCCTGTGCCCAGGGGAGATGATGGGGAACTTATCTCCAAGTGAGAAGGGGGTCCCTGTCCCCATATGAGAAGGTGTCCCTTCTCCAGGAAAGATGAGGTCCCCATCCCTAGGGAAGATGGTGGGGGCCCTGTCCCCAGGGAAGAAGGGGTCCCTGTAGCCAGGAGAGATGATGGGGGCACTTTCCTCAAGGGAGATGGGGGCCCTGTCCCCAGGTGAGTTGATGGGGCCTCTGCCCCCAGGGGAGATAATGGGGGCCCTGTCCCCAAGGGAGATGACGGGGGCCCTGTCCCCAAGGGAGATGACGGGGGCCCTGTCCCCAAGGGAGATGAGGTCCCCATCCCCAGGGGAGATGATGGGGGCCCTGTCCCCAGGGGAGAAGAGGGTCCCTGTCCCCAAGTGAGAAGGGGGTCCCTGTATTTAAGTGAGAAGGGGGTCCCGTCCCCAGGAAAGATGGTGGGGGCCCTGTCCCCAAGTGAGAAGGGGTCCCTGACCGCAGGGGAGGTGGGGTTCCCGCCCCCAGAGAAGATGGTGGGGGCCCTGTCCCCAGAGAATAAGGGGTCCCAGTTGCCAGGGGAGATGATGGGGGCCTTGTCCCCAGGGGAGATGATGGGGGGCCCTATCCCCAGGGGAGATGATGGGGGGGCCCTATCCCCAGGGGAGGTGATGGGGGGCCCATATCCGCAGGGGAGATGATGGGGGGCCCCTTAGAGCGGGGGAAGTGTGCAGATCTCCGGAGCACTGCAGAAAGGAATGGATGTAGCCGACTTCGGGGGGCGGGACTCTGGCTGGGGAGGACACTGAGCTGGGTGGCGCTGCATTAAGCAGGAGAGAAGAACCCGGAGGAGCTGGCCAAGGACAGGCATGAGAGGAAATAGCAGCCAGTGCGATAGAGCAGGGAGCTCTGCTACAGAGCAGACTCTTCAATTAGGCAAATTAGGAGCCCGCGGGGCCCCTATGAGTTGCGAGGCCTTAGGCGGCCGCCTATTTTGCCTAATTAGAGAGCCGCCTCTGCACACAATAAATACCAAAGGGCTGCAGGTTGGCCACCATGGCATTAGAAGCATGGTTATCTAGGTTTTACAGACAGCCTGTTGGAAACTACATCTTCATTTACAGCTTGTGCTCCAGAAATCTCTCCCTTTCCCGATGCCCCGCACATACACTGTGGCCCTACATAACGGGACTCCTGTGAATGGAAACGCCACCAAGGCAGTCTACAATTGCATAAAAAAAATAGATTATTGCAACCTTCTACTAAATCCACTTTATGATTCTGATAGAAGCTGATGGTTGTAGGATGGCCTAAAGCTAAACTGCGGGTACCAGGCATCCAGCAGATGTAATGATTATATAATGCCCTTACCTCTGTAGTCTCTCTGAAACTTTACTGTTTTCTGCTATAAATTATTTTCTACATGTTTCAAAAATACAGCTTATTTTGTACTTCAGCTCACCTCTGACACCAGAACTGCAGCTTAAGCTGGATATACACTAGTAGAATTTCAAATTCAAAGTTTGTACAAAAAATCTCAGTACATTTGAATGTTGTTCGAAAGTAGTTTGATTTCAACATTCGATTTTGGAATAAAAACCACATACACTGTTAGAAACTTGTACATTCGAGAAACAAATTTCCACCCTACTCCTTCAAATTTACTCATCACTGCAGTCAAAAACTAACACTGACACCAATAATGAATAAAAAACAAACACTCTTAGAATAAAAAATATGAAACAAAAATTCTACTAGTGTATACCCAGCTTCAGAATGGTTTCTCTACTGGTGTCATTTCCCTTCCCAGGTGTAGTCTTGCTGAGCTGAGACCATGTGGACATCATCATGGCCTTAGTGCCATTACAGGGTGGATTCTGTGAATGAGAAGCCAAGGCTCCAGTGATGTGGGGATACAGTTGGTTCCGTAAGTCCCAATGCAGACAACAGTAAAAGCAGTCTAAAGAGAGCAGATGACAACTACTTTGAGGCACCCAAAAAAAAGAAAAAAAAGAAAAACAGATGTAGAGAAAAATATTAAATATACTGTATTATCAACAGTATTGGGACACCTGCCTTTACACACACATGAACTTTAAAGTGGAGTTCCACCCAAAAATGGAACTTCCACTTTTTGGATTCCTCCCCCCCCCCCCCTCCGGTGTCACATTTGGCACCTTTCAGGGGGGAGGAGGAGGGAGCAGATACCTGTCTAATACAGGTATTTGCTCCCACTTCCTGGCATAGATCACCACGGTGCTTGCGGTGATCTATGCCACTTCCGGCGCCTACCCCGTCCTCCCCCACTGTATTCTGCGAGACACAGAACACAGCAGGGACCTGAGAGGACGCGCATCGCGATTCGTGCATGCGCAGTAGGGAACCAGGCAGTGAAGCCGCACGGCTTCACTTCCTTATACCCTTACCGAGGATGCAACGCCTCCACCCGAGAGACAGATCGACTTAGGGTGCCGACATCGCATATATTAAAAGTCAGCAGGTGCAGTATTTGTAAATAAAACTGAAAAAACGTGCGCTCAGCTTCAGTGTAACAACATTTGTGTACATCAGATCGTATTAAAACGATCTAAATTAATGATAGAAAAATAAATTAATCAACTTTTAAAACAATAATAAATAAAATTACCATTAATGAATAATGTAAGGTGCAGTGTGTACCAATGTGTTTAAACCGTATGTGAATAGACAGCTTAAAACTACCCACACTGAATAAACTATAGCATATATCAGTTCTCAAATCTATGCAAAAGCTTCTCAGCAGTGAGAAAAAATAAAATGGTCCATAAGACAAATTTCTCAAAATTCTCAAAACTCTGCACAAGCTTCCCAGCAGTGAGAAAAATATAAATAGTCCATAAGACAGATGACGGAAAGAAAAGTTCCAAAGATGGTAAGCTGCAGTATTTGTAGCTGCTGGTTTTTAATATTTTTTTTTCGGCGGACCTCTGCTTTAATGGCATCTCAGTCTTAAGCTGGCCATACACCTATAGATTATCTGCAGATTTTCTATGGTTAGATAGAAAATGTGCAACAGATCTCTCCATGTTCGCTAAACTGTGTGGATGGAGGAATCTCCCACTTTTTCTATCTAACCATAGAAAATCTGCAGATAATCTATAGGTGTATGGCCAGCCTTAGTCCGTAGGGTTCAATATTGAGTTGGCCCACCCTTTGCAGCTATAACAGCTTCAACTCTTCTGGGAAGGCTGTTCACAAGGTTTAGGAGTGTTTCTATGGAATTGTTTGACCATTCTTACATAAGCACATTTGTGAATTCAGGCACTGATGATGGACAAGAAGACCTGGTTGGCATTCTCTACTTTAATTTATCCCAATGGTGTTCTTTTGGGTTGAGGTCAGGACTCTGTGCAGGCCAGTCAAGTTCCTTCACCCCAAACTCGCTCATCCATGTCTTTATGGACCTTGCTTTGCGCACTGGTCCAAATCATTTGGTGGAGGGCGGATTATGGTGTGGGGTTATTTTTCAGGGGTTGGGCTTGGCCCCTTAGTTGCAGTGAAGGGAACTCTTAAGGCGTCAGCATACCAAGACATTTTGGACAATTTCATACTCCCAACTTTCTGGGAACAGTTTGGGGATGGCCCCCTCCTGTTCCAATATGACTGCGCACCAGTGCACAAAGCAAGGTCCATAAAGTCCTGACCTCAACCTGATAGAACACCTTAGGGATGAATTAGAGTGGAGACTGCGAACCAGGCCTTCTCATCCAACATCAGTGCCTGACGTCACAAATACGCTTCTGGAAGAATGGTCAAACATTCCCATAGACACACTCCTAAACCTTGATGGACAGCCTTCCCAGAAGTGTTGAAGATGTTATAGCTGCAAAGGGTGGGCCAACTCAATGTTGAACCCTACGGACCAAGACTGGGATGCCATTAAAGTTCATGTGCGTGTAAAGGCAGGCGTCCCAATACTTTTGACAATATAGTGTATTTAGCAGGGAATGTCTTCAATGAGCTCAGGCTATGTAGTGGTGCTGTTGTTTGATGTGTCTGAAGTTTACATCTTTAATGCCGCGTACACACAAGCGGACTTTACGGCAGACTTTGTCCGGCGTACTTTTCGACTGACTTTCCTACACACAATCAACCAAATGTCGATGGATTCGTACGGGATGACGTACGACCGGACTAACACAAGGAAGTTCATAGCCAGTAGCCAATAGCTGCCCTAGCGTCGGTTTTTGTCCGTCGGACTAGCATACATATGTTTCAAATCTAAGTCCGTCAAACTTTTGAGAAAACAAAGTCTGCTGGAGCCCACACACGATCGAATTGTCCGACGGACTCCGGTACGCTGGACCAAGTATGCCGTAAAGTCCGATCGTGTGTACGCGGCATTAGTTTCATATCAATGGGTGTTCTAGTCATACATTGGATTTTTCATTTGAACACAGTTCATGTTTCTTTGGACGCAGCATGTCCTATTAAGCTGCATTTAAAGTAAGCCAATTGCCATGTGTACCGCTCAATTAAAGTCTATGGGAGTTTGATGACCTGTGTTTGACTTGCCTTCCGAATGCACATCAATCAGGAAAATATACCAGTTGATACAAGTCTTTTTGTGAAGGAAGCATTCGGCCCAACTCTTTAATTCCAGCATCAGTATGTTGCTTTTGCTACTTAACTATATTACAACACATGCAGGGGTCACATCATCGTTCGGTAGTGGAAAACGTTCATTTGAGCCAGCTTGGCCCAAACAAATGATTTAAAGTAAAATTAAACTTGGAATTCTACTTGACCACTTGCCTACTGGGCACTTTTACCCCTTTCCTGCCCAGGCCAATTTTCAGCTTTTAGCGTTGTCATGCAATACTGTACTCATATGAAATGTTTATCATTTTTTTCACACAGATAGAGCTTTCTTTTGGTGGTATTTAATCACCACTGGGTTTTTTATTTTTTTGCTAAACAAACGAAAAAAAAGACAGAACGTTTCTTAGTTTCTGTTATAAAATTTTTCAAATAAGCAATTTTTCTTCTTTGCTGATGAGGCTGCACCAAAGGGCACTGATTGGCAGTGGTGATGGGCACTGTTGGGGCTGCACCGATCATCAGGACACTGATGGTCAGTGCAGATGTCCCCTGTCACACTTTCTGGTTACTGACTCTCCTCTCCTTACCCTGTCACAGCATGAGGAAAGGAATGCCGATAACCGACAAGTGTGTTTACATGATTGGACACAGCTGATCACGTGGTAAAGGGGCGCTGTGACTGGCCCTTTACACCAATCATAGAGCGCGCTGGACGCGCAGTTCTGGGAGGAGGTCAACGGATGCCTGTACTACGCTGTAGCGGTCATTCTTCTATAGTGTGGTCAGCAAGTGGTTGAGACATTGGGGGTTATTTACGAAAAGGCAAATCCACTTTGCACTACAAGTGCACTTGGAAGTGCAGTCACTGTAGATCTGAGGGGAAGTTCTGAAATGAGGAGAAGCTCTGCTGATTTTATCATCCAATCATGTGCAAGCTAAAATGCTGTTTTTTATTTTCCTTGCATGTCCCCCTCGGATCTTCAGCGACTTTACTTTACTACTTCACTTGTAGTGCAAAGTGGATTTGCCTTTCGTAAATAACTCCCATAGTTATTGGAGACATTCCCAAAAGGATATGTACCTGATAACAGGGTGACACTGTAGGTACATCTATAAAAAAGTGTGCCAACGTCCCGATAATGGAACAATGTGACTAAAACAGCTAGAAAAATGGACTTTAAAAAGGCACACGCGTATATTGACTATAAAAGATAAAAATAATTTTATTGAGTTACAGTCTACATAAATAGAAACAATATATATAACACAGTCCATAAAGGAGAATTATTTTTGTATGGGCTTAGTATTTCCTTTCCTGCATACAACCAAGATACCACTTATTGTAACATATATATAATCAAACGTTTATAGACAAAAGGGGAACAATTTCCCAAGTCAATGTTACGATTGTAGATGTAAGTTGGTGGATTGTGGGTCAGGTTGTAGGTCCGGGTAGGAGTTTTTCTAATGCCGCGTACACACGGTCGTACTTTTCGTCTACAAAAGTCGGACAGCCTGTCCGACAGACTTCCGGCAGACTTTCGGTGGACTTGCGGCGGACTTGCGGCCTACTTTCTAACGAACGGACTTGCCTACACACGACCACACAAAAGTCTAACGGATTCGTACGTGATGACGTACACCGGACTAAAATAAGGAAGTTCATAGCCAGTAGCCAATAGGTGCCCTAGCGTGGCTTTTTGTCCGTCGGACTAGCACACAGACGAGCGGATTTCGGGGTCCGTCGTAGTTACGAAGTAAAGTTTTAAAGCATGTTTCAAATCTAAAGTACGTCGGATTTGAGGCTAAAAAAGTCAGTTGAAAGTCCGGAGAAGCCCACACACGATCGGATTACCAGCCAGCTTTAGTCCATCAGCGTCCGTTGGACTTTTGTAGACGAAAAGTAGGACCGTGTGTACGCGGCATTAGAAATAGTAGATTTCAACGCTGCCTGCCCTCTCTTAGGACCTTCTGGCAACACAAACAAAACATCTGTTTTATGAATCTGAGCGGTCACCTTCAAGTAGACCTTGACTGCTCTCACCACATCAAGAGAATGTAGTGACCTTTCTTCCACAGAACGAGGTTCTGGAAAAAAAATGAAGGCAGAACAATATCCTGGTTTAAATGAAAACCTGTCACTACCGTCGGTAGAAAATTAGGATGAGGACGCAATACAACCTTATCCTTATGAATAATCAAATATGGCTCTTTACAAGAAAGAGCAGCCAACTCTGATACTCTCCTTGCAGAAGATATGGCAACCAAAAAAAATGAATTTCCTTGTTAAAAGGACCAAGGGAATATCTTGTATTTTCTGTAATGCCGACAGGACTAAATTCAAGTTCCAAGGGTTCAGGGGTGACCTAACCGGAGGATTAATCCGCGTTACCCCCTGAATAAAGCTACGAACCAGAGTGTGTGAAGCAAGTGGTCGCTGAAAAAACACAGATAAGGCCGACACCTGGCCTTTAATAGTACTCAAGGCCAGCTTAATTTCTAATCCCATCTGTAGAAATTCAAGGATCCTACCTATGACATATTTCCTGGGGTGCCAACCCCTGGATTTACACCAGGAGACATATGCCTCCCAGAGTCTATAATATAGGACTCTGGTTAATGCTAGGAAGCCAGCCTCCAAAATAGAAACTACTGAACCTGACAGCCCACAGTCTTTCAGAATGTAGGTCTCAATAGCCAAACCATTAAATTTAGCATTTGAATGGTAGGATGGAATAACGGACCTTGCGAGAGAAGATCTGGCCGCGGTGGTAGAATCCATGGGTCCCCTACCGCCATCTTTATGATCTCTGCATACCAAGATCTCCTGGGCCACAAGAATCATCTCCTTTGCTTCCAGTTTCATCCTGCGAAGAAGGCGCGGAAGCAGCAGAACAGGAAGGAACGCATAGATCAGTGAAAAAACTGATCCTACGGAAAAATCAAGGCATCTGTTCCGCATGCCAGTGGATCGTGGCATCGGTTGTCACCACCTTCCAGGTAACTGGTAGGAAGGACTTTCCTTTCTGAAGATTCTTGGATATCAACCACCACTGAGGCTTTGACACACTTTGGGGGATAAACGCATCGGGAAGTCTAGAGCTTGGAACTTTTTGTTCCAAGTTGACAGGATACTGTTTGGCAGCAGGCTCGAATAAAACTGCGCATAAGAAACGGCCTCGAATGATGGTTTTAAGGAATATTTCTCTGGGTTGAGAATCCAACCTAGGTATTCCAGGTAGCTGATTGTGGTGACCAAACTCTGGTTTAAGGGGGCTACCGACTGATCTATCAAGAGTAGATCATCTAAATAAGCCAGAATCGTTATACCCTGAGCCCTTAATCTGGCTAAAGGGGGAGCCAGAACCTTTGTAAACACTCGAGGTGCAGTAGCTAGACCGAAAGGCAGAGCTACAAACTGAAAATGAAGGTTTTCTATCTTGAAGCGTAGATATTTCTGGTGAGCGGGGAAAATAGGTAGTAGATAAGCATCCTTGATGTCGATTGACGCTAATGCCGCGTACACACGGTCGTACTTTTCGTCTACAAAAGTCAGACAGCCTGTCCGACAGACTTCCGGCAGACTTTCGGTGGACTTGCGGCGGACTTGCGGCCTACTTTCTAACGAACGGACTTGCCTACACACGACCACACAAAAGTCGGTCGGATTCGTACGTGATGACGTACACCGGACTAAAATAAGGAAGTTCATAGCCAGTAGCCAATAGGTGCCCTAGCGTGGCTTTTTGTCCGTCGGACTAGCACACAGACGAGCGGATTTCGGGGTCCGTCGTAGTTACGAAGTAAAGTTTTAAAGCATGTTTCAAATCTAAAGTACGTCGGATTTGAGGCTAAAAAAGTCAGTTGAAAGTCCGGAGAAGCCCACACACGATCGGATTACCAGCCAGCTTTAGTCCGTCAGCGTCCGTTGGACTTTTGTAGACGAAAAGTACGACCGTGTGTACGCGGCATAACAGTTCTTCACCTTGTAGAATGGAGACCACTGATCGGATTGACTCCATGCGAAAAGAGCGGATATTCAAAAACCGGTTTAGATTTTTGAGAGTTAAAATAGGTCCGACATCCCCATTTGGTTTTGGTACCGTAAAAAGGTTTGAATAAAACCCTAACCCTTGCTCTTCCATGGGGACCACGATATCACTTTTTGAGACAAGAGATGATCCAAAGCCAGAAAGAGACTTATTTTTTCCTGGGTCTCTGGGAACGTTTGATCTGAGAAAACAAGGAGACGGGAACTCTCGGAACTGTAGTCTGTAACCTAGAGATATTGAGGAAGCCACCCATTTGTCTCCACAGGGTTCCTGCCAGACCCTTGAGAACTGCAGAAGACTTCCCCCCACTCGAGCGAGCGGGGGCGCCCCTTTATAAGGAGGTTTTAGTATTTTGTTTAGCGGGTTTCCTCCCCCAGGGCCTCTTTTAACTCTGGGGGTTGACCCCTGAGGTTCACCTCTTGAATTTGACAGTGGAGGCCATCGTGACTGCCTGGAGGCAGATGCTCCTGGCACTGGAAAAGAAGCTTGTTTAAAAGAAAAATGTTTAAACTTCTTAACTGGTAAAAAGGAAACATTTTACATTAGAAATTTTTTGGATATATTTATTCAGATCGTCTCCAAACAACCGTTCACCATGAAATGGAAAACTAGCCAAGAGCTTTTTGCATGGCGCTTCAGCTGACCAATTTTTCAACCATACAACTCTACGCACATGTACCAGCCCGAGCATAAGCCGTGAGGCTTGGAGAATAGAATCTTTCATAGCGTCTACTGTAAAACTCAACGCCTCTGATATCCCGGCCAAATATTGTGCCTGCTGATCAGGTATAATCTTGAGCACCTCTTTAAACTGTTTTTTTAAGGACTGACATACCCCGATAACTGCCAGCGCAGGCTGAACCACTGAACCTGCCAGAGAAATATTGTTTATAAATAAGAATTCCAACTTCTTATCTGTTGGATCCTTCAGCATTTAAGCATTGTCTACAGGACAAGTCAAGTTCTTGTTCCCAGAGGATATAGCAGTGTCAATTGCTGGAATCCCCCATTTCTTATTAAACTCTTCCTCCATAGGATAAAGCTTGAAAACTTTTTTGGAGGAAAAAACTATCTGGGTGCTCCCACTAAAGCTTTGTCAGTAATGAATGGATAGGAAAAGCATGAATAGGTTGGGGAGGCTTTAGAGAACCCAAACAAGAAGTGGGCTCATCAACTGACTCCGCTACTGGCAGCAAAAATGTGGAGCGGACCAATTCAGTGAGAGATTGTAGCAACAACCTTTCTTGTAAACCCGATCCATCCATATTAGACTCTTCAGAAGAGGAGCCATCAGCCTCTTCCTGGTCACCTGAGTGAAAAAAGTCATCTCTTGCCCCCTGTTCCTCAGTTTGAGGGTCCAAGGTAATGGACGGGGACCTATTACGCTTAGTCCCACTCTGGGATGCGATTAAGGCGTCAATTTTTTGTTCCAAGCCTAACATGGATGAGGAAAAAAACCTCTTCAGAAATATATACAGGGGCTGCAGTGCTAAAAGCAGCTGCAACACCCGACGTCCCTGATGGCTCACTCTGACCAGCCATAACACTCTCAGGGGAGGATTCCATCTTTTTTTAGATGGTTTTAGGCTTCCTAGTGGCTGTAGAAGTCTTTCTAGAGCCCTTTTTTGAGGTGCTTTTACCCCTCCTTCTGACCATAGCCCGATGCACAAAGCAGAGGTACTACCAGAAGGAATGCATCCACTGCTTGAGCAATAGTCCAGCCCTGCCACTGCTATTAATGCTCAGCCTGATGCAATAGTAAATGTGTCAAAAGGAATGCCTGTGTCACCCAACCTTTCATGCCCCTCTTTGCTCTTGTGTCCCTCCGTCAGCTTGCAGCAGTAAAAATGGTGCTTTTAAAACACACATTCCCTCGCTGGATGTTGGAGGACGGCAAGCTAAGCCCCGCCCCCTCCATCGCCTACAGCCCCCCTCCTCTCTCTTTTAAAAAAAGCGCTTTCCCGCACGAGCCTCTGATCCTATGGGATCACTTAGAGAGGGGGAAAAATGGCGAGGAGAGAGCCTGGAAGCTGCCGAGTAGGGAGGCTTGCCGATCGTTTTTTTTTTCTCCTGACGCTCTTCCTTGTGAAGAGGGGGAGAAAACAGAAAAGGTGGGGGTGTCTGGTGAGGTGGAAAGCCCCCCAGACTTACTGGAGGTCTGCTGTTGGCTGGAGGGAAAGGAAGCTGCTGTTCCAGACACATCATGATCTTTTGAGGAAGCATGAGAAGGTATGTGCTCCATACAGCCCCCAATGGTGACACATAGGCATGACAACATTTACTAATCTAAAGGAGACATTCATAAGAAAATTCAAAAATTTCTTAGAAAACTCCATTTACCTTTCCCGCCGCAGGGTTTTCTGTGGTAAAACCAACAGACCCAATCTTCATGGTGGGTTCCGTTAATAAACCTTCAGGAGCTGGGGACCCTCGGGGAACTCAGAATCCTGGATCCGCCATTAAAACTTTATGGCATTAATACCAAAAGTACTGGATCCCAGGGTCCAGCTCTCTAAAAAGAGAAGCGTTTACAGGCAAAACCTTGTTTCTTCGGACATGAGGCCCGGGTACCATCCAATTCGGCCTAAAAGACACTTTGAATGGATCCGGCTTCATGGTTAGCCCCAGCAAGGATTGCTCCAGTGCAGCTCAGCACATCTTTACTCGTGACCAACACCTTAGACACTGGCGAAAAAAACTGAGGTACTCCCAGTAGTGGGAGAGGTTATATAGGGAGTGGACTTTTTGTCTTAGGGCATGCCAGTGTCCATCACTTGAAGGTGGCCTATAACCCACATAGTAACTACTATGGCTCTGTGTCCTGTGATGTACGATAAGAAATACAAATCAATATGTTAAGTTTCCATCCTCTGCCAGAAATGCAACCCCAAACTTGAAAGGAACCTCAATCATGCTTCACTGTTGCCTGCAGGCACTCACTGTACCGCTCTCCAGCCCTTCACCAACAAACTGCCTCCTGCTACAGCCAAATATTTCAAATTTTGACCCATCAGCCCAGAGCACCTGCTGCCATTTTTCTGCACCTTCGTTGTTTTCATGGATAGTTGCGTCGCTTTTTTTCCATGTTGGAGGTATGGCTTTTTGGTGTCAATTCTTCCATGAAGACCACTTCCGGACAGATTTCCCTGGATAGTAGAACGGGTGTAGCAGGGTCCCACTGGTTTCCTCCAGAGATAAATTGATAGCACTGCTGGACATCTTCCGATGTCGAAGGGAAATAAGCATGATGTGCCTTTCATTTGCTTCATTAAGTTTCTTTGACTGACTGCGGCATCCACGGTTCTCAACCATGCCTATTTCTTTGTGCTTCTTCAAAAGAGCTTGAACAGCACATCTTGAAACCCCGGTCTGCTTGGAAATCTTTGCCTACGAGCGACCTTGCTGATGCAGTATAAGTACTTTGTGTCTTGTTGCTGTGCTCAGTCTTGCCATGGTGTATGACTTGTGACATGAAACGGTCTTCTAAAACTTCATCCAGTTTTAATCCTCCTATACACTTTCTATTTCAGTTAATGACGGTTTCAACCTACATCTGAAGTTGATGATCAATAGCACCTGCTTGGTACAATTGGTAAATCATACACCTGACTAATCCTACAAAATACCACACTTTGTGCAAGTGTACGAATTGATGATGATTTGAAGCCAAAAGGGTAATCACCAAATACTGATTTGATTTAGCATTTTCTTCTGTTCACTCACTTCACTTTGTAAATTGATAAAAACAAAATATACACTCACCAGACACTTTATTAGGTACACCTGTTCAATTGCTTGGTATTACAAATTGCTAATCAGCCAATCTCATGGCAGCAACTCAATGCATTTAGGCATCTAGATGTGGTGAAGACGACTTGCTGAACTTCAAACCGAACATCAAAATGGGAAAGAAGGGGGATTTAAAGGGCGCATGCGCAAGGCTCTCCAAGATGGCCACATAGCCTGAGAGCTCCGCGCTGTTCCAGCCACAGGATCCCAGCCACAGCTGACAGAGCGCCCCAAACAGGCCGGTTTTGACACCCCCAGCCCGGGACAAAAGCAGAGAACCGCTAGATGTCAGTGGGTTCGGTGAGGAGTCTCTCCCGCCAGCTGGAAGCCGCCTCACAGCCGCTCGGATCTCCTAAGATGGCGGCCACTCCACCATGAGGCCCTGTACAGGAGGCAGAGGAGGAATCCATAGCAGACCAAGACGCAGGCACAGCACCAACGGCGGAGCAGGGACCAGGACTGGGAACAGTGAGTAACACGCTCCTAACCTCACTTTCACTGACTTCCACAGAGTCCCTTATAGAGAGATCCCTGGGAGATTTACACAGGACCCCCATCAGAGACTTCCTTACTTCCCCAGACACCTATACAAATGGTCCATAATTTTTACCTCGCTCTCCAGTGGACCTGTCAGCCCTGATGTCGGCCTTCTTCACTATGCTTTTTTTTTTTTATATAATCTTTATTTTTATTTTATGTATTAAAAGGAACATACAAACATATAGTCTATGGTCATTCTTACCACAATACAGTGCAATTCTTACAGTGCAGACCTGGACGTACCAGGCAAAAACAAGTTGCCAAACAAATCACAAGACAAAGTAAAAATTGGAGGGGTAAGGGAAGGAGGGGAAAGGGGATGAGGGATTAAATCTTCTCCAAACTGTATTGCACTGTGAAACAGTCAAAATGATTCCCAGGGGGGGTCCCGCCATGGCAACTTCTTGGCCGGACCCGTCACAAAAGCCCTCCACTCTGTATTGGAGGGGGGGGGGTCTCGTCCCTGCTTTAAGGCCCCCGAGATGCCCACCGGGCGGGTCCCTCGGGAGGGGGGCCATAAGCCTCCAACTAACCTCCCTTCACTATGCTTTTAAAAGGGTTAGCACAAACAGCAGCCCAGATTACCTCATCCATACATGCCGACTTACAACATTAGGAGCAAGGATTGAGGTAATTGAAAAGAAATCTGCCCAGGCAGCAGGCAGAATTAATAAGAATCCCCACCAGGATACAGGAGTTCCAGGACCAGTTGGAGACGGCCTTATACAAAATAGACGACCTCGAGAATAGGTTAAGAAGGTATAATTTTAGAATTCGGGGGCTCCCGGAAACAGTTAAAGATGTCCCTACATCAGTCAGGACCCTGCTCAAAAGACTTGTTACCTGACATTCCAGAGCACAGGATGGAACTGGACAGAGCACACAGGGCCCTGCAACCGCCCCGCAAAGACGGTCTGCCCAGAGATATAATTGTAAAGCCCCATTTTTATGCGGTAAAAGGAGGAGTTATGAAAGCCTCCGGGGCAGCAGAAAATATCCTACTGCAGGGTCAACCAGTCCAGATCTTTGTTGATCTGTCACCATATACAGTCCAGAAACAGCGTGCCCTGAAACCTCTGCTCCAGGCTCTTATGCAGAGATATCCCATACAGATGGGCCTTCCCCCTGCGCCTAAATTTCTCTTAGCAGAATAAACCCTATGGTTTCTCTACCTTTGGGGAAGGGGAACATCTGCTGACTCGCTGGGGGATCATCACACAGGAGATCTCACAACCTGCTGCCACCAGAGACACCCCATCCACGAAACGCCCCTTTTCACCCAGTCCACTGCTCCCAGCCTGGCAAAAACGGCCAAAAAAATCTGGCCTGCCAAGATGAAAGTCCTCATCCTGTTACAGTTCATATAGCCTACTGACACCCCTGGATTGGATTCTCGCACGCACTACCAGGACACCTCATGTCTACAACACACCTCTGACTAAGGGACGTCTAACATAACTTTGTGGCTCTTCCTTCCATAGTTCTATCATCCCTGTGGACGAGATGGACAGACCCATGTTAACTGCCTCGCCACCATATCGCTCTCCCCCCCCCCCCCCTTATGAACTGGTAAAACGCAATTATTCCCTCCGCAGTCCCCACACTTTTTGGAAAGAGCATTGGACACTCCATCACTCCTGGATACCAGGTCCACTGGAGACTCAGGTCCTACCAGTGACTGGGACATTGGGAGAGAGTTGGAGGGAGGGGGAAACAGCACTAGTGACTCCAGTTCACCGGGGAAGGGTTTACCATTCCTTTTTTTTTTTAGTACTGTAGAGATCCACAGGAAAGCAATAACGGACACTTGTAGGAAATGCCTAATTGGACTATGGGGAAGTGGGTGCTCACAGGGGGGGGTTTCAAGTTCAAGGGAACCACCTCTGTGATCACGGATTCCCAGGGAATAGGCTACCGCTATATCTCCCATGTAATATTTACTGACGAGGCCCTGTCTAGCCCTAGATTTAAAATGCATAATAAGGCTGATTGGCCGAGAAGGTCACAATGTGCCTCCCATAGTCACTGCAAGGATGAGGCTCTCCTTCTAGGGACTACTGGTCACATCCGCGAAGAGGGAGATATTTACTCTCCTGGATACAAGGGGAGTGGGGACAGATTTTGGTTCACCAACTATTATCAGTTATGTAATGACCATTATCTTTATGTCGCTTTCCTTCTTCCTCTACTCTTTTTACTAAGCATCTGATTACAGACCATTACAAGCAGGCGGGGGAGCCCAACCATCATGGAAGCAAGGGCCACTGACATCGGTCATACCTTCTGGACAACCTCCAGACTGGGGTAAGATATCTATTATTGTGGCGTTCTCCCACCGCTCTAGTCCATGACTGACCCACCACTACACAACCCAACCCTGTCCATTGTCTCTCATAATGTCCAGGGGCCGAACTCCGCGGTTAAAACGGAGAAAGATATTTAAACTTTACTACTCCATGAAGGCAGACATTGTCCTCCTTCAAGAGACGCACTTTCCCGCTTCATATACCCCTACCTTCCTACACCACCGATTCCCACAATTCTACCTAGCTAATGCCAAGAATAAGACAAGAGGGGTAGCCATCTGCTTCTCGCGCAACCTAAACTTTACGCTGACAAAGTTAATTAGAGATCCGGAGGGGAGGTTTCTCATACTGGAAGGGACCATAAACAGAGGGACATACACTTTTGTGACATATTACGCACCCAATAAAGGCCAGGGAACGTTTTTCCAACACTATGATGTCCAAACTAGAACCACACTTGTGGGGGACTGGCGTCATGGGGGGGGAACGACACTAATTTGCCTTTTGACCTAGCCCTGGACAAATCCAAGGGAAGGTCACCTACTGTCAAAACGCCCACCAAAACAGAGTTTGAAAGTTGCACAATTATTAAACAATCATCATCTAGATGACATATGGAGGGAACTGAACTGAACCCACATGCCAAAGATTTCACCCATTTCTCAGCTCCACACCAGACCTATGCCAGGATAGACCACATTTTGTAACTGCCTCTTCAATTCCCCTAACCGTCTCCTCGAAGATCAAAGATACCCCACTTTCGGACCACTCCATGATGTCCCTATCCATGCAATACAGACAAAACAGGGAAGGTGGTTCACAGCTCAGGTAGACTTGCTCCCAGGTGTGTGTTGAGTAGATCCTTTAGAGGAGGGGAGTCCCAGGTGCTGGCTAAATGCAAATTGAAGCAAAGGTTGGAACAAGAGAATCTGGATGCCGCACACTGGATGAAGTTGAAAATTCTTCTTTATTGTAAAAATCGGATCATCAAAAATACAGGACAATCAGGCAGATGGTAGACACACTGACGCGTTTCACACTAGTTTGAGTGCTTACTCATAGCTCAAACTCAAACTAGAGTGCAAAACGCGTCAGCTGTGTCTGTACCATCTGCCTGATTGTCCTGTATTTTTGATGATCCCATTTTTACAATAAAGAAGAATTTTCAACTTCATCCAGTGTGCGGCATCCAGATTCTCTTGTTCCAAACCTTGCTATCCATGCAATACGCAGGGAATTCTGAGAGACACTTTCAATGGCGTCTCCACGAATCCATCCTGAACAACCCAGTTCACTGCTCCATCCTTGAGAAATCGCTTCATGAGTATTTTCTAGACAGCACTGACAATATCTCCCCATCCACACTTTGGGCAGCACAAAAATCTGTGATGAGGGGCATTCTTATTCGGATGTCCTCTTGATTAAAGGAGGGAACGCAAAACTGAAATCGTACGACTGAATAGAGAATTTCTTGAGTTGAGTGAAGCACATAAACGCAACCCCCCACCTACCTCTTTACAAGCCCTGGAGACAGCTAAAATTCAACTTAATTTGACCCTCACAACAGATGCAGAGAAACTTCTCCGCTGGTCGGGGGCAAAATTTTACTATCAATACAATAAAATTGGCTCCAAACTGGCAGCCAAATTAAGCCCCAAGACTCGAACCCTAGTCCTCCCTAAAATTAAGACCGCCACGGGGGATCTGACCCAAAACCCGAACCGCATCATGGATGCTTTCCAGGCATGCTACTCCAAACTATACTTGGACCAGAAACCACCAACCGCTAACGAGCATAGGAACCTTATGGAAAGTCCGTTTCCCACAGAAAAAATTCTGGGGTAATAAAATCCCTGAAACTTGGCTCAGCACCAGACCCAGGTGGTTTCACCTGCAGCCATTATAAAAAAATTTGGGACCACTCTAGCCCCATACCTCACACACCTTTTTAATTCCCTGGAAGAGGGTACCCCGATAGAGACTTGAACAAGGCCTTTATTTCGGATATCCCTAAACCAGGGAAGGATGGGAGTGATGTGGGAAATTATCACCCCATCTCTCTCATGAACAATGACATTAAGATCATGACCAAAAGTCATGGCGAACAGAATGTCAGAATTTATAGCGAAATATATCCATAATGATCAGGCAGGTTTTATACCAGGGAGACAGGGCCCGGACCAGGTCAGAAGGGCCATAAATATCTTATCACTTCTGAACTCCAACTGAGATAGAGGGGCCCCACAAGAAGGCTTCCTGGCATCCATCGACCTACAGAAAGCCTTTGACACAGTGTCCTGGCTTTATCGCTTTGATATATTAGAAAGGTGGGTTTTGGCCCCAACCTTTTTGGCATTATACACTCTCTATATTCCTCCCCGAGCGCACAAATACGCCTCATTTGATACTACTCGGACGGGTTTAATATACATAAAAGGCTTGAGACAGGGCTGCCCACTATTTCCACTCATATTCGTGATCGCCATCAAAACGCTAGCTATAGCCATTAGATCCAACCTGAACATTAAAGGAGTGCTATGTGGACCCCAGGAACATAAGTGTGCGCTGTTTGCGGACGGCATGCTTCTCTTCATTACGCCCCCCCTAATATCCACACCCAATCTATTGCGAACGCTCAAGGACTTCTGTTACCTCTCGGGTCTCAGTGAATTTATCCAAATCAATGGCTCTTAATATCTCTGTCCCAAACCACCGGGTGGATCAATTTAAACAACATTTCCCCTTTCCTTGGGCTAGGGATTCTATACCATACCTGGGTATCACATTCCCCACTAAGGTGGACAGACTCTTTGCTGCAAACTACCCCCAGATTTTCAAAAAATTGGAAGGGGACCTCAGGGCATGGTCCCAGTGTGGTCTATCCTGGCTGGGTAAGGTCAATGCGGTTAAGATGACCCTGATGCCACGTATATTATAGCTCATCCGTTCCCTCCCCATACCAAAACATATACTGAACAAATTCCAATCACGCATCATCCACTTTATCTGCGAGAAGAAAGGACACAGATTATCGAAGGAGGCCTTTTTTTTTGCCTCAAAACGCAAGGAGGATTGGGTCTCCCAAATCTATGGTGGTACTACCAGGCGGCTCAACTAGCCCAAATTTCCTTAGTATATTCTAAGGGACCCAAGCCGGGCTGGCTGTCCATGGAGAGACAAGCGGTCCCACTCCACATAATTTATTTGATGTGGTGTCCCCGGAAAGCGAGACCCCCCATAATTGCCCCGTCCCTTTCACACTCGCTGGCGCTTTGCGACAGACTCCAAAAACAAAAATCGCTGGTTTCCTCCCTTAGACCATTGGCCCAAATTTTCCACAATCAGGAATTTTTTCCAGGGTTGAACATAACAGCTTTCAGGTGGCGGTTAAATAAGGGCATGTTCAGAATAGGACACTTCTTCACAGCATCAGGCCCACTCACGCTGACTGACTGTGCCGAACGCTGAAAATTTTCGATTTAACCAAATTAGGACATTCGCTAATATACACCTTATTGGCGAGTAAACACAGCTTGCCTCCCTATGCCCAGGCCTGGGAAGCAGACCTGGACCTGTCATGAGACCTGAATAAATGGCACTGCCACTTCCAGAAATCTTAAAAAGGGTATTCTCAACACAAGCCTAAATGAGGCAAATGTTAAAGTTCTCACAAGATGGTATTATGTCCCCTCGAGACTTGCTAGAATTTATCCAGACGGTGGCGAGGGGGTGGAGGGCGGTACCGAAAATCCGGGGGGGGGGGGATGCGTGTGGACCACAGCGTGATCCCTTTTGGGGTGGTTGTTGTGTATCCCCTTGAACCAACTGGAAACAGAATCCGAAATTGACCCTCCACTGGCCCAAGCTCAACCTTCTAGATCTGCGGCATGCAAAGAGTCTACTGTCGCTCAAAAGCTCAGATCAGTGGTTTATATTAAGCCTTCAGGGGGCCAGGTCTCACCCATGTATGTTTTATATTCATTGTTACGCTGTTCTATTGTTACATTTTGTATCTGTCAAACCCTACCGAAGGGCCATGTTGGGATAATTGTTATAACGATATTTTGCATTACTGACAAAACTTTTCAATAAAAATATTGAACGAGAAAGGGGATTTAAGCGACTTTGACCTACAACCAGAGGCGTTGCTAGCAGGTGGCTATTGAGGCTATAGCCCCGAATCTGGGGCCCATAGCCCCGAGTCTCTAGGGCAGGGGTTGGCACCCGGCCCGCCACCGATGAATGCGGGCACCTGGCCGTGGAAATTTTCGTTGCTGTCCCCTTCATTGGACAGTGGCGAGCGCCCAGTATCACAGGGCTGGATGAGGGCGGGAACCGCAGGAGTTAACTTTTTCATTAAACAGCAGGTGATTGGTTGCTGGACAATCCTAGCAACCAATCACCAGCCTGTTAATGTGAAAAGTTAACTTCTGTAGTTCCCGCCCCCATCCAGCTCTGTGATGCCGATCTCAGATGCTCTGCTTGCTGCACACCTGTGTAAGGTAAGAGTTCTACTTACACAGTGTGTGTGGTGGGGTGCAGGGGACAGAGGGCACTGCAGTGGGGGGGGGGTGCACTGCTCGGCACTGGTGAGGCTGCATTGCTGGGCACAGCTGAGCCCTGCATTGTTTATGTAGCCAACTTCTGAGCCCTGGGGCTCTCTGGGGACCCTGATGTAAGGGGGGCTCTGGTTACCCTGATGTAAGGGGGGTGGGATCTCTGGGGACCCTGATGTAAGGGGGTGGGATCTCTGCGGACCCTGATGTAATGGGGGCTCTGGGGTCCCTGATGTAATAAGGGGGGCTCTGGAGGCCCTGATGTAAGTAGGGAGGCTCTCTAGGGACCCTGATGTAAGGGGGGTGGGCTCTCTGAGGACCCTGATGTAAGGGGGTGGGATCTCTGCGGACCCTGATGCAATGAGGGGGGCTCTGGGGTCCCTGATGTAATGAGGGGGGCTCTGGAGGCCCTGATGTAAGTAGGGAGGCTCTCTAGGGACCCTGATGTAAGGGGGGTTCTGGGGACCCCGATGTAAGAGGGGGTGGGCTCTCTGGGGACCCTGATGCAATGAGGGGGGCTCTGGGGACCCTGATGCAAGTAGGGAGGCTCTCTAGAGACCCTGATGTAAGGGGGGCTCTGGGGACACTGATGTAAGGGGGGTGGGCTCTCTGAGAACCCTGATGTAAGCGGGGGGCTCTCTGGGGACCCTGATGTAAGCGGTAATCCACACTCAGAGATACATATACTGTACACCCACGCGTATATTATATACATGTGTATGACTTTCTTTACTTCACTACTATGGGCTCTAGCCCCAGATCTTTTGTAGACCTAGCAACGCCCCTGCCTACAACTATCTCTAGTGTTCACAGAGAATGGTCCGAAAAAGAAAATATCCAGCGAGTAGCAGTTGTGTGGAGAAAAATGCCTTGTTGATGTCAGAGGAGAATGGGCAGACTGGTTTGAGATGATAAAAAGGCCACAGTAACTCAAATACCCACTCATTACAACCAAGGTATGCAGAATACCATCTCGGAACACACAACACATCGAATCTTGAAGCAGATGGCCTTCAGCAGCAGAAGACCACACCAGGTGCCACTCCTGTCAGCTAAGAACAGAAACCTGAGGGTACAATTCACACCGGTTCACCAAAATTGGAAAATAGAAGATTGGAAAAATGTTGTCTGGTCTGATGATTCTCGATTTCAGTTGTGACATTCAGAATTTGGCATAAACAGCATGAAGGCATGGATTCTTCCTGCTTTGTATCAACGGTTCAGGCTGGTGGTGTAATGGTGTGGGGGATATTTTCTTGGCACACTTTGGGGCCCTTAGTATAAATTGAGAATCTTTTAAATGCCACAGCCTACCTGAGTATTGTTGCTGACCATGCCCATCCCTTTATGACTACAGTGTACACATCTTCTGATGGCTCCTTCCAGCAGGATAATGCACCAGGTCACAAAGCTCAAATCTCACCACTGGATTCTTGAACATGGCAATGAGGTCACTGTACTCCAATGGCCTCCACAGTCACCAGATCTCCATCCAATCACTTTTGTGATATGATGGAACGGGAGATTCACATCATGGATGTGCAGCCGACAAATCTGCAGCAACTGTGTGATGTTATGTGAATATAGAGAAAAACCTCTGAGGAATGTTTCCAACACCTTGTTGCATCTATGCCATGAAGAATTAAGACTGTTCTGAAGGTAAAATGGGGTCCAACCCGGTACTAGCAAGGTGTACCTAATAAAGTGGTCGGTGAGTGTATATTTTTGAACGTATTCTTACTTTACAGCATTTCTTCACAGCTGCCTCTAACTTTTGTATATCCAAATATTATAAATACATTAAGGGCAGCTACCAGGATTTTTTTTTTTCAGAACCGAAGTTATGTAATGAAAAAGTTGTTAATAGGGTTTAGAATATGGCCTAATGCTGCCATCTTGTGGAGAAGAAGTGCAATCAGCAATATAGTTTTTTTAGAAATGGGAATTAGAAGGGCAGCAGGCAACGTGGAAATTTCTTCATAAAAAATTGCTACCAAAAAGACTGCATAATTGTATATATTTTACTATATATATATATACACACAAAAAAAAAAAAAAAGACAACCATGCTGCTGTAAAATATATATTCACATGTACACATATACAGAAAGCTGCCATACAGGTAAATTCAATATAAAGAAAATAAAAGCAATGCTACACTTCTTTAGCCAGCAGCACTGTAGATTTCAGTTTTACAACATGATTTTGTCATTTATCTTCACTACCTCAAAGACCAGTTTCCATGCACTTAAAGTGGAACTTTAGTCAGAAAATAAAGTCCTGCTAGATCACTTCTGCAGGTATTTCATAATGTAAAATATTAAAGATAAGTGTCTATACTGCATAAAATACAGTACTGCACTGTCTCACTCTGCTCATGCTCAGTTGCTTTCCATTTATGGAATTATGCCCAAAATCAGAGCCACTAGAGGCCCGATCTACTGACAGCCTAAAGATTTACTGCTTTTCAGGGGCTTTGGGCTTCAGCAAAATGGCAGCTTCCAGCAAGAAGAAACAGGAACAATGCTGGGAGGCACTTTACAGCACACATTCATTTTGGAAGCATAATTCACGTGGAATGTATGTTCCTTGCTAAAATAACTTATCAAGTTGTTATGGATACATTTCTGCATTAAGTACATGGCCATAAGGCTAGAGGCTTTAGAACAGTATTTCTCAACTCCAGTCCTCAAGGACCCCCCCAACAGGTCAACTTTTGACCAGTTGGGGGGTCCTTGAGGACTGGAGTCTGATTTCCCTCAGATTAAACGGCTGTGGTAATTACTAAGGCATTAAAACTGATCAAATCTCCTGTGCAAAATAATGGAGAGCCTGAAAACATGACCTGTTGGGGAGCCTTGAGGACTGGAGTTGAGAAACACTGCTTTTGAGTCCTTGACATGGAGCAAGCTTGCATCAAGTGAAGAGGAAAGTCAGAATTCATAATCCATGTTTGTCCCAGGTCAGTAACTCAGAAAGCAATGTGGTCACTGGATCAGTAGGGCTGCTAGGCATATCAATTTTAAGAAGACTGATGGCAATTCTCAAATTTCTGTAAGTGGTAAAGGGTCAGTTCACTAAAAACTGAGCCAGAAACTAAGGTGGGTGGGGTTGGAGAGAAATCATACAACTGGAATCCCAAAGAAATATTGTATAAGAAGTCAACAGGGATGAGCTCAGGCATGTTTGGATACCAGTTCAAACCCACCTGAGCTATCAAAGCCAACAGTCAATCTTAGGAGGCCGAGGCATTCCCCATGCAGCACATATGCAAGGGGCATGTATACATGAGGTAGGGACTTCCTCCGCCGCCTATGATTGGCTGTCAGCTTTGAAAGCTTGACGTGATAGGTCAAACAGGTTTAGACATGTGCGAACATGCCTGAGCTCATCACTGGTAGTCAATGGGTAGCACCCACCGGCCTCCATTCCATTTATATATTAATTTAGGGTGATCCCTTTCATTGATTAACTTCTGAATCAAATTTATATTGTAGTAGCACTTTTCAAAATCTGGCTCCAATATTGCCTTGGATCCACTTCTATTTGAAAGTTTAGGGAAAGATTCTTATTTTTAGGCATCAATGATCAGCTTTGCAAATCTGTACTGAAGAGAGGATGGGTTTCTAAGTAACACAATACCAATTTTGTCACTAGTTTGCTGTAACAAGTGCAACAGACCTGTTAAGCTAACAAACCCTAAGGCCCCACCACATCCTGCAGCCATGGAGAAGTCACCATGTGTAACATAGCCAAAAAGGAGCCTGCTGCAGTGTGTGGTCACCTCCGGTATAGGACTAGGCCACAACCCCAGTGTCAGTTGGTCACTGACTGAGAGATTTGCATTAATCTCCATCTTCTCAGAGCCTTCATGCTTAGACTTGGATTTCTGCCTTTTCCGCTCCTTCTTCTGCTTCACAATTTTACTCTTAAAAGGGTCACTGTGCTTGGGCTCCTGGGGGCCCGCATACAACTTGTCTTTTTTCAGTTGGATGAAATCTTCCTGAGCTGGAATGCAAATCAGTGAATGCAACTCCGGGCTTCCCTTTGTCACCATCGCCAGTCTTACCCACACCAATGCCCTTGGGGAGTCTCTTAGAATGGGATTCACCAGACTCAACAGTTCTGGAGATGGGGTATGACTGGTATTCCTACCATAGGGATCAAACAAGGCAGACAGCATTTTCAACACCTTTTTATTCCTGTAAAATAAAAGTGAGAAAATATTGTAGTTCATGTTCCACTGCATATCAGAGACACATATTTTTAATCATAAAAAAAAAAAAAAAAAAAAAAAAAACAGGTTTCCCTCTAACAGGTACCAAACATTATATGGGCTTGTCTGTTCAAGCTACACTCCATTCCTAATCTTTATGGACAGCATACTGATTGGTACCAGCTGATTGGCAAAAAGCCCATGTGGTACCAAACTTGAACAAAGAGCAGTGATATTCCTGGAAACAGCCCTGTCAGCCCAACATCAATAGTCTGTAAACTACTGGAGGGGATGAGAAGGGATTATATCAAAGAATTTGCTGATGAAAACAGTATCACTAGTAATGATCAGCATGGGCTTACGAAAGGTCATTCTTGCCAAACCAACCTGTTAACATTCTACGAGGAAGTGAGCTGCCACCTGGACAAAGGTAGGCCGGTATCTAGATTTTACAAACGCGTTTGATACAGTCCCCCACAAACGCTTAATCTACAAACTGATGTCTGTAGGCATGGACCAAAAGGCACGTTCTTGGCTAGAAAACTGGCTACAGGGGTGCGTCCAAAGGGTAGTGATAAATAACGTGTACTCAGAATGGTCTAGAGTGGTAAGTGGGGTACCACAAAGTTCTGCCTTGGGAACAACTCTGTTTAACTTATTTATAAATGATATAGAGGATGGGATAAATAGCTCAAGCTCAGTGTTTGCTGATGATACAAAAAAGAAGTAGGGCAATAACATCACAACAGGATATAGAAACCTTACAAGAGGACCTGAATAAATTAATGGAGTGAGCAACTAGATGGCAAATGAGGGTTAACATTAAAAAATATAAAGTAATGCACTTGGGGGTTAAAAATATAAAATGCAAGCTACTTGCTAGGAGGAGAAGCTCTGGGGGAGTGCAGGATTGCAAGGATCTGGGCATTCTAGTAGAAGACAGGCTGAGAAATAGCATACAATGTCAAGCTGTAGCAAGCAAAGCCAGCAGAATATTAGCATGCATTAAAGTGGTTGCAAAGCCTTAAGGTTTTTCACCTTAATGCATTGAGGTGAAAAACCTTCTGTTGGAGCTCCCCACGACCCCCTCTTTTTCTTACCTGAGCCCGATCCAGCAATGTGCATGAGCGTAGCGGCTCCAGTCACTGCCGCTTTCCCCATTGAAGAGATTGATAGCAGCAGGAGCCATTGGGACAGGGCCGAGTCCCTCTGTCAATTGACGCAGCAGTGGGACTCGGGAGCGAGCCCGCAGGGGTGCCTACATGGAAAGCCGCTTTCCGTGAGGGCACCCGGAGCGCCGGTGGGGGACCGCAGAAAAAGAGGATCGGTACCGTTCTGTGCAAAACCATTGTATAGAGCAGGTATGTTTAGGCACATTTGTTATTTAAAAAAATTTGAACGTTTACAACCACTTTAAAAAAGGGGATTTAGTCCAGAGATAAAATGATAATGCTGCTACTTTAGAAAACTCTGGGTTGGCCACATCTGGAGTATTCCGTCCAGTTCTGGTCACCTATCCTTAGGGTGGATGTGCTGGAGCTAGAGAGTCCAGAGAAGGGCAACAAAATGAATAAGGGGGCTGGAGGACCTCAATGAGGAATGACTACAAGCATTTGCAGCCTCATCCTCTCAAGAGTCTCTCTCTGGAGAAGAGACTCTTGAGAGGAGATATGATAGCTATATACAAATGCCTCAATGGTGATCCCAGCGTAGGTATGAAACTATTCAGTCTCAGGGAGTACAAGAAGACACGGAGCCACACAATGAGACTGTAAGATAACCAGTTTAACCTTAAGCCACATAGGGGGCTTTTCACTGTCAGGGCGGTAAGGATGTGGAACTCTATTCCACAATCGGTGGTGTCAGCAGGAAGTATTGATAGTCCTAAAAGACTTAGACGTGCATCTTAGCGAACACAATATACAGGGATATGGGAAATTATTATCTACGCAAACACACACCCACACTAGTCGAACTGGATGGACGATTGTCTTTATGCAACCTTACCAACTAGGTATGTGTAAAGTGAGCCGCGCTACATGGCAAGCATAAACACATCAATAAATCCACTATTAATCATACAGTGCCAATTCCATGAATCAATCCAGTGTCAACACCTACTTTTATTCCATATACCGTATTTATCTGCATATAACATGCACTTCCCCCCCTGAAAATAAGGGGCAAATCACGAGTTCGTGTTATACGCTAATAGTGTACCTCAGAGGGGAACGAGCGTCGCCGGAATTCACTGAGCCATCATCTCCCATTTACTCGGCTCTCACTCGACAGTCACACACAGTCCCGCCACCGGCATTGGACCAGTGTTCTGTCAATCACAGGAGCTGGTCCAATGCCGATGGCAGAGGCAGGACTGTGTGTGACTGCCAAGCGAGAGCAGGAGAAGACAGCTCGGTGATTTAATGCACTGTTCAGGCTGCATTAATGAGATGGTGAGGCTGCAAATGGGCATTGAGGCTGCAAATGGGCATTAATCAGGCTGCATTGAGGCAGAAAATGGGCATTAATCAGGCTGCATTGATGGGAGATGGGGAGTCTGCAGATGGGCAGTAATCAGGCTGCATTGATGGGCACTGACCCTTATTTTGCTTCAAAGTTGTTTATTTAAAAAAAAAAAAAAAAAAAAAAAAAAAAAAAAAAATTTTCCTGAAACTTCTCTTAAAATGAAGGTGCATGTTATACGCCGATAAATACAGTAAGTGTCCATAAATAATCCTGTGTTCCACTATTGCTTGTACTTTCACAAACCACCTCTTCCAAACAGCATATCAAAGTAGTAACATTCTGTAAATTCATTCTGCATTTTTTGACTGGAAATGTATTAAAATCAGGAGTCTTCACTTAGGCCCCTTTCACACTGGGGCGGTAGGGGGCGTCAGCGGTAAAACAGCGCTATTTTTAGCGCCGTTTTACCGCGGTATTCGGCCGCTAGCGGTGCGGTTTTAACCCCCCGCTGGCGGCCGAAAAAGGGTTAAAACCACTCGTACAGCGCGGCTATAGCCGCGCTGTCCCATTGATTTCAATGGGCAGGAGCGGTTTAGGAGCGGTGAATACACCGCTCCTTCACCGCTCCAAAGATGCGGCTCGCAGGAGATTTTTTCTTCTCCTGCCAGCGCACCGCTTCAGTGTGAAAGCCCTCGGGCTTTCACACTGAACAAACAGTGGAGGCTGTTTAGGGGCGGTTTGCAGGCGGTATTTTTAGCGCAATAACGCCTGCAAACCGCCCCAGTGTGAAAGGGGCCTTACATATGAGAAACAAATAAAATGCTGTTATATTTGACATACCTTAACACAAAGAAACCTTGTGCTTCCTTTGGGCCGACCTCAACAAGGTTTTGTTCAGTGCTGACAATGGAATCAGATTCCAGGTTTATATCTTTGGGATGATGCAGCTGCTCTTCAGTTCCTTGGTCCTCCTCCTGTACAGATCTTTCTAGCTTTGCCCCAGCTTCACTTCCATGGTCGTCCTCCTCCAGTACAGATCTGTCCAGCTCTACCCCAGCCCGCATCTCCCACTCTCTGGTCAGCTGTTCCCAGGGGCACAGAAATGGAGCCAGAATACCATGCTTGATAAAGTTTGTCCTCTTTGCAGGTGGGCGCCTTATATGAAACAAGAAGAAAATCAGCTTTCAAAATGTGCAATTGCTCAAGGTTCCAAAGCAGTATTCTTTGCTTTGAAAAATGTGCATGTACTGGTGTACTTTTATTGCCCAGACATACACCTGAAGTCTGTGTGTATATGTATGTATGGCACAATAGGGTTGTCTTGTGAGATTTCAGATATTCATGTTCCCAAGGTCTTGCCGGAGTATCGTGACATCAAGCTCTTGCAGAATGTGGAAACCAGGTGAAAGTATGTATGTATGTATGTACGTACGTACGTACGTACGTATGTATGTATGTATGTATGTATATTTTTTTTTTATTACACATACATACACACACATAGCACCCTGGAGTTTAGTCAGGGAGCTCCTCACAAATTTATTTGCCAAGAGTAGTCACTGATAGGGATCTATCGATTTCTCCCTAAGTTTGGCCTTGTTGCACTTTTCTCTTCTACCGCTAGGTGGCCGGGTACTTGGTGGTACTAGATACGAAAAAGGCAATCCTAAGTCAGGTTATGGGTATGTGGGTATCCCAGCCAATGCCAATCTCTTGGCCTGCTGGGAGAGCCTATATATTCGGGTGAGGTCAGGTGATCGGTGTTCTGTGCCAACCAGATGGCTGTCTGGGTGGACGTGTCGTATGCCCCGGGCAGCTAGGCTGGAGATTGGGCCTATCCCGGGGGCATCTGGCTGCTAGGCTGTGTGAGGGCCTATTCAGAAGTGAGAGAGCAGTGCAGGGTTGGGATTGCAGCTTGCACTCCAACCAGAAGTGACAGTTCTTCCAGCCAGAAAACCTGTCAGTGGTAGGAGGTAGAAGGGAAGCAGTCGCCATGAAGGGACCAATCACCTTCATCAGGGACCACAGTGAGTAACTGAAGCAAGTACCGGAACCATAGTCTCACTGAAGGGCACGGTGTAGAATCGAGAAACTTCAGGCGGTGATCAAGTCAGGGACCCAACCAGTGGAGAAGATGCTTGCAGAGCAGCCTTGTGTGTCAAACCAGGGACAGAGCCGGTTAGCAGTGGTGAAGCTTGAAAAGTATCTGGAGTGCCAAGCTTGGGACCCAGCAGAGAAGCGGGGGTGACGCTTGAGGGGATACCACCGCAAACCTTGGAGGAGCTCAAGGAATTCATAGTCAGTGAATCAGTGGGTGTAGTGAGAGATCAGGAGCTCCGTATTGAATAACTACAAGGAGCAGTTGTAGCGGAGCTGAAAGAACTGATACGTTTGAGTCCTGTTAAAGGACTGTTACCATCGGAGACAGCAATCCTGCACGTGCAGAAGTGGCGCCTTTCCCTGCACGGCTGTTCTCCTATTGAAGTCTCGGAGTCTGCCAATTGAGTTTGCAACTATCTAAGGCTGTCCTGGCCCTAACTCTCTTTCCCCCCAAAATATATAAAAAGGACTGTCAAAAGAAATAAAACATCTTTTACATCCCAGAAGTGTCTGGCACCCAATGACTTTCACCATCTTTGCACTCACAATGCCTCACAACCCACCACATATTGAAGGATGTCAGCTATCTCTGGCCTTGGAGGTTCTCATTAGACCAAAAGAGGTAAAAGACCTTGCTACATACAGTTGTGCTCATAAGTTTACATACCCTGGCAGAATTTATGATTTCTTGGCCATTTTTCAGAGAATATGAATGATAACAGAAAAGTTTTTGTTTCACTCATGGTTAGTGTTTGGCTGAAGCCATTTTATTATCAATCAATGGTTTACTCTTTAAATCATATTCACAACAGAAACTACCCTAATGATCCTGATCAAAAGTTTACATACCCCGGTTCTTTATACCCTGTATTGCCCCCTTTAATATCAATGACAGCTGGAAGTTTTTTGTGGTATTTGTGGATGAGGCTCTTTATCTTCTCAGATGGTAAAGCTGCCCATTCCTCTTGGCAAAAAGCCTCCAGTTCCTGGAAATTCTTGGGCTGTCTGCATGTTTGAGATCTCCCCAGAGTGGCTCAATGATATTGAGGTCAGGAGACGGAAATGGCCATTCCAGAACCTTCACTGTATTCTGCTGTAGCCAATGACAGGTCGACTTTGCCTTGTGTTTTGGATCATCGTCATGTTGGAATGTCCAAGTACGTCCCATGCGCAGCTTCCTGGCTGATGAATGCAAAAATGTTCCTCCAGTATTTTTTGATAACATACTGCATTCATCTTACCATCAATTTTGACCAAATTTCCTGTGCCTTTGTAGCTCACACATCTCCAAAACATCAGCGATCCACCTGTTTCACAGTAGAAATGGTGTACCTTTCATCATAGGCCTTGTTGACTCCTCTCCAAATGTAGTGCTTATGGCTGTGGCCAAAAAGCTCAATTTTGGTCTTATCACGCCAAATGACTTTGTGCCAGAAGGTTTGAGGCTTGTCTCTGTGCTGTTTGGCGTATTGTAAGCGAGATACTTTGTGGCATTTGCGTAGTAATGGCTTTCTTCTGGCGACTCGACCATGCAGCCCATCTTTCTTCAAGTGCCTCCTTATTGTGCATCTTGAAACAGCCACACCACACATTTTCAGAGAGCCCTGTATTTTACCTGAAGTTATTTGTGGGTTTTTCTTTGCATCCCGAACAATTTTCATGGCAGTTGTGGCTGAAATTTCAGTTGGTCTACCTGACCGTGGTTTGGTTTCAACAGAACCCCTCATTTTCCACTTCTTGATTCGAGTTTGAACACTCCTGATCGGCATTTTCAATTCCTTGGATATCTTTTTATATCCCTTTCCCGTTTTATACAGTTCAACTACCTTTTCCCACAGATCCTTTGACAATTCTTTTGCTTTCCCCATGACTCATAATCCAGAAACGTCAGTGCAGCACTGGATGAAAGATGCAAGGGTCTGTCAGGAGTCCAGAAACTCATTGACCTTTTATACACACACACTAATTACAAGCAAACAGAACCCAGGTGAGGATGGTTACATTTAATAGCCATTCAAACTCCTTTGTGTCAACTTGTTATCAGGCAAAAATCACCAGGTATGTAAACTTTTGATCAGGGTCATTTGGGTAATTTGTGGTCATGATTTTAATAGTAAACACAGTTGATCGATAATAAATGGCTTCAGCCAAACACTAATTATGAGTGAAAAATGTTTTTGTGTTATCATTCAAATTATCTAAAAAATGGCCAAGAAATCATAAATTCTGCCAGGGTATGTAAACTTATGTGCACAAATTATATATATATATATATTTTTTTCTTGATATTCGCAACTTGTGTATCATTTGAGGTGTTTTTTTCAAATGTGCCTCTGCCAAGATTCCAACATCATTATAATGTGCTGGTGTATCCCCAGTGACAACAGAAGGATAATAACTTACTTGGTGTATTTTTCCAGCAGCTGAGACTCTTTCTGCAGGGCAGACTGAACCCCAGCCAGGCTGTCGGGGAAGTCCCCAGGAACATGCGGTGACCCCATATACTGGAAGTGTTGCAAAGCTTGCTGTAAACCTCCAACTCGGACACCTCGGTAAATCTGTAATTTCATTATAAGTAAGGCTGTTGCACAGTAAACAGATTGCATGAATTACAAGAAATGAGAAAACATACCAGAGGGATCCAGAAAGCCATGCTCCAGCCTTTCGGTAGGCAGATGTCCCAGCCGCTGCCCCATCCTAGCCGATCCCTGCCTTTGGCTTTACCAGGGTGCTGAATTAATAGAATGGGAATCTTAGATTCCTTATTGCCAAGATCCAGCCGTGAACCAGGTACCAGAAGCTCACTTCTCAAACGGTTGACTTCCTGTAATACAGTTGATAATCTCATAATATGGCCAGAGAACACATTTTGTTTTAATCAGGAACAAATAAATATTGCTAATTTTATATTTTCAAATGCAGTCATAAGTAGAGTTCTAAGCTCCTTGTGTCAGGTTTTCCTGGCTATCCTTATTCTGTTACAGAGGTCAGAGCTGACACTCACCCACTCTCCCCATTTACAGGGAATAGTTTAAAGGTTATAATCAAACAATCTAATAGATCACTACTGCAGTGCTCCTTTTAAAAAATGTCCTGAGAATCATGTGTAATGGAGGATGTGTGTATACATACAGTATATTGTATATTATACTTAGGACTGGAAAAAAAGGTTTCTTAACCATGTAAATATGAAATATTGCACAGTAAACATTCTGCATTTTCTTTCTGAGCCAATAGGCTGTGCTGTAGACCCCTTTATAACATCCTTATAACATCTTTAACGGCTCTCAGTGTGCTTGTATGATGAAAAATGACCCATCTCTTATAGATGTTCAGACAACATGTGCCTCAGATCAAGCAACTCAGCTGCACGGTCTCTTCTAAACTTATAGTACATCAAAGTGGACCTTTGTACTAAAAAGCAGTGTCCACTTAGTAAGCATCAGCCCTTCCCCATGGAAAAATAAAAAATGTTATTATATACATACATACGAACGAACACACACACACACACACACACACACACACACACACACACACACACACACACTATATCCTAACAAATTCATTCAAGACCATGTTGCAAAAATGAATACACCCCAATGAAAGTCTTAGGAGCAAAGCTAAATTTTAGATAACAAAATCCTAACAAGATTTCAACTACAGGTGAGTATAATTATCCATTAGACAGGTGTCCCAGCAGACAGTTGGTCATAAAAGGGTGTTACTTAAAGAAAACCCCTTCCCATTTCATGCCGTCAGCAATGGCACCACATGGAAGAGAACTATCACAAGGCTTGAGAAAGCAAATAATTTCTTTACACAAGAAAGGTGATGGCTACAAGAAGATTAGCAAAGCTTTACTTATCAGTCAGAATACTGTAGCAAAAGTCATACAAAAATGTAACAAAGATGGAACTGCAACCATCTCGCAGAGACGTCCAGGCCATCCACAGAGGTGAACACCTTGACAGGAGCGTCTTCTGATGAGAAGGGTTGACGAAAATCACCACACAAGTTCACTGCAGTTAGCTAAAGAAGTAGAAAGCCAAACTGGGGTGATTGTTTCCTGTGACACAATACGGCGTACACTGCAGAGGAATGGCATGCATGGGTGTCATCCACGAAGGAAGCCTCTCCTAAAGCCCATGCACAAAAAAGCCCGCCTAGAATTTGCCAGGTCCCATGCTGAAAAAGAAGAAGACTACTGGGACTCTGTACTCTGAAGTGATGAGACCAAGAGAAATGTTTTTGGAACTGATAGATTCAAACTGTATGGCATCACAAAAGTGAGGAGTACAAAGAAAAATGCATGGTGCCTACAGTGAAACATGATGGTGGCAGTGTCCTTCTGTGGGGCTGCATGAGTGCTGCTGGTGTCAGGGAGCTGCATTTCATTGATGGCATCATGAATTCAGATATACTGCTCTATAATGAAAGAAGATGGTACCATCACTTTGTGCCCTTGGAGATCATTAGAGAATAGTTTGGAATGATGGACTTTATAGGCATAACACAGAAGATTAAAAAAGAATTTAAATATTTATTACAAAGAATAAAACTAAAAAAACACATACATAGACCTACATATATTCACAGATAATACCTATGAGCATGTTAAATACACCATCTACATAACAGGTTTCAAAAGAGACAGTGTAAAAAAAATAGCTCAACTTTTTTACACTGTCTCTTTTGAAACCTGTTACGATTGAACAAGTAAAATGATTGAACATCTGAATCTTGTTTAAACATATACTAAATATGTAGATGATGTATTTAACATGCTCATAGGTATTATCTGTGAATATATGCAAGTCTATATATGTGTGTTTTTTTTAGTTTTATTCTTTGTAATAAATATTTAAATTATTTTTTAATCTTCTGTGTTATGCCTGTAAAGTCCATCATTCCAAACTATTCTCTAATGATCTCAAATATCGGGACGTGGCATTAACCATTTATGTGCCAAATCCACAGTGCCACTCTGTGGTGATACAAATTCTTAGACTTTGTGCCCTTGGTCATCGTGCACTTTTCCAACATAACAATGATCCAAAAACACACATCTAAGGCCACTGAAGAACAGGGTGAAAGTAATTCAGTGGCCAAGTATGTCTCCTGATCTGGACCCAATCAAACACCTATGGGGAATTCTGAAGAGACAAGTTGAGCATCACTCTCCATCCAGCATCCAGGCTCTAAAAAGAGGTCGTTCTTAAAGAATGGAAAAAGATAGATGTTGCAATATATGTCACCAACTTGTTTATTCCATGCCTAGAAGACTTGGCGCTGTTCTTGCAAATCATGGAGGTCATACAAAATACTAGATTTAGTAGTTTTTATTGTGGGGGTGTAGTCATCTTTGCATCAACTAATTTGAGCAAAACTGAAGTTTATGTAAAATCGAAAAACAGTCCTGGTGTTCATTGAGAAATTGATTAAAATGATGTCATGATCCTCCGGCAAGACCTTGGGAACATGAATATCTGAAATCTCACAAGACAACCCTATTGTGCCATATAGTAGCATTTTTTTATGTGAGATCTGTGATCCTCCGTTTCCAGGATCTTGCTGTAAGGAACGTAATCTCGTCCTCACCGAAGTGTCTCGGGTAAAAGGAATCATACGACATTTTATCATGAATGTGGGGGCCTTAGGTCTAAGCAGATCTTGCTTTTTAGTGCAGGGGTGGCTCAAGCAGACCTCAGAACTATGCTCTTCACCTTCAGCGCACTTGCATTGTGTTTCTATTACAGATTGTAACGCTGCCAAGATCCCTGCTAGCAGCAAGGAGTAATATGAAATAAGCTGTTGAAAACTAAAGCGATATTTTTTTTCTGTAAACGTTGATGAATAACTCCACAATGCCTGCAGGTATAAAAAGGTCAGTGAAGGCTTATTTTAAAGCCCATGTACTGATTACAGCTGGCCACCAGCCTTACCGTTCTCTCCCTACACTTTTAACAAGTCCTCTCCTGTATTGATATGGATTACTTGATTCCCTGCAAAACGGCATATCCACAATAGAACCTTTTGAAGATGCAGCAGCCATCTTGGTCCTGCCTTCATTTCCCTGTCTGAACCACTTTCATCATTTACCAGTTACCTCCTCTTGATCTGTAATGTCATTGGCCCCATCTCAAAGCTATTAGCTTTCTCTTTCATCATTGTTCCCAAGTGTTTTCCATAAAAGAACATATCCTGGCATCCCTTTATAAGAGTGTGCTCAAACAACCAACCAATCAACCAAGTCTGCTGCATCCAGTGGCCAGCAGGGATGAGTACGTGTGTCTAAAGGGATGCGGGGATGTAATCTTTCAAAAAATTTCTATAAGTGAAGATCCAAGGCAGGGTTCTGTAATGTTAACTGTAGCTTGCCAGCCTCTCCCGTCAACAGCAGACAGATTAGTGATGACATCACTGCATCTCAAAAAATTCATTCATTCAGTCATTTGTGTTGATCCGGGAAGAGATACAATGGGAGTTATTATATGCATGCACTACACTTCAGCTTTAGGAATATGCAAGTATTTCAAATATCTGTAGCCTGGTCAGTGTTACTTTAACTACCACCTAATGTCAATTACTCAGATCTGCCCATCTGTCAGTCACTGGGCTGAAAGCATTGATCAAGCCAGCGAAGATTGCAACATAGAAGGCCTGCATGAAGACAAATAAGCAGAGTCTATATGTATACACCATTGTTACTAATCACAAGGCTTTGTGCGTGTTATTCACCTGTTCTGTTATTTTATTGTCTGTTACTTGAGAGCGAATATCAGAAGACCAGATGAGACTTTGCGAGCACTCCACTGGGACGCCATTCACCATCAGTGACCTCACTTTTTCTCCATCTGCTGAGTCAAGAGAAAGCAGACATATCTGTCCATCAACAGACAACTCTGTGCGCATCCCCAGAATACAAACAAGAAATACAGACATTGAAACAAACATCTTATTCTGCAGCATACACTTGGAATTGTTAATTCATTTGTTAGGTTATATCCAAGTGTGTATAAAACAGATCTGCAGGCATCCGCAGAGTAGTCATGTTTTTATGCCACAGGACACCTAATGAGTTACTATGCTAGTGTAGCTGACATATTTCAGATGGTCCAGCTGTGGTCACTGGTCAAACTATGGATTGTTTGAATAGTCAGAAGGAATGTTCCTAAAGATCAAAGCATTATGAGCGATTCAGAAGATTGCCACTTTTCAGCCAAAGTACTGTAGGTTAAATGCTTATGAACAAACTTGATAAACATTTTTTGATTATGGAGTCTCATTTAGCAAACAAACCTTCCCCCCTCACTCGCACCACCTCCGCCACCCGCCCCACGGGAGACAGACAGGAAGGCGGCCTTATTACCTTAAGACAGTGGTTCTCAACTCCTGTCCTCAGGATCCACCAACAGGCCAGGTTTGCAAGATAACTGAAATACATCACAGGTGATATCATTTGCTGCTCAGTGATTGCAGTATTCTAGTCTGCATCTCCCCAAGGTAATACTTAAAATCTGGCCTGTTGGCGGGTCCTGAGGACAGGAGTTGAGAACCACTGCCTTAGAAGATGACGAGGTTCATCGAGGAAGAGGGGTAGGGCTGCTGCTCCTCGCTCCAGCCGAGGGAAGAGCTGGGGCTTTTCCTCCCGGCCAAACAGGAAGTGGGTTCTGAGACCCCATTGGCCTAGAGTCCTAAGACTCACTGGCCAATCGGGTCCCAGGACCCACTTCCTGATTAACCGGGAGGAGAATCAAGAAGACAATAGCGAGTATTAATTTGCTTTTGTCACAAAACTGGGTGGGCTCAAGGCGCATTGCTCAGACTCTAATCATGTGCTTCCAAAAAAACCCCGATGAAATCTATGCGTCCAGCATGGAGATTAGGGGGCTGGAGGCATGGATTAGAGGGGCGGCGCCCCTGCATTAAAGGCCGCCACTGGTCCCGTGTAAACTCTGACCAGGCCAACCTGGAGATTACAGTGGACAGTAAAAGGGAAGACAAGTATAAATAGTATGCACGGGCACCATTTAAGTGATTATGTTGTGGTACTCTACATGAACAAAGCTTGGGTTCAAATTTCTTTGTGCAGCCTGCCATGTGCTTTTCCACACACCATGTGGTTGAGTTATACTTGAAGCAATTCTTATAGCTGGTTTCATCATGTAATAAATGATGCCAGGAATCTGGTTTCCATGGATCTTCCTTGCGCCATAACTTACATAAGGCTGGTGCATGGCAGTAAAAATAATTCTTCAGATGAATTACAGCCTTGGTTTGCTCCCCGGACAGCTATACTACATGTGTATTAACCCATTTATGCCTGAGGTTGCAATTTTTTCATTTGTGCATAAAATTCATATGTTATCCTAGAGCAGTAGGTACAAAACAACAACTCGATCACTGCTCAATCATAGGTATTTTTTCCCCCTTTCATCTGGAGGAGGGGAGGAGGAGCTTTTCCAGCTAAATACACCCTCCTGCCTGCATGCCTGAGCTAAGGTAAGATGGATTTTAGGAAGTACACGAATCAACTGGCCTTGCTCAAAATGGCTGCAGCTAGAAATGCTTGTAACACAAAGCTTGAAGACATAGATGGACAGGGGGGGGGGGGGGGATATACTTTGAATATTAAAAGTGAATTAAAGTGGAGTTCCACTTTTTTTTTTTTAAAGTCAGCAGCTAGAAATACTGCAGCTGCTGACTTTTAAAATATGGACACTTACCTGTCCAGGCCGCCCACGATGTCGGCACCCGAAGCCGATCTGTCCCTCGGCTCTCGGTTGCAGCTGCCGCCATCTGCGGTAAGGGAGTGACGTAGTTACCGGCGGGTGGCTTGGGTATCTAAGCCCGGAAGTGGGAACAATATACCTGTATTTTACAGGTATCTGCTCCCCTCTCCCCCCTGAAAGGTGCCAAATGTGCGGGGGGGGGAAATCCCGAAAAGCTGAAGTCCCATTTTTGGGTGGAACTCCGCTTTAAAGGCCCCTTTCACACAGGCGATTCAATCAAGCCCACCTGTCAGTTTGTCAGGCAGACCTGATCAGACCCTCCAGGCTGTTCTATGGAGTGGCAGATGTCAGCAGACACAAGTCCGCTGACACCCGCCGTCATCCGATCCCATCGGTCGGCCAAGAAACAGACAGATAGGGGAACCTATTCCCCATCCGTCTGGCGGATCGTATGGAAATGGACAGGCAGTCAGTTTCCATCCAGTCGCCCCATAGAGGACAGCGGGCTGTATCCATGTTCGCTTTGCATAGGGGAGCAGACACAGACTTGTCATCCAGCTGCTCAGTGGGGATCAGTGGAGAGATCCCCCACTGAGCAAGTGAATCTCGTTTCACAGAGATACCCTTGTGAAAGGGCCCGAACAGTGTTTTCAGTTTGTGGTATTTGGTCGTAGTTCAGTTTAGCTTTAACAGTATATAGTATAGTAGTATGTAGTGTCATAGGTTGCCAAGGGTGAAGTCCACTTGCCTCTATAGTCCTTACTTCAACTCTATTCAAAGAATACAAAATTAAACCCCCGCCCCAAGCCTCTGCTGCTCTCATGTTAACTGCAGAGTGGAAGGCAGCTTAGTGCTGGGTGGAGGGCAGGGGGCGGGAGCTATCTCAGTGATTGGTTGCTATTTGGCCCAGAGGACACAGCATTGGGGAGTACAGAGGACACTACTGCGGGGTGTAACCTGAAGGGGGGGCAGAGGACACTACTGTGACACAATGTTCTTCATGCCATCTTTTTATTGGCAGCTTGGTTGTTTTTAAAGCCCCCCAGGAAATTTGCTTTCCTCCATATTTTCCAGGTATATCTCAACCTTTAAAAGGTTGCCTACCCCACATGTAACCACTTGTAGCTGACGTATTTCTCTTAGTAAAGGTAAATCTCATTATTGGCCTAACATTTTGCTCTGTAATTGATCCACCCAGTTTTACCCTCCTCTGCCACCTTACATGTAGCTCCCGCATTCCCTCACTTATTCCTAGTCCTTTTAATCTAGGACTGTTAAGCCATTCCTTTCATTACTCTCTTCACAGTACATGAGATAACGTTACAGAAAACATTGATAATGATCACAAATGGTTAAAAGATGGCCAAGATGAATAGTTCAGACACATGAAGGGCAGACAACACTATTCCAGTTGGCCTTGCCAGGATTTGAACCTGGGTCATCTGTATGGCAAGACAGAGGCTCCCACTGAGCACAAGGCCAGCAATAGCTTGATCCTTCTACACAAACATTAGACATGTAGACAATTCTATACGTATACACATAATAGTCAGAGGATTCACCTTCATACTGCTGGAGATTTGGCACAGATTTGGTCCTCTTCTTAGGTAAATTGACTCTTGGATCTCCAACTGTGAGACCCAAAACAGTTCCTGGTGGAATCTGTGCTGGTGAGGTTATTCCTGGAAAGAAGTCATGTGCAGATAGGTTTGAGAAATAGGAATGAAATATCCTGTTCAGTGACCAAGTACAATTCCTCAAAGCAAAGGTTACTGAACTAGGATATCTGAAGTCTGCCCCTGCCAAAACAAGCACTGCCTTCTAAAGATATGAACCATTTGCCCAAATACAGAATAGTCTTTAGGGGGGTCAGAACCTGGCAGGGGTGTGGGGAATCATTACACTAGCTAAACAGAACTACAAAATACTTTAGTTAAAACAGTTTAAAACACATGTACTTAAACTATATACATGCCGACTGCCTGCAGTTCAACTTTAAGTGTTCAGCATTTTTGTGCACGTGCATGTTTTGGTTTTTAAAAGCTTTGGATAGATTAGGGAATTACTAGTCTGTCTAGTTTTTAAATGCGGTGTAAAATATATATTTGCCTTGGCAAGCGCTATAGGTCACCAGACATCAGTACAATGGACCAGAAAATGTATTCACCTTAAAATGGAAATTGATGGAGAAAATGAACCAATCAGTCCAGTAGGCATGTGAAACCACTAAAACTATAACAGAAGCTCAAAGGAGTTTGACAACTACTGGGAAGTCAGCTGCAGAACACCAGAATAAACAATGGGGACTTTAACAGATGGCCGTGCCCCTTTGAGAAACCTGTGCTGACAGCATGTCATTAAGATAATCAGACTTCAAAAAGGTTCTGATCAAGAGTTCTGAGGGTATTGACTTTCATTAATGGCATACCAATTAAGGAACAGAAAATACAAAAGAGAAGCTCCACCAAAAAAGGCTCTACTTGTTTGCACCCTCCTCCCCTCCACTGCCACATTTAGCACTTTTTTAGAGGGTACCTGGTTTTGACAGGTACCCGCTCCCAATTCACCAACTGAGCCGAAAGTTCAGCCCCCCTCCTTCCCAGGAAGTCTTATAGGACACATCACAGGTCCCAGAAGACCAGGGAACCATTCACAAGGCGCAGAGTGACTCGCGCATGTGCAGTAGGAAACAGGCAGTAGAGTAGCACGATTTCAAATTTGCCTTCAGTGTGAACGGGGGCTAAAACCTAACTTCAGAGCGTTTGTTGTGATTTGTGAGGATTTTAGCGAACCAATAAGTTTGCATTATGGGGCCCCATATGACACTGTCAAATAGAAAGACTCAAACAACTGAATGGAAAGTGGATAGTCTTGATGCAGAACAGAACCATCACTCTCCTACGGCACCATGCTAAATTCTGTTGCAAAGAACTTTAGCCCACAATACGCTCCTTTGCATTTGATGCTATGTGTCCATCATGCAAAGATCTGCTATATACCCCAATGATCTGTCAGAGAAATAATAGAGAAAGCACCCCAAGCACCCAGGGTGTACCTTGCAGTAAATGGAAGAGGGAGCTCTGCTGGTCATGAAGGAGTTTATTATCTGAATGCTGACTGTAGTCTTCCCACCAACTGTGGGGTCCGCGATCTTCAGTTTTCTGTGGATAAAAATAAAGAGGTTTCAGGACTACAAAACTAGCCCAAAAGTGTCTATTGAGGCAACAAACTGCAATCATAAGGCCATATGCACACAGGAGGTTTTCTTTCCCCCTCCCCTGAAAGTCTTTGCTCCAGGGGAGGAAAAAAAATGCACCTAAGGTCATGTTTTACATGAGCATTTACGCACAATCGTGCATTTGGTGTTAAGGCATTCTCTTGCCCAGAATAATTTATTTTGATCATTAGAAAGCATTAACGCACCTAAAAACCAATAGGCACATTTGGCATTCTTTCCGCTCAAAGGCTATCCTCTTCTGAATGCGCAAGTGAGGGTTTTTTTTCTTCTGCCTCTAAACGCCTATGCATGCACACATAAGCTAACGTGGAGGGGCATTTAGAGGGAAAAAAAAAAAAGAAGAAGGAGAAACGCCCTTAAAAGTGGCATTTTTGACACCCAGTGCACATAGGGCCAAAGATGGTAGCCAACAGCATATTATAGTAAAGGCTCACTTTGTGGACTGGGGCTGGATACAGAGCATCATTGAGTACACAGTTAGAGAGGGGGCCAGCAAGGCGATACCGCACTATTTCCATAGTCAGGTCCCTGTAAAATAAAATAAAACAAGTATTTAAAATGGCAAACAAAACATTGTAAAAACTTAAGCTTTGTTACTTTTCAATTCTGCAGAAGAATTACACAACACAAAGTTAAAAAAAATACTGTACTCCTTTTCAACTGCATATTGAAATTCAGCGGCAAGTTTGCCAACTTCATACAACTTTTTGCAGTATAACAATCAAATTCCACAGAAATTAACAAATAGACTTCCATTTCCGGTTATTACAAAACAGCAATCCTGCTTATTCGATGCCAGAGTCGGTTTTGCATTTTTTTGCACACGTTTAAAAAAATAATTTTAGGCCCGAAGATTATATAAAACCCCCAAAACATTATACATATTTTTTTACTGCAAGCAGACATCCTAGAACAGTGATGGTGAACCTTGGCACCCCAGATGTTTTGGAACTACATTTCCTATGATGCTCAACTACACTGCAGAGTGCATAAGCATCATGGGAAATGTAGTTCACCATCACTGCCCTAGAGAATAAAACAGTGGTAGTTCCAATTTTTTAGGTCACTTGGATATAACCACAAAAAAGGTCTAGGAAACACAAAATTTCAGTAAAACACACACCAAAGTCAATTTTAGGGAAAACACACACATTAAACTACCCAACATTCAAACCTTAAATTTGTGGCAACAAAGGTTTAGTACCATATATCTTCTATAGGCGACACTTCAAAAGCCCCTTATAGGTCATCCATTTACTGTTACGGAGGAGATCTTGTACTAGCATTATTGCTCTCACTCCTGCGTGCGTGGCAATATGCAACATGTATCGCAATCGATGTTTCACGCTCCCTCGATTTTATGCGCTTGGCTGTAACTTTTTTTTTTCATTACATAAGGTATAAGTGCCCTATGTGATGATTTCTAGGTGACAGGTTCTCTTAAATAAGGCATGCAGGGTGTTAAAGTTGTGATAAAGAGTTCTTTTTGTACACTCTACAAGGAGAACGCCTATAAAATCCTTTTTTTTTGGTATCCGACACCAGATGTCCTCCGAGCCATCTACCCCTCCAGCTCGGATAGATGCTGGCGGTGTCAGGGAGATAGGGGAACCTTGTACCACATTTACTGGACTTGTCCCAAGATAGTGCCTTTTTGGATGGAGACACAACTTTTACTAACCCGCTTGCTAGGTGTGCAGGTTCCTAGAACCCCTAAATCATTCCTTCTGGGAGTATCTGGTTTACAGATACCCAAGCACTCCAAGAAACTGCTTAGACATATCCTGACAGCCGCGAGGTGCCTCATAGCCCTCTATTGGAAGCGACGAGACCCGCCTACTCAAACAGACCTATATACCAGAATAAAAGATATCGAACTAATGGAAAAAATGACTGCTAGATTACAAGACAGACTGGAGGCACATTATAGGGTTTGGGAAGAGTGGCATAGACGAGAAGATCCTCCTTGAGCTAATGATTGAGCCTCCCCCTCCTTCTCCCTCCCCCTTCCTCCTTTCTTTTCTCTACTGTATCTTTTTCTATTTTTGTTCACCAGACAATGTTAAGGTTCATGTTAATACCTGTATGTTGATTATTGAACTCTATATGGAACCTGATTTAAGCTTTATATACTTGAATAATTGTTATTAATGATGGTTGCTTGCCAGCTTTGTCGCTGGCATAGTGAATTTTGTACAATACAATACCATTGTCTTTTCTACTTACCTGAATATATGATTAATAAAAAACGTTATTTGAAAAAAAAAAAAAAAAGTTGTGATAAACTCCCATCTCTGGCGTTTACCTATAGGTAAGCTTATAATAAGGCTTACCTATAGGTAGTGAAAATATTTCCTAAAACATGCATCTGTTAGGAGAGGTTTACAGTACACCCGGGCCGTTCCTTCAGAGCCCTGTGCTGTGAACTGCGACTCCCGCGGACATGCGTCATCATGGCTCTGGCCACGGAAGGAAGACAGGTGAAGATGGATGCGCTTGCATCTCCGACATCTCGGCGCTGGAAGGGCATCGTTTTAAGGCAAGTTCAACATAACTGTGATAATATACGATGCATACTAGCACATTATGAGATTACTTTGCAGGGTACCAAACAAAAAAACAAAAAACCTCCACTTTAATATAGGAGGTGGTTGCTGGTGCCGAGGGTGTGTAGAGGCAATCAGGTGGCAGCACAGCCGCCCAAATGCATCCGCCTGTCAGTTTTACACACAATCCTGGTGGCTGCAGCCATCGGAATAGTGTGCTAATCCCCCACTGTCAGGTCTGTACGACGTACGGACCTGGCAGCAAAAGGCTTAAAGTGATTGTAAAGTCTGTTTTTTCTTTTTGTTAAAAACACACATGTAATACTTACCTCCTCTATGCAGTCGTTTTGCACAGAGCAGCCCAGATCCTCTTCTTGGGTCCCTCGTTGGCACTCCTGGCCCCTCCCTCCTGTTGGGTGCCTCCCACAGCAGCCAGCTTGCTATGGGGGCACCTGAGCCAAGTCACAGCTCCTTGTGTCCATTCAGACATGGAGCTGCGGCCTGGTCCCTTTTATCTCCTAGAATAGAATGCATTAAGATAAAAAAAACCTTCTGACTTTACAACCACTTTCAAAATTTGTGAGGAAACCGCTGTTGGACTGGGGCTTCTTGCCAATGTCCCTTCCGACTTTCAGAAACTGCAAGATCTAGAACTGGGATTTTACAGGCACTCTAACTATGCTCACAAATAACGCTATTCGCTTAAAAGTAGATAGCAGTAGAGACTTGAGATTGCAGCTTCATCTGGTTCTTACAGCATTTACTGCTGTAGCATGACCCATTGTGATATTACACATGCACAAGGGTGGCTATAAACTGTATATCCAGCCAATGCTTTTCACATTTCTACTCACTTTGTCTGGTAAAAGGGATGTCACAAAGAGAAAATTAAGGAAAATCTCTCTAATGGAGCTGTAAATAGCAGTAAAATTTTGTTTAAACCCATCAAAAAACTAAAATGAAATTGTTAGCTGGATATGCACATGAAACCTTCTCATAGCCCTGTGGGGGCAGGTAACCCATTATTTTCATTGCAGCATCTTGTGTAGAACCTCACAGGGGCATATAAACACTGCCTGGTGCTCAGTAGTGTGCGGGAGATCGGGTGAATTGAAGATCTGGAGGCTATATAGCCATCTGCAGAGTCATTCACAAGTTGGACAGGTCTACATAACCTTATTTAGGCAAAATACAAATTTTGATATATCAATTTGTCTTATGTGTGGTCTATTCATTCCTATTCAGGAGTTTCTAGTGGGAATAATTTATTTTGTAATTCCATAGAGGATAAACCAGAGATGGAGGCTGGGAAGGACACCACACAACAAACATGAATGATGTCTAAGGCTTTATTTGCATGGGCACTTAACACCCATAGTCCATGAATAGGCAGTGTCTAAGTATCTGGATATGCAATGAAGGCAGCACATTCTTGTCTATGGGAACACTACGCATGCACAGTACAAAGTAATTTGTCCCAATTTGAAAGTTGTGCAAGTGAGCGGCTTTGAATACACACTGTACATTTGGGGCCACTCACTCGCACTACTGTCATATTGGAACAAGCTGCTCTGTTTGTGCAGCTGCTGCATTCCCGTAGACATCAATGGGCTGCCTGCATGCAGCACCTGGCGTCTACAGCCACGTAAAGACCTGGCCCATTCATGGACTACTGGTCTAAGTGTCCGTGTGAATAAAACTTAATAGTCACATAAATCATGTAGCAAGGGAAAAAAAAAAAAAAAACATATACCGAATTGTGATGGAAGTTTGGGTGGATGTCCATTGGTATGGGTCAGGACTTTTTTTTTTTTATTATCAATTTTTTATTTATTTTCCATTATATACATTACTTCATACTTTGAATCTACAATATTCAAGTTTATCCAAATAGACACATTTATCTTAACAAAAAAAAAAAAAAAAAACCCCAATAAAATATAAACACCTTCCCCCTTCCTTATTTCTCCCACCCCTATACCAGTAGTGCTCCCTCCCACAGTCGTCTCATCTCTTCCTCTAAATATAGTGTTTCCATTGTGCTCCACACTTCCCTTCCAAATCTACAAAATTGAAAAGTCATTCCGTCCTTGTGACAGAAAAAAAAAAAAAAAATAAAAAAAAAACCCTCAGCCTGTACAAAAAAAATCTGTTTAGGAGGCTACTAAGCCAATTCAAATCACTTAAGCGTCAACCTTAATATCCCAAAAAAAAAAAAAAAAAAAAAAAAAAAAAAAAAAAAAAAAAAAAAACCACATTTGAGAGAACTATATGAGGCTTCTATGAGCCATACATCCTTCATAGTGAGTGAGTAAATATGCCCTCTTCCCTTTACTATATCTGTTCAAACTATCCCTTCTCTTCAGTGCCCCCCTTCCTCCCTAAGTGCTCTATCCCTTCCCATTTCCCCACCTCTTATCCCTTCCCCGTATTCAACCCCAGGTGAAAGGTGAAAAAAACTAAGGGAGGAGAAGAGGGAAAAAAAAAAAAATGTATTATATCCCCCCCCCCCCCCCCCCCCCGGGACACCCCCGATCGAACCCAGAGACCACACTGCTCTTTACAACGTTGTTCTATCTAATCTCAAGCAGCGCACCCATCCTGCCCATGTTTCAATGTTTTTATCTTTCTTGTCTTTTGCTGCATGCACCCATCTTTCGGCCTCCATTATTAAATTAACCTCTTTCTTCCAGTCCGCCAAGGTTGGACTTCTAGTTTGTTTCCATAGCCTAGGTATTAATGATTTGGCAGCATTTAGTAAGTGTGGAATAACACTATTCTTATAAGCTCTAACAGACACTGAAGTTCCATGAAACAAAAAGTTCCAGGGCGTCACCTCTATTGGTCCAGGGGATAACCTTTCAACCCAAGAAGCGATTGCTTCCCAGAACACCTTAATCTTAGGGCAAGACCACCATAGGTGGAGAAAAGTGCCTTCCTGTCCGCACCCTCTCCAACATCTGGCGTCTGCCGTCGGGAACCTCTTTGCTATCTTAACTGGGGTCCAATACCACCTAGTCAAAAATTTATATGACATTTCTTGAATCTGAGAGCTTATAGACGTAGAGTGCATCAAATTAAATAGTTTCTTAATTTGTACTGTGGTAAGATTATGACCTAGTTCTCCTTCCCATTCCCGAATAAAGTATGGAACTGTTCGATTTTGTGTCGCGAGAATCAGTCTATACATCTGTGACATCAAGTGTCTTTCAGTGAGTATATTTACACACATGGATTCAAAAGCAGTAAGAGAACTCACTGGTCTCATCCCGAGTTTCAGACCCTTGAAAAAAGCACCCCAATTGATGGCATCTCCACTCCTCCATAGGTATCGCACTACTGTCATATTGGAACAAGCTGCTCTGTTTGTGCAGCTGCTGCATTCCCGTAGACATCAATGGGCTGCCTGCATGCAGCACCTGGCGTCTACAGTCACGTCAAAGACCTAGCCCATTCATGGACTACTGGTCTAAGTGTCCGCGTGAATAAGACTTTAGTCACATAAATCATGTAGCAAGGGAAAAAACAAAAACAAAAAAAAAAACCCACATACCGAATTGTGATGGAAGTTTGGGTGGATGTCCATTGGTATGGTTCAGAACAGTCTCTTGTTACGTCACCAATGATCTTTTTTACGGGCACAGCTTTCTCCCCTTCTTTATCCTGCATCTTCCTTTTCTTGCCCGCCTTTTTCACAGTTGCTGGTTTCTCCTCCTGGGGAGGATCAGCTGGCAGTGCTGGAGTGTACACAGCATTATCTGGCTTGTCCTCACATATACACACAAGTCTCAGTTCCTTCAATATGTCCTGATAAAAAAACAAGCATATAATCTGTTACTGTAAGACAAAAGTACTCAACCCTTTGAAGAGCAAGGACCACTTATGAACTAGTGGGGTTTTTCCAGGCCCCAAGCTACAACTGCCCTTACTGTCCTGAGCCCCCATGAGGCTGCTTTCACACTGATGCACTGCTGTTTACCCTCACCATGGGTCTAGTGCAGTGCACCTGCAGCTTTCCTGTTGGTATGCTGCATTTTGCCAGACTTCTATTACATCTTGCTGGTGTAGTGTCCTTTCTGAAATTGCACCAAAACTCCTGAATGCAGTGCTTTCAGAAAGTGCACCAAACTCGCAGGTTTTATAGTAGAAGTCTATGGCTTAGTGCAGCTAACCCACAGGTGCACCCGTGGACCAGATTGAAAGCCGGCTAATGACCCTTTTTTGGAAGTGTTCATATGTCCATTAAGTAATGTGTATGTGATGTTTAATACACTGAGCCTTTCCTCTTCCAGTTTCTGCTGGCATCGCTCTCCAGACTACTAGAAAGGTCCCAGGTGAAGTGCACTTGGTATCACTCCGCTTGGGATAGGAGGCAGTGCTACAAAGGAAGTGTCAGCATATATGTGCCTCCGGCTCCCTCTGTGACCACCTTCTTCCTCTGTCAGCGAGATTACCCGCTGACTATCACAACGGGGGATGGGGGTGCAGGGGCTGCTGCAACAGTAACATGTTAAGAAGGGGAACTTATCCTTTAACCACTTAAGGACTGGCAGGGCGGCACTTCTGCTCGAAATGTACCTGTACGTGTGATTTTGTGATTTCTATGTAAACAAGGCAGACCGCTGTTCTGTCAGAGAGAAAGATGAAGATCTTGTGTTTCTGCTAAGCAGAAACACGGATCTCTGTTTTCCTCCAGTTAAGCCATCCCCCACACAGTCAGAAAGCACTCCATTGAAAAACACTTAAAGCAGAGTTCCACCCAAAAGTGGAGTTTCCACTCATTTGTTTCCTCACCCCCTCCGGTGCCACAATTTGCACCTTTCGGGGGGGGGGACAGGATACTGGTCTTTCACAGGTATCCTGTTCCCACTTCTGGGAGCCACAGCCACGGATTTTAACGTCACCACTCTGCTCCCTCCTCCTCCCCTGTCGCCAGGTCAGTAGGAGAGAGGCAAGCCTTGCACATGCGCAGTAGAGTTCCTGGCATGAAGCCGTAAGGCTACACTACCGGGTCCCCTTACCCGCAATGGCGGCGGCAGGCATCCAACAGCTGATGAAAACATCAGCTGCGGTGCCGACATCGTTGGACTCCAGGACAGGTAAGTGTCCTATTAAAAGCCAGCAGCTGCAGTATATGTGTAGCTGCTGGCTTTTAATTTCTGCAGTGGAGTGCGGACCTCTGCTTTAACCCTTTCATCACCCTGTTAACCCCTTGTCTACCAGTGTCATTAGTACAGTGAGAGTGCATTTTTATAGCACTGATCACTGTAATAGCGTCACTGGTCCCCAAAAAGTGTCACTTAAGTGTCCAATTTGTCTGCTGCAATATGCATAACTAGTAAAATAAATAAATAAAAATTCCATAAATCTATCCCATAGTTTGTATCAATATACGCTTATTGGGATTTTTTTTTACCAAAAAACATGTAGCCGAATACATATTGGCCTAAATTGATGAATTTGATTTTTTACATTTTTTTTATTGGATAGGGTTTATAGCAGAAAATAAAATAATATTTAGTATTTTTCAAAATTGAGTCTTTTTGTTTATAGTACAAAAAGAAAAAAACGCAGATGTGATCAAATACCACCAAAAGAAAGCTCTATTTGTGGGGAAAAAAACCCATCAATTTTATTTGGGTACAGCGTCGCACGACTGCGCAATTGTCAGTTAAAATAGTGCAGTGCCGCATCGCAAAAAATGGCCTGGTCACGAAGGGGGTAAACCTTCCAGGGCTTAAGTGGTTAAGTAAAAAAAGAAAAAAAAAAAAAAAGAAAAAAAAAGACATCTTTTCAGTAATGTGTCAATGTTAGAAACTGTGCAGTGTTTAGGTCTGTGCCCTCATTCCTAAAAGACTACATCCAGGGAGAGGCAAATTTCTCAGAGGGATGTTTGGATTTCTACTTCTATTAGGCTGCATTCACACCTGAGCGTTTCAAAGTCGCACGTTTTTGCACAGGTCACCAATGTAAAAAAAAAAGCAGAAAAACGCCTGTAATCTGCCCCAAAGAAGCTCATGTTCTTTTTTTGAGCTTAAGGCATTTTTCAGGCATTTTGCTTCTAGTGACAAAACGCTCAGATGTGAACAGGTGCCATTGAAATTAATGAGATTTTGCTTGTTAGGTCGTTTTTCAGGCGTTTTATGAGCTGAAAACGCTCAGGTGTGAATGCAGCCTTATAGAAACTTGAAATCATTACCTGTTTCAGGGCAGGGTGCATCCATATCCACAGCTGCCTTATCTCACATGATGACTCTGGGATAGATTTGGGTTTCCAGATGAAGTCAACAGGTCCCAAAGCTTCATCAGGGTATTTATCATCTTTGTATAGAACCAGAGAGCCCTGCCTCCTACCAGACAGACAAGGCACAGCAGCAAAAGTTGGACCTGGAACAAACAGAAAACAGAAAACTACAACATATCTGCTAACAAACGGTCACCAGGTCTATTCTAGAGAGATGTATGTTCTCTTCCATTACAATGTGTACCAACTAAAGGAATCTCTGCACCCTCATCTCATCCACAAAATGGCAAAACAGAGAACAAATGGGAATGATTACATGTTAGTTACAGCAGGGAGATTGAGAGAATCAGCAAATTCACATTTCACATACAAGCAGTGAAGAATGAATAGTCTCGGAACACTCGCCTCCCTAACTAAATCAGTGAGGAAGGCTGCCATATGTTTACCTTGACAGACTCCAATGAATGTAAAGAGGAGCCAAAAATAAAGAACACAATGAAGGTTGCTTCCAGTGTACAGACCATGTTAAATCAGAATGCATCCGTTTATTGCTAAAACCCAATTAAATCAAATGACATGTCATACTACACACACCATACACTGATCAGCCAATGTAGAGTGGGTCCCCCTTTTGCTGCCAAAACAGCCCTGACCCATGTAGGCATGGACTCCACTAGACCTCTGAAGGTATCCTGTGGTATCTGGCACCAAGCTGTTAGTGGCAGATCTTTTAAATCCTGTAGGTTGTAAGGCGATTACTCAGCATGGATTGGACTTGTTTTTCCAGCACAGGCCACAGATGCTCAATTGGATGGAGATCTGGAGACTTTGGAGGCCAAGTCAACACCTCATATTCTTTGTTTGGTTCCAGAATGATTTAAGGAACACTTTTTGCAGTGTGGCAGGGCACATTATCCTGCTAAAAGAGACCACTGCCATCAGGGAATGCAATTTTACATGAAGGGGTGTACTCAGTTAGCAACATTGTTTAGGTAGGTGATATGTGTCAAGTAACATCCACATGAATAGAAGGACCCAAGATTTCCCAGCAGAACATTGCCTAAAGCATCATACTGCATCTGCCAGCTTTCCTTCTTCCCATACGGCATCCTGGTGTCATCTCTTCCTCAGGTAAGAGACACATACCCGACCATCCACACGTAAAAGAAAAACACGATTCATCAGATAAGGCCACCTTTCTCCATTGTTCATTGGTCCAGTTCTGATGCCCATGTGCCCCCCCATTGTAGGCGCATTTGGCTGTGGACACGGGTCAGCATGGGCACCCTGACCAGTCTGCAGCTAGACAACTACAATGCACATTTTGCCTGCTTTCAAAAAATCAACTTCAGGGGACATGTTTACTTGCCTAATATTTCCCACCAATTCCCAGATGCCATTGTAACAAGATAATGAACATATTCACTTAGGTCTGTCAGTGGTTATAAAGTTATGGCTGCTATCAGTAAACCCGTCACACAGGCATCTGCAATCACCTGTCTCTATGCTGCAAAGCCTTGACAGGGCCTTCAGTAGTTCTTCCTCTTTGCCCGTTACTTCAACACAGCAGAGGTAAGATAAATCCTGTGGAAGAAAGATCAACAATTCAATGTCTAGAACAACTCAAGGCAACATTTCTTTAAACCGGCATTATTTTATTCATTTCATCACAAATGCAAGACAAATCAATGGTTTCATTAAATATTCTAAGATAGTGTCAGCAGAGAATATACAAGGAGCTGCTAAAACTCGTATTCCAGATACTTCCTATTGTGTGACGCCTCCAATATGCAAATTATGACATGAAATCTGACGGCCAGAATAATTATCCCGGTATGGAACCTGCCTGCATGGAGTTGTTCCGTTTAAACCAATTAAATAATACATTCAAGGTGCGTCAAAACAAAAAATGTTCAATCTGAATAAATTTAGGGCCCCGTGTACAACCTGAGCCAAGAATACAAAAGGCTTTACAGAGATTGCTCTGGCCATACACCTGTGTTAAAGTGGCTGAAAAGTTAGGTTTTTGACCTTAATGCATTCTCTGCAATAAGGTAAAAAACCTTCAGTGTACAGCTTCCCCCCTCAGCCCTCCTAAATACTTACCCGAGTACGATCTTGATCCAGCGCTGTGCCCGAGAGCAGCAGCTCTTTCTTCCCTCACTGGACAAAGGGGGGGGTCATTGGCTCCTGCCACTGTCAATAACAGCCTGTAAGGAGAGAGCAGAAGGCGGGGCTGCAGCGCATGCGTTTATGGACATACAGAGTCCAGCTCAGCAGCGAGCCTGCATGAGTGCCCCCATAGCAAGTAGCTTGCTATGGGGGAACTCGGCGGGGGGAGCCAGAAGCGTTGCAGGCCCCAGAAGAGGAGGATCTGGGGTGCTCTGTGCAAAACCATTACACAGATCAGGTAAGAATTTTTTTTTTTTAAATCAAAAAATAAAGTACATTTACAATCACTTTAAAAATGACCACACACACACACTATACAGTCTGATTGTACAATTGACAAATATGAGGACACACCTAAACGCTTTAAACAGGACAGCCTTAAGCCCTGGTTCACACTACTTCAGCACGATTTCAAAGAGGTTCTTGCACTGCAGATCAGTGCGCTTTGCACCTCCAATTTCATTGTGGATTGCGACTTTGTTTAAACAGAAGTCTATGCAAGTCGCAATGAATTTGGCAAAAAGCAGTGCAAGAACCTCTCTCACAGTTGCTGCAACATGAGTCACGGGAATTTAAACTGTTACATTGCTGACAATCGGGTGCGATTTGACATGCAATTTGGAACTGACAAATCGTACCAGTGTGATCGGGGGCTAAGGGCACAATCAGATTGTATAGTGTATGGTCATCTTAATCCAGGTGCTCAGGACTGTAATCCCTCACACCAGCTGTACAATCAGAATGCATAGTGTATGGCTAGCTTAACATACAGTATCTCACAAAAGTGAGTACACCCCTCACATATCTGTAAATATTTTTTTATATTATATCTTTTCATGTGACAACACTGAAGAAATGACACTTTGCTACAATGTAAAGCAGTGAGTGTACAGCTTGTATAACAGTGTAAATTTGCTGTCCCCTCAAAATAACTCAGCACACAGCCATTAATGTCTAAACCGCTGGCAACAAGAGTGAGTACACCCCTAAGTGAAAATGTACAAATTGGGCCCAAAGTGTCAATATTTTGTGTGGCCACCATTATTTTCCAGCACTGCCTTAACCCTCTTGGGCATGGAGTTCACAGGTTGCCACTGGAGTCCTCTTCCACTCCTCCATGACGACATCACAGAGCTGGTGGATGTTAGAGACCTTGCGCTCCTCCACCTTACATTTGAGGATGCCCCACAGATGCTCAATAGGGTTTAGGTCTGGAGACCTGCTTGGCCAGTCCATCACCTTTAGCAAGGCAGTGGTCGTCTTGAAGGTGCGTATGGGGTCGTTGTCATGTTGGAATACTGCCCTGTGGCCCAGTCTCTGAAGGGAGGGGATTATGCTCTGCTTCAGTATGTCACAGTACATGTTTGCATTCATGGTTCGTTTGATGCAGTGTGCAACGTATGGTCTGAGCACTGACAGGCTGACCCCCCCCCCCCCCCCCCACCCACCCCTTCAACCTCTGCAGCAATGCTGGCAGCACTCATACATCTATTTCCCAAAGACAACCTCTGAATATGAAGCCAAGCACTCAACTTCTTTGGTTGACCATGGCGAGGCCTGTTCTGAGGGGAACCTGTACTGTTATACCGCTGTATGGTCTTGGCCACCATGCAGCAGCTCAGTTTCAGGGTCTTGGCAACCTTCTTATAGCCTAGGCCATCGTTATGTAGAGCAATAATTCTTTTTTGCAGATCCTCAGAGTTCTTTGCTATGAGGTGCCGAACTTCCAGTGACCAGTATGGGACAGGGAGAGCGATAACACCAAACTGAACACACCTGAGACCTTGTAACACTAATGAGTCACATGACACCAGGGAGGGAAAATTGCTAATTGTGCCCAATTTGGACATTTTGACTTAGGGGTGTACTCACTTTTGTGAGATACTGTAGGTGTTCAGAGATTGTAATAGCACACACCAGCAACAAATTCATACTGCTGCTTTATGCAGCATACTATTAAACCTAGAAAGACTCGTGCAGAGGGAGGGAAATGGGCAGATTCGAGTTTACCTGTCAGACAGGTACCTTATTTTATCTGTACAGTAAAATTTCAAGAAAAGCTCCAGCAAAGAACTAAATACATACAGTAGTTGAAATACACATATAAACTATGCTACCAGACAAAGGATTCCTAACTTGTTAGAATTAAACATATCAACAAAGCCCTTTATTAACATTACCTTTGTATATCTACCTTAAAAAAAACGCCTACTACAGTTCTCTTATTTGTTCCCTTTGGCTCGATTAAATATACAACTGAATGTGTGTAATTATATCTGTTCAGCAAGTGGGGGAATAAAAATAAAGGGGCTGCTCATCCAGCCACAAATCTTGTAAGCTGGTAACTTCCTGTGCTCTCAGCCTCTGCACTCTCATCAGTTCCCTGCTATTCCTATGGAATACAACCCCCCCCCCCCCATGCAAAAGAGGGAGGTATGTTGTAGTCCTAACTCTTCCCTCTCCTAGGGTGAGGATGCTGCCCAGTATGATTTACAGGTGAAAAGATGAAAGAAAATTGAAAACAAATGCAGCCACCATCTCTAAGGGCCAATAAGCTGTAAAGCGATCAATGTTTGTAAAGTAAATTAATAATAATAATGCACAAGATTGGCACACTTTGTTTCTTCCTTCTTGCCATTAGCATTTACTGGCATGAAACAAATATACACGAAAGTAAAGCTGAAGTAAAATCAGCAGGTTTGGTTGCAGCCAGCGATTGAAGCTGGAGGGTCAGAATGACAGTCAGGCAGATGGCACATTCAGGGGTGGTGAGCAATGGAAATCTACCATGGAGAATTCTGTGATGAATGGATAAGGTGGAGGTATCCAAGGATTATAGACAGGTAAACCCCATAAGAGAGACTTACCTGAAGAAGGCAGTGATTGGACATGGCTCGGTAACAGGCTCTGTAGCTCTTCATTGTAGGCCGTTCTGCTAAGCAATAGCCCCATTTCTTCACCATGTGGAAGCGCTTTGTGAACCAAATGTGAGTTTCCAGCCAGATGTTCTTCCTCTGTCTGCGATTAAACTCCAACTGAAGGTTCCCGTGGCGCCTCCGAGCTTTGCGACACTTGCTTTTAGATTGTTCTTTCTTCTGGTGCACAGATTTTTCCATCTGCAGATTAGGGGAGAGATACTAAAAACTGAGCACACAGAATGTAGTGCACAGAAATCAATCAGCTTCTAGGTTTTGCCAAAGCTTAAAGTGTAATGCCACTTTCATGGGGATAAAAAAATAGCAAATAAAGAAAAAAATAATATAGCGTATACAATTGCAACACAAGTCATATTGTATTTGAATGTTATTAGAAACGACCTTTCCTTTTCAATCTGCAGGTCTGTCATTTTATGAAAATGCAATGCAATATGGCTACCTGCAAGTGTTCTGTACACAGAATGTGTACAGAACGCCCAGCAGAAACAATTTCCTGCTTGTGTGATTGGCTCACCAATTTTCCCAGAAGTCTGCACTAAGATACAAGTCAGATTTCAGGCATCCCTTGCAACAAAAATGTCATTTTTGGTGAGATACTTCCAATAGGAAATCACATCTAAAAAAGGGATGCAGGCCCAGCAGCTTTCCTCATTAGTGCCCTGCAGGTGAAAAGCTGATTGATAAATATGAAACCACGCCCATTAGACTCACTTTCCCACATGGACAGAGACATGGGGATGTCTTCAGAACAACAAAAAGGTAGGAATCTAACAAAGTTTGTTAAAATCCTTGTAATGTACATAGACCACCCACCGGGGAATTCTTTTTTCTCTACAAAAGTGGAGTTAAGCTAGTAGAAGTGAAGGCAAATCCTTTATTTTAATTTTTTTTAAAGTTTTACACAGAGTGGAGATGGATGAGGAATACAGGTAGGTTTTTAACGCTACTGCTGCCCCTGATGAGGAGATTCACCCTCTTTGTCATGTCTCCCATTATTAATAAAAGTGAAAGAAAAATCACAACTTTTGGCTTGTCCCTGGAAAAAGAGGGGAAATCTTACAATTGGGATACTAGTTCTGTCGCTCATGTCATAGAGCCAGGCCAGGTTCGGGAAGGATCAAGACCATATGGTCGGGATCTGCCCAGAACCCTGGACCAGCACCTGGCTTAGCCTCTCAGCAGAGGCCACTGAGAGGCTGAGCCAGCCACCCCTGCCCCCTCCACAGCCCAGCGCTCCAGTGAGCCAGTGACTGACAGGTACCAGCTCTCTGCTCACGGAGCTGCGAGAACCGATCGATCAGCGGTGTTTGATCGCTCGGATCTCAGTCTTAGAGCCAGAACGATGCTGCATCCAGCTAGGCAAGTGCGATTCCAAAAAAAAAAAAAAAAATCCCATACTGCCCTTTTAAAGAAGGCAGAACAAGTGCCACTGAACAGAAGAGCCTACCTCTCTCTTAGCAATCTCCCGCAGCCTTCTGGGTAATCGCTTAATGTCATGCCCCATGGCGCGTCGCCGCATGTGCCGGGGCAAAGACTGAAACACCAAAGAGTTGGAAGATTTCTGAGACACAGCCTTCACCATGGCATTTATTTCTGCTGCTCTGGCCTGAGCAAACATTGATGCTAGAATACAAAGCAAAGGAATCAAATTAAATATACACACACACACTTTCATTACAGCCAATAAAGGTTTGTCCATCTATACAGGTTATTTACAATATCACATAGCTGATTATCAGCTTTGTCTGACCTAACAGCAACCATTACAAACACATGGAAGCTTATTGTTAAAATGGCACTTCTGTGCTGCCATCAGTTGCCAGTGTGTGTTCCATATAGTGCAGGGTGAATGCAGCTTGGCTATAGAAGTTCAGAGTTCAATAAAACCTATAGAGTCCATTTCTGTAAATGGGTGTTCAGTGTAGAAATAAAAGCCACAGAACTGAATTACAGCATAGAAGCGAGAAGGGAAAGCTGCAACTCCAGTTTAAAAGCTTTGAAAATGCAAAGTTCACCTTTTGGAAAAATGTAATAAATGCCCCTACATTAAAAAAAAAAAAAAAAAGCAGCATTTATTACATTTTGCATTGTAACCTGCAGAGCATTGCAATCATAAGTGCATTGGGACTTCTGTATGGTTTATATTCCAGGACCGTACAGGAGGTACAGACCTTCTGATAGGAGGAAGTAATAGATGGACTACGAGTGCAGTGACGTCCCCACACTTATGCTCCATTGAGATCTGAACACCCCTCTGCCATGGTGGAAGATGGGACTTGTAGTCTGTCCATTCACAGATCCCTGTAAATGTATGATGTGACTAAAGACAGAGCCACATACAGCTGCACTAAATTCAAAAATCAACAGGATGCTCCAGAGAGAAGCACCTATGAATCAGGTAAACGGGGAGGAGGTGGGTGTTGGGGAACGCTATAATGTTTCTACTTATACCCTAGATATGGTTGTAACATGAAATATGTTTGAAAAAACGGACTGAGCCTTTAAAGCAACTCAACTGGGATTTATAACTTAATAAGCCTGCAACACAAGCTATAAATACTCACCTGTCCTGCTACCCTCACCACTTAAAACTGCTGCGATGGAGAGAGAAAGTGTCCTAAAGATTTTCACAATCCAGAATACTTCTGAGTGTGTCGGGTGTTGCTTCCCAAATGGAAGTCAAGGCCATCAGCCAATATATCATTACAGGGCAAAGTATTCAGTTAGAGGACAGTGGAAGAAACTACAGTGCACATCGGACACTGGCATCCAACATTCCTGGAAGTGTGCTGGATGCTCAAGGTCTTTAAAGGATAAGTTCACCTTTTGACAAAAAAAAAATAATAATAATAGGATGCACATTTTTTTTTTTACAGGCAAAAGAATGGGCATTATTTTTTGTTTTGGGATCGCTGATGCCATGCAGGCCTCCTGCAAATATGTCAGTGTACCAATACATTCTGACAGGAGGGTTCAATGAACTACCACGGTGCTCACAGCACTATGGTAGTTCATTAAACAACTACAAGCCGACAGCCACTAAGGCTGCCAAACCTTGTCGTTTTCCATTCACAAAGAACTGTGAATAAGCGATGCGGCCAGGTGGTGAGAATATCCTGTCACAGCAGGGGTGTGGGGGCGTTCAGGACATGTTACATCCTGAATATGGGTCTTAGACCCCTTACACACTGAGGCAGTTTTAAGGCATTTTAGCGCTACAAATAGCGCCTGTAAAGCTCCCTAAAACTGCCTCCCATTCATTACAATGGGTGCTTTCACACCCGGCGGTGCGTTCGGAAAAGTCCTGCAAGCAGCATCTTTGGGGTAGTTTTTGGGAGCACTGTATACAGCGCTTCCAAAATGCCCCTGCCCACTGCAATGAATGGGCAGCACTTCTGAAGCGCCACAACACAGGAGTTTTTAAACCTTTTTTTGCCTTAAAAGCGCCCCGCTAGCGGACAAAAAGCGGCGCTTTACTGTTAATGGCCAGCGCTTTCAGTATGAAAGCAGCCTAACATGTAACATGTTATAAAAAGGTGAACTTATCCTTTACGCAAGTGTTAACAGGATAGGCAAGTATTAATTGCTTGCAGGACAGGAGAGTATCAATCAACAGTTTTGCAGATCATCTTTTTAGCTTTTAAAGGCTAGGTTCACTTTTTGGAACATGCAACACATTCCAGCTCCTGCCTCCTCTCCCACTCTCCCCTGGAGTGGAGTTCAGGAGTGTGACAGCAGGTGGGAGGTCCCTATATCAGAACACAGTAGCTCAGAGGGGAGATTACTGTACTAACACCACATCATTAGTACAGGACCTCCTTGTGGTACACACGATAAGTACCAGGCTTTATTTCTAATTCCGTAGTCAGTAAATCTCTTTACAGTAAACATTTACCTGTAATATATTTAGGGATCTGAGGTCCTTCATTGAAGTCCCCTCTTCCTCGGCCTCCTCCAGTGTGGGGTCCCTGGGAGTGGTGTGGACCTCTCTGCTGCTGCCCAGAGGTGCCCCCTAAGGAAAATGCATGACATGTGACACAAGCTGACAAGGCTGTTTGGTGATCTAACAGTAGGTGACATCCTCACATATGCAGTTCATGGGTCCCGTTTTACCTCTTTGTTGTGGAAAATATCCCCGTCCATAACCCTGGGGTGTCCTATCACCCTGATCGAAGCTCACGTTGGAGGGCTGATTTCTCATCCGTCTGGCATATTTTTTTTCTTTTGCATTAGACATTGTGGATGAAATGCTGAAAGAGAACAAATCATCAGAGGCTGGAGTGGTGCATACAGCCTGTGAAATCCTAATAATGAACACATTAATATGTATGTATCCAAACATTCCCATGGTACACACAGACTCTCCCCCTTGGTCTCTCATTCAGGTTTCGAAAACCCACATTAGGATACTGAAAGGGATGATTACAGATACTTCTACACCATGTCATGAGCAAGTACAAAGATAAAAATCAAAGTTATTCTACCAGCCAAGAACAGCGAGTCCCAATATAAACGTTTCCACCTGCCAGATTCTAATATGGAGTATACATTAAAGCAAAACGTTACTCTCTTGGAAGAATATGAATATATCCATCTTAATTATTCAAATAAACTTTGACAAAAAAAAAATGAAAGCCGATTGGTTTCTATGCAGAGCTGCATCAGATTTTATACTCTCCAGTCTTATTAAATCTCCCCTAATCTGTGTTTCCCTATAGCCATTATAGCAGCGATTTCTAGCAGTCTCATGTAAAACATCTCCAGCCAATGACCTCTCCCAAAGCATGTCCCCAGTCTCCAACAACTCTCGTATCATCTCTGCGGTCTCCGGTGTCATGTCTGAAGCCTCCTGCCCCCGCCGCTGTCACGGCCTCAGCCTCCCGCCGCTGTCATGGCCTCCAGTCCTCACGGCTGTCATGGCCGCAGCCTCCCGCCCCTGCCTCCCCCCCTGTCATATCCGCAGCCTCCCGCCCCTGCCTCCCCCCCTGTCACGGCCTCAGCCTCCCACCACTGTCACGGCCTTCAGTCCTCACGGCTGTCATGGCCGCAGCCTCCCGCCCCTGCCTCCCCCCTGTCATGGCCGCAGCCTCCCACCCTCGCCCCTGTCACGGCCACAGCCTCCCGCCGCTGTCACGGCCTTCAGTCCTTGCAGCTGTCATGGCCGCAGCCTCCCCCCCTGCCACAGCCGCAGCCTCCCGCCCTCGCCCCCTGCCATGGCCGCAGCCTCCCGCCCTCGCCCCCTGCCATGGCCGCAGCCTCCCCTCCTGCCATGGCCGCAGCCTCCCGCCCTCGCCCCCTGCCATGGCCGCAGCCTCCCGCCCTCGCCCCCTGCCATGGCCGCAGCCTCCCCTCCTGCCATGGCCGCAGCCTCCCGCCCTCGCCCCCTGCCATGGCCGCAGCCTCCCGCCCTCGCCCCCTGCCATGGCCGCAGCCTCCCGCCCTCGCCCCCTGCCATGGCCGCAGCCTCCCCTCCTGCCATGGCCGCAGCCTCCCGCCCTCACCCCCTGCCATGGCCGCAGCCTCCCGCCCTCGCCCCCTGCCATGGCCGCAGCCTCCCGCCCTCGCCCCCTGCCATGGCCGCAGCCTCCCGCCCTCGCCCCCTGCCATGGCCGCAGCCTCCCGCCCCTGCCTCCCCCCCTGTCATATCCGCAGCCTCCCGCCCCTGCCTCCCCCCCTGTCACGGCCTCAGCCTCCCACCACTGTCACGGCCTTCAGTCCTCACGGCTGTCATGGCCGCAGCCTCCCGCCCCTGCCTCCCCCCTGTCATGGCCGCAGCCTCCCACCCTCGCCCCTGTCACGGCCACAGCCTCCCACCCTTGCCCCTGTCACGGCCACAGCCTCCCACCCTTGCCCCTGTCACGGCCACAGCCTCCCGGAGCCATACAATATGATTGTACAATCTCCTTTAGATCACCTATACACAATACAATCTTATTTAGATCTACTGTTGCCTATACAATTGGGAGTAGAAGCCTAAACATTCCATTCATTTCCTATCAAATCAGGCTGCTGCATTGCATAGTTGAAGTAAAGTAGATTGTATAGTATATGGCCAGCTATTGTAAAGGCCTGTGTGTGACTGGATAGAAACCGATTAGATTGAATTGGTTTCTCCTCGTATTAAAGTGTTGATAAATGTAAATGAGATTGTACTATCAGACTGTAGTGTGTATGGCTATCCTAGCACCCATAACTGAAGACATTAGTACACAGTGATGGCCCGGTGTGCGGTGTGTATTAATGTTTGTATAGGAAACGTCCATACCAGGCCTAGCGCCGCTACTCCTCTCCTGTCTCTCTTCACCCGGAACAGCCCGGACCTCACTATACACCTCACACGTGGGAGAGCCAACATGCGTTCCACGCCTCTCTCTAGAGCTGCTGTGAGGAAGCTGATTGGTGGATGAGGAGGTCTCGTGACAACATATGAACGTTTCCCCGTACAGCAGAGTTGTATACCGCGCATGCGCAGAACCCATGTGCTGCTGGCAGCTGTGCACAGAGGGAGGGAGCAGGTGAAAGTTTGCTGGGTGTTCAGTCATGGCTTCTATCGTCAGGAAGATTATCTGCAGCGCCAGGGCTCCAGCCGCTATAGGACCGTACAGGTAGGAGAATGCAACATGACTGTGTATTATATAGAAGGAGAGCAGTGCCTGAGACCTTCCACTATCATCCTCTTCAGTGCTGCAGATGTGTCTTCACTGCATTGTGTGTGTATATGTATGTGTGTAGATACACACACATACAAAAGTTTTAGGCAGGTGTGAAAAAAATGCTGTAAATTAGGAGTGCTTTCAGAAATAGAAGTGTTATTAGTTTATTGTTATTAACAAAATGGAGAGTAAATGAACAGAAATACAAATCCAATCAGTATTGGGTGTGACCAACCTTTGCCCGGTGTCTTGTCAAATACAGTCCCCTATCATATAGTGTCCTCCCTGTACTGCGCAGGCGCAGTACGGAGGACAAACGAGACGCCGAAAGTCTCCGAAGTTTAACAGCTGATCATCAGCTGTACACGGCGCCTGTGCTGTTATTCTCACCCTATGTCCAGGTTCATTCCCTACTATCCAAGTGGACATAGAGTGAGAATAAATAGTTGCCGAGCGCAGCGAGGCCGTGCCCGAAGCGTGGTGCCCGAAGCGGGGCGAGCGAAGCGAGCCCGCGAGGGGCCCTCTTACACAGCCATCGCTAAGAACTGCCGAAGCGCCATGTACAGCTGATGGTCAGCTGATCAACTTCGGACATTTTCGGCATCTCCTTCTGCTCCGTACTGCGCAAGCGCTGCGCCTGCGCAGTACGGAGCGGACACTATCCGATAGGAGGACAGTATATGGCAGAACACCGGCTCTTCTAGGTACACTCACACACAGTCTTTGAAGGAACTCAGCAGGTTGGTTGTTCCAAACATCTTGGAGAACTAAGCACAGATCCTCTGTGGATGTAGGCTGCCTCACATCCTTCTGTCTCTTCATGGAATCCCAGACAGACTCTATAATGTGGCGATCAGGGTTCTCTGGGGGCCAAACCATCACTTCCAGGGCTCCTTGTTCTTCTTTACACTAAAGATAGTTCCTTATGACATTGGCTGTATGTTTGGGGTCCTTATCCTGCTGCAGAATAAATTTGGAGCCAATCACACACCTCCCTGATGGTATGACATGAAGGATAAGTATCTGTATTTCTGAGCATTGAGGACACCATTGATCCTGACCAAATCTCCACTTCCATTTGCAGTAATGCAGCCCCAAACTTGCAAGGAACCTCCACCATGCTTTACTGTTGCCTGCATCTCATACTAGCTAATTATGAAATGCTTACCTTAGATCAAAGCTGTTACAGCAGTCCCCATACACCCCTATGACTGGTGACATGTCTCCCGGATTTATTTCCAGGTTCGCAGGCTCTGGCGTTGTGATTGTCCGGAGCTGCGATTACATCACTCCCACGCATGCACATGGGAGCTGCCGGTCATGGCACAGGCCCTTTAGAAAGGGCATGATCAAACCCTTTCTTCAGTGCGCATGCGACAATGACGTTGGCACAAGCGTATATGGTAAATAACTCCTAAGTCGTGCAGGTTTAGGGGAGATATTTCCAGTACCTAATAGGTAAGCCTTATTATAGGCTTACCTATTGGGTACAAGTGATGTAACTAGGTTTACAGCCACTTTAAAGCGGTAGAGAATTACGCTTTGCGATTTATTTATTTTTTTTTTTTTTTTTTTTTCCCTACAGGTAAGCCTATAATAAGGCTTACTTGAAGGTAAAATGTAATATCTCATCCTGGGTGCAGCCGGTGACATCACCGGCGCATGCACTCCAAAGGTCAGGCGTACCCTGCTGGACCTCCAGAGCACAATGCTAGAACCAAGGGCTCCCACACACGCGAACCCAGAAGGAAGACAGATGACCCCTTTTTTTTTTTTTTTTTATCGTTGATTTTTATCCACCCTGATTCTAAGGTAAGTATTTCATATGCGATGCATACTAGCACATTATGCAATTGTCTTGAGTTGAGTTGCATCTTGATATAGTGCGGTCCTTTACCCCGATGCACTTACAAACACATACTAGGGTCAATTTATAGAGAGTCCTTTACCCCGAAGGGTCCCGACGCACTTACAAACACATATACTAGGGCCAATTTATAGACAGGATCTGATTAACCTACCGGCATGTCTTTGGAGTGTGGGAGGAAACCGGAGTACCCAGAGGAAACGCACGCAGTCACAGGGAGAACATGCAAACTCCAGGCAGATGGTGTCGTGGTCGGGATTTGAACCAGCGACCCTATTGCTGCTAGGTGAGCGTGCTACCCACTACACACCTGTGCTGCCTGTCTTAAAGGGGAATTTTTTATTTTTTTCTTTAGAGCAGAACTCCAGGATTTTCAAAAAATCCCCCATTAGAACACCCCCACACAAAACACTAAACAGTTACATTTGTGACATTTATATGAGATATGACTGAATGAATTTTCAGGAAGTCAGTTTTGTGATTCAAAAAATGCAGCCTGCATTCTGGCAAGGAGGATCTCTTAGAGCAGGGATTGCATCACATCCTCTTCTCTATCTCATTGATCTCTATTTCCATTGGGGACCACCAGTGTAAAACCGGGATTATCAGTAATCACTTGTATGACACAGCGTCCCACTGTGTCAGGTATTGTATATGGGAACACCGATCGCTGATCTCCCACCCCCCCACCGTTATTTTGATTGACAGCTCACTGTTCCTATAATGCCAGGGGCGGGAGATCAGTGATCAATGTTTTCATATACAATAACTGACACAGCAGGACATCCTCGCTGTGTCATACAAGTAATTTTTTATTTTATTTATTTCAGTTACTTATATAGCGTCAATTTACGCAGCGCTTTACATATACATTATACATTCACATCAGTCCCTACCCTCAAGGAGCTTACAATCTAAGGTCCCTAACACACATTCATACATACTAGGGACAATTTAGATAGAATCCAATTAACCTCCCAGCATGTCTTTGGAGTGTGGGAGGAAACCGGAGTACCCGGAGGAAACCCACGCAGGCACAGGGAGAACATGCAAACTCCAGGCAGGTAGTGTCGTGGTTGGGATTCGAACCAGTGACCCTTCTTACTGCTAGGCGAAAGTGCTACCCACTACACCACTGTGCCACCTTGATTACTGATGATGATCCCCGCTCTGCACGGAGATGGGGGGGGGGGGGGCAGATTGCTGGCAGGGAGGAGGGGAGAGGAGATGGAGGACCCCTCCTCCATGGGCTGTGAGACCCCTCCGCCCACTACATCTCTTTCCTTCCTGCTCGTTTTCAGAGGAGTACAAGGGGGCGTGTCGGACTGCTGGCTGATCTCAGGAGAGGGATAGCAGCCAGCGGTCTTACAAACAGGATGCCAGCAGGCAATAACATTTTTTTTTCAGCAAGTTCAGCAGCCTATTACAGAGGGACTACAGAGCTCAGAAGAACATGAATGGCAAAGTTGGTGAAGGTAGGAGATCAGCAACAAGGACATGGGGAAAAAAATGTTGGCCGGAGTTCTGCTTTAAGTTTACTTCGCTGACCACTGCATCTCTTTGTGCGTCTTCAAAACGGCTTGAAGAATTGAACTGATGCAGGTTTGAAGCTAAAGGGAGGCCACACCAAATATTGATTTTATCTAGATTTTTATTCTCTCCTTTTTGTAATTTGATAAAAATAAACAATTCAAATATATATTTTTGAAAGCATTCTTACTTTACAGTGACCCCTTTTACCGACGTGGGCTGGTGGATCTGTGAAGGCTCTATATTCATACCCCTGATTGGGGACAGGACTTTTTCACCCATTTTAATGTGAGAGCACAACTGCAGTCACTTTTGTGGGAGTTATCAGAGGTTTTTTTTCTGCGTGCTGCTCCGGGGCTTGTGGGATCAATTACATAAAGTGAAATCAACAGAGGCGCTTTCCTTTAGTATATGCTCGCTGAGTGTGAAGAGTTGAGCACTATCCATGGTTATGGACACTGATTCATGAGATTGCCGTTCATTACATATAAAAAATTTCATTTGATTCACACATTTAGGAAATTACATTTATAGGGGGGCGTCCTGTACACCATCTGTGTACAGAACGCCTCCAGGTTGCCGTATTGCATTCCATTTGACAGAAAATTACAGCGGAAAGGTAGTTTTGTATTAAAAAAAACAAACAAAAGATATATGTATGTGTGTTTTTATTTATTTGCTTTTTTTTCATACAAAAATTGGAGTTGCCCTTTTAGAACCTGTCACTACAGCAGTGGCAGATTCTTATAGCATTACTCCCAGTTCTCAGATCAGAAATCTGGTCTTAATTAAGGCCTTGTTCACACAGGCATACTACATTGTACATCATTGGGAGGGCTGCCTTTGCCCACGTGGGGATGCACAGGAGTTCCATGCAGGCGGTCCCATTCAGTGAGTTGGAACACCGCCACTACTCCCAATCTGACAGCTGTGTGGATGCACGGCCCGGAATGCAGACAGGCCCTGGAATTCATAAAGCCTGACACAGACAGATTTTTCAAAAGTGTCTTGCATGCATACTGAAAGTGGTGCAGCGTGTGCCAAATTCGTGTACCTGTCCAGAACTTGTATGTGAATTTGGTGCATGCTGCGCTATGTTTAGAATTCATGTGAAAGACTTTAACAAAATCTCTCTCTTTCTCTCTAGCTGGTCTTAAAGCGGCGTTCCACCCATATAAAAGTCAGCAGCTACAAAAAGTGTAGCTGCTGACTTTTAATAATCAGACACTTACCTGTCCTGTGGTCCAGCGATGTGGGATAACGAAGACTCACTCCTCTCCCCTTGCTCTCCGTGGCACCGGCATTCTGACTGTGGGTTGACAGCCGGGCACGCACTGCACATGCACAAGCCGCGCTGCAATTGGCCGGGCAATCTTTTTGGACCTGTGACGTGTCCCAGAAGATTGCATGGAGGGAGAGGTGAACTTCCTTCTGGCGCCGCGAAGCCTCGGGAGGAAGTGGGTAGTTCAGTTTTTGAGTGGAACTCTGCTTTAATTAGCTCCACATTTGTAAGATACGAACTGTTGGTATTTTATTTTGATTTTGGCGCAGATGTTGGGTCACAATATAGAAGTGGAACAAAGTAGAACTACCTGAATTTGGCGCACAGGTCGCCGTCAGAACCAAAACTGTCACACAATAACCAGACCAATTAAAGCCATAAAAGTGGGCTCCAGCTTTACTGAATTCTCCCCAGTGTGCATTTGGGACCAGGCACCTCCAGGGATGTCAGATTGGGAGCAGCGGCTGTGTCCGTGCAGCTGCTGCATCCCAATTGACATGAATAGGTGCAAGTCTGCATGAAGGACGTAGTCGTTTGCAGGTAACCGCTAGAGGTGCACCGACTGAAAATGTTGGTACCGAAAATGCAAGATGCTCTTGGCCAAAAAACAAAAATGACAAATGACAGTCTTGAATAAATAAATAAATAAAAAATATATATATATATATATATCTATATATATATATATATATATATATATATATATATATATATATATATCTATCACACACACACAGTATCTCACAAAAGTGAGTACACCCATCACATTTTTGTAAATATTTTATTATATCTTTTCATGTGACAACACTGAAGAAATTACACTTTGCTACATTGTAAAGTAGTGAGTGTACAGCTTGTATAACCGTGTAAATTTGCTGTCCCCTCAAAATAATGCAACACACAGCCATTAATGTCTAAACCGCTGGCAACAAAAGTGAGTACACCCCTAAGTGAAAATGTCCAAATTGGGCCCAAAGTGTCAATATTTTGTGTGTCCACCATTATTTTCCAGCACTGCCTTAACCCTCCTCGGCATGGAGTTCACCAGAGGTTAACAGGTTGCCACTGGAGTCCTCTTCCACTCCTCCATGATGACATCACAGAGCTGGTGGATGTTAGAGACCTTGCGCTCCTCCACATTCTGTCTGGGATTTCCACACAGATGCTCAATAGGGTTTAGGTCTGGAGACATGCTTGGCCAGTCCATCACCTTTACCCTCAGCTTCTTTAGCAAGGCAGTGGTCGTCTTGGAGGTGTGTTTGGGGTCGTTATCATGTTGGAATATTGCCCTGCGGCCCAGTCTCCGAAGTAAGGGTTTCATGCTCTGCTTCAGTATGTCACAGTACATGTTGGCATTCATGGTTCCCTCAATGAACGGTAGCTCCCCAGTCCTGACAGCACTCATGCAGTCCCAGACCATGACCCACATAACTGTCCCTGAGCCACCCCCATCAAATCATTCTTTGCAGCTATTACCTTTTGTACCACCACCCCCTCCCTTTTAGAATGTAAGCTCTACGAGCAGGGCCCTCCTGTACCTTTTGTATTGTACTGTAATTGTGTTGTCCCCCTTATACATTGTAAAGCGCTGAGTAAACTGTTGGCGCTATATAAATCTCGTATAATAATAATAATAATAATAATGACACTCCCACCACCATGCTTGACTGTAGGCAAGACACACTTGTCTTTCTATTCACCTGGTTGCCACCACACACGCTTGACACCATCTGAACCAAATACGTTTATCTTGGTCTCATCTGACCACAGGACATGGTTCCAGTAATCTATGTCCTTAGTCGGCTTGTTTTCAGCAAACTGTTTGCAGGCTTTCTTGAGCATCATCTTTAGAAGAGGCTTCCTTCTTGGACAACAGCTATGCAGATCAATTTGATGCAGTGTGCGGCGTATAGTCTGAGCACTGACAGGCTGACCCCCAACCTCTTCAACCTCTGCAGCAATGCTGGCAGCACTCATACATCTGTTTCCCAAAGACAACCTCTGGATATGACGCTAAGCACATGCGCTCAACTTCTTTGGTCGACCATGGCGAGGCCTGCTCTGAGTGGAACCTGTCCTGTTAAATCGCTGTATGGTCTTGGTCACCGTGCTGCAGCTCAGTTTCAGGGTCTTGGCAATCCTTCTTATAGCCTAGGCCATCTTTATGTAGAGCAACAATTCTTTTTTTCAGATCCCTAGAGAGTTCTTTGCCATGAGGTGCCATGTTGAACTTCCAGTGACCAGTATGAGAGAGTGAGAGCGATAAATTTGGTGTTAACACACCTGCTACCTATTCACACCTGAGGCCTTGTAACACTGAGTCACATGACAACGGGGAGGGAAAAGGGCTAATTGGGCCCAATTTGGAGATTTTCATTGAGGGGTGTACTCACTTTTGTTGCCAATGGTTTAGACATTAATGGCTGTGTGTTGAGTTATTTTGAAGGGACAGCAAATTTACACTGTTATACAAGCTGTACACTCACTACTTTACATTGTAGCAAAGTGTCATTTCTTCAGTGTTGTCACATGAAAGGATATAATAAAATATTTCTAAAAATGTGAGGGGTGTACTCCACTTTTGTGAGATGGTGTGTGTGTGTGTGTGTGTGTGTGTGTGTGTGTGTGTGTGTGTGTGTGTGTGTGTGTGTATATATATATAATCTGTGTACATTGCAAGGATTTTAACAAACTTTGTTTCAGATTCCTACCTTTTTGTTATTCTGAAGAAATCCCTGTGTGTTTGTCTGTATCCATGTGGGAAAGTGTATCTAATGGGAGTGGTTTCATAATTATCAATCAGGTGTGCATCTGCAGGACACTAATGAGGAAAGCTTCTGGGCCTGCATCCCTTTAGGCCGGGTTCACACTAGTGCGACAAACGCTCCGACATTGGGAGCTCATGTCGCATGATGTGTGACACAAGTTGGTCCGACTTTGAAAATGCTCCCTGTACTACTTTGGTCCGACTTTGATCCTACTTCAGCCCATTGACTATCATTGAAGTCGGATCGCCGTCTCGCATGATCCGACTTTGGCATGCGACTTGTGCTCAGAGGATCTTGAGGGGGAACTCTGCGCCAAATTTTAAATAGAAAACCGGCATGAGTTCCCCCTCCAAGAGCATACCAGGCCCTTGGGTCTTGGGGACCCTTATCTGAGCACGCAGCTCCGGGGGGTCTCTTCCTTCTTCTCCCTGCTCTCCAGCCTCTTCTCCGCGCTCTCCGGTTCTTCTGCCGCTCTCCGGTATCTTCTGCTCTTTTGCTAGCGTTGGCCCGGTCTTCCTTGCCGTCTTCTTCCGATGTTGACATGACACTCTCTCCCACTGTAATGCCGTGTGCGCGGTCCGCACCAACTTATATAGGGATGGGGCGTGGTCACCAGGTGATGTCACCCGGTGACCCCGCCCCTTATGACGTCACAGTCCCACCATACCTCGGGACTGTGACGTCGGATCCCCGTTCATTGAAAGTCAGACGCATGCCGGCTTCAAGTCAGAGGGCAAAGTCGGATCCAAAGTAGGACGGCTGTTGTGTCGCACCAGTGTGAATCCGGCCTTAGACATGATTTCCTATTTGGGTATCTCACCCGAATTTTTGTTGCAGGGGATGCCTGAAATCTGACTTATAGCTTAGGCTACTTTCACACTGAAAACGCCGGGCATCGGCGGTAAAGCGCTGCTAGTTTTAGCGGCACCTTCCAGCCGCTAGCGGCGCGCTTTTAACCCCTGCTACCCGCCAAAGAAAGGGTTAAAAGCTTGCGGCACTGCTGAAGTGATTTGAAGGCACTTTGGCAGCACTGCCTATTCATTTCAATGGGCAGGGCGTTTTGAGAGTGGTGTATACAGCGCTCCCAAACCGCCCCAAAGATGCTGCTTGCAGGACTTTTCAGAATTTCCCCCAAGCTCACCGCTCCCAGTGTGAAAAGTCACACTGAAATTAATAGGAAATCTGTTTTCAGGTGTTGGTTAGAGGCTATTTCTAGCGCTAAAATGCCTGAAAACCGCCTCAGTATGAAGGCAGCCTTTGTGTAGACTTTGGTGAGCCAATCACACAAGCAGGAAATGTTTGGAGGGGGGCATTCTGTACACATTCTATATACAGAACACCTCCAGGTAGCCATATTGCATTGCATTTTACAGAAAATTACAGAGCTACAGATTGAAAAGGAAATGTAATTTTTAAAAACATTCAGTTACAATTGCGACACAAGTCATATTGTATATGCTATAATATTTTTTCTTAGATTTGCTATTTTTTTTCCCCCTCAAAGGTGGAGTTACCCTTTTAAAAATCCTGCTTGCTGCATGTTTAGTCAGTTAACACAAGCCGCACCAAAAACGCACCTCCCCTTTGAAATGCATTGAAAACGCAGCAAGAACACATCAATATTGCACCTGTTATGTTTTTGATGTGGTTTTTGTCACATGACCTATGAAAAACAAACCATAAGCACAGTAAAATCGCTGCAAAATCACGCGCCATTATCGGCACCTTTTTCTCTCATCGTCAAAATGCTGATAACCTCATTTTCGCCCAATATGTTTTGGCCCATCTCTAGTAACTGCTGCTTGAGTGATTACATTTGAGCAGCAATGATGAGATACAGGAGCCTTCAGCCTCCCGTTGCTTTCGCTGGGCCTTCTTTCCACAGCTCATCACCTGGAACCCCCGAACACAGTCCCATTCACAAGTGTGAATGGAGTCTTATTCATTGCAGTGTACCAGTCTTTAGATATGGTGGGGGCATTAAAAATAATAAATTAATTTCTTTTTTTTCACGCTTTATTTTTTACTCTTTATTTCCACTTGGTGATCCTGCCAGTAACACACTTCCTGTCCTAGGATGACAGCGCTCACTTACTGTACTGTATGTAGGTGCGGGATTGTCATCCTAGGACAAGAAGTATGTTAGGTCTTCTCATCTTCATTACATGGGGCGGGGGGTTGGACTGTGACTGTTAATGGAGCAATCAAGCAGTTTTCTTTCCACCTGTGGTGGATGGAAAGAAAATTGTAGAATCTGTGGCTTGCTTTAGGTAAGATTTCCAGGGTCAGCATTTCTGTGAATGAGCTTATTCTGTAATGGTTTATAGTGAAGGTTGTAAATGGTTAATAGTGAATTATCTCCGCCCATACAATTAACCTCTCAGGTTCAGAGAGGGATGTTTATATTTATTGGTTGGTTAGGTGAGCTTTCATCACAGCAAAGGCGACTCCTTATGTCAATAAGGATCAAAGATTACCCCGTCTGTAAACGCAGAATCTGATTTCAGCAGCAGCCATGTCATCCTCGCTAAGACACATAATCTGTACCCAGAATGCACCCAACTTCAAAGGGATATTCAGGTATGAACTTGAATTCTGTATTTATCTGTAGTCTTTAAACCAACCTTGTCACCAAGTGGAGAAAGTGAATCCACTAACCCTCTGTAAAATCGAATATTCGATTCTCGGTGGGCAATGTGTGAAATCTTTGCTCTCTTGAAGAGCTCCAGGTGTCGCTGCTATATGACACTTCGTGGTGTGCTGGCTGCGTTCCCCTTGCATGCTGTAGCTTCTCCTACTGACCCCCTATGTCACTACAGGACACATTAGTGATGTAAGAGTTGGATAGTACGCTTGCCTTTTCCTCGGCTTCCTCCTGTGACATCTAAACGAGGACATTCTCATCCTGCGGGATCTGGGGTGATGTCGTCCTTCAACTTGCAGGACATCTAGATGAAGACAATATCCTGTGGGATCTGGGGTGATGTCGTCCTTCACCTTGCAGGACGTCTAGACGAGGACAATATCATCCTGCGGGATCTGGGGTGATGTTGTCCTTCACCTTGCAGGACGTCTAGACGAGGACAATATCATCCTGCGGGATCTGGGGTGATGTTGTCCTTCACCTTGCAGGACGTCTAGACGAGGACAATATCCTCCTGCGGGATCTGGGGTGATGTTGTCCTTCACCTTGCAGGACGTCTAGACGAGGACAATATCATCCTGCGGGATCTGGGGTGATGTCCTTCACCTTGCAGGACATCTAGACGAGGACAATATTATCCTGCAGGATCTGGGGTGATGTTGTCCTTCACCTTGCAGGGTCCCAGGGAATGTCACATACTCCAAATCTCGCCCCAGACCCAGAGACATTCCCAGCACTGTAATAAAGGGGTGTATAAACTCCTGCGCTAATACAGTGTAAAAATAGTTAGGCCCCTTTCACACATGTTGACTGTTAATTTCATCAGTTCAGTCACGTCTTTTCAAAGGAAAAACAGATTAAATTTTCATCGGCTGCTCTTCTGTTTCTCATTAGTTGTTGTTTTTTTTTTTGGTTTTTTTTTTTTACATCCACTACCAATGCAAAAACAGATGGAAAAACAGACCATTTGTCAGTTTACATCTGTTTCTCGTCCGATCAGTTTTTTTTAACGGAAGGAAATTGGAGCTATGATCAGTTTGAAAAACCGGATGTTGACTGATGTAAATGGATGATCATCCATTTACATCGGGTTTTCCATAGAGATGCATTGATGTCTGTTTTTTATCCATCAACGGATGGATGAAAAAAAAAAAAACGGTTCGCATGTGTGAAAGGGGCCTTTTAACTAAAGAACAAAACAAAAAAAAAAGTGAATGATTGCTGCAAACATATAAACTGTGTTCCCACACTCGGTATACAAATGAATAAATTGCACAACTTCAATCTCTCTAATAACATATACAGTATAAAGTGATGAAATATAAAATAATTACATGATGCGATTAGAAGTGCCTCATAAACAAAATCTTATTAATACATAGTATGTGTTCAACAATGTGCAAAATATGCTGCATTAAAGGACTATTAAGTTTCACACAGTCCCATATCTCCTGGTGTAACAAAAGTGCCTAACGATTACTTCACACGTGTCACCTCAGTGCTCACAGAACTCCCACCTTCATATAGAAATCTAAAGTAAACGCCAAATATGTATTGATCTGTTGGTACTCGGGTCTCTAACACTTGGGATCCTTTAGATGTCCTCATATATGTTCCCAACATATTGAGGTGCTGGTCCCTTTTTAAGGCTCTGAATATTTTGCATACTTGCAGGTGTATCAGGAAACAAAGATATAGAAAAAGCCTCCCATAGTGTAATATTGTAAGAAATAGCCTTTTATTAAAGTTTAAAATTTTGCTTACATTTGTGAAAACTATAAAACGCCAAAGTTTATATCGGGAGAATCTAGAAAAGTGCCCTCATACATCACTTCTGGTCCGCGACTGCCTCCGAGATGCCCTACGCGTTACGTCGCGCCCACCTGACTTAGGGCGTAACTATAATTTTAGCTTTAACAAAAGGCTATATCATAAAATGTTCCACTATGGGAGGTTCTCTCTATATCTTTTTTTTTTTTTTTTTTCCTAATACACCTGCAAACATGCAGGATATTCGGAGCCCTAAAGGGACCAGCACCTCAATATATTGAAGATGTAGATTTCTATATGAAGGTGGGAGTTCTGTGAGCACTAAGGTGACACGTGTGAGGTAATTGTTAAGCACTTTTGTTACACCAGGAGATGTGGGACTGTTAACACTGTTAATACACGGCTCTATTAAACTTATTGGCGCTTTATTGCAGCATATTTAGCACATTGTTGAACACGCACTATGAATTAAATTATACCATTTTTGAGGCACTTCTACAAACCTCATGTAATTATTTTATGTGTTCATCACTTTATACTGTAGAGAGATTGGGCAACATCAATTTATTTATTCATTCCCAGCACTGTGCTGTGGCGTCTTCTCGCAATGTCTGGAGTAATCAGTATTCCCCTGAGATCTTGTCGGAGGGGGATGTCACCCCCTGCACCACTCTTGCTCTACCGATCGCGGCGATACCTCACATGTGATTTGAACACCGTTTTCACATGCGGGCGCTGCTCACATATGCGGGATGGGGCGCATTTAAAAAACTTTTTTTTTTTTTATTATTACTGTTCTTTAAAAAACAAAAAAGAAAACATTGTGTCACTTTTAACCCTATTACAAGGAATGTAAACATCCCTTGTAATAGAAAAAAAGCATGACAGGACCTCTTAAATATGAGATCTGGGGTCAAAAGGACCTCAGATCTCATATTTACACTAAAATGCAATAAAAAAAAATGAAAAAAATGTAAATGTCATTTAATAAAAAAAATTAATAAAATGTTACTTTAAGAGCTATGGGCAGAAGTGACGTTTTGATGTCCCTTCCGTCCTTCTATGGTATGGAGACGGGTGAGGGCCATCTTCCCGTCACTCGTCTCCATACCAAGCCAGGAAGAGGACCCGATCGCCTCTGCCGCTACCACTGCTCCGGTAAGCGGCGGAGGGCACCGGAGAACGGCGGGGGGGGGGCCCTCTCCCGTCGCCGATAAAAGTGATCTTGTGGCGAATCCGCCACAGAGGCCACTTTTATCGGAAAACCGGACCGTTCACTGAAGAAGAGGATACTGGGTTTATGGCAGCTAGCTGCTGCCATAACAACGATATCCCTCTTCAAAGTGCCGAGGTATATCGGCGTGAGCCGCTCTGGAAGTGGTTAACACATCTCCCAGGCTCCTTTCGTATACCTTTTTTCGAGACCTCTGATCCACTCCGGGTTTTGCACGGCTCCCTTGCAAGCCATTTGGACTCCTCTGGACAGCCCTGGTGCCAAACCTGTGGTCTAAGGGCCATATGCCCCTTTGGTATATGATGTCAGGCCCTCAGACGTCAGCAGTCTGTGGTGGAAATAATGCATTGATCTCCACTAGCCTTATGTAACCTATTACTAATTTAATATTGTCTTCTTCCATTTCTCCATTCAAAAAGTATCGTATCCACACTTTCTGAAGGTCATTTGCTCTGTTAGTTCTGCAGTCTTTCTGACAGCCTCAAGCATTACATATACTGAACATTATGTGTGGCCCCTAGTGACATCAGGGGCCGCCGTTGAGGCCCTCTATAGCTCATAAGTTGACAACCACTGCTCTATAGCCTGGGGGAGCAGATCGGTCATGTCTGTTGGAACTTAAGATTGGTAAAACTACAAACTTGTGTTATGTGTAGGGCTGTAGACTGACTAGCCATAGGCCTGTACAGCCTGATAGTTAGGATTGTTAATGTGTAGTGAGAGGCAAGACTAGATTTTGCTTTTGTTGCAAGTTTTTCAGTTTTTTTTTCTTTGGAGAACTGTAGCTGTCCTGTATAGCACAAATAAACTCACCACTGTTTGGCAGCACATCATCGGACTGATATCTGTGCCTCAAAAGGTTGCTTACCCCCAGGGATCATTAGGCTTGGGTTGTACATGGGTGTAGGGCTGCGTTTGCCCACATGAGGATGCACAGGTATTGCTTTCAGCCCCATGCGGGGGGTTCCAGTCATGTCAATTGATGAAGTTAATGCATGGATACAGCCGCTTCTCCCAATTTGACATCCATATGGGTGCAGTTGCACAGCCCTGAACGTATACTGTATCCGGGGCCAGGCACTTACATGGTAGTCAGATTGGGAGCAGCAGCTGTACCTGTGCAGCCGCTGTATACCAATTGACATGAATGGGTGGGTGGAGACAGTCTGCATCAAGGGGTTAATCATGTGTAGGTAACTGAATGGTGTTGTCCTTCGCGCTTGTAGTGAGACAAAAAGTGAATGTGGTGACAATACCAAAATATTGAGATTTCATAAAATTAATAAAAATAATCATAAAAAACTCCTGAAATATAATAATTATGATGATACCTTGAATAAAGTTGCAGCAAAAACACCAAGTGTTCACATTGCACTCAAAGACTAGATAGAAAGTAAAAGGTTTTTGCGCATCAAATCTATCATAAATAAAAATGTCAAATAACTCACATAAATTATCACAAAATAATGTGTCTAAAAATGTGCAAAAATATAAAAATGTATGATATTAAAAGTGAAAGTGTATCATTCAAAAAGAGTAATAAAATTCATAATTTCCAATAAATATGTGAAAGGATATTGAAGACACAGATGTCAGTGTGCAAAACTCCAAAAAAAACTGAAATATTACACCCCAAAACAAAATTAAATGTTATAGCTATTAAAGTGAAAAGTCCATAAGGAGTAAATATTGTCTTCTGGGGTAATGTAAATAGAGAGATGTGGATATATGGTGGTAATGTTGACGTTCCTCTTCATATATGAACTGCCAGCCCTGCGGGCTCTCTAAACTCTCACCTTAAGTAAAGACTTTTCATGCATCAAAACAGTGATGTACGTTGCCAGATGCTGGTATGATGATGGCTGAATTCTCCTCTGTCTAGCAGGCACCTATTGAAAAAAAAGGGGGGTATTTCCACCCAGGCTTAATCATGCAGCCAAAGGGAGAGACACAGTGCTGCTTACTTAAAGTGGGGTTCCACCCAAAAAACAAAACTACCTGTAAAAATTCTAAAAAAAAAAACAAAAAAACATTTGGATATTTTTTTTTTTTTCACTTGCCTCTAAATGCCTGTTGCTAGGTGGTCCCTCGTAGTCTGCCTGTCCCTTAGCCTGGGCTGGTGACATCACTTCCTCCTCGGCACAGGAAGGGCTCCGCTCTGCTCCCTCCCTCCTGTCAATCATCTGGGACCCATTACAGGTCCCAGGTGATTGAGCGGCCAATCACGGCGCACGGCGCCGCTCGCGCATGCGCAGTGGGTGCCAGGCTGTGAAGCCACAGCCCGGCGCCCACAGTTGAAATGCCGGCGCCAACGAGCGGAGGGGGGAGACGAGCGGGGCTTTGATCCCCCGCATCGCTGGACCCAGGGACAGGTGAGTGTCCAATTAAAAGTCAGCAGCTGCAGTATTTGTAGCTGCTGACTTTTAATTTATTTTTTTTTGGACGGCCCCCCTGGGTGGAACTCCTCTTTAAGGTGAGAGTTTAGAGAGCCCGCAGGGCTGGCAGTTCATATATGAAGAGAAACGTCAACATTACCACCATATATCCACATCTCTCTATTTACATTACCCCAGAAGACAATATTTACTCCTTATGGACTTTTCACTTTAATGGCTATAACATTTAATTTTGTTTTGGGGTGTAATATTTCAGTTTTTTTTGGAGTTTTGCACACTGACATCTGTGTCTTCAATATCCTTTCACATATTTATTGGAAATTATGAATTTTATTCTTTTTGAATGATACACTTTCACTTTTAATATCATACATTTTTATATTTTTGCACATTTTTAGACACATTATTTTGTGATAATTTATGTGAGTTATTTGACATTTTTATTTATGATAGATTTGATGCGCAAAAACCTTTTACTTTCTATGTGTAGGTAACTGCTGCTTGAGCGATTTTACATGCAAGCAGCAACGATTAGCTGCAAGAACTATCTCTGAAATCGCCCCTGAAGTCGGGACTGACACATGGTAATGAAATCGTGCGAGTTCAGCTGAACTCTCACCATTTCATTCCCACAGTCAGTGTGAACCAGGGCTTAGGCGGAGTAAATTGGAGGGTAGTAAACAGACAGCGGAGTCTCAGCCGCCTATAGAGCAGGCTCTGTTTTTGTCTGCTCTGCATAAACTGAGCAGACTGTCCTCCGCCTGCTCTCCTCTGATCAGTAGGGGATCTGTTGGCTGATCAGAATGGAATCTGCTCCTTGTGAATAGGCCTAAAGCCCAGTGCACACGGGTCGATGTTGGGAGACATCAGCCAGTTTCATTAGAAACTGGCCAACGTTTGGCCCGTGTGTATGTCAGCCAGTCCAACAGAAGCCTGCCAAACGGCCGGCTTCTGTCGGACGATTATGCTGGGAAAACCAGCAGCTGACTGGCTCCCGATCAGCGCTCTCAGCCATTGGCTGAGAGCACTGACCGGAGTGTTCTGACGGGGGGGCCATCCCCCTGTCAGAGCACAGATTGCTGTACTAAAGTCGGATTGTTAGTACAGAGGCTCTGACCCGAGCTGCCAGTTTTACCCCTTTCGAAAAAACTATTAGTGTGTACCAGACTTTACAGACCAAAAGAGAGCAAATAAGATAACTTTATTGTTAGGGTTTACATATAAACCCCAGTTGACATTTAAATTTGACAAATAATAAGAGGATGCAGGAAAACATCTATTGATTGTTTAAAAGAAAAATATGGGGTTTCGTTTTTGTCCAGAATCATACTTGCCTAGCTGGATGCTGCATCAGTCCCCCGCCGGCTCTAACACTAAGAACCGAGCGACCAAACACCACCGGTCACTCGGTTCTCACAGGTTCCTGAGCAGAGAGCTGCTGACTGTCAGCAGCTCTCTGCTCTAGCCCCCCGCGCTCACTGAAGTGCAGGAGCCACGTCCTGGGCCAGGCATATGGACCGATCCCGACTTCATTGTCGCAATCTTTCCCAAGCCTGGACCGGCTCTGTGAAGTCAGTGGATTTCAGCCCGTTGTCTGTGCTCTCCGCCAATGACGGAGAGCGCTGATCAAAGTGTTCTGGCAGGCGCCCCCCTGCCAGAATGCAACAGCTAAGTGGGGGAGATTGCTGTGCTTTCTTTGCATAGTGAGTAAAGCTGCTCTGACCGGAGCTGACAGGGTTTTTTTTTTTTTTTTTTTTTTTTCTGTTTTTTTTTTTTTTTTTTTCCTTCAACCAGAAATGGATGGATTGGGTGATATTTTGAGACTAGGTTGGTGATGTAGCTGGGGACAGAATTGTGGTTTGGCTTTGGTTAGTATCCCAACGTCCGTGGGAATAAACAATGCCCCATCGTTTCTATCAGTAGGAGGAATTGCACCGCATAGTTGGTGTCATTGAGAGGATATGTGCCCCATTGTTGGTGACATTGGGAGGAATTGTGCCCCATTGTTGGTGACATTGGGAGGAATTGTGCCCCATTGTTGGTGACATTGGGAGGAATTGTGTCCCATTGTTGGTGACATTGGGAGGAATTGTGTCCCATTGTTGGTGACATTGGGAGGAATTGTGTCCCATTGTTGGTGACATTGGGAGGAATTGTGTCCCATTGTTGGTGACATTGGGAGGAATTGTGTCCCATTGTTGGTGACATTGGGAGGAATTGTGTCCCATTGTTGGTATTATTGGATAAAAATAGTTCCCCAAGGGCTGGATAAAAGTAAGCAAAGGGCCACAGTTTGGAGACCACTGATCTAGAGGAAAGCATTAAAAAAATAGTTGAGGGTTTAATACTACTATCTGCAATATCCAAGGTTCTACAGTTAAAAAAAAAAATGTCTGTTGCTCTACTATATCTCCTATTTCCTAGAGGGGTATAAGAAAAGCAGGAAACATTTCATACAAAGGGTTGTAGTTTTCCCAAAATCATAATGCAGGTCTTTATGTCTAATTTAAGATACAAATTAGAGAATGAAAAATAAACTTTGTACTATGATTTCCAGGGTCAGCATTTCTGTGAATGAGCTTATTCTGCAATGGTTTTATAGTGGCGGCTTTAAATGATTAATAGTGAATTATCTCCGCTCATACAATTAACTTCTCAGCATTCAGAGAGGGATGTTATATTGATTTGTTGGTTAGGTGAGGTTTCATCACAGCAAAGGCGACTCCTTATGTCAATAAAGATCAAAGATTACCCCGTCTGTTAACTCCGAATCTGATTCCAGCAGCAGCCATGTCATCCTCGCTAAGACGCATTATCTGTACCCGGAATGCACCCAACTTCAAAGGGATACTCAGGTATGAACTTGGATTCTGTATTTATCTGTAGTCCTTAAACCAACCTTGTCACCAAGTGGAGAAAGTCCATTAGCGCCCTGTAAAAGAAGAAGAATATTTGATTCTCAGTGGGTGATGTGTGAAAACTCTCTTGAAGAGCTCCAGGTGGCACTGCTATCTGACACTTCGTGGTGTGCTGGGTAGCGTTCCCCTTGCTGCATGCTGTAGTTTCTCCTGCCAGCCCCCTATGTCACTGCAGGACACATTAGTAAGAATTTGATAGTATGCTTGTCTTTTCCTTGGCTTTCTCCTGTGACATCTAGACCAGGGTGACGTCATCCTGCAGGATCTGGGGTGATGTTGTCTACCACCTGGCCGGATCTCGGGGGAATGTCTCATGCTCCAAATCTCGCCCCGGAGACATTCCCAGCACTGTACTGTGGCATCGTCTTGTAAGATCTGAAGCACTCAATATTCCCCGGGATCTCATTGGATGAGGATGCCACCCCCTGCTCGACTGAGTCCTGGATGCAGACAGAAGAAAATGTAACCAATTTTTAACTTGAGCCAGGGTGGATTTGATTTAAATCAAGTCGCTTTAAATCGCAATTTAAATCGCTAGTAAAAAGGCTTGATTTAACTCGACTCGATTTAAATCATAATTTTTAAAGAGCAACTGTCATCTCTGTCCCACAGGGGCTCCTTCTCTGACCCGCTGTTGCCTTACGACAGTCTCATTCACTTAAATGAGACGGCTGGTGATGCGGCAGTGACACAAGGTGAGGGACGTGGCGGCAGCAGCTGAGTGGATGCCCGCTAACAGGCGCTGCCATGGTGGATCTGAAATGACAGGTGCTCTTTTTAAATGTAAGGACTTATTCTTGCTGGTAGTTAGAATCTTTAATATTTGCAAACAAAATAAAGGTTTCCCTTATCGTCTTTCAGGACAGCACCTTGAGAGCGTGGCTCCACCCACTTGACAGGAAACACACCTCCACCAAACTTTAAAAGGAGGCTCCTTCCCACTTATCATCAGTTTATGTGTTTCCTCCGGCGGGAACACATGTGGGAGTTTGGAGCTCTCAAGGTTCTGTCCTGAGAGAACAGGCTCCCTACTCCACTATTTTTACCTACCTCAGGAGAGCCGATTCCTCCCATTTTCCACAGGCTTACGGGTGCCGGCTGGATGGGCTCCTTCTCCCTCGTCAGTGCTCGGGGAGAGCCAGGACTGCTCCGGGTATTGCTGCTCCCAGGCAGAGGCGTCAGGCATGTCAGGCATTTCTGTTTGTTTTTTTCTTGCCTGCACATGTTTTTTCCCTGATGCCGCCGCCATCTTGGGAAGGGCAGTCAGAGGACTGCATCCGCCGGATGTGAGGTATCCGGAAGTGGGGCGGCATCCATGGAGCAGGCGCCAGGCGTCATTTCCGCCGGAAGCGCAGGGGGAGGAGGGAGGAATAGGTCTGGTGCCTATTTATTGCCGGTTCCGGTCCGGCGCACAGGTGCTATTGGAGTCCGGAACCGGCGTTTTCGCCACAGGCATCACGCTGCTGCCTCAGCATGGATTCAGGAACCGCAGCGAGTGGAACAGGCACAGGCACCAGCAAGGCCCAGGTAAGGAGCAGACTGTAGTTTCTGCTCAGCTTTACTGTGGGGTCTCTCTCTAGCCCTCTTCTCTCTAAATGTTAGTGAAGTTTGAGGGTATTTTTTCCCCCTGGTGGCGGAGGGGCCTGTCAGGGCACATGAGTCTGATAGCTTTTCTCACTGTGCACCTGTGGTGAGCAACCTTGAGTAATCAGGCTGACTCTAAAAGATGATTTGTCTTTTTTCTCTCTCTTTTTTCCCTTATCATGGCAGGCCAAGAACTCTGACCCTGGGATTAGAAAGAGATGTCCTTCATGCAAAATTAAGTTAAATGAAGGCTGGAAAAAGGCTTTGTCAAGCATGTATTGACTCCTTGGTGAGGGAAGAAACCACTTCCGCATGCAGTGATCTAATCGCATCTGCTAAAAAGGAATTGGATGCTACCATTCAATCCTTCAGATCCTCACTCGCCTATCCATCTGCGAGTCAGCCCACTACCTCACAGTCCTCTCAAGGCTCACTGTTAGTCCCGGCAGTAGAGGCGGAAATGGGTCCTCTGAACCGGGAAGGGCTTTCCCCATCCCATTCTAATGAATCGAATGAAGATAGTGATGAGCTGGAAAATATGTCTTCCAGGTATAAATTGTCTTTGGATCAGGTGGATGGCCTTTTAAAGGCTATTTATGCTACTCTAGGCATTGAGGAAGAGCATAAGGAGATGTCTTTACATGCCAAGATGTATGCAGGGCTTAGTGAGTCTAAGTCCCGTACCTTTCCAGTCCATGCAGTGATTTCTGAAACAATCAGAAAAGAATGGGCTGACCCTGATAGGAAACCATTTTTCTCTAGGGCTCATAAGAGAAGGTTCCCTTTTGATGAAGACCCAGCAGCTCTTTGGAATAAGGTTCCAAAACTTGATGCAGCCTTTTCTCAAGTGTCAAGATCTACTGATCTAGCATTTGAGGACATGGGGATCTTAAAAGACCCCATGGATAAAAAAATGGATCAACAGCTCAAGCGGACTTGGCAATCCATTATGGGCAACCTTAAGCCAGCAATGGCAACTACTTGCATCTCCAGGAACTTGGAGTATTGGGTAAATCAGCTTAAAGCTCATATAATAGCAGATTCCCCTAAGCAAGAAATCCTTGACTCCTTTTCTACCCTCTCAGCAGCCGTAGCCTATGTCTCTGATGCCTCAGCAGAGTCTATCAGGATGACAGCTAAGGCGGCAGCCCTTGCTAATTCGGTTAGACGGGCTTTATGGCTAAAGACTTGGCAAGGGGACACAGCATCTAAAAACAAATTATGCGGGGTCCCTTTTCTAGGAGACTTACTGTTCGGCCCTGATTCGGATTCAGTTCTGGACAGGACTGCAGATAAAAAGAAATCTTTTCCTGTCAAAAAGAAGAAACAACCAGTCAAACGGTTTTTTCGTCCTCAAAGGGCTCAGGAACAGAACAAGCCTCAAGAGAAAAAGAAAAGCTGGTCAGGGCAGAGGGGTAAGGGCAGAGGAAATGTCCTTTTCCATCCTCCTGCGTCAACCAGCAAGACGCAATGACAGTCGGTTACAGGTAGGGGGAAGACTACAAGACTTTCTCCCCTATTGGGCAAGCATAACAGAAAACCAGTACATTCTGAATATGCTAGCCCAGGGTTACAATATAGAATTTTCAGATCTCCCCCTAGAAAGGTACTTGGTGACAAATCTTCCAAGAGATGTAACAAAATCCCTGACAATGAAGAGCCTATTAAAGGATCTGATAGATCAGGGGGTTATGACTTGCGTCCCACAGGGGGAGCTTTATCAGGGATTTTATTCCCGTATATTCCTGATAAAGAAACCATCCGGAGATTTTCGGTTAATCCTAAACCTGAAACCGCTGAACAGATCAGTCCAATACAAGAGGTTTCGTATGGACTCCATCTTCACGGTCAAGAATCTATTGACGAGGGAATGCTTTATAGCATCAATAGACCTTCGAGATGCCTATCTGCAGATCCCTATAGCCCCGCAGTCCCAAAGATTCCTAAGATTGGCGATAAATTTGGGAAAAGAGGTTTTGCACTTGCAATTCAGGGCCCTCCCCTTTGGCCTGTCTTCTGCCCCACGAATATTCACAAAAATAATGGCAGAAGCGCTTGCACCTCTTCGCATGCAGGGGATTGCGGTAATTCCGTACTTGGACGACCTACTCCTTTTTGCCCCCTCCAGGGAAAGACTGCTAGACAACCTCGGAAAGACCCGAGGTCATCTAGAAACCCTGGGTTGGATCATAAATATGCAGAAGTCAAATTTCAATCCAGCCCAGAAAATACTATTCCTGGGGTATCAGATCTGTTCAAGGGAACAAAAGATTTTTCTCCCAGAAGAGAAGAAGGGGAAAGTCCAGAAGGTGGTAGCGTCCTTACAGGCAAGCCAGGAATTATCAGTCTGACAAGTGATGTCATCCCTAGGAATCCTAACCGCAACCATACCAGCCATTCAATGGGCAAGGTTACATTTCAGGCCTCTCCAGAGCTTTCTCCTGAGAATATGGAATCACAGGTCAGAATCTCTGGAAGCAAAGGTAAAGATACCCACCAAAGTCAAGAGATCACTTTGGTGGTGGAGAAGACAGGAGAATCTGTCAGAAGGCCTGCTCTGGTCATTTCCAATAGAAAAAGTGGTAACGACAGATGCCAGTGTATGGGGTTGGGGAGCTCACTTAGACCAAGACTTCTCGCAAGGAATGTGGTCTCGGACAGAGGCAAAGAGGTCCTCAAATTGGAGGGAACTAAAGGCAGTCGCCTTAGCTTTAGATGCCTTCTCTCCTATCCTTCAAGGTTCTCATGTCCGGGTCCTCTCAGACAATGCCACTACCAGGCCCGGATTGGCCATAGGGCAAACCGGGCAAATGCCCGGTGGGCCGGGGCCGCCGGGCTGCATGTTCATGCTTGCAGGGACAAGGCAGGCTGCTCTTTAAGCCCGCGCCAGTCCCCCGGCCTTTCCGCGGCCGCCCGGCTTCCAATTCAGCTCAGGCTCAGCCATCGGCAACAGGGGGATGGAAACATGAAGGGGGGAGGAGCTAGAGGAGACACCTCTCCATGGCCGCCAGTATAGTTCAGCCGTTCGAGCTGGGGGGCGTGACCACGAAGGGGAGAGGAGTCTGCTGCAGGCGGATCAAAGAGAACGAAGGTAAGTGTGGCGCCCTGTAACCTGAATAGGAGGAGCGGTGGGGGGTGGCTGCATATAGAAGAATTATTCTCTCCATCTTCCTCCCGCAGTCTCTGAATGCCTGCCTCTGCTCCTCTCCCTCTCGCAGGCTGTCAGGTACTGCGGGAGGAAGATGGAGAGAATAATTCTTCTATATGCAGCCACCCCCCACCGCTCCTCCTGTCCTGCTTATCTCTGCTGCCCCCACAGTGTTCTCTACCCCCCACAGTGCTCTCCACCTCCCCCATGCTCTCTGCTGCCCCTCTGTGCCCTCTGCTTCTCTCCATGTGCTCTCCACCTCCCACCCTGTGATATCTACCTCCCCCATGCTCTCCGCTGCCCCCTGTGCCCTCCACCTCTCCCCCAGTGCTATCCAGCCCCCGCTGTGCTCTCCACCTCCCCCCATGCTCTACGCTGCCCCCCTGTGCCCTCCGCCTCTCCCCCTGTGCTCTTCACCTCCCCCATGCTCTCCGCTGCCCCCCCTGCCCTCCACTTCTCCCCCAGTGCTATCCAGCCCCCCCCTGTGCTCTCCACCTCCCACCCTGTGATATCTACCTCCCCCATGCTCTCCGCTGCCCCCTGTGCCCTCCACCTCTCCCCCAGTGCTATCCAGCCCCGCTGTGCTCTCCACCTCCCCCCATGCTCTACGCTGCCCCCCTGTGCCCTCCGCCTCTCCCCCTGTGCTCTTCACCTCCCCCATGCTCTCCGCTGCCCCCCCTGCCCTCCACTTCTCCCCCAGTGCTATCCAGCCCCCCCCTGTGCTCTCCACCTCCCACCCTGTGATATCTACCTCCCCCATGCTCTCCGCTGCCCCCTGTGCCCTCCACTTCTCCCCCAGTGCTATCCAGCCACCCCTGTGCTCTCCACCTCCCACCCTGTGATATCTACCTCCCCCATGCTCTCCGCTGCCCCCTGTGCCCTCCACTTCTCCCCCAGTGCTATCCAGCCCCCCCTGTGCTCTCCACCTCCCCCCATGCTCTACGCTGCCCCCCTGTGCGCTCCGCCTCTCCCCCTGTGCTCTTCACCTCCCCCAATGCTCTCCTTTCCCCCCATTGCTCTCCAGCCCCCCCAGTGCTCTCCACCTCCCTTCTGTGCTCTCCACCTCCCCCCATGCTCTATGCTGCCCCCCTGTGCCCTCTGTCTCTCCCCCTGTGCTCTCCACTACCCCCCTGTGCCCTCCGTCTCTCCCCCTGTGCTCTCCACTACCCCCCTGTGCCCTCCGTCTCTCCCCCTGTGCTCTCCACTACCCCCCTGTGCCCTCCGTCTCTCCCCCTGTGCTTTCCACTGCCCCCTGTGATATCCACCTCCCCCATGCTCTCCACTGCCCCCCTGTGCCCTCCACTTCTCCCCCAGTGCTCTCCAGCCCCCCCTGTGCTCTCCACCTCCACCCAGTGCTCTCTAGTCCCCCGTGCTATCCAGCCCCCGTGCTCTCCTCCTCCCTTCTGTGCTCTTAACATCCCCCATGCCCTATGCTGCCCCCCTGTTCCCTCCGCCTCTCCCCCTGTGCTTTTCACCTCCCCCCATGCTCCACGCTGCCCCCCGTGCCCTCTGCCTCTCCCCCTGTGCTCTCCACCTCCCCCTGGGCTCTTCACCTCCCCCCAATGCCCCCAGCCCCCCCAGTGCTCTCTAGCACCCCCCCAGTGCTCTCCAGCCCCCCTGTTCTCTCCACCTCCCTCCTGTGCTCTCCACCTCCCCCATGCTCTCTGATGCCCCCCTGTGCCCTCCACTTCTCCCCCAGTGCTCTCCAGCCCACCCAGTGCCCTCTAGCTCCCCCGTGGTATCTAGCCCCCCTGTCTCTCCTCCTCCCTTCTGTGCTCTCCACATCCCCCATGCTCTATGCTGCCCTCCTGTGTCCTCCGCCTCTCCCCCTGTGCTTTTTCACCTCCTCCCATGCTCTACGCTGCCCCCCTGTGCCCTCTGTCTCTCCTCCTGTGCTCCCCACCTCCCCCATGCTCTATGCTGCCCCCCTGTGCCCTCTGCCTCTCCCCCAGTGCTCTTTAGCCCTCCCAGTGCTCTCCAGCCCCCCTGTGATCTCCACCTCCCCCATGCTCTACGCTGCCCCCCTGTGCCCTACGCCTCTCCCCCAGTGCTCTCCAGCGCCCCCATTGATCTCCGCCTACCCCCTGTGCTCTCCACCTCCTCCCATGCTCTCTGCTGCCCCCCTGTGCCCTCCGCCTCCCCCCAGTGCTCTACAGCCCCCCAGTGATCTCCACCTCCCCCCTGTGCTCTCCACCTCCCCCCTGTGCTCTCCACCCCATGCTCTCCTGCCCTCCCTGTGCTTTACGCCCCACCCTGTGTTTTTGCTTCCCCCTGTGCTCTCCAACCCCCCACCCCCTGTGCTCTCCAGCCCCCCATGCTCTCCGGCCCCCTTGTGCTCTCCTCTTCCTCCCTGTGTTCTCTGCCTCTCCCCCATGCTCTCCGCCTCCCCCCACAGTGCTCTCCAGCCCCCTGTGGTCTCGCCCCACCCCATGTTCTCAAAGTTCTTCCCTGTGCTCTCTGCCCCACCTGCTTTCCCTGTCCCCCTCACCCCCCGCACCTTTGCCGGGTTTCCCCCTCCCCTCTCCTGGGGGATCCGTCAGGATGGAGAGTGGGGAAGGGGCCGGTTAAGATGTCATGGGCTGCTCATTCCAAAATGCCCGGGCCTATTTTTTGTCCCAGTCCGGGCCTGGCCACTACCATAGCCTACCTAAACAAACAAGGGGGTACAAGAAGCAAAACACTTCAGTTGCTAGCTTCAAAGATCCTGGTTTGGGCAGAAAAGCATGTTCGGTCCTTATCAGCAGTCCACCTCAAAGGCACCTTAAATGTAGTGGCAGATGGCGGATTCAGGAGTCAGAATGGAGCCTGAATCCGGAAATCTTTGCAATGATTACCAGGGCCTGGGGTCAACCGCAAATAGACCTATTTGCATCACAGGAAAATACACAACTCCCAGTATTTTTCTCTATTCACAGAAACGACAAGGCCCAGGGGACAGATGCGTTAATCTAGCCCTGGAACTTCCATCTGGGTTACGCATTTCCTCCTTTCCAACTTATCCCGTTGGTGTTAAGGAAGATACAGAGGGAGAAGGTGGCAGTAATCCTAATTACTCCATTTTGGCCAAAGAGGGCATGGTTTTCCACCATTCTACAGATGGCAGTCAAACCATTTTGGTGGCTGCCTCTCCGGCAGGACCTGCTCCTACAGGGTCCAATACAGCATCCGGGAGTGGCCATTCTAAGCCTCACGGCCTGGTTTCTGAGGAGCAGTTGTTAAGAAACAAAGGTCTGTCACAACCCTTGGTAACTACCTTACTTTCCAGTAGGAAAATAGTGACCAGAAAAATCTATGCTAAATATTGGAAGGTCTTCAACTCTTTTTGTCATTTGACTAAGAGAAAAGTAAAAAATTTAGTGTCAATTTTGGAATTTCTTCAAGAGGGGGCAGACAAGGGATTGTCAGTCAGCACCCTTAAAGTTCAAGTAGCTGCTTTGGGAGTATTTCTAGAAAGACCAATCTCTTCTGAGCCCTTGGTTATAAGATTTTTCAAGGCACTTACCAGATCTAGACCAGCTCCGGCTAAGCACTTTCCCAATTGGGATCTATCAGTGGTCCTGCAAGCCCTTACAAAGGAACCTTTTGAACCACTACAAGGAATCTCTCTAAGGAATCTTACTCTTAAGACCTTGTTCTTAGTTGCAATAACGTCAGCAAGGAGAATTGGTGAGCTGCACGCCCTATCTGTTAAGAGACCCTTTTTAACCATCTACACAGATAGGATTATACTTAAAACCGATCCAGGTTTTTTGCCAAAGGTAGCGTCAGCACACAATAGGTCGCAGGAGATCATCCTGCCAACCTTTTGCTCTAACCCTTCGGGGGAAAAAGAAGGCAAATTCCACAATTTGGATGTAAGAAGGACTTTATTACAGTATCTGGAGGTAACAAGTAACTTTAGATCCTCGGATTCTCTATTTATACTTTTTTTGGGTAAAAAGAAGGGCCAACAAGCTTCTAAGGGGTCTATAGCTAGATGGCTTAAATCAGCTATTCTAGCAGCCTACTCTCAGTCGGGGCTATCTCCCCCGCTGGGAATTAAAGCGCATTCTACCAGGGCTCAGGCCTCTTCATGGGCAGAAATGGCTGGTGCCACCCCAGATCAGATTTGTAGGGCGGCTACGTGGTCAAGTTACCTTACTTTTGTCCGTCATTACAGGCTGGATCTTCTGTCAGCCAGTGAACAGGCTTTTGGCAGAAAGGTCTTGCAGGCTGTGGTCCCTCCCTAAGTGGGTAAGTCTCTGTTATCCTCTCAAGGTGCTGTCCTGAAAGACGATAAGGGAAAAATCAAGTTAGACTTACCGGTAACTTGTTTTCCAGGAGTCTTTCAGGACAGCAGCAACCCGCCCTTATTGTATTAAATTACTATGCTGTGACTAACCATATTCTGATTGTGTTCCAGCTTGGGCCGGAGGTTCTCTACTACTACTGATAAGTGGGAAGGAGCCTCCTTTTAAAGTTTGGTGGAGGTGTGTTTCCTGTCAAGTGGGTGGAGCCACGCTCTCAAGGTGCTGTCCTGAAAGACTCCTGGAAAACAAGTTACCGGTAAGTCTAACTTGATTTTTCCTATTTAGAATAATAAGCTGTCAGGTTAGTAAAACTGCGATATCATAATTGATTCAATCATACAGTTTGTGGTGTACATAGATTTGCAAAACAATGGGATAAAGGAATATTCATGAACTTTGGTTTAAATCATGGTTACTGTGAAATTGTGTGAATGCATCAATGCAGTGCATGTTATCTCAGCAGTATTTTATTAAAATAAATTTGATAAAAATTAAAAAAAAAAAAACGATTTTAAGTTTAAAAAAATCTGATTAAAAAAAAAAATTCATTGATTTTTATCCACCCTGACTTGAGCACATTTTTGCTGGATAGCATTAGTAGCACATTGAATGGTTTTACTAGATTTTGCACTTAGTCCAATGCCAACGTCTTAAAGAAGCCATCAGCCCCCTCAAATACCTATTTATAAAAGTACCTTTTTAGACATACCTTAAAGTGGTTGTAAACCCTCAAGGTTTTTCACTTCAATGCATTCTACGCATTGAGCTGGAAAACCTCCTGTAATGCTGCAGCCCCCCCAAGCCCTCATTTTACTTGCCTCGCGCCGGGGGCAAGCACACCAGCAAAAGCAGGTGTCTTGGGTCCTGATTGGATAATTTGATAGCAGCGCAGCCATTGGCTCCCGCTGCTGTCAATCAAATCCAATGACACGGGGGGGGGGTCCCCGAGTCCTGCTGTCTGTGTCAATAGAAGCAGGACTCGGGAGCGCGCCCACACAGGTGTCCTGAAGAGTGCTTCTCCGACTGGGCACTTGAGAAGAGGAGTAGCTACTAGCGCCATTGAGGGAGGAGGATCGGGGCTACTCTGTGCAAAACCAACTGCACAGAGGAGGTAAGTATGAAATGTATGTTATTTAAAAAAAACAAAAAACTGAAGCTTTACAACCCCTTTAAACCCTTCAGTATTCTGGCCGGTCACATGATGTCATTAATGGTGGCTTTATGAGTCCATTGTGTTCCTATGATGTGATGTCCTTCTCTTTTTTGGATTTTGTGACATTCATATTATGAGCAATGTGAGCAGCGTTCAGTACAATAGTACTGTGAGCCTAGGCCAGATGTGTCAAAGATGGCCTGGGCCCGCAAGAAATAAACAATAGTGCAGTGCTGAAAATTGACAAACTTATATTGATTGCTGAAACAAAGATATAACTCTCTGTGCCACAAAATTATGACATAACTCAAATCACATGTGAAATGTTCATAGTGATAAAAACATAAAATAGTGAAAAGTAGTACAAAACAAAAAATTCTTGAATCTGAAGTTAAAGCGGAGTTTCACACAAAAATGGAACTTCCGCTTTTCGGAACCCTCCCCCCTCTGGTGTCACATTTGGCACCTTTCAGGGGGGAGGGGGGTGCAGATACCTGTCTAAGACAGGTATTTGCACCCACTTCCGGCATAGACTCCCATTGGGAGTCTATGCCTCTTCCTGTCCCTCCGCGCTGTCTCCTGGGAAACGCACAGCTCCCAGGAGAGAGCGGGGACCATCCAGATCGTGCAGCGCGACTCGCGCATGCGCAGTAGGGAACCGGGAAGTGAAGCTGCAACGCTTCACTTCCTGATTCCCTCACCTAGGATGGCGGCGGCAGCTGCCGAGAACCGAGCGGGTTCTCGGCGTCCCCTGCCGACATCGCTGGACCCTGGGACAGGTAAGTGGCCATGTATTAAAAGTCAGCAGCTGCAGTATTTGTAGCTGCTGGCTTTTAATATTTTTTTTTTTTTTTTTTTTTTTTTGCGGTTTGGGTGGACTCACTCTTTAAGCAAAAAAGCAATAGTCCAGTAAACAATATAATCTTGCGAGAAAATGAATTCCATACCAATTCAATTTAATGGGATTAATTTTCTCACAACAAGATTATTGTTTACTGAATATTTGATTTTTTTTGCTGAACTTCAGACTCAAGAATTTTTTGTTTTTGTACTACTTTTCACTGTTTTATGTTTTTATCACTATGGACATTTCACATGTGATTTGAGTCATTTATGTCATCATTCTGTGGCACAGAGATGTAAATCTTTGTTTCAGCAATCAGTATTCTAGATTTGTCACTTTTCAGCGCTGCACTATTGTTTATTTTTGTGTTTTCCACTATATGTCTAGTGGAGTGTCAGCAGCTGTACATATTCTCTATGCGCAGTTCTACTACAGCCCTATCTGCCCACAAGAAATAGGTTGGACAATACTGGACATAATTCACTCCAGGAGTTTTCTTTACGGAGGGCTGGTAAGGTTAGTTTAATAACACAAATCTCCCTAGATGTATCTGGAAGGCTGTGAGCTGCCTAGTCTGCTGCGTGTGACCAGGATCTCTCTTGCAATGTTGATCATCAGAGTTTCTTAAACATTCTGTTGCATTTTGGATATGTTTTTAGGGCCCATTCACACTAGAATGCAGTGTGGGAAAGTCGTGTTCCTGTGCTGCTTCACGCACCGCATTCCAATTGCACTTCCCTTGTGATCTGCTGCGGAGGTCGGTGCAAAGTTAGAAGCCCCAAACGCAGGTCGCAAATGCAGTAAGTTTGCCTGCATCAGATCGCATGGAATAAAAGTACCATACAATTTGATTGCAATACATTTCAAAAAGCAGTACATGCACTACTTTTGGTGCGGTGCTATTTCAGCTCATTCAAAATTAATGGGGCTGATATCGCACTGCACAAATTTGAATGTGAATCACACAGGGTACCGCACAGCGTTCCTGTGCGATTCACATGCAGTTCCTAGTATGAATGGGCCCTTTGAGCAGGGCTCGACAAACCCCGGGCGCCAGGTCGCACTTGCGACTAGAATTAGCGACCTGGCGCCTGGGGCGGCACAGCTGGGGTATCCTGTGTCCGTTCGACACCCCCCCTCCCGCCGCGATCGCGTTGGGCCGCGCCGGTAATTGAGGCCCCGGCTTTGCGGCCTACTGCAGTCCTATGGTTCCTGGTTCCTTCTGCAATCGGGCGCCCTCTGGTGGTGGCCGTTGGTATGACAAGACATCTACCAATGCTAATGGAGCTTTCCCTACCTGTTTTCACTGCCTGCTCATCTCCTTCCCTTTTACTTAGAACCCCCAAACATTATATATATTTTTTATTCTAACACCCTAGAGAATAAAATGGCGGTCATTGCAATACTTTCTGTCACACCGTATTTGCGCAGCGGACTTACAAGTGCACTTTTTTGGGAAAAAATACTTTTTTTAATTAAAAAATAAGAAAACAGTAAAGTTAGCCCAATTTTTTTTCATATTGTTAAAGATAATGTTACGCCGAGTAAATTGATTCCCAACATGTCACGCTTCAAAATTTCATCCGCTCGTGGAATGGCGACAAACTTTTACCCTTTAAAATCTCCATAGGCGTTGTTTAAAAAATTCTACAGGTTACCTGTTTTGAGTTACAGAGGAGGTCTAAGGCTAGAATTATTGCTCTCGCTCTAACGATCGTGGCGATACCTCACGTGTGGTTTGAACACCGCTTTCATATGCGGGTGCTACTCACATATGCGTTCGCTTCTGCAAGCGAGCTCGGCGGGACGGGGCGCATTTAAAAAAATTATTATTTTTTCTTATGTATTTTACTTTTTATTTGTATTTTTACACTGTTTAAAAAAAAAAAAAATTGTGTCACTTTTATTTCTTTTACAAGGGATGGGGCACATTTAATTTTTTTTTTTTTTCTTATTTATTTTAACTTTTATTTTTTCACTGTTCTTTAAAAAAAAAAAAAAAAAGTCACTTTTATTCCTATTACAAGGAATGTAAAAATCCCTTGTAATAGAAAAAAAGCATGACAGGTCCTCTTAAGTATGACATCTGGGGTGCATTTACACTAAAATGCATTAAAAAAAAAAAAAAATTGTCATTTGAAAAAAAAATATATAAAATGTCCCTTCAAGAGCTATGGGTGGAAGTGACGATTTGACGTCGCTTCCGCCCTACAATGACTTGGAGATGGGCGGGGGGGGCCATCTTCCTCTCACTCGTCTCCATGTCAGGCCAGGGACAGATCCGGATCGCCTCCGCCGTTACCGACGGCCACGGTAAGCGGTGAAGGGCACCGGAGAGCGGCGGTAGGGGGGGCCCTCTCCTGCCGCCGATAAAAGTGATCTCGCTGCGAATCTGCTGCAGAGACAACTTTTATCTGAAAGAGAACCGCCGGCTCTTAAAGAAGATACCGGGGTTATGGTAGCTAGCTGCTACCATAACAACGGTATTTCTCTTCAAAGACAGGACGTATATAGTCGTCCTGCGGGAAGGAAGTGGTTAATTAAAATGAATTTATTATTTGTCATCTCCCTGCTTGGCCCCTTTCACACGGCTGTCTGCTCAGGTTCGCCTGTCAGTTTTTCAGGCGGACCTGATTGGATCCTTAGCGAGAATATGGTGGTCTTGTGTCCCTGCATGGCAGGAAATAAAAGCAGTCACATTCGTTCTAGTCGTCTCTGTGTAAATTTAAGATTGGTTAATTTTTATATTAAAAATAAAGCTTTGTCGGTCGTTTAAAAAAAAAAAAAAACCTGGCTCCTAACTTTTTTAGCTGGCTCCTAGATTCCAAGCAAATTTGTCAAGCCCTGCCTTTGAGCCATACCCGAGGCTGCACATTGTTTCATTTTTAGATTTCATTCCTCTTTAATGACAACAGGCAGTTATGTAATGCTAAGGGAGGTGTGGTGGCATAAATGGTAATCGTGTTAAAGGATTAAACCACACCTGGGGATCTCACATGGTAAAAACAAAGAGCTGCAGGTGTAAGCTGACAGCATAGGATGTCTGTTTTGTAAATGTTTTATAGGCGCACCTCTCCCTCCATATCTATACTGACCTCTCCTTTTGTAGATCATGCATGTTCCCTGGTCCCATCCCACAGGACAGTTTCTGGGGGTCATGTTTGTCCCCCGGCTCCATCCCACAATGCAGTTTTTGGAGGTTGTGCATGTTCCTTGGATTCATCCCACAATGCACATTCCAGAGATCATACATGTCTCCTGAACCCCATCCCACAATGCAGTTTTTGGAGGCTGTGCATGTCCCAAGGCCTCACCCCACACTATGGTTTGTGGAGATCATTCGTGTCCTTTGTCCCGATCACACAATGTCGTTTCTGAGGGCCTAGCAGAAGGCCTGTCCTGTGGTCTACCGATATGCAAAATGTGATGTTGAGAAAGTAGCTATTTTTTTTATACCAACTTCCAATCTTCCACAAGCAGTGGCCCATCAGCAGCTGAAGGGAGCCCATGACTGCCTATAGTTATCTATTGGGACAGCGGGAGGATAAATAAGGAGGGATCTAGGTCTACCTTCTCTTCAACTAATTTGGATTTTCTAAGTATGGATGAGTGTTGGTAATGCAAAGAACACCGGTGTGAGGTCCCTTCTGTAGATCTCTTTATTTCAACTGAACCTTACTAAAGTCTCACCTACTTTACTGCATTCTCTGCAACTGTATAATAGTTCTAAGATGTGGGAGATGGAGATTCAGGTGCAGAGATCTCACTGCTGGAATCCCTGAAAGATATTATGCTGTTAAGTGATTGCAACCACTGGCCTTCACCCAACACTAACATTTTATATTTTGTGTGGCCTAAACCTTTGAGGATAGGAATGCAGGATCTGCCATTGCTGACTTGTTTTAAAGATACAGGCTCCTTGGCGTTCATTCTGATCCTGGCATCACTGCCCAATGAATCCTTTACCTGGAACAAACAAGCGAGCGATCATTGAAGTCTTAACCTGTACACTTTTTTTTTTTTCCTGGTCATTGATTAACTGGATAAGGAAACCATGATTAGAACAGCCTTGGAGCCTGTACCTTTAAAAACAAGTCGACAACAGTAGTTCCCATTTTTTCTTTCACAGGTTCCCTTTAAGCATGATTTTGCTAGGCACCAGTTGGAAAGGGACCAAGATAACACCTACAGCCCTCTGACTGGCTGAATTTTATGTCAATAAGAATCAAAGGTTACATCTTGCCCCGGAGCTATAGGCAGAGGGTATACAGGCAGGTCCTGGCTCCTGAAGTATGTCGGCTACACTGAGACGTATAATCTATACAACCAAAGCCCCTGCCAGGCGCGATGTCTACAGGTAAGAATGCTTCTCACCTTGATCAGGAAATCACTGCCACTCATTGACGATTGCTTCATTACAGTATTTTACTGTGTTTGAGTCAGCAATCAATATTAAAATACTTATTACTGATATATACTTGCTGTTATCCTGTCTAGCTTTTTCATAGTGGATAGGGAACTACAAGGTCTAGCATGCCTAGCCAGTCTTTGTGTCATGCTGGGAATTAGTTCTGCAGTGGCTGGAGAGCCGTACATTCCCCATGTTTGTAGAAATATATTTTATTATGTAATATAAAAGTGTAATATGAACTCAGGGTTCTGGTTTATTACATTTTGTTTTTTTTTTTGTTTTTTTTTTACCCTACTGCATTCCCTGCATTAAAGTAAAATATATGTTTAGGTAACAGCATCACCCCCTGAGCCCTCACTCCATCCAGCGCTGTGCCCATCTGTAGCAGCTTTGCTGAGGCAGCAGGATCCATTGGCTCCCACTGCTGTCAGTCAAATCCTGCAATGGGGGTGGGACCCAGCCATGCTGTCTGTCAAAATACGCAGGCAGCGTGGCTCGCGATTGAGCCGGCAGGTGAAGCGGCTTCCTATGATGGCACACTGGGGAGAGAAGGAGCCAGGAGCGATGGCGGGCACCTGAGAAGCCCCTCCCACTATAGTCTTTAGATCGGGGAGAAGAGCAGTTCGGAGGTCATGTGACCGCACAGAGGTGATCTGAAATTAGGAATTTAGCGGCAACTTTTAAACTACTTGAGCTCTGGAAGGTTTTACCCTCTTCCTGACCAGGCCATTTTTTGCGATACGACACGGTGTTATTTTAACTGACAATTGCGTGGTTGTGCGTCACTGTGCCCAAATACATTTTTTGTCTTTTTTTTTTTTTTCTCTCACAAATAGAGCTTTCTTTTTGTGGCATTTGATCACCTCTGTGGTTTTTATTTCTTGCGCTATAAACAAAAAGACCGACAATTTTGGGAAAAAAAAAAAAAGTTTACTTTATGCTATAAAACACCCAATAAAAAAATTTAGAAAATCGAATTTCTTCATCAATTTAGGCCAATATGTATTCTGCTACATATTTTTGGTAAAATACATCCCAATAAGTGTATATTGATTTTTGCAAAAGTTATAGCATCTACAAACTATGGGATATATTATTTTTATTTATTTTACTAGTAATGGTGGCAATCGGCGACTTATAGCGGGACTGCAATATTGAGGCGGACAAATCTGACACCTGACACTTTTTTTTTGGGCACCAGTGACCCTAATACATTGATCTGTGTAAAAAATTATGCACTGTCACTGTACTAATGACACTGGCTGGGAAGGGGTTAACATCAGAGGCGATCAAAGGGTTAACTGTGTGCCTAGGTTGTGCTTACTCACTGTGGGGGAGGTGCTTTGAGTAGGCGAAGGCAGAGATCCAGGTTTCTGGTTAGCCGAAATACAGGATCAATACCTTCCCTTCTGACAGAATGTAAATCTGCCTTGTGTACATAGTGTCCTGTGTAATCGGCGGGTGCTGGGGGACATTGAATCTGCGGTACCCACCGCTGGTCTCCCTCTGTGTCTAATCACGGCGGGAGCAGAGCGGCATGCGCCCCAGACCCAGGGGTGTCGGATCACCTACTAGGTATGTGATCTGGTGCAGAGCGGCCGCCCTGCCGCAGTATATCAAAAGTGGGCGGTCTGCAAGTGGTTAAAAAAAAAACATTTACACTGTGTAGTATACCTTATTAGAACAGAGGGGCTGGCAATAATCCTACTCTGTGACTTTACTGCCAGCTACTAATAGCAGTAGGAGGGGAGGGGTGGGGAGGAGAACGCTTGCACAATAGGAGCTGACAGGCAGGGAAGGAGGGGGAGAAAGGAGAGACTAACACAGCAGGATGAAGGAGGCACATAAACTGACCACGGAGGCACATAAAGTGACCAGTGTAAAACAGGAACCGGCAGGATCAACCAGGATTTTTTACAGCATAGAAAGGGACAAATTAGACAGCATAAGCACTATGCTGTTTAACCTGCTTTTAAAGGAATAGGATTTTCCAAGCTCAAACTTACAAACCAACCAAATTGACCTGTCTAACAATATGCGTTAAGAATAAGGGGTTTGTCTGCACACAATTGCAAATATGCATAACCTACAGGCCCCATCAAGGCACCCTGTTTTCTGTAGTCCCCAACTCTGGTCGCTGGTTGATAAGTTTGAGCTTGGAAATCTTTGTATTTGATATGCATCGCCCTTCCAGGGCTCCTTGCTGCAATAGACCAGTTATAGGTGGTGGCCGTGGCCACTTGTTTGTATTTTGATTATATTGGTCAGGCGACGCACTGACTTCTTTGCTGCCATAGTGCTATGTGCTGGGTGTTCAGTGCGCCCCTGTACCTTTTGAGGAGGGGTGGGCTCTCTCCAGGCCACCTGTCCTCACTTACCCATTAAAATTATTCCATTATGGAGACTCAGAAGTCAGAGTTGGGCCCCTTTTCACACTTGTGCGACTTGGAACTGCAAAGTGGGATAACGAGTCGTACCCCATGATTTCTAATGAGTACCATTCATATCTGTGCCACTTCAAAGTGGTCTCTGCACTACTTTGGTCCAACTTTAATGTGACTTGAGGTCCATAGATCTTAAGATTACACAGGCATTACTTCAAGTCGTGTCAAAGTTGCGGGACTTTCAGGACACACAAGTGTGAAAGGGGCCCTAGGGACTACAGAATACGGGGTGCTTTGACGGGACCTGTAGCTTCTGCATGTATTTGCAAATGTGTGCAGACTAAACTTCTGTTCATAACGCATATTGTTAGACAGGCCAATTTGGTTGGTCGATGGCTGTTTGGTAAGTAGGAGCTTGTGGACACCTCATTGCCATGTGCGATGCCAATTAGCAGACCACTTCTCAGTGCCATGCCTCTCTACACCATTTTGTCGTTTTTTGGCTGATATCGAAGCACCATATTGTGAGAGGTAGGGGGTGCCACGTTTTGGTATATTTTGCTATTTTTCTTGTCCATCATCCTTTTTTAATTGCTATTTCTGTGGTTTGGCCCAATCCTCTGGGACTTCATATAGGGAATGATGCATTGCATTGAAATACAGGAGACTGAAATTGTGGTCATCGTTAAAACACATAGTTTTATTTTTGCCAAACTCCTTTTGCGACTTTCCTTTTCTTTGTGTCCATGTGATTTTCTACAATGTTTTAAAGAGTAAATAATGAAGCTCATCCTAAAGAATCTTGAAGCGAAACGCGTCGATCCACCTGTTTTTTCGAAATGTTCACCTCCCATACCTGATTGTAGCTGATGACTGATGTTTTTACAATTTGTTGATTTGAATGTGGAAATAAAAATGTCATTTTGTGCATGTTTGTTTTTTTTTTTTTTTTTTTTTTTTGTTGTGGCACAATAAAACCCCCTTTCACCTCTTTGAGTCATCTACAATTCTTCATGTGCATTTAAAAGGGGATGGTGCCATGGGTATTAAAGTAAGCCCCCCAACCTATTTTGTAATTTACTCCTATTAATCTGAATGATCTTAAAGTTTGTAAACCTATTCTGTGAAGATCCCCACACATTTACTTCCTTGAATTCTGTGACACGTAGTCACTATGCCCTGTGCGTAGGCACTGCTGTGTAACACATTTCACAGAGCCTGCCTTCTGAACTACAGAGGTGCTGAGAGGAGGAGTTTCAAGGGGGAGGAGTCAGTACAGAAATCGCTGCATGCAGGTAGCAAGGTACTATGGGATATGTAGTCCTTAGAAATGAAAAGTAAACAGAAGAGGAGGTGTTGTATAGCATGCAGGGAATCCAGGAAGCTGTTGGAAGAGATGACCAGCGGACAGGCGACCCTCACAACATGAGAAGCTATTTTTCAAGTAAGTTTATATTGGATTGTCAAAAATAACTATTGCTTGTATTGCTATTACAATGCTGATGTTATAAAGTAAAAGTGTATGCTGTGACCATAGGTTTCCTTGAAAATCTTAGTACACCTTTACAGAAATACTGGAACGGTGAACTAATATCATACACCCTCCTCACCCAACCTTTTTTTCCCACAAATAGAGCTTTCTTTTGATCGCCTCTGCAGTTTTTATTTTTTGCGCTATAAACAAAAAAGAGCGACAATTTTGAAAAAAATGTTGAAATTTTTTTTTCTCAGTTTAGGAGCGATATGTATTCTTCTACATATTCTTGGTAAAAAAAATCGCAATAAGCGTTTATTGATTGGTTTGCTCAAAAGTTATAGCGTCTACAAAATAGGGGATAGATTTATGGCACTTTTATTATTTATTTTACTAGTAATGGCGGCGATCTGCGATTTATTTATGTATTAATTTTTTTATCAGGGCTGCGACATTATGGTGGACACATCAGACACTTTTGACACATTTTTGGGACCATTGTCATTTATACAGTGATTGGTGCTATAAAAATGCACTGTTTACTATAAAAATGTCACTGGCCGGGAAGGGGTTAACACCAGGAGGCGATCAAAGGGTTAACTGTGTTCCCCTGTGTGTGTGTTTCTAACTGTAGGGGGAGGGGACTGACTAGAGGAGATGACAGATCGTGGTTCCTAGCTATTAGTAACTTTACGATCTGTCATTCCTCACAGAACAGGGAATTGTGTGTTTACACACACACGTCCCTGTTCTGCCTCTTGTGCTCGTGACCGGCGATAATCGCAACCGTCAGCCACGAGCATAGGCACCCCCGCAGTGCAGCGGGTGCGTGCGTGCCTGCTATCCCGATCCCGCGAGCTGTCTTATAGTTAGGGCGATTCGCGGGATTGTGCCGACCTGCCGCAGTATAATGACGGCGGCTGGTCGGCAAGCGGTTAAAGCGTTTATTCTCCCAACATTTCATATTCCTGATATGTGCCTGCTGTACCATGTACTTGTATGAGAAAGTAAAGTATCCTGTTCTCTTTGTATTGCTTCTTTTATTGAAATCCCTGGTGTTCCTGCCAGTCCCTCTGCTTTCCTATGAAAAACTGACCATACTAAGCAGGATGTCACATCGTGGTCAGTTCTCTAGCTATGCTGGGAACTTGGTGTAATCTCCTCCAATGATCAGACTTGTCCTGACACTCCCCCCACTGCACAGCTATTCTCTGGGAAGCTCAGTGTGCTGCTGCTTCTCCTCCTCCCCCAGCTCTTATTCAGTTGAGAACAGAGGAAATGTGATCACTAAAAAAGGGGGAAAAAAGGTATTTTATAGTGGCGTTTTTGTTTTTTTATTTTTATTTTTTTTGCTTGATACAAAATTTTGTCAGCAACGTGCTCTACTGCTTTTCACAGACTGCGTGTGTTGCTTACATAATGAAAAGCGGTACTGCAAGCTTCAGTGATTTGGTGATCCTGTTCTACAGACCCCATACACACTATTAGATTTTCTGCAGATTTTTGTCTTCAGATTTACCAAAACCATGTAGTGCAAAGGCCTGCCTGATTGAATACAACTTGAAGATCTTAAGGTTTGACCTCCTATTATATGGTTTTGGTAAATCTGAAGACAAAAATCTGCAGAAAATCTAATAGCGTGGTTGGGGTCTAAAGGCCCTTACACACAGTCAGAAAATCTGAAGATAAACGTCGTCCGATGAGTGATCTGCCGATTTTCTGATCGTTAGTATGCTGCTTTTGACAGCCGATTATGACTTTTCATATAAATAAAAAATTGTGCGCTAGCAATAATATAATTGGGAAAATGCTCGGAGACACAATTTATATATGAATCCCAGCAAAAATTAATAAAGCAATAACAGGTGCATGAAATCCTCTCTCAAAGATCAGAAAATTTTTTTGAATATTCTGAAAATAAGATATAAACAGTCACACAAAACCCGAAAAACACCTATAATCAGTCCATGAATAGGTTAAGCAAAATAAAGTGAAAAGAAAGAAAAAAGTCCGTTTGGTGTATCACATCACAAAACCAGGAAAATAGTAAGTTGTGAAGAACATTTCCGAATACACATTGATTGCAGTAGAGGAGTAATGGATGTACCCTTACTCCATTCGTTGGACCTCCTCTATGGCAAGGTCGTATGGGCTTGCAGATATAACCCTCTGCGGGGACAGATGGAATGTTGATGTCCGGGTCCTGTCAGCGTGCACCACCGACTCCAATCTGATCCGGCTGGTCCAACTGCTCCAACATCAGAGGGGAGACTCAGGAGTGGGAGAATCCATGTTTAAGAAAAAACAAGGGGAAGAACTCCAATAGTGTAGTAATGTTGGGGATTTATTGGTTAAAATAAACCACAGATATATATGTAAAAAGTTCCAATATAGGAAAAAAATGTTACATCTAAAAAGCCGGCATAAAAACAGAGGCTGAACGCCCGTGCAAACAAGAAATCAGGAACACGTGATGGCAAGCACTGCGACTTTTCGGCAGACAAAAACTTGATGTGTAGGCTTGAAAATTTTTGTCTGATGTGACCACAACGTCCTATTTTATTTTTTATTTTAGTTTAATTTATTTATTTATTTTTTATTAGTACATTTTTCCGACAAAAAAAAAAAATCTGAAGAGCAAGACTAGGCATGCTCAGAAATGAAAGCACACATACAAAACAATTCAACGCATTACGTCACTTCTGATGTTGAATTCTGTCGTCAAAGTTTTCTGATGATGAGTACCCTCTTCACTTTCGTTTTGAGACTAGCATCAAACAAAAAACTGCCGAAAATTCGTCCAATAATCTGACCGTGTGTACAAGGCTGTAGAAGGGTGTAGGACAGGGATATGCAATTAGCGGACCTCCAGCTCTTGCAAAACTACATGTCCCATCATGCCTCTGGGTGTCATGCTTGTGGCTGTCAGATTCCTGCTATGCCTCATGGGACTTGTAGTTCTGTAACAGCTGGAGGTCTGCTGATTGCATATCCCTGGTGTAGGATTTCTGTTAGAATTGGTTACTAGTTTTAAAAAAACGGCGTCATTCAGCTACATATAATAACCACTAGGTGTAAAGCCACATGAAGGTCCCTGCATGTGTTGTTTTTTTTTTTTTTTCCTTATAGTTACCCAGGAAAGAAAGGGCCGTTTAACTTGTAGGAGACATTCAGAAAATTCTCGCAGTTAGCAAGTGGTTGGATGACCCTTGACCTGTGGCTAAACAAGTCGGTGAAAAGCCAGGAGGAGTTGTCCCTGTCCTGGCCAATAAGCCCCAAGCATTGTGGTATTCCCACCACCCTCCCCTCTGCCCCTGTGCTTGGCTTACATGCTTCGTCTGTTGTCACTGCTAATATTTAGTAGACTCTTAGCTAGCAGTCCTGCACATTCCTCCCATAATAATTAATGGTGTGAGTGTAAAATGTCACATATAAAGCTCACTGCTGCTCGGAGCTGCTTTATTGCATGTATTGTAAACCTAATCTAAGGTGATCAGTACAGGTGTGAAAGGGAAATGTCACTTCTAGTAATAACATGTCCTGGTCGTTCTTCCATTTCCTCACCTGTCATGTTGGTGATGTGGTAAAGTTGATCCGGGGAAAATCTGATTTGCCTCTGGGGGGGATCAGGAAGGAATCTTTCCCCTTCTGGATCATGCTTTGCTGGGGTTTTTCGCCTTCCTCTGGATTAACTGTGGGTGACGGATTGTGTATATAGGATTGATTGTATTTTTTTTTTTTTTTGGTTGTACTAGATGGGTTTGTGTCTTTTTTCAACCTGACTAACTATGTAACTATATGTACTAATGAGGTGTGTAGACCCTGCAGCAGAATTGGGGGTATTGCTCACAGCGGTCAATCTACTTCCATGATCTTCCCTGGGAATCTGATACAAGGAATATGATTGGATTCCTCCAGCCCCACTGCAGACCCTTAGGGGGGTATTTATAATGCAACCTGGATGCTGATCTCCTCTGCTGGTGTACCTCCTTAATGTTCTCTGCATAACCTACCTGAGAATGTTCCTTGCAGTACAGTGCATTTTTTTTTCTGCATCAAAAACGCATGGAAAGTAGGTTATATGGTTTTCAATGGCATAGATCACACCAGTGCTTGCAGTTCCAGTTCCAGAAAACAAAAGTAGAACATGCTGCATTTTTTCTGTACTGGAACACTGTAAAACGCATCAAAAACACACTGGAATGCACCTAAATACACAAAAAACGCACTGTAGCACACTTGTCCTTATTTAACCACTTAACAACCGGCCCATAGCCGAATGACGGCTGCAGGGCGGTTGCTTAACTCTGGGAGGGCGTACTATGACGTCCTCCCAGAATTCCCCTCTCGCGCACCCAAACACATCCGTGACCGGACCCGGCGAATCACGGATCCCGGTAAATGGCCACTGATCGCGGCCGTTTTACCATGCGATCGCGCGATCACATGTAAACAGACCGGCGTCATCTGATGACGCCGGTTCCTCTCCACCCCTCCTGTGTACCGATCGGTACACTGTGAGCGGAGAGGGGGATGGATGGATGGCTGCAGCATTGTGGGCTGTATGTGTAGTGCCCACAGCGCTGCACAGAGACATCCAGCCATCCATCCATCCATGCTCAGCCATCCCTACTACTCTACAATGCTGTGCAATACTCTGCAAAGCCCCACATTACCCTGGAATACCCCACATTACCCTGGAATACCCCACATTACTCTGCAATACCCCCACAATACTCTGCAAAGCCCCACATTACCCTGCAATACTGCGCATTACCCTGCAATACCCCGCCATACTCCGCAATACCCTGCCATGCTGAGCCATGCTCGGCTGTACTCGGCCTCTGTATGTGGCCAGGCTGTGGAAGTCTCACACATGTGGTATCGCCGTACTCAGGAGGAGTAGGAGAATCTATTTTGGGGTGTCATTTTTGGTATGTACATGCTATGTGTTAGAAATATTGTATAAATGGACAACTTTGTGTTAAAAAAAAAAAAGCGTTTTAACCACTTCCCGCCCGCCGGCCGTCATACAACGTCCTTGACTTTGTGCGGGGATATCTGAATGATGGGTGCAGCTACAGGCATCATTCAGATACCAGCTTTTTCAGCCGGCGATTCCCTACACCATAGGAATGATCATAGCGGCTGTTCCACTGCTTGATCGTTCTTACGGGAGGCGAGAGGGGATGACCCCCTCCCACGCTTCTACCGACTCACCGCTACGATCGAAGCAGGATCGTTTTTTTTTTGTTTTGCTTTGTTTTTTTTTTTTTAATTTCAGGCTTCCCAGCCTAGAGGTGAGATGTGGGGTCTTATTGACCCCATATCTCACTGTAAAGAGGACATATTTCTATTACAAGGATGTTTACATTCCTTGTAATAGGAATAAAAGTGGTCAATTTTTTTTTTTTTTTGAAAAAAGCATCAAACTAAAATAAAGTAAAATGAACAATAAAAAAAAAAAAAAAAAAAAATTAATTTTTTTTTAAAGTGTCCCTGTGTGCTCGCATGCAGAAGCGAACGCATACGTAAGTCCCGCCCACATATGAAAACGGTGTTCAAACCACACATGTGAGGTATCGCTGCAATCGATAGAGCGAGAGCAATAATTTTGGCCCTAGACCTCCTCTGTAACTCACAACATGTAACCAGTAAAAAATTTTAAAGCGTCCCCTATGGGGATTTTTGAGTAGCAAAGTTTGGCGCCATTCCACAAGCGCGTGCAATTTTGAAAGGTGACATGTTGGTTATCTATTTACTCGGCGTAAACATTGGGCTAACTTTACTGTTTTGGTTTTTGTAAAGCACAAAACAGTTTTTTCCAAAAAAAAGCGTTTAAAAAATTGCTGCGCAAATACCGTGCGAGATAAAAAGTTGCAACGACCGCCATTGTATTCTCTAGGGTCTTTGCTAAAAAAACATATATAATGTTTTGGGGTTCTATGTAATTTTCTAGCAAATAAATGATGATTTTTACATGTAGGAGAGAAATGTCAGAATTGGCCTGGGCACTCCAGAATGCCTGAAGGTGCTCCCTGCATGTTGGGCCTCTGTATGTGGCCACTCTGTGTAAAAGTCTCACACATGTGGTATCGCCGTACTCGGGAGTAATAGCAGAATGTGTTTTGGGGTGTAATTTGTGGTATGCATATGCAGTGTGAGAAATAACCTGCTAATATGACAATTTTGTGGAAAAAAAAAAGTAAAAAAAAAACCTTGATTTTGCAAAGAATTGTGGGAAAAAATGACAACTTCAAAAAACTCACCATGCATCTTTCTAAATACCTTGGAATGTCTACTTTCCAAAAAGGGGTCATTTGGGGGTTATACTTTTCTGGCATGTTAGGGTCTCAAGAAATTAGATAGGCCGTCACTACTTCAGGTGTGATCAATTTTCAGATATTCGCACCATAGCTTTTGGACTCTATAACTTTCACAAAGACCAAATAATATCCACCGATTTGGGTTATTTTTACCAAAGATATGTAGCGGTATAAATTTTGCCCAAAATATATGAAGAAAAATTACTAATTTGCTAAATATTATAACAGAAATAAAGAAAAATGTATTTTTTTTACAGATTTATCGGTCTTTTTTCTTTTATAGCGCAAAAAATAAAGAACCCAGCGGTGATTAAAGCGGGGGTTCACCCACACCGCCAAAAAAAAAAAATATTAAAAGCCAGCAGCTACAAATACTGCAGCTGCTGACTTTTAATACATTGCCACTTACCTGTCCCGGGGTCCAGCGATGTCGGCAGGGGACGCCGAGAACCTGCTTGGGTCTCGGCAGCTGCCGCCGCCATCCTAGGTGAGGGAATCAGGAAGTGAAGCGTTGCGGCTTCACTTCCCGGTTCCCTACTGCGCATGCGCAAGTCGCGCTGCGCGTCCCTAATGGTCCCCGCTCTCTGCTGGGAGCTGTGTGTTCCCAGCAGACAGCGCGGTCGGGACAGGAAGAAGCATAGACTCCCATGGGAGTCTATGCCGGAAGTAGGTGCAAATACCTGTCTTTGACAGGTATCTGCACCCCCCTCCCCCCCTGCAAGGTGCCAAATGTGACACGGAGGGGGGGAGGGTTCCGAAAAGCGGAAGTTCCATTTTTGTGTGGAAAATACCACCAAAAGAAAGCTCTATTTGTGTGAAAAAAAGGACAAAAAATTCTTAGAGAGTTGCATGACTTATACTTATACAGTGTTGCATGACTGAGTAATTGTCATTCAAAATGTGAGAGCACCAAAAGCTGAAAATTGGTCTGGTTAGGAAGGGGGTTTAAGTGCCCAGTTGTCAAGTGGTTAAAGTTAAGAAAAAAGAGGGGGGGGGAGCACTGGACTGCATCAAAAACGTGCATGCAGAAAAGCACCTGGAACGCATCCGGACTGCGTTTCTAAGGTGTGAACTGGCCCTCGGTCACATGAATTTTCCGGGTCATATGGCCAGGCTCTTTTCCTCCCAGAACATTTTAAAGCATTTATTAAAAATCCCAGTCTTCCACAGTTGTACAGGCTCCTCTCCTGTACTAAAATTGCCTACTATGATTACACTGCACACTGTGATCTGTGATATCATTGGGTCAAAAAAAAAAAAAAAAAAAAAGTTTAATGAAAATAGGTTTTATTTAAAAAAAAATAATTAGCCTGTTGATAAGGAGGAACTGGGAGAGCAAGATATAAGCATAAGAGCCCATTCACACAGGGACGACTTGTCAGGCGACCTAGTCACCTGACAAGTCGCCTCCCGTTCTGTACAATGGAACCGTTCTAATCGGAGCGACGCAAGTCGCTCCGACTTAGAAAAAGGTTCCTGTACGACTTTGGGGGCGACTTGGGGCGACTTGCATAGACTTCTATACAGAAGTCGTTTTGCAGGTCGCCTCGCTGAGGCGACCTGCAAGTCGTGTTGCCCCTGTGTGAATGGGCTCTTATAGGCTTCAGCTATAAATATGTGGGGCTGATTGCTTTCAGAAAATGTAATTATGTTTGTTATTTAAAAAAAAAAATGTCATACTTGCCTCCACTATGCAGCTTGTTTTGCACAGAGCGGCCCCGAACCTTGCAGACGAGCTCCAGAGTCCAGCATTTGTGTCCACAGACACGATTGCCAGACTCGGCCCTGCCTCCCGGCGCCCGCGTCATTGGATTTGATTGACAGCAGTGGGAGCCAATGGCTGCGCTGCTATCAATCTAGCCAATCGGGACACAAGACACTGGCTAGAGCTGGTCCGCTCATCCCCAGCGTGAGAAAGAGAGGGTTCAGGTAAGTAAAATGGGGGCACTGGGGGGCTGCTGCTCTGCAAGAGGTTTTTCACCTCAATGCATAGAATGCACAAGGGTTTACAACCCCTTTAAGCATGGATTATGGGTCAAAGCCAAAGGTTTGTAAAAAGCTGCCTTCTGTAGGACCAGCTGTCATACATACGGGCCGAATGTGGCCCCCTTTTTTATTTTTATTTTTTTTTAACTTGCAGATGTCTGACATTCGGCCTGTGTGTATTAGGCTTAAGTTTACGCTTTTCTTTGTACTTCATTGTGATTGGCACATGAAAAATGCCCTTCCCAGTTGCACATGCTCACATTTGCTTTGCTACAGGGAGCATGTAATGCCCCCCCCCCCCCCTCTTCCTCATATAACAATGGTTAAAGTTGCTGCGCTGGATGAAAGCACCCAGTGCTATGGGGGGGCCTTGTTTGAGATCGCAACCTGAACCTTATGCTGGGTACACACAGGGCGGCGGGAAGATTTTATTTTTTTCATCCCAGCAGGCTGAGTGGGGAAAAAACCCCACACAGATTGCCGTACTAACATATCTGATGTTAGTGCAGCAATCTCCTCCACTGAGCTTTTTCTGACTGGGGAACTGCCCCCCCACCCCGCCAGAATACACTGATCAGCGTTCCCAGCCATTGACTGCCAGTGCTGATTGGATGCTGGATTTCCAGCATGCTCGTTACAGAACCCAGTGGTGGGACTGTCTTCTGTCAGACAGGGAGCTTTACACACAGGCTGATTTTTGGGCAATTTGTGGCCCGTGTTGTACCCAGCTTCACACAGGGCTTCCTCTCTGTGCTACTGGGAGCTGCATGATGCCCCACTGTTTGGCTTTTGCAGCAATTTTCTCTTTGTCACCTATAGCAGAATTTTCTGTTTGTCCTGCTAATGTAATTGGGGAAATCTTAGACCAGCAAAAAAAAGTGGGGAAAAGATTCTATATTGAAGTTAATGGGGTCAGATGTGCTATCACCCTAAAGCTGGCCATACGTGGATCGAAATTCGGCTGGTTCAGCAGGGACCGATTGAATTTCATTCCATATATGGGTCGGCTGGGTGTACATGAGTCAGTCTATAAATAGACTCGTGTACAACCAGCCTGTCAGATTTTACCCGAATGATCAGTGCCACCGGCTATAGCTGGAAACACTGTTCATTGTATCCAAATGGCAGGGAAGGCTCCTCTCTATCAGAATACAATATCCCAGCAGGAAGGATTCCACCATTTACATCAAGCGTGTGAATGGGGGGAATCGGATCACTTTTTTTTTTTTTTTTTTTTTTTTAACCCTTATTTTTATTTAACTCCATGTTTGTCCAGATTAAAACTAGGGGTGCACCGAATGGGTTTTTTGTTGCCAAAACTGATACCGAAAATGAAAAATACACTAGGCTGAAAACCGATACCGAAAATGACTGTTTTAAAAAAATATTTTTATATATTTTAAATAAAATGTATACATTTTTACATAACACATTGCTAATAGTATTAGCAAAATTTCCATGCTGTGCACCTCTAGGAGATATGATGCAGGAGATGGTCAGAGACTGGGGACATGGTACAGGAGATGGTCAGAGACTGGGGACATGGTACAGGAGATGGTCAGAGACTGGGGACATGGTACAGGAGATGGTCAGAGACTGGGGACATGGTACAGGAGATGGTCAGAGACTGGGGACATGGTACAGGAGATGGTCAGAGACTGGGGACATGGTACAGGAGATGGTCAGAGACTGGGGACGTGGTACAGGAGGTGGTCAGAGACTGGGGACGTGGTACAGGAGGTGGTCAGAGACTGGGGACGTGGTACAGGAGGTGGTCAGAGACTGGGGACGTGGTACAGGAGGTGGTCAGAGACTGGGGACATGGTACAGGAGGTGGTCAGAGACTGGGGACATGGTACAGGAGGTGGTCAGAGACTGGGGACATGGTACAGGAGGTGGTCAGAGACTGGGGACATGGTACAGGAGGTGGTCAGAGACTGGGGACATGGTACAGGAGGTGGTCAGAGACTGGGGACATGGTACAGGAGGTGGTCAGAGACTGGGGACATGGTACAGGAGGTGGTCAGAGACTGGGGACATGGTACAGGAGGTGGTCAGAGACTGGGGACATGGTACAGGAGGTGGTCAGAGACTGGGGACATGGTACAGGAGGTGGTCAGAGACTGGGGACATGGTACAGGAGGTGGTCAGAGACTGGGGACATGGTACAGGAGGTGGTCAGAGACTGGGGACATGGTACAGGAGGTGGTCAGAGACTGGGGACATGGTACAGGAGGTGGTCAGAGACTGGGGACATGGTACAGGAGGTGGTCAGAGACTGGGGGCATGGTACAGGAGGTGGTCAGAGACTGGGGGCATGGTACAGGAGGTGGTCAGAGACTGGGGGCATGGTACAGGAGGTGGTCAGAGACTGGGGGCATGGTACAGGAGGTGGTCAGAGACTGGGGGCATGGTACAGGAGGTGGTCAGAGACTGGGGGCATGGTACAGGAGGTGGTCAGAGACTGCGGACATGATACAAGAGATCAATGCAGCCTTGCCAGTGCCCGTCGTACAGCCTGCCAGTTCCCGAATCAGAGCGGCGATCTCCGTGTGTCACGGAGCTGCATTTGAATTGCCCGGGTCGCAGTAACGATGTCCCGCCTCCTGTAATCACGTCACACTGATTCAATGTCCCACCATTAGATCAGTGTGCCATCTGACACAGGAGGCGGAACATCGTTACTGCGGTCTGTGTAGCTAAGCTCCGTGACACACGGAGATCGCAGCGAGGAGGGAGGGGAGGAGGAGAAGAGAGGACCGCGCCAGAAGGACACCCCCGTAACAGGCCCCGACCCTATTTTCGGCGCCGTTATCGGCGTGAAAATGCCGAAAAGGCCATTTTCGGCCGATATGTTTCGGCGGCCAAAATTTCGGTGCATCCCTAGTTAAAACTGTTGTGGGAAGAAATCTATTATATGGCAGTTCTGGCCAGTGGCAGATAGCTGCTGACAGGTCACACTTGCAGTTTGTATATTGAATGGCCAGGTTGACTAGAAAATAACCTTGAAAATAATATTGGCTATTTGTATCAAAAGGATTTGCAATGAATAAGCTGTGTTTGGCAGTATGTGCTCCTATGACTGGGGTTCAAATTCCAAACAAGACACTATATTAGATTGTAAGCTCTAACGAGCAGGGCCCTCTGATTCCTCCTGTATTGAATTGTATTGTTACTTGTTACTGTGTGCTCTAACGATGTAAAGCGCTGTGCAAACTGTTAGCACTATATAAATCTTAAATAATTATATTGATCTATATTAAGTTTGCATGTTTCTGTGCTTGCATTGATTTCCTCCCACACTTCAAAGGCATGCTGGTAGATTAATTGACTGAAATTGGGCCTAGTATATGTATGTATGTATGTATGTATGTATGTATTTATGTATGTGAGATGAGAACCTTAGATTGTAAGCTTCTTTGAGGGCAGGGACCAACAACATGATTTATTTCTTCAATTGCAATTCAAAAGGTTTGCCCATAACCGCCAATGAGCAGCTGGTGTACAGACACAGAATATGTCTCATTTTAAACAAATTAAGGGCGAAACAACTAATCGATCGATTACTATTTTCATAATCGATTAATCGGCCAGTAACATAATGGAGTTAAAAAAAACGATTATTAGCCCTTTTTAGTACAAAAAGAGCAAATAATCAATACTGTAAATTAGGGCCTGGAGATTTTCTTAAAAAAAAAAAATCTTCGATTCTCTTCGAGTTTTCTTTTTGGAAACTGCGAGGTCCTGAGGCGCTGCGGGCATGAGTTTTTAGGCGAGGCCGCGGCTTCGGCCTAGTCCACAGCGTCCGGCCTCGCGGACTAGGCCTAAGCCTCGGCCTCACCTAAAAACTACTTGCCCGCAGCTCTTCAGGCCCGGCGCGGTGTCCGCAGGTCCGGAGGCGCTGCGGGCATGAGTTTTTAGGCGAGGCCGCGGCTTCGGCCCAGTCCGCTGCGTCCGGCCGTAGCCGCGGACTAGGCCGAAGCCGCAGCCTCGCCTAAAAACTCATGCCCGCAGCGCCTCGGGACCGGCGCGGTGAAAAAAAAAATAAAAATCTAAAAAAATCGATTTGCTTAAATTTTGAATCGATTTGACCTCTCAACTCGATTCAAGTTTTAATTCGATTTTTTTCCCAGACCTACTGTAAATATTACTTTCACTGTTGCGCAGTAAAAAAACGAAGGGCTAATTTTTTTAACCTCATCATGTTACTAAATGTCTTAGGCCTGGTTCCCAACTATTTGTTTTTTGTTTGTTTTTGTTTTTTTGGGGGGTTTTTTGGTGCTTTTTGCAGAAATGCACTACAGTTCATTTAACGTTCAGATTTATGCTTTTTTTCAGCTGCTGCGTATTTGGAAAGGGTCAAGGACCTTTTTCAGCGCAAAACTGTGCTTTTTTGGTTTAATATACTTCAATGGAGCAGCTGCGGAAAACCATGTAGTGCGTTTATGTAGCAATTTGTGCAAAACAACAAATTGGCCAAAAAAAAGCATAAAAAAAAAGTAAAAACGCAAATCGCCGCAAAATCACGTGCGCAAAAATCGACATGCACAGCAAAAAGCACTGCATAAATTGATCAAAAGCAAACTTCATAGGTGTGTACCGAGCCTTATGCTGGCCACATGGATCAATTTTTAGATGAGAATATTCATGCGAAAAATCTTTGTACATTCGCTGAAAGAAAGAGAATATTGTTTGAAATTTTCACTTGCTTTTAACATTCTCTTTTAAATAGAATGTATTTTCTGAACGAAAACCACATACACTGTCTGAAAATTCCTTTGACCAAGAAGTTTTCTATTTCTAAATGTTCCCGTCACTGTGGTTAAAAACAAACGTCGATTTGACCCCCCTAACGATTAGAAAATCGAACGTTTTTAAAAATGACTTTTTTTTTTTTTGAAGGAAGACATTGTTTTTGTATGGCCAGCATATAATATAACAGTTCTGTTTGAAAATCTGCAAAACAGTAAGCCCGGTTTCACACATGTGCGGTGCGAACTGAAGCTCAGGTTTCACTGCGGAGATAAAAATAACTTGTTCAAAGGTTCATCTGCGTTTCAGCTGCAGATCAGAGAGCAGGGAGAGGGGAGGGGGAGGTGTAGTGAGGAGAAGGAGAAAATCCATGTTCACAACGCAATGCATCTGCAAATGGGTTCCGATAGATACTGGGCTTGTAATTCGCAACGCAATGCCCAGAAAACGCACATGTTTTTTGTGCAATGCGCAGTGCGAATGCAATGCACATATGTGAACCAGATGCATTCTAATGAATATATTTTAAAATGTCCTGCGAATTGGATGCGTTGTAAGCCGCATCTAATTCGCATAGGTGTGAACCCGGGCTAAAATAAAAAAAATTGATCTGAGTCTGATGATATTTACCAGATTCAACCTCTAATAGTATATACAGTGTATATCTCCTCTAATAGTATATACAGTATATCTCTTCTGTCAGTTATTCTCAGAGTGGATTAAAGATTTTGCTCCCTAACCCTATAGTTGGTTATTTATATTTACCCCTGCGTATAGAGATATTTAGGAATAAATTGCCTTTTTTTAAACTTTACATATTAACTAAATTATACCACGCCTTTTTTTTTTTTTTTTTTTTTTAAGGTTGTTAATCAATTAATCAAAACAATAATCGGCCAACTAATCGATTATGAAAATAATCAGTTGCAGCCCTAAAAACAAATCTGATTGTTAATTTGTTGTCTGCTTTTACTTCCCAGTCAGGCTGTGTTGGTGGATAAAACCATGTACGTGTCTGGTCAGGTTGGCATGGACCCAGCAAGTGGAGAGCTTGTCCCTGGGGGAGTAAAGAGTGAGGCAAAGCAGGTAAATTCCCAGTTTTCTTTGAGATTAAAAACAGAATATACAGTCATCCAAATCCATGTCTCTCCAGCTTAAAGTGGTTGTAAACCCCATTCGTGAAATCTGAACTAAGCACATATATCTGCAGTGTTTATTTGTCTCTCTCCAAAGCTCTAAGTGTTGTTTCTCTCTGGTGCTTCTTTCCCCTGTTATCAGCACGAGTCACTTCTGAGGAGTTCTCCGGCACATGAGATAACAATGAAAATTGTGCCGGGGAGGGAGCTTAGAGGGAGATGAGCAGGGAGCTTGTCTATTCAGACTACAGCTCTGCATGTTCCTTCATTCCTCTGCCTATGTGGAAACAGGGGGGGGTGCCTTTCCTCCAATCAGCTCTCACACAGTGTAAGTGCAGCTCTCCACCCACTGCTATGTGCTGCTGGCAGATGAAGAAAGATTTTTTTTTTTAACAGGATCTGCACTTTTCAAAGGGCATAGAAAGTTGAACACAGCAGAGATACAAGTAAAACTTTTGTAGGAAGATTTGTTTCATCTCTGTGTATCATCTGCGGCTATTCACTTCACTGGGTATATATGAGGGTTTACATCCACTTTAAAGCCTAACTTCAGGCTATTTTTTTTTTTTAATGTCTCCCAGGCAGTGGAAAAATAGAGGCTCTGGCTGCAATACTCTCCTACAATTTGGAGCTGTCTCGTGCAGTTCCTCTTCTTGGCCACACAATGTCCTCAGTTTTTTTTTTTTTTTTTTTTTTTTTTTTTTTTTTTTTTTTTAGTTCAATGATATCCAATGTCTGTCAACCAAAAGACTGTGAAGGCAGGATATCATGGCCCTACCTCCTGAGCACAGTGCCCTGTGCTTAGTGTATTAATGCAGAAAGCTGCATTAATGTCGTCAAGTGTTGACATTTGCGTGTTGTAGTATCTTAGGATTTGGGGTTCCTGGGATGCTGAAGACTGCATATAGTATGATGTGCAGGAACTGCTTGGTACTTGCATTGCAGTTCTGGAGCTTGTTTGGTACACTTATGATGCAGACAGGTGGCTTCACAGGCAGAAAATGCTGATTAATAAGCTGCTCTCTGTACAGTTCAGTGACCATATGTAAATGCTTTTTTTTTTTTTTTTTTTCCAGGCACTGGTAAATATGGGGGAGATCCTTAAAGCAGCAGGATGTGATTACAGTAATGGTATGTAATGTTTGTGCCTTTTTGTCTTGTTGGTGTAGTGAGGCAAATAGCAGTAAAAAGTGCAAAGAAGAAAAAAAAAAGAATAGGCCGACTCTTGAAGCTGGAATCACACAGAAAGCTGCAGCTGTTCAGACTGTACAAAGCAATGACAGGCTGAAAAGAACCGCTGTTTTCCATTGCTGTCCACATCCACTACCTGCAGTTAGTGACAGATGATTGGCCCTGTACACTAGCAGATTGGGTCCAGAACCAATTATCTGTCCTCAACAGCAAGGTAATCACTGGATGTGCAGATACTTGTGAACAGTTGTGGCTCCTGTCAGCCTGTTACTGTTTTGTACAGACTGGTCGCAGCTTTTCATATACACCTGTAATTCCAGTTGAAGGAATCCACTGATTTTACCCTCAGGAATCTGCTGTCTGGCCCCAACTACAGGAATGAGTCCTGTGAATAAAAGCTGACCATTGTAAATATCACCCTAAGTATTGTATGCTTTTACCAAACCCTCTAACTGCCAGTTCTGCTCGACAGCTTGGCCTGTTACAGGAAGTGGGAAAAAATATCAGATATACTGGCAGGATCAACAGGAAATAAATGTTATGCAGAACTCAGAAAAACAAAAAAGCAGCTGTGTTCTAAAGGCAGAAGGGTTTTTTCTTTCTTTCTGAGATTTGGTGTTTTCAAGTTAAAAACATTTTTTTTTTGTTAGAAAATTACTTAGAACCCCTAAACATTATATATTTTTTCTAACACCCTGGAGAAAAAAATGGCGGTCGTTACAATACTTTCTGTCACACCGTATCTGCGCAGCGGTCTTGCAAGCGCACTTTTTTTGGGAAAAAATACACCTTTTTTTTCATTAAAAAAGGCCACAGTAAAGTTAGCCCAATTTTTTTTTTTATATTGTGAAAGATAATGTTACACCGAGTAAATTGATACCCAACAGGTCAGGCTTCAAAATTGCGCCCGCTTGTGGAATGGCAACAAACTTTTACCCTTAAAAATCTCCATAGGCGACGTTTAAAAATTCTACAGGTTGCATGTTTTGCGTTACAGAGGAGGTCTAGGGCTAGAATTATTGCTCTCGCTCGAACGATTGGGGCGATACCTCACATGTGTGGTTTGAACACCGTTATTATATGCCGGCGCTACTCACGCATGCGTTTTGCTTCTGCACGTGAGCTCGGCGGGACAGGGCGCGTTTAATTTTTTTTTTTTTTTACACGGTTCTTTTAAAAGAAAATTGTCACTTTTATTCCTATTACAAGGAATGTAAACATCCCTTGTAATAGAAAAAAAGCATGACAGGACCTCTTAAATATGAGATCTGGGGTCAAAAAGACCTCAAATCTCATATTTACGCTAGAATGCAATAAAAAAAAAAAAAAAAATGTCCCTTTTAAGAGTTATTGGCTGAAGTGACGTTTTTGATGTCGCTCCCACCCTGCAATGGTATGGATACGGGTGGGGGCCATCTTCCCCCTCACTCATCTCCATACCTAACAGGGAGAAGGATCCGATCACCTCTGCCGAAGCCAGCAGCTCCAGTAAGTGGCGGAGGTCAATAAAAGTGATCTTGTAGCGAATCCGCCGCTGAGACCACTTTTATCTGAAACCAGACCACTCGCTGAAGAAAAGGATACCGGGTTTATGGCAGCTAGCTGCTGCCATAGCAGCGATATTCCTCTTCAAAGTGCCGACGTATATTGCCGTGAGCCGGTCTGGAAGGGGTTAATGCATTTTAAGCAAAAGTTTTTTTGGTTTTTTTATCGTAATGCAATCTATGCATTAAGATAAAAAACTTTGTGTGGAGCAGCTGCCCCGACACCCCCTAATACTTGAGAAAAGATAGTCCACAACTCCTTGCTTGCTCTTTAAAATGTTCAAAATGTATTGATTCTCCATAAAAGACACAGACAGCAGAAGTAAACGCGTTTCAGCCTTGCGGACCCTGTTCACTTGCCCGAGCCCCATCTCTATCCAGCAATGTCCACGAGTCCCTCGGCCGTCTGGGACTCTCCCTCCTGATTGGCTGAGACACAGCAGAGGCGCCCATGGCTCCCACTGCTGTCAAGCAAGGTCAGTTAGCCAATCAGAGGAGCAGCTCTATGTCTGAATGTCTAAACAAATACTTTTAATGCTATTGACAGATTGTATTACATGTGTAAGTATCATATATGTATTTTTTGTTTTGCCCGTAGTTCCACTTTAAAGTACTACTGGACTTTTTTGTCTTTTTTATTTATTTAGTTTTTGCTCCCCAGCCTTCACATACCTGAGCTTTGTCCTCCTGATCCTTTTAGTTAATTACAAAATTGAAATGAGTGTTTCGGTGTCTTTCATTATAAGCACATACCAAAGCAAGCTACATTAGACCTTTTTTTTTTTTTTTTTTTTTTTTTGTCAGTTGTGAGGCTGCGTTTGTCTCCTTTTGAATATAACTAGTGGATTTGAAGAGGAGATTTTCAGCTGTAAAAATGCTCTAACGCTGAAAAACGTGGCTATTTGGCATTTTATGGGCATTTTTGAGCCATAAGCTTTTGCAGGAGTATAGTTTTGCTAAAAAAAAAAAGCTAAAAAATGCAAATGCTGAAGAACTTGCACTTTTAACGCAGCATTCTGCAGCTAAAGCTACTGCCGTTTTTCAATAACGTCCAGTGTGCATGAGGCCTAAAGCGAGTGAACATGTAAACGGACCATTCGTTCTGTTATCCAGTCAGACAGGCCTTGCATTGCATGATTGTTTGCAGACCTAAATGGGGAGATGAGGGGTCAGCACAGCCAACTTTTTATTAAAAGCCTTTAACCACTTAAGGACCAGCCCCCGCAGTTGTACTGCCACAGGTTGGCTCCCCTGCGTGAATCGCCGTCATTCTACGTCGGCTCGCGCAGTTGCGGGCGGGTGCCCGCTGGGGGGAGCGTGCCCACGGGTCAGGCAGTCTCGGTGTCCGCCGACGACCCTCAATCCCCTAGTACAGAGGCAGAATGGGGATCTGCCTTTGTAAACAAGGCGAATCCCCATTCTGACAGGGGACATGACAGAGATCTACTGTTCCCAGTGATCAGGAACAGTGATCTCTGTCATGTGCCAGACAGCCCATCCCCCCTACAGCTAGAACACACCCAGCGAACACCGTTAACCCCTTGATCGCTCCCTAGAGTTAACTCCAATGCCAGTGTCATTTTTACATTGATGAGTACATTTTTTTAGCACTGATCAATGTAATGTCACTGGTCCCCAAAAAGTGTCATTTGGGGTCAGATTTGTCTGTGCAATCCCGCTAAAAACCGCACATCGCCGCCATTACTGGTAAAAACCATAAAACCTAAGTCCCTAAATCTATCCCATAGTTTGTAGACACGATAACTTTTGGGCAAACCAATCAATATACACCTATTGTGATATTTTTGGTAAAAAAAAAAATGTAGAATATATATTGGCCTAAACTGATGAATACATTTCGTTTTTTTTTTTGTTTTTTTTTTATACATATTTTTTTGGGGGGATGTATTGTAGCAAAAAGTTAAAAAAAAAAGTTTTTTTTTTTTTTTCAAAATTGTCGCTCTTTGTTTATAGTGCAAAAAAATAAAAAATAAAACCGCAGAGGTGATCAAATACCACCAAAAGAAAGTGCTATTTGTGTGGGAAAAAAAGACGTAAACTTTGTTTGGGTACAGGGTCGCACGACCGTGCAATTGTCAGTTAAAGCGACGCAGTGCCTGGTCATTAAGGGGAAAAATTCTTCCGCTCCTTAAGTGGTTAATTAAATAAAGCTGCTTGTCTGTTTTCTGGCAGCTGAAGAAAATTAGAAACTTGCATCCTTTTTGTGGTTAACGGGCTGCTCAACTTATCACATAGTTTAGGTTGTGAAAAGTTCCTTGTCCGTTTTTACAGTTCTGAAAACTGCTTAGTAGATAAATACTAATGCCGGAGACTCTAAATCGTTTTGGAATAAAAGATTCATTGACCAGTTTCCTCTCTTTTGTTTCAGTTGTAAAAACAACCGTATTATTGGCTGACATCAATGATTATACTGATGTCAATGAAGTTTACAAGCATTGTAAGTACGGTAATTCTAGTATAGTTGATGTTGCACAACAAAGATGTTTTGTATTATAGTGTACCTGTAATGTAACGTTTTACTTTTAAATCCTAAATAGAATCTGTTCCTTAGAATAATATGTCATGTAAAGGTAAATTTTCCCCTATATCATAAATGCCCTAGGTCTGGGCACAATGGTTCTGTGCAATGAGTACAGAATATGCAGCACAGACTGGAACAGATCAGAAGTCTGTAAAGCATGCTCTCAGGAAAATACCAGAACTCAGCGAGCATGCTCATAGGCGGTTCAGTCTAATGCTTCCCATACAATTTCTCCATCATTCAATGATGGACATGGCTCTCTCTATTGTTCACAATTGGGTTATAATGCCCCCCCTCCCCCCACAGGAGTAGGACATGAAGAAATTTTAGATACAAACATCACTACTCTGGTAGTAAGGACGAACCTTCCTCTTCTGATCTCCTCCAGGAAAAGAAGCTGTAGCAGTTTTCATTAAATCAGTGCGGAAGACCCTAAAAATCTAGGACATGCCTTTGCATCCCCCAATAGGGCATTTTTATTGCCAAAATGTATGGAGAAATCTCCATCTTTCAAGAACCAAAAGGCTAAAAAAGCAGAGACTGTGGTGTGATCAGGCCCGGACTGGGACAAAAAATAGGCCCGGGCATTTTAGACTGAGCAGCCAATTTTTCCATGGACGGGGGGGTGGGGTGTATCGGTCCTCCACGCTGTAATGTGCAGTAACACTGATATAAATATAAAGGGGACTGCACTGTAATGGTTACCCCCCTTACATCAGAGTCAGCACAGAGGTCCCTTACATCAGATTCCGCACTGAGCCCCCTTACATCAGATTCCGCACTGAGCCCCCTTACATCAGATTCCGCACTGAGCCCCCTTACATCAGAGTCCGCACTGAGCCCCCTTACATCAGAGTCCGCACTGAGCCCCCTTACATCAGAGTCCGCACTGAGCCCCCTTACATCAGAGTCCGCACTGAGCCCCCTTACATCAGAGTCCGCACTGAGCCCCCTTACATCGGAGTCCGCACTGAGCCCCCTTACATCGGAGTCCGCACTGAGCCCCCTTACATCGGAGTCTGCACTGAGCCCCCTTACATCGGAGTCCGCACTGAGCCCCCTTACATCGGAGTCCGCACTGAGCCCCCTTACATCGGAGTCCGCACTGAGCCCCCTTACATCGGAGTCCGCACTGAGCCCCCTTACATCGGAGTCCGCACTGAGCCCCCTTACATCGGAGTCCGCACTGAGCCCCCTTACATCGGAGTCCGCACTGAGCCCCCTTACATCGGAGTCCGCACTGAGCCCCCTTACATCGGAGTCCGCACTGAGCCCCCTTACATCGGAGTCCGCACTGAGCCCCCTTACATCGGAGTCCGCACTGAGCCCCCTTACATCGGAGTCCGCACTGAGCCCCCTTACATCGGAGTCCGCACTGAGCCCCCTTACATCGGAGTCCGCACTGAGCCCCCTTACATCGGAGTCCGCACTGAGCCCCCTTACATCGGAGTCCGCACTGAGCCCCCTTACATCGGAGTCCGCACTGAGCCCCCTTACATCGGAGTCCGCACTGAGCCCCCTTACATCGGAGTCCGCACTGAGCCCCCTTACATCGGAGTCCGCACTGAGCCCCCTTACATCGGAGTCCGCACTGAGCCCCCTTACATCGGAGTCCGCACTGAGCCCCCTTACATCGGAGTCCGCACTGAGCCCCCTTACATCGGAGTCCGCACTGAGCCCCCTTACATCGGAGTCCGCACTGAGCCCCCTTACATCGGAGTCCGCACTGAGCCCCCTTACATCGGAGTCCGCACTGAGCCCCCTTACATCGGAGTCCGCACTGAGCCCCCTTACATCGGAGTCCGCACTGAGCCCCCTTACATCGGAGTCCGCACTGAGCCCCCTTACATCGGAGTCCGCACTGAGCCCCCTTACATCGGAGTCCGCACTGAGCCCCCTTACATCGGAGTCCGCACTGAGCCCCCTTACATCGGAGTCCGCACTGAGCCCCCTTACATCGGAGTCCGCACTGAGCCCCCTTACATCGGAGTCCGCACTGAGCCCCCTTACATCGGAGTCCGCACTGAGCCCCCTTACATCGGAGTCCGCACTGAGCCCCCTTGCATCGGAGTCCGCACTGAGCCCCCTTGCATCGGAGTCCGCACTGAGCCCCCTTGCATCGGAGTCCGCACTGAGCCCCCTTGCATCGGAGTCCGCACTGAGCCCCCTTGCATCGGAGTCCGCACTGAGCCCCCTTGCATCGGAGTCCGCACTGAGCCCCCTTGCATCGGAGTCCGCACTGAGCCCCCTTGCATCGGAGTCCGCACTGAGCCCCCTTGCATCGGAGTCCGCACTGAGCCCCCTTGCATCGGAGTCCGCACTGAGCCCCCTTGCATCGGAGTCCGCACTGAGCCCCCTTGCATCGGAGTCCGCACTGAGCCCCCTTGCATCGGAGTCCGCACTGAGCCCCCTTGCATCGGAGTCCGCACTGAGCCCCCTTGCATCGGAGTCCGCACTGAGCCCCCTTGCATCGGAGTCCGCACTGAGCCCCCTTGCATCGGAGTCCGCACTGAGCCCCCTTGCATCGGAGTCCGCACTGAGCCCCCTTGCATCGGAGTCCGCACTGAGCCCCCTTGCATCGGAGTCCGCACTGAGCCCCCTTGCATCGGAGTCCGCACTGAGCCCCCTTGCATCGGAGTCCGCACTGAGCCCCCTTGCATCGGAGTCCGCACTGAGCCCCCTTGCATCGGAGTCCGCACTGAGCCCCCTTGCATCGGAGTCCGCACTGAGCCCCCTTGCATCGGAGTCCGCACTGAGCCCCCTTGCATCGGAGTCCGCACTGAGCCCCCTAATGTAAAGGAGAACACTGATTTAAGGGGGTCTCTGCTCACCAAAGTCCCCCTCTTGTATCAGAGTCCACAGAACACCCCTTAAATTAGTTTTCTATACACATTGGAAGGCTGGAGAGAGGGTGAGCTTACTCACCCCAGGATGAGGCTCAGGAGCGGGCTGCCTGCAGCTTTTAAATCTTTTCTTCCTTCACCCCATAGATGTGTGGGCGGGGCAGACGCAGGGGGTGTGGGCGGGCAGACACAGGGGGTATGGGCGGGGCAGACACAGGGGTATGGGCGGAGCAGATAGAGTAGAGGGGCGGGAAGAGGAGGAGCAGTGGAACTGTCAGCGTTGGCTGAGCTGTGTGTGAGAGAGACGCTCAGCCGCTCAGCCAATCAGCCGCTATCGTAGTTGCGCCGGAGCCCAGAGATGACACAGGCACGGCCGCATAGCGGTGGGTGAGCGGCAGCCGTGGCCTGTGTTAACCCTGTCCAGGCCGCGGGCGCCGCTTACCTCCCGCTGTGCGGCCTGATCATCAACAGGCTATGGAGCTGGAGGTCCCAGCCCACCGGGCAAATGCCCGGTCTGCCCTATGGCCAGTCCGGGCCTGGGTGTGATCTATGCATAACATAGCAGGATACTTTCTGCATCATGCCTCAGCTGCAGTTTTTGTTACACAGCCTTTAATAGAATGAACCACACTATTACATCAGGAGGTATATCCTCGCAAAACACTTGATCCAGGTTCTTGCACTATTTCTTGGTCTTTCACCTACCTTTTCTTTTCACATGTTTGTCCTATACACTTCAAGCCCTTAGATTCACCCTCTTGGGATGGTACTATGGTTGCTATTGGTAAACCTCTGCACTCCTCCACCCATCTTGCCCCTTGGACACTTAATTCTCCCTTGGTTTACACTATCGTTATTATATGATAGCTCTTCACAGTATAACATTTATTCACAGACTGCCTCGGAGTCCCACTCGGCATTAACACTTACACCACACGGAAAATCTAGCTTCCTGGGGATCTTGTGTTTAATAAATTCAATAAAATACAAGAGAGTTAAGAGGGCCCTGTGAATAAGAGCTTACAATCTAAAAGGGTGGGGCAAGTGGTACAAAAGGTTATAACTGTGGGGGATGAACTGATGGAAGTGATGAAAGATTAGTTGTAGGTGTGATGGGCTTCCTTTTATAGGGATGAGTTTTCAGGGATCACCTAAAGGCAACCAGAGTAGAAGATAGCCGGACAGTTTGAGATGTAGAGTTTTAGAGGATGGGAGAGGCTCTGGAGAAGTCCTGGAGACTAGCATGGGAAGAGGAGACAAGGGAGCTTGAGAGCAGGAGGTCTTGAGAAGAGCAGAGAGGACGGTTTGATCAATGATATGATATTTGGAGACAAGATTGGTGCTGTATCTCGGGCAGAGTTGTGAATGGCTTTGTCATTGTTAGTATTTTGAATTGAATTTGCTGTGTGAACGTAAGCCAGTGTAGAGTTTGGCAGAGAGGGGTAGCAGACAATAAGCAGTTGGTAAGTTAGAGGAGTCTGGCAGCAGCATTCATGATAGACTGAAGAGGGGATAGCCTATAGAGAGGTAGGCCTATGAGAAGAGAGTTGCAATATTAATAGTCAAGGCAAAAGATAACAAGGGAGTGAATGAGTAGCTTGGTGGCTTCATTAGTTAAAAAGGGGCGACTTTTACAGACGTTACAGAAGTGAAGTCAACAAGCTTTTCACGACGATTGGAGTTGGGGTGGAAAGGACAGGTCAGAGTCTAGGATTACACCTAGTACCCTGATGTGAGGGGAGGGATTGATGGGTTGCATTATTGGTTTTGATGGAAAAGTCATGGAGGAGAGCATGGGCGTGGGAATATAATCAGCTTGGTTTTAGAGATTAAGGAAGTGGTGCGACTTCCATGCTGATATGTCAGTTAGTAAGTTATTAATGTGAGGGGAGACTGAAGGAGTGAGGAGTAGAGAGATAGATTTGGGTGTCATTGGCTTAGAGATGGTATTGGAGGCCATGGGAGGTTATCAAGTGACCAAGGGAGGAGGTGTAGATAGCGAAGAGAAGCAGTCCAAGAACAGATAGAGCAGAATCTTGCAAAGGGAGTGCAGTTTGAGAAGGAGCTGGTGGTCGACAGTATCAAAGGCCGTGGAGAGGTCTTGTAGTAAAAGTATGGAGTAGTGGCCATTGGTTTTAGCAGTTAGTAAATCGTATAACCTCAAGACACTATCTCGTAAGCAAAGTTACACATAATTTAACTTATTACATGAATTGCATATAACCATCAAAGGTTAAGATATATATTCTAGTTTTAATGTCAATGAATGAGGTAGAGTTTGCTGGCTTTAATGTTGTTTCTCTATCGAGTTTCATCAGGAATACAAAGGTAATCTGTGAGATTATATAAACAATAATGAGTATTGTATACTACAATAGCATACAAATACAACACCAATGAACGAATGGCCATAAATGTGTCTTTGACCTTATTTTGCAAGTTTATGTCACCTAGTGTATTGGTGTTGCATTTACATGCTATTGTATTATACTCATTGTATTATTGTATTATACTCATCATTGTTCATATGATACATACAGGGGTTGGACAAAATTATGGAAACAAGTATGGTAAAAATGCAGTCGTTGCCTAATATGGTGTTGGATCACCTTTTGGCATCCAAGACGGCCTGAATTCTCCTGAGAGTTGACAAATATAAGACTTTGATGGAGGATAATGGAATCTGATACCACTCTTCAAGCAAAAATCCGGGTCACAATCCTGCTTAATGTCCTTTTTTGTCTCTTTCGGTCAGTTGACCGCGTCGATCACGCTTATGCTTATCAGACAATGTTTTCCCAGAAACTGTATATGCTGCCCTAACCTTTTGATATTGTACCTAGCGACCCCACAAATTGGCAACTTCAGCCAGAGGCACGAGCTAAGCCGGTACCAACAATATGCCCTCTTTGAAGCTCAGTAAGCTCTAACATAACTCTGTATCACTAGCAGGGCACGCAGTGAATGATAAAAATGAGGCTTCCTACCTGTTAGCTAGGTGTCTCTTCACACCGTGGAAGCAAAAGAATGTTAGATCACTTCCGCTTTCAGCGCAAAACATGTCGTCACTTTCACACCTGCAAATCATGTAGTGTTTCCATGTTTTTTGTCCAACCCCTGTAGCTGAATATAAATCTTGAACCTTGGATGGTTATATGTAATTTAAAGTTAATAGCGGCTTAAGGTAATAGTCAGTGCAGACATAATGGTTAACTGCTGTAATGTATAAATTCCATTTAATATGTACAGTGGGGCAAAAAAGTTCTTAGTCAGCCACCAATTGTGCAAGTTCTCCCACTTAAAAAGATGAGAGAGGCCTGTAATTGTCATGATAGGTATACCTCAACTATGAGAGACAAAATGTGGAAACAAATCCAGACAATCACATTGTCTGATTTTTGAAAGAATTTATTTGCAAATTATGGTGGAAAATAAGTATTTGGTCACCTATAAACAAGCAAGATTTCTGATTTCACAGACCTGTATCTTCTTTAAGAGGCTCCTCTGTCCTCCACTCATTACCTGTATTAATGGCACCTGTTTGAGGTTGTGGACAGGTGTCTTTTATACTGATAACAAGTTCAAACAGTCACACTCCAAACTCCACTATGGTGAAGACCAAAGAGCTGTCGAAGGACACTAGAAACAAAATTGTAGACCTGCACCAGGCTGGGAAGACTGAATCTGCAATAGGCAAGCAGCTTGGTAGTGAAGAAATTAACTGTTGGAGCAATAATTAGAAAATGGAAGACATACAAGACCACTGATAATCTCCCTCGATCTGGGGCTCCACGCAAGATCTCACCCCGTGGGGTCAAAATGATCACAAGGACGGTGAGCAAAAATCCCAGAACCACACGGTAGGACCTAGTAAATGAACTACAGAGAGCTGGGACCAACGTAACAAAGGCTACCATCAGTAACACACTATGCCGCCAGGGACTCAGATCCTGCATTGCCAGACATGTCCCCCTGCTTAAGCCAGTACATGTGCGGGCCTGTCTGAGGTTTGCTGGAGAGCATTTGGATGATCCAGAAGAGGATTGGGAGAATGTCATATGGTCATATGAAACCAAAGTAGAACTGTTTGGTAGAAACACAACTTGTCGTGTTTGGAGGAGAGGGAATGCTGAGTTGCAACCAAAGAACACCATACCTACTGTGAAGCATGGGGGTGGCAACATCCTGCTTTGGGGCTGTTTCTCTGCAAAGGGAACAGGTTGACTGATCTGTGTACATGAAAGAATGAATGGGGCCATGTATCGTGAGATTTTGAGTGCAAACCTCCTCCCATCAGCAAGGGCATTGAAGATGAAACGTGGCTGGGTCTTTCAGCATGACAATGATCCCAAACACACCGCCTGGGCAACTAAGGAGTGGCTTCGTAAGAAGCATTTCAAGGTCCTGGAGTGGCCTAGCCAGTCTCCAAATCTCAACCCCATAGAAAACCTTTGGAGGGAGTTGAAAGTCTGTGTTGCCCAGCGACAGCCCCAAAACATCACTGCTCTAGAGGAGATCTGCATGGAGGAATGTGCCAACATACCAGCAACAGTGTGTGACAACCTTGTGAAGACTTACAGAAAATGTTTGACCTCTGTCATTACCAACAAAGGATATATAACAAAGTATTGAGATGAACTTTTGATATTGACCAAATACTTATTTTCCACCATAATTTGCAAAAAAAATTCTTTCAAAAATTAGACAATGTGATTGTCTGGATTTGTTTCCACATTTTGTCTCTCATAGTTGAGGTATACCTATGATGACAATTACAGGCCTCTCATCTTTTTAAGTGGGAGAACTTGCACAATTGGTGGCTGACTAAATACTTTTTTGCCCACTGTACATGCGAATATCTCTCCCAAAACCAAGGATGCTCTCAAATACTGATTACTGGCTTCCAAATTGAAATGGTTGTCCAACCTACTGATTGCTAATTCTTCACAATGCCAGTTAATATCTTTTGGAAGGAGAGTCTGTATTTGCATACCAGAGTACCCATGTTCTCAGATGACAAGTACTTTGCTTGAATTAAATCCAGGACCCACTGAAATCAATGATTTGTATACAGGGAACTATATGAATTTGGGTAATGGTACAAACAAATGCAGAAGATGATGTCCTTGAAACAAAGCAGTTTAAATAATACGTTCGCCTTTTTGAAAAAATAATAAATGCACTGATTTTTGCTGAAAAAAAATGTGCATTAATTATTTTTTCCTGCAGGAGACCAGAAAGCATTGCACCCCCGATCAGAGGATTAGGGGTGCAATGTCAGGCTGCTATAGGGCACCCTTGCAGTTCATTCAGAACTACAAGCTGTCAGTTGAGGTGACTGACAGTACTTGTAATTTATTCATTCACAGGTAACTGTGAATGAATATGGCCTTGTGGGTGGAGCCCCGCATGGCCACGCCATTCTTGGAATGTGACAGCGGGTGCGGAGATAACTGAAATAGGTATGTTAGACTAAATCAGAATTCCAGATCCAGAGTAAACCGCTGCTCTTCCTTTCCTTTAAAAACTTGTCATAATTGGTAGCCTTAGAGGATGAATAATGTTTTTCCATTTTTATGGTGTGCATTTTTGTAAAAAAATGTTTTTTTTTTTGTTTTTTTTCTAGTTTTTAAGATTAATCACCCAGCAAGAGCTGCCTACCAGGTTGCTGCTTTGCCAAAGGTAAGCTGTGTAGACTAGTGTAAACATTTCAAATAAGTAACCGTTTTGCGATTTTGTAGATAAAGTAGATAGATGGAATTAGATAGAATGCAGATTTGTTACATACCCATGACACGGCCCTAGCAGTGAGTAAAAGTTTGTTTTTGCTGCAGTTCCAGTAAATTATCAACAGTATTAAAATGAACCATATCTAAATGTGTAAATGGTACCAAAATTGACTGCACTGTCTGTAGAGGCCAACAATAATTGGCAGTTTGCATTCATTTCAAAGTATCACTTGGACAATAAAAAATGTTGAAAAGATTCAACTGTACTCGCCACACATCCCAGATAGGAGCTTTAGCGCAGGGGGTCTCCAAACTTTCTAAACAAAGGACCAGTTTATTATCCTTCAGACTTTAGAGGGGCCGGGCAGTGGCCAGTAGGAGTAGAAATTGTCCTAGTGCCCCATCATTGGTGTCAGTGAGCGGAATAGTGACCCATCATTGGTGTCAGTGAGAGGAATAGTGCCCCATCATTGGTGTCAGTGGGAGGAATAGTGCCCCATCATTGGTGTCAGCGGGAGGAATAGTGCCCCGTCATTGGTGTCAGTGGGAGGAATAGTGCCCCGTCATTGGTGTCAGTGGGGACCCTCATCATTGGTGTCAGTGGGAGGAATAGTGCTCAACTGCTGATGTCGGTGAGAGGAATAGAGCCCCAAGGGCCAGATAAATCAACCAAAGAGCCGCGGGGGCGTGTCCAAGATGTCGGCTTGAGCAGACGTGCTTCCCGGAGCTCTGCTAGAGATTAATCCTGTGACCCTATCCTGCCTGGTTTGTCTGCCGCTGAACCGAGCACAGGTACCCCTCTATGCCGTCCCGATCATCCGCCCGACAGAGGAGCGGTAAGCAGCTCCGATTCCCCCCACTTACAGCTGTGCTTGCTGAGGCCGCAGTGTCCGGAGTGAAAAGCCCGCGCAGCCATTCCAACATGGCCACTCAGACGGCGGCTGATGAGACTCCCTCCCTGTCCCTCCCTGGTATACCAGAGGTTATGGCAGCTATATCAGCGTGTCAAGCCACCCTGTCAGGGAAAATGGAGGCAGTGCAAACTGATATCGGGCTGATTAGACAGGACTTGGAGAAGTTCCGTGGTCGGCTGGGGGTGGCTGAGCAGAGAGTGGGGCAGGTGGAGGATACTACAGAGGAGCACTCGGTGGCGATCCGGACCTTACAAAATAAAGTAAAGGTCCTTGAATATCGCGCTGAAGACGCCGAGAATAGAAGCAGACGCAACAATCTGAGGATAGTTGGACTTGCAGAAGGAGCAGAGGGGCAGAATTCAACTGTGTTTGTGGAAGACCTCCTGAGATCCCTGTTTCCTGGTGCCCAGCTTTCCCCCTATTTCACTGTGGAGAGGGCGCACAGAGTACCGCCGCAGCGAGGACCGGCTGGTTCCCCACCACGCACACTGATTCTCCGTCTATTAAATTTCAGAGATAGGGATGAGCTGTTGAGAGCTGCAAGAGGCACAAAAGAAATCACCTATCAAAATAACAAGTTGCTACTGTTCCCTGACTACACCATCGAAACCCAGAAGCAACGCAGATCTTTTGATGCGGTTAAAGCGGCCATGAGGGCGAAGGGGATTAAATACAGCATCCTTTTTCCAGCAAAGTTAAGAGTGGTAGATGGTGAGACAGTGCGTTTTTTCACCAATCCCAGGGAAGCTTCCTCGTGGTTGGAGAAACTGCCTTCCCTGAAGTGAACGCTTCATTACATTCAAGTGCCTGAAACACCTCTACTCTCAGTTGTTTTGAGCTGGTGAGGGTCACATATACTTGTTTAGATCCTGAAGTTACCACGCTTCCAATGCCCTCCTAGTTTGAAGAGCGGCCTTTATTAGGAAAGCAGACACTTCAAGATGCCAACTTATATAGATTAGATGGCTATGGAGACCTGACGTTTGTTGCAGAGGGTGGTTACAGCCCTTATGTCGGTTCGAAGGCAAACCATCTTAGGTTTGACATCCACAAGCATTCCAGGACGTAATTGATCTAAAAAGCTTAAGTTTTGTGCCCCTGGTTATACCAGGAGAACTATGTATACTCTTTTCTAGGTTTGGACTAAGTTGGTTCTCTAGCATCTCCTATTGGGAGGTAGGGTGGCCCCCTGGCTGACTTAGATTGCAGTTTCCCCTCTGTGTAATCGAGGTGAGGGGCGGCTGACTTTCTGATAGCTGGACCGGGACACGCCTCCTTGAGTGAGATACTCTAGTGGATTTGGGAGTTCGGGGGAAATATGCATGATCCCAGTTCTGGGGGTCTGCGGGGTGGGGGGTGGGGCGGGCAGCAGTTGCTGACCCTTGTTGGTTTTGGTTTTGGTTTAGTTTTTTTGTTTTTCACGGTACATTTTTCACACACTACCTTTATGGAATTAATACATGTCTCTGGTTGTGGTACAGAGTTAATTGATGAGAGAGATACGCAACTCATGTGGCTGTGGATGGGGGTATCATGTCTTCCGCCTGGGTGGTTTACCCTCCCCCCTGGTTATGGGGCGGGAGGGCGGTTCATGCTCCTGCATTCCTCCTCTATACACACAATATGGCTAGCTTTTCAATCCTTTCCTGGAATGTCCGAGGCCTGAATTCGGCTGTTAAACGTTCTCTGGTCTTCAATTATCTTAAAAAATACACCCCACATATCTGTATATTTCAGGAAACCCACCTGGTGGGATCCCGAGTCCTCGGCCTCAAACGGGCCTGGGTGAGCTCACATTACCATGCCACATACTCAAACTACTCTCGGGGAGTAAGTATTCTAATACACCGGTCCCTTTCTTGTCAAATTCAGGACGTTAGGACTGACCCAGGCGGAAGATATGTCATTGTGCATGTGGTAATTGATAATACAACATATGTGATTGTGGGGCTTTATCTCCCCCCCCCCTGCAGATATGTCCCTCTTATATGATATCATGCGTATTGTTATAAAATATGATACTCCATTTGTTATGTTACTGGGGGACTATAATTTGGTACCGTCTCCGGATGCTGACAGACTCCACCAGTCAAACCGTAGAACTCCTGACCTTATGCAGTGGGCCGATACATTTGAACTCATTGACGCATGGAGGCACTATAACCCTTCTGCTAGAATGTTTACATGTCATTCGTCTACATTCCAGACCCTCTCCCGCATTGACCTGGGGTTTGTTACGCGGGCGGTGCTGCAGAGGGTCTCAAAGGTGCAAATTTTACCTAGAGGAATATCTGATCATGCCCCTATTCTGTTGACGGTGAGATCGGGCTCCACTGCTGGGAGGAGGCTGTGGAGACTGTCGGGACACTGGATTGCAGACCCTAAGGTGCAGGAGGACATATCAGAGGCATTGTGCCATTACTGGCTTGAAAATGGTGATTCAGTGGGGACCTTGATGAGCTGGGATGCTTTTAAGGGATGGCTGAGGGGTGAATATATTTCCCGCATTACCAATAGTCAGAAGCAGGCTGTGCGGTCGCTGAAAGAATTGGAGGATGAGCTTCGAGAAAAAGAGGCCTGCTATGTTGCCACCCCTACCCCCCTTAATTATGGAAATTGGCAGTTTGCTTTACGGTCGGTTGAGCTCCTTAGAATAGACATGACAAAAAAATCTATGCTTAGCACTGCCCAGAGGATCTTCGAATACGGAGACAAAAATGGCAAGCTACTGTCATGGTTGTCCCGGGGCCAGAACCCTAGCACCCATATTGGATGTGTCAGAGATGAAGGAGGTGTTCCTCTCACGAACAGGGAAGACATTCTTGCTAGGTTTGTGAGATATTATGGTTCCCTTTATTCTACTAGGGTGGATTATGACTCGGAGGAACTTGGGGCCTACTTGGATAGGGTTGAATTTCCGTCCCTGTCCCGGGAGGCCAGGGAGAACTTGGAAAAAAACATCACACTGGAAGAGGTCCAGATCGCTATGGCCCAGATGCAACCTGGGAAGACTCCTGGTGCAGATGGCATACCGATCGAATTTTATACCACTTATCAAGAGTTTCTGGCTCCTAGGCTCACGGGGTTGTTTGCGCAATTTGCTGAACTCGGGTCATTACCAGAGTCTATGTCTGAAGCGGTAATTGTGCTGGTGCCCAAGCCGGGTAAGGATCCCGAGGACTGCGCGTCGTATCGACCGATTTCCTTAATCAACGTCGATGCTAAGCTATTGGCCAAAATACTGGCAAATCGCCTGGCGCAGGTCCTGGATGACCTGGTACATGTGGACTAGACGGGATTCATGCCCGGTAAGGGCACTGACATAAACTTAAGGAGACTACAGCTTAACCTGTCCATCCCTCATGAGAATGCTGGATCCAGGGTGATTGCCTCACTCGACGCCGAGAAGGCGTTCGACTCGGTCGAGTGGGGCTACCTCTGGGAGGTCCTGGGTAGATTCGGGTTCGGCCCCCATTTTTTGCACTGGCTACGGCTGCTTTATGATGGACCTTCTGCTTGTGTTAGGGCCAATGGGGGAGTTTCCGAGGGGTTTCGACTACAACGGGGTACGCGTCAGGGTTGCCCCCTCTCCCCGTCCCTGTTTGCCCTGGCGCTGGAACCCCTGGCCATCTTGCTCAGGGCGTCCCCGGAAGTGGAGGGGCTGCGTGTAGGCTCCTTGGAGGAGAAGGTGTCTTTATACGCCGATGACGCCTTGCTATACCTGCACGACGCGGACTCCTCCTTGCGCGCTGCTCTGGAGCTCTTCGACGGGTTTGGTCGGTTTTCGGGAGTGAGAATAAATTGGACCAAGTCTGTGTTGTTTCCTCTCGACCCCCTGGCGCGGGCCACGGCGGCCCCCACTCAGTTGCAATGGGTTTCGAGCTTCAAATACTTGGGCATTCAAATAAGTCGGGACCCCTCGGAATTCTACGAACTAAATCTTCGCCCTGTTCTAACGCAATTTAGATCTAAGTGTGCCTCCTGGGGAAACCTTCCACTCAATTTGTTAGGACGCATAAACTTGATAAAGATGGTCTTCCTTCCCAAATTCAATTATTTATTTCGAAATTCTCCAGTGTTGATTCCTAACACATTCTTTAGAGAACTAGATAGTTGTATTGGGTCCTTTATTTGGGGAGGCTCCACCCCTAGACTAGCACGATTCACCCTATGTCTTCCGGTGCGGTGTGGGGGACTGGCGTTGCCCAATTTCCGGGTGTATTACTGGGCAGCCATTTTGGTATCGGTCAGATGGTGGTTTCTTCGTTCTAGAGCCAATGCGGCAGTCTGCCTTGAGGCGGCTTTTCTGGGCTCCCTGGGAGATCTTGGGAATCTAGTGTATAGAGGATCTGGGGCATATGTTAATCTGCCACTTCCAACTAGGACGACACTTAGAGTGTGGGTGGTGGCTAGAAGGAGGTTTATCAAGCCAGACCGCTGGTCACCCTTTCAACCCTTGTGGGGTAATATTAGTTTGCCACATTTCCGTACAATTCCGGACCCACAACTCTGGGCAAAGTATGGGGTGAAGACTATTCGAGACATTATGCCTGCCGGGAAATTACTGACATTTAAAGACCTTTCAGACAAATTTAAGCTTCCCAAGTGGATGTACTTCCGGTATCACCAACTGCGCCATGCAGCGAGAGCACAGTTTCCGGAACCTGTTACCCTGGCCATGGACCCTATAGAGGAGCTCTTGGCCCAGGAATCACTTTCCAAGCCTCTCTCCTCCCTGTACCTGTCTCTGCTCAGCTTGGACTCTCCCAAACTGGAGAGGCTGTGGGAGACCTGGAAGGCGGACATTCCCGCCTTGGAGAGAGAGGAATGGAACGATTGTTTTGAGGAGGGATTTGGGTTGGTAATCTCATCCCGAGACAAAGTAATACAGGCCAAGTTTCTTCATAGGGTGTATTACACCCCGCAGCGACTGCACAGACTGTACCCCTTGAGAGACCCCTTGTGTGGTCGATGTAGGAGGGATGAGGGAACATATTTCCATATGTTTTGGACGTGTCCTGAAGTGACCAAGTTTTGGGCTGCAGTATTTGAAGCCATTAATGAGCGTCTCGGGTTAACATTGAGGCCATCGCCAGAGCTGGCGCTACTGGGGGTACAGGAAGATGATCAAACGCCAAGATATACTAAACTCCTAATTGATTTTTTGCTTTATTATGCAAAGAAAACTATTCTGCTTAGGTGGACGTCTGCAGCTCCCCCCACCATGACGCTCTGGGAGGAGACCATTAATAAGGCTCTTCCACTGTACAAAATGACATATTTGAATAGAAAATGTCCCAAAAAATTCGAGGGTATTTGGTCACCCTGGACAGCTTAATGGTTTAGCCTAAACTACCTGATGGTTGGTGTACATGACTGCTGTCTGGGAGGCTCTGGTCCCCCCCCCCCCCCCTCTCCCTCCTCCCTTCCCCCGCCCCTCCCCCCCTTCCTCTGCCCCGCCCTTTCCTTCCCCCTTCCCCCCCCCCCCCCCCTCCCACCCAGTGGGACTCTATCCGGGTGTATGATGGTAAAAAATTGGGGAATTCTTCCCTTATATTTTTGTTTTCCAATTGACTAAAATAAATTACGCTTTCTGAAAGTTAAAACTGCTAAATTACATGATAGGTGACTAGATGGATACCAATGCTTGTATTCTTTTGATTTTTCCAACCGTTTATGACATGTACGATATACCATTTCTTTCTTTCTGTATGTACCATGTTGATCTTTTTTATCAATAAAATGAGATCTTTTGACCGTGAAAAAGAGCCGCAGTTTGGAGACTACTGCTTTTAGAGTATCATCCCTCTTGAGAGTGGCCTTTTTTCAGCTCTTAAGTCTACTCTTTTTATAGACTGGGGTACAACTTTGCTGAGGGAAGCTTATAGTTCTATTTGGGGAAGTGAATACATTGGCACTCTTGCCTACAGAGCATCGATACTCCACGTTCACACCAAATAGACTTGAGGTTTATGTCCACTGAAAGTTTTTAACTTTAGCAAATAAAAACTATGGGGGTTGTTTACTAAAGGAAAATCCACTTTGCACTGCAAGTGCACTTGGAAGTAAAGTTGCTGTAGATCTGAGGGGGACAAGCAAGGAAAATTAAAAAACAGCATTTTAGCTTGCACATGATTGGATGATAAAATCAGCAGAGCTTCCACTCATTTCAGATCTACCCCTTAGATTTAGAGCGACTGCACTTCCAAGTGCACTTGCAGTGCAAAGTGGATTTGCCTTTCGTAAATGACCCCCAATGTCTCCTACATTAAAGTTCCTTACCTGCCTGTACGCTCTCTACACTGAGCTGTACACACACAGCTCAGTGCACAATTTTGGTGATACTTAGATGAATGATCTCCCGCACATGTGCAGGAGTGACGTCAAGTTGGCCCAGGCAGTGAAGATGGGTACCCGGAAGCCAACTGGCCGAAGATGTCAGTGGGGAGTTCTGAGACCATGCAGAGCTGGAGAGAGGGTAAGTATAGTTCCCCTTGACAGGCTTTTCTATGTACGCAGGGAACAAACCCCACAAGTGGAATTAGCCCAATGCATCTTAAAAGTGGAGCCAGACTGAAGCCTGTCTACCAATATACAAGAACCCTTATATTTTTTACGGGCTTGGTTTATAGGGAGCCAGTGCAGTGACTGACGTATCCCATTGTAACCATTCAGGTCATGGAGTTTGGCCTGGGAAAATGTAACTCCAGCTCACATGTGAAGGAATTACATCATTAGTGGCCAGCCATGGGGTGATGATGGCAATGAGTTGAAGTGCAAAGCTTGCATCACTGGAGAAAGTCAACACTAGGGAGAAAGTCTATTCTGCAGATTCAGTTATGCTTTAATTAGACTATTTATACTTTGCAAAGTTCTGACGCTAAGATCTTACAGGTGCCATTGTACAATTTTTCAGTAGGTCGCCTTTTAAAAAAAAAAAGAAAATTCTTATGAGTTTTTATTTTCTCCACTTTTCCATAGTCTAAAACTTAGCAGTTGTTAATATACAGTCTGTTAATGTTCTAATCTAAAGTGTATGCTATAAATATCAGCCATCACAGGGGTTGACACAATAAAACTTATCTTTGGAAAAAGAGTCTCTACTTATTCAGATTTCTTGCCATTTTGTAACATCCATGCTTCCTTTCCATCAGGGAGCGAGAGTGGAAATTGAAGCTGTGGCTGTCCTTGGACCTATAACAGAAGTTTCCTCAGCTCTTTAAAGATGAATGGTGCACAAAATCCTGCCAGCATTCAACAGAACACTATAGGAGTGATGTGTTTATAATGGAGCAAAAATTAAGAGCTGTTGCTCATAGCAACTAATCATGTATAATCTTTAGAGTAAATCCATATTGCCAATATAAATGATGACATCAGGCCATTGTTGAACATAAGGTGCCAAATCCTACTTTTCATCTTCTTTACAATGATGCCACTGCTACCTTAATGATGAGTTGTTGTTTTTTACAATTGAGACCGTCTCAAAGCCATTCAATACTGGCCTTTTTAAATATTAATATTGGCATTACAGTGGAGGTGAAGGCCTGTACCTGCTGGCAGCCCATGGGGACTAGACTTGGGGATTAGCAGACATTGGGCACAAGCCTCATTCCACAATGGTGTCTCCTAGGACGGTCATACTGAGTTCTGTGTACCTGTTTAGCCTACAGATTGTTCCATAGCTGCTTTGTACTAGTGACAGCTACACTGTATACATTCCTAAAGTGTATCTCTAGAATGTTTAAAGGACACTTTGTATAGTACATAGAAAAAAAAATAGATTTTTAGGAATAAACATTCATAAATCAATGTGTAATGTGTCTATTTATTTTTTAACCTTTGCTTTATAATTCAGTGCTGAATCTTCTAGTAATGTTATCTTATTTCACACAATATACTTTGTTTATTGATTGCTAAGAAAGCTTAAAATTTATATTTAAAGTCATAACTTTTATTGGCACAGTGAACTATTGTGGCTATAATCTATAGCCGGTAAAGTCAATTTTTCTGACGGCTCCATGTCAGCACAGCTGGGTATAGGCTCCGCCCCTCCAGGACTTAACTCATATAAATTTGTGCCCACCTACAGCCTTGGCGTTCTTCTTTTTCCTCCTATGTGCAGGACCCAGGTGTGCTCCTCTACCTGGCTGGCCGTCCCTCCATGTGTGTGGATTAGGCTGGACGCAGTCACTGGTGTCTCGGCTAAATGACCCATAGTCTAGGGAGCCCTGCTGCTGGTCCTCGGGGTGGCTTTTATCATGGCTAACAGCCTTGTCTGGGGTACGCTGGGTCCATGTAAAGTGAGCAGCGGTGTTGGCAGAGTCTCCCCTATGCACACACCTGCGCTGTGCCAGTGTTTACGGTTGGATGACGGAGGTTGGGTGAGCTAAATTTAAAACATGATTTGTATCAAAATGAATGCTGAATTGCTGGGTATTGTTGTGCCTTGCTCCCTGCAGCCACTATGCATAGTTTGAGCTCCTCCACAGGGAGTGCCTTCAATCACCCTGTGGTACCTCTCACTGAAAACTGCTTTACTGGTGGCAATAACATCAGCCAGAAGAGAGTCAGCATTGGTGGCCTTGGGGTTTAAAGAACCCATACTGGCGTACTTCCCAGACAGGGTGGTACTCATGCCAGTGCTCAAATTTTGTGCCTGAGTCCATATCACACAAAAGGTTGTCCTCCTACGTTCCTTTTGGGGAGTACTCAAGAAATTAGCCCATTGGATGTGGGCCAAGATTTGAAATGTTTAATCAAGGCGACTTCTGCCATCAGGAAGTCGGAGCATCTGTTTGTCATTCCAGGTGGAACACATAATTTTATGGCTTCCAGCAAGATTATTGCCTCTTGGTTGGCAAAGCCCATCTCCTTGGCCTACAAATTGAAAGGGTTGGCTGTGCCAGAAGAATCACGGCACTCTTTACTAGAAGGGTCTCAACCTTGAGAGTGGCAGCAGGCCGAGTGTCTGAAACTACCTGCAAGGCAGCTACATGGGCACCAAAATATTTATATTCATGGCTTAACCACTTCGCGCCCGCGCTATAGCCGAAAGACGGCTGCAGCGCGGACGCTAACTGCCGGGTGGACGTCCCTGGACGCCCAGCTGCTTACTTCCGCAATGCGCGCTCCCACGGGCGCGCATCTGGGAAGTTTTGTGCTGGCCGTGTCCCTCGGACACAGCCAGTCACAGATCGCCGTAAACGGCCAATGACAGCGGCCGTTTACAGTGCGATTGGCGGTGCCAATGAGAGAGGATCTCATATGTAAACATATGAGATCCTCTCTCATCGCCGGCTCTCCCTCCTCACACAGAGACAGCGTGTGAGGAGGGAGAGCGAACCGCTGCAGCGGTGAGTGGGAAAAAAAAGTCTGTCATCTGTCATCCCTCCACAGTGCCATCCCTCCCCAGTGCCATCTGTCATGAGTGCCACGTATTAGTGCCATCTGTCATCAGTGCCACGTATCCGTGCCATCTGTCATCAGTGTCACGTGTCATTGTCCTGGTGCTCCAGGGCCTTCAAAAGTGTAATAGGTAGTCAAGTTAGATGGGTAATTTATGCTCCAAGAACACGTGACGGCGCTCTCTGCATGTTGCGTCTCTGTATGTGGCCACGCTGTGAAAGTCCCACACAAGTGGTATCGTAATACTCAGGAGGAGTAGCAGAATGTATTTTGGGGCGTTATTTGTGGTATACACATGCCATGTGAGAGAAATAACTTATTACAATGACAATTTTGTGGAAAAAAAAAAAATCTTAATTTTGCAAAGAATTTGGGGAAAAAATGACGACAACATAAAAAAACTCACCATGCATCTTACTGAATACCTTGGAATGTCTACTTTCAAAAAAGGGGTCATTTGGGGTGTATTTGTACTTTCCTGACTTGTTCGGGTCGCAAGAAAAGAGGCCACCAGTACATCAGATGTGATCAATTTTTTATGATTTGCACCATAACTTGTAGACTAACTTTCACAAAGACAAAATAATATCCACTAATTTGGGTTATTTTTACCAAAGATATGTAGCAGTATAAATTGTGGCCAAAATTTATGAAGAAAAATTAATAATTTGCAAAATTTTATCACAGACACTAAGAAAAATGCGTTTTATTTTCAAAATTTTCGGTCTTTTTTTATTTATAGCGCAAAAAATAAAAAACCCAGAGGTGATCAAATACCACCAAAAGAAAGCTCTATTTGTATGAAAAAAAGGACAAAAAATTCATTTGGGTACAGTGTTGCATGACTGAGTAATTGTCATTCAAAGTGTGAGAGCGCTGAAAATTGGTCTGGGCAGGAGGGGGGTTTAAGTGCCCAGTAGGCAAGTGGTTAATGACAGTTGAGTTTAGCAGAGACATCCTGGCTTGTTTTTGTTTTTTTTTTTTTCAGAATTGAGTGTGTAGTATTATCCCTCCCCTGTTTTGGCTAGTTAGTTCCCAGCTGTGCTGACATGGAGCCGTCAGGAAAACGGAAAATTGAATTCAAATACTTACTGTAATTTTCCTTTCATGACGAGCTCCATGGCAGCACAGATCCCACCCAGCTTGGTAGGACTAGTTACAGAACACCAAGGCTGTAGGTGGGCCCAAATTTATATGAGGTAAGCCCTGGAGGTGTGGGGGGTGGAGCCTATACCCAGCTGTGCTGCCATGGAGCTTGTCCGTAAAGGAAAATTATGGTAAGTATTTGAATCTGATTTTCCGTTTTCTTCATGCAGGGTACCTAACACTACTAAAGGGTCACACATAATTTTCAGTTAGAAGTGTTCCCATTAGAAGATTTACCCTCTATTACTTTTCTGGGGACAACCCAAAAATTGGGATTTTCTTTTGCTTTCAATGATAATGGTTAACAGGACAAATAGAGAATCTCCTGGTGGAGGGGGGATTATGATGTGGGGTTGTTTTTCAGGGGTTGGTCTTGGCCCCTTAGTGCCAGTGAAGGGAACTCCTTAAGGCGTCGGCATACCAAGACATTCTGGACAATTTCATGCTCCCAACTTTGTGGGAACAGTTTGGGGGTGGCTCCTTCCTGTTCCAACATGACTGCACACCAGTGCACAAAGCAAGGTCCATAAAGACATGGGTGAGCAGGTTTGGGGTGGAAGAACTTGACTGGCCTGCAGAGTTCTGACCTCAACCGGATAGAACACCTTTGGGGTGAATTGGCGCGCAGCAGCGCGGTCGGCTAGTTCTGTGTGGACGTCATCCCAGAATCCTGCTCTCGCGTGCCCCCGAGAACTTCCGTGACCGCTGGGTCCAGAGGACCCGGCGCATCACGGTAAACGGCCGCTGATCGCGGCCGTTTACCATGTGATCGCTCCGTCAAATGACGGAGCGATCACATGTAAACAATCCGGCGTCATGTCATGACGCCGGTTCCCCCCTCCCCTCTCTGTACCGATCGGTACAGTGCGGAGGGGGAGGGATTGGATGGTAGCACCGCTGTGGGCTGCATGTGTAGTGCCCACAGTGGTGCTCAGTGACAAATACAGTCACATCCATCCCTCCATGCTCAGCCATCCCTGCAATATACCCTGCACTACTCTGCAATATGCCCTGCACTACCCTGCAATATACCCGGGCACTACCCTGCAATATACCCGGGCACTACTCTGCAATATACCCGGGCACTACTCTGCAATATACCCGGCACTACTCTGCAATATACCCGGCACTACTCTGCAATACCCCGCAATTTTTAACCAGTTCCCGCCCGCCGTCATATGACGTCCTTGACTTTGAGCTTGGATATCTGAATGATGCCTGCAGCTACAGGCATCATTCAGATATCAGCTTTTTCAGCCGGCGATTTCCTACACCATAAGAATGATCATAGCGGATGTTCCACTGCTTGATCGTTCTTATGGGAGGCGAGAGGGGACGCCCCCCCCCCCTTCCCGCCACCCTCCGGTGCTTCTACCGCCTCACCGCTACGATCGAAGCCAGGGTCGTTTTTTTTTTTTTTTTTTTTTTTTTTTTTATTTCAGGCTTTCCAGCCTAGAGGTGAGATGTGGGGTCCTTTTGACCCCATATCTCACTGTAAAGAGGACCTGTCATGCCATATTCCTATTACAAGGGATGTTTACATTCCTTGTAATAGAAATAAAAGTGATCAAAAAATTTTTGGGGGGGGGAAAAAGTGTTAAACTAAAATAAATAAAGTAAAATGAACAATAAAAAAAAAAAAAATGTTTTTAAAGCACCCCTGTCCGTGTGCTCGCATGCAGAAGCGAACACATAATTAAGTCCCGCCCACATTTGAAACGGTGTTCAAACCACACATATGAGGTATCGCTGTGAACGTTGGAGCGAGAGCAATCATTTTGGCCCTAGACCTCCTCTGTAACTCAAAACATGTAACCAGTAAAAAATGTTAAAGCGTCACCTATGGAGATTTTTAAGTAGTGAAGTTTGACACCATTCCACGAGCGTGTGCCATTTTGAAGGGTGACATGTTGGGTATCTATTTACTCGGCGTAACTTCATCTTTCACATTATGCAAAAACATTGGGCTAACTTTACTGCTTTTTTTTTTTTTTTAAAGCACAAAACTTTTTTTTCCCAAAAAAAGCGTTCAAAAAATTGCTGCGCAAATACCGTGCGAGATAAAAAGTTGCAACAACCGCCATTGTATTCTCTAGGGTCTTTGCTAAAAAAAATATATATAATGTTTTGGGGTTCTATGTAATTTTCTAGCAAATAAATGATGATTTTTACATGTAGGAGAGAAATGTCAGAATTGGCCTGGGTGCTCCAGAACGCCTGGAGGTGCTCCCTGCATGTTGGGCCTCTGTATGTGGCCACGCTGTGTAAAAGTCTCACAGATGTGGTATCGCCACTCAGGAGTAATAGCAGAATGTGTTTTGGGGTGTAATTTGTTGTATGCATATGCTGTGTGTGAGAAATAACCTTCTAATATGACAATTTTGTGAAAAAAAAAATCATCTTGATTTTGCAAAGAAATGTGGGAAAAGATGACAATTTCAAAAAAACTCACCATGCATCTTTTCAAATACCTTGGAATGTCTTCTTTCCAAAAGGGGGTCATTTGGGGGGGTATTTGTACTTTTCTGGCATGTTGGGGTCTCAAGAAATTAGATAGGCCGTCAGTACTTCAGGTGTGATCAATTTTCAGATATTCGCACCAGATGTACTTATTTTTACCAAAGATATGTAGCAGTATAAATTTTGGCCAAAATTTACGAAGAAAAATTACTAATTTGCTAAATTTTATAACAGAAACAAAGAAATTCATTTTTTTACCAAAAGTACAGTGTTGTATGACTGAGTAATTGTCATTCAAAATGTGAGAGCACCGAAAGCTGAAAATTGGTCTGGTTAGGAAGGGGGTTTAAGTGCCCAGTGGTCAAGTGGTTTACAAAAAAAAAAAAGTAGCATAGTGCTGCATGGAGGTCAAAGTGGTTAATGTTCAGGAGAGGGTCGTATACATCCTACTGGCCGAGAGGAAACGCCTTCAAACCATGAATGTAAGAATTTTCTGACAAACATAACCGGCAGTATTTGCATAGATCTTTAGTTTTTATTACTAGAAAACAATTGACAATATAGCATATTTATACAGATATTAGGGTGTGACTGCTGAAGACCACAAGGGGGCGACATGTCATCTTATCTGGAAGGATGACCTCTTCCACTTTGTACAGCAGACAAATGAACACTTATCACATACAAAAACGTTAAGTTAGTGGTCATTTTGCTGGGCTGAGCTGGTACGTAAGGCACAGAATTGTAGAAACATAGAAAACCCATGGACAGTGTCTGAAGTCTTGGCAATGTGGTTTGGAAGAGATGCTGAATTCTGCTGGATATTATCATCACACAAGTTACATATCTACATTTTCCAGAAATACTCTGAAATCTGTACAAAATAGTCCAAATCATGTGTGTCAGAAGGTTTATTCTTCTGCATCTGCTGTATCTAAGGAAGAAAACACAATAGTAAATATTTCATAATGCAAATGTATACCCACTTCTAACTATTTATAAGAAAAATATGGATGTAAGATATTAGTTGTGCCACATCCTTAATGTAGTATGAAATCAAGAAGTTACAACAATGTGGGTCTTTCAAGGTACAAAAATATATATATATATATATATATATAACTGTATATAATATAACAATTAATATTAGTGTTTCATTGCAAACTATTGGTGCTATATAAATCCTGTATAATAATAATTGTATTAATAACCCTTTAAAATATAATAAAACATTAGGTTCAAATATTCACACCTCAAGCTACAACCCATCTATTAATGTCTTCCTGTGCCATCATTAGCTTTTACAATTATGCATTAAAGATATCCAGCGGTGATGAACCCCATAGACCTATGTGTTCTGCCCTGGGTACATCCTCCACTGTTAGGCCCCTTTCACACAGGCTTTCTGATCAGGTCCGCCTGTCAATTTTTCAGGTGGACCTGATCAGACATTCCATTCACCTCTATGGAGCGGCGGATGTCAGCGGTGACATGTCTGCTGACACCCGCTGCTATCCGATCCTGTCCATGAAATCCAGATGTATGGAAACCCTATTTTCCATCCATCTGGTGGATTTCCCCATGGAGGAGAGCAGGGTTCGGACAGGTCCGTCTCAGCACAGTAAGCGGAGACAGACCTGCCATCCGCCTGTTCAGTGGGGATCAATGGATCGATCCCCCGCTGAGCAAAGCGGAGTCTGTCGGGTGGATCGCCTGTGTGAAAGAGCCCTAAGAGCTCTTCAACTCTCCCAGAACCAACACAGCAGACACTGTATCTGGGACAGGTTTACCTCCATACTTCATTTGCCTAATCATTTGGGCCATAAAAACCCTTGTTTCAGTAACCCTGCCATCTCACCTGCCTTTTGAACATCTACTTTTGGCCCTTGGAATAAGCCTACCCACTGTCAACTCATTCAAATACACCAATCTGTCCCGTCATTGACAACCACAGGCCCATCCAGCGACCACCCGTACACTTCTGTACATTGGTTACAAAGCTGACAGACTGTCTTTTATACGCTCCATCAATAAACGTTCAGATATCTTTGTTGGTCCTACTGCATTTGAATCGCTACTCCTATAGATTCATCCACCTCTACACACCATCTCTCAGCTATATTCTATCCACCACTTTGCGGCCAACTCAGACCACCCTTCATACATCCTAACATGGGAAAAGAACGTAAGACCACTATTCTCCCGGCAGACAGGGAAAAATGTGTTTTCATGACCCACAAATTGTTGATTGCAACAAAAGCGCAGGAAAAGGGATTCAAACTTATTCCCAGATGGTACAGATGCCCCTCCATCCTCTATCAGGTTGACCTTTCAGTTTTGGATCTTTCTTGGAGGTGCCATACATCTAAAGGCACAATGTTCTGACCTATCAAGTCTGCCACAAAGAATGTCCTTTGACACTTTGACGGCTACTAGGATAGTTATACCCTGTCACTGGAAAACTTCCTCTGTACCCTACTCAGTGGAATGGATGAGTGAAATTGACTCTATCAGAGATCTTGAACATGACAGAGAAGAACAGTTTAAAACACCCGGACTTCCTGGTGTATGTTCTGATATTCCTCGGCATCCCATACCCATGGGATGCCATGGGTATGACCCTCCTGGACATTAGTCAGCCATGGTGGATGGATCATCTCCCTCCCCTTCCCCACCCTATACACCTCTCTCAGTCCATACCCAATCTCTTCAACACCCACTATATTTCCATCTTTCTTCCTTCCTCTTGACACTTTTGTTTGCTTCTTTTTACTTGTCAGCAATTCCTGATATTATACGTTTTTCAACATGAATAGGTTCCCTTTTTAATGCTGTAGTGCTGCCAGTTTTTGTAAACTTATGCCGCGTACACACGGGCGGGCTTTTCGACGGACCGAATCCGGCAGACAATCCGATCGTGTGTGGTCTTCATCAGACCTTCTGTTGAAAGTCTGACGGACTTTAGATTTGGAACATGCTTCAAATCTTTACGTCGTAACTCCGCCGGACCCAGTTCCTATCGAGAAATCCGCTCGTCTGTATGCTAGTCCGATGGACAAAAACCGACGCTAGGGCAGCTATTGGCTACTGGCTATCAACTTCCTTATTTTAGTCCGGTCGTACGTCACCACGTACAAATCCGTCGGACTTTGGTGTGATCGTGTGTAGGCAAGTCCGTTCGTTAAAAAGTCAGCCGAAAGTCCGTCGGACCAGTCCGGTCGAAAAGTCCGCCCGTGTGTACGCGGCACTTGTTTTACTCCTTTAACATCGTCATCTTTTATCAGTGTCATTATGCTCCCCTGTGCTGCTAAACATTGAAGATTTGAATATGTTGCATTTCTTTTCTTCCTTTTGCATTCTTTATCTGTAAATTGTATATGCTTTCTTTCAATAAAACTAGACTGAACTAAAGATACCCAGCGGTGATAGGGAAAGAGGGATAAATATTTGATAATAGTTTATTATAATTTAAATATAAAATATTATTGGTCTTTTTGGTTATGCTAAATATGTTCCAAAACGCAGGAATTCTTACACTCTTTCTATGACAGAAATTAAAGGGGTGTCAGGTCCTGGACCTCTCTCCAAGCTACTCTGCAGTTAAAGAATACAGCCTGGTTCAGGATGCACCCCCGCCTTCTAACTTTTTGTTTGTTAGCTAAAATTAAAGACATTGGGGGTTATTTACGAAAGGCAAATCTACTTTGCACTACAAGTGCACTTGAAAGTGCAGTCGCTGTAGATCGCTGTAGATCTGAGGGGAAGATCTGAAATGAGGGGAAGCTCTGCTGAATTTTTATCATCCAATCATGTACAAGCAAAAATGCTGTTTTTTTATTTTCCTTGCATGTCCCCCTCAGATCTACAGCGACTGCACTTGAAAGTGCACTTGTGGTGAAAAGTGGATTTGCTTTTCGTAAATAACCCCCATAGTGTTTAGCTATCATTGTAGGCACTTGTACCATCAGCCTGATTTTAGATAAATACACACTGGGGGTTATTTACTAAAGGAAAATCCACTTTGCACTGAAAGTGCATCTGGAAGTAAAGTTGCTGTAGAGGGGGACATGCAACAAAAAATAAAAAAACAGCATTTTAGCTTGCACATGATTGGATGATAAAATCAGCAGAGCTTCCCCTCATTTCAGATCCACCCCTTAGATTTAGAGCGACTGCACTTCCAAGTGCACTTGCAGTGCAAAGTGGATTTGCCTTTTGTAAATAACCCCCACTGTGTGCACAATTATTAGGCGAGTATTTTGATCAAATCATGATTTTTATGCATATTGTCCAACTCCAAGCTGTATGAACTTGAATGGTTATTGGATTTAAGCATATCAGGTGATGTGTATTTGTGTAATAAGGGAGGGTGTGGCCTAAGAAGATCAACACCCTATACCAAGGTGTGCATAATTATTAAGCAGCTTCTTTTCCTCAGGCAAAATTGGCCAAAAACGCTACTTAACTGACTCTGAAACATCAAAAATTGTAAAACGTCTTTCATATATTGGGGTGTGATCACAGAACCATCAAATGTTTTGTTGCAAGTAGTCAATAGGGTCGCAAGGAACGTGTTGAGAAAAAAAGAGGCAAATTAACTGCCAAAGATTTGAAAAGAATCAAACATGAAGTTACCAGAAACCCATTGTCTTCCAGTGCTGTGATATTCCAGAACTACAACCTACCTGGAGTGCCCAGAAGTACAAGGTGTTCAGTGCTCAGAGACATGACCAAGGTAAGGGAGGCTGAAACCCAACCACAACTTACAAGACACATAAGTTAAAACATGAAGACTGGGCCAAGAAATATCTGAAGACTGATTTTTCAAAGGTTTTATGGACTGATGAGATGATAGTGACTTTTGACTGACCAGATGGATGGGCTTGTGGCTGGACCAGTAACGGGCACAGAGCTCCACTTCGACTCAGACTTCAGCAAGGTGGAGGTGGGGTACTGATATGGGCTGGTATTATTTATGATGAGCTAGTTGGACCTTTTCGGGTTGAAGATGGACTCGAAATCAACTCCCAAACCTACTGCCAGGTTTTAGAAGACATTTTCTTCAAACAGTGGTACAGGAGAAAGTCTGCATCTTTCAAGAAGACTATGATATTCACGCAGGACAACGCTCTATCGCATGCATCAAAGTACTCCACTGTGCGACTTGCCAGTAAAGGCCTTAGAGATAAAAGAATGACATGTTCCTCACCTGACTTAAACCCTTTTGAGAACTTGTGGGCCCTTCTTAAACGAGATTTACGGTAAAGGAAAACAGTACACCTCTCTGAACAGTGTCTGGGAGGCTGTGGTTGCTGCTGCACAAAAAGTTGATTGTCAACAGATCAAGAAACTGACAGACTCAATGAATGGAAGGCTGATGCCGCGTACACACGATCGGACTTTACGGCATACTTGGTCCGGCGTACCGGATTTCGTCGGACAATTCGATCGTGTGTGGGCTCCAGCGGACTTTGTTTTCTCAAAAGTTTGACGGACTTAGATTTGAAACATGTTTCAAATCTGTCCAACGGACTCGAGTCCGGTCGAAAAGTCCGCTCGTCTGTATGCTAGTCCGACGGGCAAAAACCAACGCTAGGGCAGCTATTGGCTACTGGCTATGAACTTCCTTGTTTTAGTCCGGTCCTACGTCATCATGTACGAATCCTTAGGACTTTGGTTGATCGTGTGTAGGCAAGTCCGTTTGTTCGGAAAGTCCGTCGAAAAGTCCGCCAGACAAAGTCTGCCGTAAAGTCCGGTCGTGTGTACGCGGCATGGCTGTTGTTGAAAAGAAGGGTAGCTATATTGGTCACTTATTTATTTATTTTTAAATGTCTGAAATGTTTATTTGTAAATTTTGAGTTTGTTTATTATTCTCACTTTAAGGGTCGGTTCACACTAGGACGACTTGGGATCTGAATTGTAAGCCCTCAAGTCGCCCCAAGTCGCTTTAGAGCCCTTTCACACGGGGGCGGCGTCGGCGGTAAAACGCCGCTATTATTAGCGGCGTTTTACCGTCGGTATTCGGCCGCTAGCGGGGCGGTTTTACCCCCCGCTAGCGGCCGAGAAAGGGTTAAATACCACCGCAAAGCGCCTCTGCAGAGGCGCTTTGCCGGCGGTATAGCCGCGCCGTCCCATTGATTTCAATTGGCAGGAGCGGTAAAGGAGCGGTATATACTCCGCTCCTTCACCGCTCCGAAGATGCTGCTGGCAGGACTTTTTTTACCGTCCTGCCAGCGCATCACTCCAGTGTGAAAGCCCTCGGGGCTTTCACACTGGATACACAGCAGCGGCACTTTCGGGTCGGTTTGCAGGCGCTATTATTAGCGCAATAGCGCCTGCAAACCGCCCCAGTGTGAAAGGGCTCTTACTGTGAGATTTGCATTACAGTGAATGAGAGCGTCTTAATTGACACTACTGAAGTTGCTCCGACTTCAGAGCGTACTACTTGTACTACTTGGATCCGACTTGTAGGCGACCTGTACCCATAGAATTCAATGGAAGTCGCCTCCAAGTCGGATCTCCATCTACATTGAAGCGACTTTACAGGGAAAAAAATTAGTTTGCCCAGGCAAACCCCTCCCTCCCAGAGAGCTGATTATTCTGTGATTGGCCAAAGTCGCCTGTCCTGGAGGCGACTTGAAGTCGCGTTGTAATTTGCTTAAAGTCGCGCTGAAGTCGCGTTAAAGCCGCGTTGAAGTCGCCTTGCAAAGTCGCGTTGCCCCTGTGTGAATCGAGCCTAACAGATGAAAATAAAGTGAGATGGGAAATTTTTCATTTTTATTTTAGTTGCATAGTAATTCTGCACACTAATAGTTGCCCAATAAGAGTGAACACATATATTCTCCTAAGAAAGCCAAAACCTCATTTTACTTTCTTAAATATCCAGGTTTGAGGTTTATTAACATTTTGGAATGACCGAGAACACTAGTTAAGTAATGAAATACAGTGCCTTGCAAAAGTATTCACCCCCCTTGGCTTCTTACCTATTTTATTACATTACAGCCTTTATTTCAATGTTTTTTTTAATCTGAATTATATGTGATGGATCAGAACACAATAGTCTAAGTTGATGAAGTAAAATTAGAAAAATATATACATAAAACTATTTTTCAGAAATAAAAAAACTGATAATTGGAATGTGCGTATGTATTCACCCCCTTTGTTATGAAGCCCATAAAAAGCTCTGGTGCAACCAATTACCTTCAGAAGTCACATAATTAGTGAAATGATGTCCACCTGTGTGCAATCTAAGTGTCACATGATCTGTCATTACATATACACACCTTTTTGAAAGGCCCCAGAGGCTGCAACACCTAAGCAAGAGGCACCACTAACTAAACACTGCCATGAAGACCAAGGAACTCTCCAAACAAGTAAGGGACAATGTTGTTGAGAAGTACAAGTCAGGGTTAGGTTATAAAAAAATATCCAAATCTTTGATGATCCCTAGGGGCACCATCAAATCTATCATAACCAAATGGAAAGAACATGGCACAACAGCAAACCTGCCAAGAGACGGCCGCACACCAAAACTCACAGACCGGATAAAGGAGGGCATTAATTAGAGAGACCTAAGGTAACCCCGGAGGAGCTGCAGAGTTCCACAGCAGAGACTGGAGTATCTGTACATAGGACGACAATAAGCCGTACGCTCCATAGAGTTGGGTTTTATGGCAGAGTGGCCAGAAGAAAGCCATTACTTTCAGCAAAAACAAAATGGCACGTTTTGAGTTTGCGAAAGGGCATGTGGGAGACTCCCAAAATGTATGGAGGAAGGTGCTCTGGTCTGATGAGACTAAAATTTAACTTTTTGGCCATCAAAGAAAACGCTATGTCTGGCGCAAACCCAACACATCACATCACCCAAAGAACACCATCCCCACAGTGAAACATGGTGGTGATAGCATCATGCTGTGGGGATGTTTTTCAGCGGTCAGGACTGGGAAACTGATCAGAGTTGAGGGAAAGATGGATGAGGCTAAATACAGGGATATTCTTGAGCAAAACCTGTACCACTCTGTGATTGCTGTTCACAAGCGCAAACCATCCAACTTGAAGGAGCTGGAGCAGTTTTGCAAGGAGGAATGGGCAAAAATCCCAGTGGTAAGATGTGGCAAGCTCATAAAGACCTATCCAAAGCGACTTAGAGCTGTGATAGCTGCAAAAGGTGACTCTACAAAGTATTGACTTTAGGGGGGTGAATAGTTATGCACATTGACTTTTTCTGTTATTTTGTTCTATTTGTTGTTTGCTTCACAATAGAAAAAAAAAACATCTTCAAAGTTGTGGGCATGTTCTGTAAATTAAATGATGCAAATCCTCAAACAATCCATGTTAATTCCAGGTTGTGAGGCAACAAAACATGAAAAATGCCAAGGGGGGTGAATACTTTTGCAAGGCAGTGTAAATCCTCAAAAATACAACTTGCCCAATAATTGTGCACACTGTGTATGTTTATTAATTATCAGAGAAACAATATAAAAAAGAAAAAAAAAAAAAAGAACAGACGTGGTCCACCTTATCTCCAAAGGAGAATAGACTAATTACAATTCATATACAGAATATCCTGATACAGAAAAAAAAAGTAAAACAAAAACATTTATAAATTAGTACATTCCAATAATCTAGAAGAGTGGAAGAGTACAGACGTGTCATCGCTAACAAAGATGATTTTTCCTTTCGGGTGATAAGGCTAAAAGGAAAAAGAAAGGAAAAGGGGAAAAAGGACAGCCTGATAATAAAGAGACCCTGTCACCTTGCCCATGTAGAGCATAGTGACAGTGTCTTTACAGAGGGGCTTCCCCCTCATACCTAACTTGTCTGCACTCTCTAAAGCCTCGTACACACTACTGGTTTTGTTGAACAAAAAAAAATCTCAGAGAACCGAGAGAACACACAGTGACTGTGGCTAGAAGCTATAGCATGAAAAATCTTACATGCTGATTTTACCCAAATAGATTAATAGACCGACTTGGGTACAATCAGCTTGCTCAGACATGGATGGGCCGATCCCTGCTAAACCAGCTGATATTCTAACCGTCTCTGGCCAGCTTAACTGACGCCTTTGAGTATGGGTGGCATGTGATCTGCTTTCTTGTAAGGCCACATTCACACGAGGCATACTAAAGCTGGCCATAGATAAGTCCGGATTTTTTCATTCAGCTAGCGGGTGGTACGAAAAAACGAACCCCTTTTCCGCTAACTGAATTCTCTCACTAAGCTATTGTATTCTGACATCGGGGAGACTTCCCCACCATCTGAATACACTGATCAGTGCTGCAGGCTCTAGCCAGCGGTAGGATCGCTAACGCCAGAGTCCCATGTCTGGCATGAGGCTTAGATTAATAAGTGCTGGGCTGTTTAAAAAAAAAAAAAGAAAGAAAAGTGGTTAAAAAAAAAATAAATAAATAAAATTTGTTGTTCAATCAGATATTTTTAGAAAATGTTGCTGTGAAATTTAAGTCATGTGATTGGTTGCTATGAGCAGCAGCTCCATTTTTTGTCCCCAATTCCTCTTCTCCGTATTGTTTAAATAAAGGCTCCTCCCTGGCAGTCTTAAAATTTCTTTACCAAAAAGTTGTCACTGTGGATCTTATTCTACCAACAACTATAATAAGTCTACATTGAACAGATCTCACACTTTGATGAGCGAGATTCGCATTTTTTGAAGCGGTATAAGTCTATTATAATTCTGATTGTTCTATGAAAAGACTCATAAAACGCTGGACATATGTGTAGGCTACTTCTGTATCTCTTTACATAACTGATCACCTGAAGTGGGTAACACAAGACGGGTATTGACAGAGTGGTTCATTATCAGGACTACAACGCATGTGTCACCTGAGTAATAATGAAGAGGACATTCACTGTTCCCCTATCAACATACCCATCTCTGGTTCTGCCGCATCCGCGGGGTGTTCTGTTTCATCCTCCTTTGTCTCGGGCTCTTCGCTCACTGTCTCTTCATGGTTGTTGGCTTCAACGGCTTCCTCAATCTCACCTGGATACAGTCAACATAGAGACACAATAATACAGTTAAAGGGGAATTCCAGGATATGCCACTTGCAAGTGCCCAAACCGACACTTTTCTAATGAACATTCGATTAGGCAAATTAGGCTGTAAAGCTATACAACATACAGTGGGGAAAATATTTATTTGATCCCCTGCAGATTTTGTAAGTTTGCCCACTTACAAAGAAATGAAGGGTCTATAATTTGTTTATCATAGATGTATTTTAAATGATAGAGACAGAATATCAACCAAAAAGCCAGAAAAAACACATGATAAAAGATGTTATAAATTGAGTTGCAATTCAGTAAGTTAAATAAATATGTGATCCCCTACCAACCAACAATAATTCTGGCTCCTACAGACTGGCTACAGTATGTGCTCAACCCCAGATAAATTGATGGTGCCATCTCCTTTACTTACAAGGCCTCACGTACCAATAGAATAACTAGAATTCCCCAATCAAATGGTACCAGACGTCCACAGCCTTTCACAAGATATTTCCTTCAGTCTCCAGTACTTGCTGGGAATGCAAAGAAGTTGAGGGGCCAATGTCCTATGTCTTGGTCATGTCCCAAACTGGAACCTTTCTGGTCCTACTTTTCCATCTCACCCCACTAAGTAGGCCTACAAAACTCTCTGTTCATTTACCTAACCTAACGCAGCCAGGGCGTGTATACCTTCCCTATGGAAGGACTCCTCCCTTCCTATGGTCGCACAGTGGTTTGCAAGCATAAACAATATAATGACAATGAAGGAGTTTACATTCTCTACCTCTCCGACAATCCTTTTCCTCTCTCTGATCACTACCTTATTAGTTTCACTCTCTCCCTGTCTTCCACCACTTCTCCCTCCAACTTCCTAACAATTACCCATAGAAACCTTCGCCACGTCAACCCTTTTCTTCTCTATTCTGCTACCAACCACCTCTATGACAAAATCTCTCCCCTGTCCTGCCCCAATCTAGCCACTTCTGTCTACAATAGGTCCTTGTCCTCCGCCCAGGACGGGCTCATCCCCCTCACTACACACAGAATCAGGCCCGGACCCCTACAACCCTGGCAAAAAGATGACACCAAAAGTCTCAAGAAACGCACCTGCGTTCTTGAGCATCTGTGGCGTAAGATTAAAGCCCCATGCACACTAAAAGATTTTCTGAAAATATGAGGTCAAACCTTAGGAGTTTCAATTTGTATGCAATCAGGCAGGCCCTTGCACTACATGGTTTTTGTAAATCTGAAGACAAAAATCAGCAGAAAATCTGATCGTGTGTATGGAGCTTTAGGCCCCTTTCACACTGGGGCGGTGGGGGCGTCGGCGGTACAACAGCGCTATTTTTAGCACTGCTGTACCGTCGTTCTTGCAGCTGTATTCGGCCGCTAGCGGTGCGGTTTTAACCCCCGCTGGCGGCCGAAAAAGGGTTAAAATCACTCGTACAGCGCGGCTATAGCCGCGGTATTGCCGCGGTATAGCCGCGCTGTCCCATTGATTTCAATGGGCAGGAGCGGTTTAGAAGCGGTGAATACACAACGCTCCTTCACCGCTCCAAAGAAGCGGTTTGCAGGACTTTTTTCACCGTGCTGCCAGCGCCTCGGGCTTTCACACTGAACAAACAGCGGAGGCTGTTTAGGGGCGGTTTGCAGGCGGTATTTTTAGCGCAATAACACCTGCAAACCGCCCCAGTGTGAAAGGGGTCTTAGTCTCACAAAGACTTCAACCAATATAAATCTGCCCTCCAAAAATACAAGTCTTGCCTCCACACTGCCAAGCAGACCTATTTTATCACTCTCTTTAACACCTTCACATCCAGTTCCTGTCAATTCTTCTCTACCTTTAGCTCTCTACTTCGTCCTCCACCCACTAATTTACTCACTCACACTCAAAACTGCGTTTTTGGCACATTTTTGATGCAGTCCAGTGCATTTATTTCCCCCTCTTTTTTTCTTAACCTTAAATAAGGATATGTGTTCCAGTGCATTTTTGGTGCGTTCCGGTGCATTTTTGATGCGTTTTACAGCATTCCAGTGCGGTCCAGTGCAGGGAAAATGCAGCATGTTCTACTTTTTTTTCTGGAACTGGAACGCACTGGAACTGCAAGCACCGGTGTGAACTATGTCATTGAAAACAATATAACCTACTTTCCGTGCGTTTTTCATGCAGCAAAAAAAAAAAATGCACTGGACGGGTGTGAACTGGCCCTTATATTTTTTTCATTGTAAAAATTATAGCAGTGTTCAGATCAGCCACTAGAGGGGGCTCTGTATTTGATCCAGTCTTCTTTGTCATCCTTCCACAATTGTAGAGACTAAATATCAACTACACTGGCAGTAAAGCACAACCATTGTGTAGCACTGCAAAGCTGGAAGAAGAGCCTACTTTTTACACTGGAGCGGGGGGGGGGCGTTAGCAGTAAAGCGCCGCTAATTTTAGCAGCGCTTTACAGCTGTTATAACTGAGCTTTTCAGCCACTAGCGAGGCGCTTTTAACCCCCGCTAGCGGGCGCATAAAGGGTTAAAAGCGCCCGCAAAGTGCCACTGCCGAATCGCTTTGCAGGCGCTTCGACAGCGGTGCCCATTGATTTCAATGGCAGGTGCGGTGTATACACCGCTCCCGCACCGCCCCAAAGATGCTGCTTGCAGGACTTTTTCTAATGTCCTGCAAGCGCACCGCCCCAGTGTGAAAGCACTCGGGTTCTCACACTGCGGCTGCAGGGGAGGCGCTTTACAGGTGCTATATGAAAAACGCTCCAGTGTGAAAGGGGTCTTACATATACCCAGTGAAGGGACTATCCTCAGGTGATACACAGAGATGAAACAAATCCTTCTATATAAGTTGTACCTGTTTATCTGCAGTCTACATCCGTGCAAAGTGCTGAATTTATAAGCTTGTCTGAGAGTTCAGAATAAAAGGGGCGGAGAGCTAAATTTTCACTCTGCAGAGCTCAGTGAGGAAAGCTCCGAAAGCTGATTGGAGGGAAGGGACACACCCCCCTGCACACAGGAATAGAGCTGAAGCTGTCAATCTGCTGGGGCTCCCTCCCCTGTCATCCGTTTTCTCTTGGTGTCAGAAGTGATTCATGATGATAGCAGAGGAATCAAGCAGTGGACAGAAATGACACCCAGTGCTCTTAAGTGAGACAAGTACACACTATAGAGGGATATGCTCTGTACATATTTCATGTCTAAAGATTACAACCACTTTAAGTCACATAAAAGTTAACACACCTTATCAGTTAGATTTTACAGGCTATTAATTCCCTTTATTCCAAACATAGTACATGGAAGCTACCAACCTTCCACCACTGAGCTGTCCTGATTAGTGATGACTTCTGTAGGTTCCTCAGCCTGTGCTGGTTCCTCCTCTGCTGAAAAAAAGGCCCCATTGCTGTCTTCTGTACTGGGCACAGTTTCTGCTCCATCAACCTCTACTGCTTCTTCAACCTCAACTTTCTCCTCTTCTGGGGGAATTCCATTGGTCGATGGCTCATTCTCTGTCAATGGGACCAGCTTTGTTTGGTCTGGAATGGTTTCGATGTCATCTATGATATGGTCACTGACCTCTGAAGCTAAAGGAAACATAAGAGTCGGTATAAATGTACCTGCATATGTTAAAGGTCTTACAAATGCAATTCCGCAAATGAGCAGACAAGACAAGCACTTGGATTTGATTCAAATGGTAATTTCACCCAAAAATTATATTTTTAGTTACAGGTGGTTTCTGGTGGGTTGAGTCATCTGTTGACCTCTTATATTTCTAAAGGATGCCATCATGTTAGGTCCTAGTGCTGTCCCCTCCACTTTGTAGCTTTGAGTTTGGGATATCACACTTCCTGTATAGAGGAAGAAGAAAAAGGGGCTTCCCATAATTCCCATAATTGCCATGGCAATAGTGCAGCCCTGGGATGTCAAGCATCAAGATCTGGCTTCCCGTGTCCCTAAGGCCCCTTTCACAATGGGGCGGTTTGCAGGCGTTATTGCGCTAAAAATACCGCCTGCAAACCGCCCCTAAACAGCCTCCGCTGTTTGTTCAGTGTGAAAGCCCGAGGGCTTTCACACTGAAGCGGTGCGCTGGCACGAGAAGAAAAAATCTCCTGCAAGCCGCATCTTTGGAGCGGTGAAGGAGCGGTGTATTCACCGTTCCTAAACCGCTCCTGCCCATTGAAATCAATGGGACAGCGCGGCTTTACCGCGGCAATACCGCGGCTATAGCCACGCTGTACGAGTGGTTTTAACCCTTTTTCGGCCGCCAGCGGGGGGTTAAAACCGCACCGCTAGCGGCCGAATACCGTGGTAAAACAGCGCTAAAAATATCGCTGTTTTACCGCCGACGCCCCCAACCGCCCCAGTGTGAAAGGGGCCTTAGACAGTGTTTCTCAACCTTTTTTCAGCCAAGGCACTCTTTAAAATTACGGACAGTCTCGAGGCACCCCATTCCAAAATGTAAAAAACGATTCTAATAGTTTTACATAATGCAGCAACATCCACACATGTAAGACACCCAACATTAGTGGTGATTTATTCTTCCAAAGCAAATAGACTTTTGAACACTGGTACTGACTAGTAGTCCAATGTTTCTCTTTTCCCTCAATTTTTCTCCATCACTCAGCTAACGTGACCCCAGTGCTGAGGGAGAGAGGCAGGGGAAGGTCAAACAAGTTATCCTCCTTACTAACTGATGATGTCATTCATTAGGTCACTGGCGGCTAGACGGTTGTAATGCTGCACAATAAAAATCTGTGGCTTTGTGTAACTAAAAGGCAGACTAGTTCCACTCGCTGGCCTGCATACAGTTTTTAGGCATTTTGCCAAGGCACCTCTGAATATATCTCAAGGCACCCTGATTAAAAAAGGCTGCCCTAAGCCCTAAGGGATGAATTGTGAGAGGAAGAAGCACTTCCACCCACAATCCAGCCCTGCTATACATGGCCTGCAAGGGGTTATCAGGACAAATTCAGTGGAGGACAGAGGATTTGGGATTTTCATGTTTGACCGCTTCTGTCTGCTAAATGACCTCTTTTATGCTGCGAGGTCCTACAGTCTGATGCGTTTTCACCCAAACTTTCTGGTGGCGGTGGTGTCTTCCCTTCACATTATCTACTTGGGTCCTGTTTCCAACATTAACTGACCTTATATAGTAGGAAGTTGGACCATTTTTTCCCTTGGATGTGGACATTGCGGATGGAAATCTACTCAATATTTGCTAAAAATGTCAGCATCTTCTTGCTGTACTGTTCAGGGACAATTTGAGAATTCTGTATCGGGAGGTCCCCTTTGGGGGGCTTAACATGACACGCAGTAACCACCTCACCTCTTGGGCTTTTTAAATGCTTCCTGCTACTATGGACACAATATAGCATAGGTAGGCAATCTCTACACCCTAGCTGTGGTAAAACTACAAATCTCATCATGCTTCTGTGAGTCAAAGGGGATGTCAGAGTCTTGCAATGCCTCTTGGGACTTATAGTTCCTCAACAGCTGGCGTGCCGATGTTGACTACATATGTAATATAATCTAGACAGTCCTCCCATTGTCTTAGTATATATTGTACATAAAACTGCAAATCAGTTTAAAGTGGTTGTAAACAGGGATTCACCGAAATTTCGGCCGCCGAAACATATTGGCCGAAAATGGCCTTTTCGGCAGTTTGCCGAAGGAGAAATGTTGCCGATAATGGTGGCGAAAAAAGGGGCGGGGTCATCCCGCCGGGTGCCGCACATGTTTCATCCCGCGCGCCCCTCAGTCTTCCCTCCCTCCTCCTCCTCCTCTCACTCCTGTCCTACACAGCCTCCCCAGTGCTTGGTAATGAATGTCACGCTCACACGCTGTGTGTCAGAGCTGGATCTGAATTGCGGTGCAGCCGATGTAACGATGTCCCGCCTCCTAGACCGCCTCTTGTGATAGACGACACTCTGATCCAATGCTAGGAATCATTGTGCCGTGTGTCATAGGAGGCAGGGCATCGGCTGCACGGTGATTCAGATCCAGCTCTGACACACAGCGTGTGAGCGTGACATTTATTACCAAGCACTGGGGAGGCTGTGTAGGACAGAAGTGGGAGGAGGAGGAGGAGGGAGGGGAGACTGTGAGGGGCGTACTGGGATGAAACTGGCTACACGGCGATTCAGATCTGACACGCAATGTGACATTGCATTACCAGGCACTGGGGAGGCTGTATATGATGGGCACTGGCAGGCTGCATAACATGGGCACTGGCAGGCTGTACATGATGGGCACTGGCAGGCTGTACATGATGGGCACTGGCAGGCTGCAAAACATGGGCACTGGCAGGCTGCATAACATGGGCACTGGCAGGGTGTACATGATGGGCACTGGCAGGCTGCATAACATGGGCACTGGCAGGCTGCATAACATGGGCACTGGCAGGCTGCATAACATTGGCACTGGCAGGCTGCAAAACATGGGCACTGGCAGGCTGAATTTTGGGGAAATCTACACCTCATAAAATTGAAATAGACAGAGTACACCGAGCATTATCCTCTGCCCCACAAAATGCAGATAAACCAAGAGATGTTATATGCAAACTGCATAGATATGCAGTGAAGAAACCATCATGAAAGCAGCCCGCCATAGCCCTACAGTAGATTTTGGAGGTGCTCAGCTATCCTTGTTTCCAGATTTGACACACCGAACACCTATGCAACGCAGATCAGTCCAGCCCTTGCTGGAGGCCTTACGGTTGGTTGATGTTAAATATCACTGGGGTTTCCCTTTACGCATAACAGCTACTCGGAATGGTAAAACAGCGATACTTAGAACCAAAGATGATCTGCAACAACTTGTGGAAATATTGGAGTTGCCATCAGTGGACTTTCCAGATTGGAGATCCAATGGCATGCAATGCCAAGCTGCTGCTAATAAAGCAAACAGAATATTGGCATGCATTAAAAGGGGGATCAACTGCAGAGATAAAACGATAATTCTCCCGCTCTACAAGACTCTGGTCTGGCCGCACCTGGAGTATGCTGTCCAGTTCTGGGCACCAGTCCTCAGGAGGGACGTACTGGAAATGGAGCGAGTACAAAGAAGGGCAACAAAGCTAATAAAGGGTCTGGAGGATCTTAGTTATGAGGAAAGGTTGCGAGCACTGAACTTATTCTCTCTGGAGAAGAGACGCTTGAGAGGGGATATGATTTCAATTTACAAATACTGTACTGGTGACCCCACAATAGGGATAAAACTTTTTCGCAGAAGAGAGTTTAATAAAACTCGTGGCCACTCATTACAATTAGAAGAAAAGAGGTTTAACCTTAAACTACGTAGAGGGTTCTTTACTGTAAGAGCGGCAAGGATGTGGAATTCCCTTCCACAGGCGGTGGTCTCAGCGGGGAGCATTGATAGCTTCAAGAAACTATTAGATAATCACCTGAATGACCGCAATATACAGGGATATGTAATGTAATACTGACACATAATCACACACATAGGTTGGACTTGATGGACTTGTGTCTTTTTTCAACCTCACCTACTATGTAACTATGTAACTATGAGATTAGAGCCTCCAGCTCCCTTTACAACGTTCGGAGCGATGGCATCAAGTTATGGTCAGAGGACAACGGAAGAATTACTCAGATAGATAAGGACAAGTTTAGTTATTGTCGGTCTGATTTGAATTTAAGGTTCGAATCTAAACAAAGAGAATTTATTGTCCTAAGTTAGTAAAAGGAGTTGAGAAGGATCTGCTCATATAAGCATATTTTTGTTGAGAGGAAATTTGCCTCATTATAGATAGGTGTTGATTTAAAGGCTGGAAAAGGGGTAATAGGTAATTATTGCATAAAATACTCCTGGAAGCCTGGGGAATAACAGGGTCTCTGCTCGTGCTTTAACATTTTCCCCCCAACTGGTTGGTCCTGAGTTAAGGGAATTGGTATTCCGCAAGGTGCGGAAGGAAGAATGACTCCGGGTATGGGGGATTTTCCCCATCTCGGACTTATCCCCCAATTAGCGGATAGGTCACAAATGTGGGATATCTTGCCATTATATGTTTTTTTTTTCTCTCTCCTCCTTTTCTGCCAGTTGCAATTAATGGAGTACTATGGACAGAGTAGGGTTCTTCGTGGAGAGAACAGATGTCGATTTAAAGGAAGGAGAAATAATAGGTCTAATGAGCTGTACGTACAAAATGGGCTATAGCTGATAGAGCAAAGATCATTTCTTATAATGTAAGGGGGCTTTGCTCACTTTGTAAAAGGGGTCTTCTCTGGTGTGAACTGCGCCACCTGGGGGCAGAAATAGTGTTTCTACAGGAGACGCACTTCACAGCAGGGTCGACCCCACGTATGCCCCTTTTCCCATTCAATAAGTGGTTTCATGCGCCATCCTCCATTCCAAGGGCTAGGGGTGTTACAATTGATTTTCATAATTCGTGCCCCCAAATACCCATTGAAATAAGAGCAGATCCCGAAGGACGATTTCTTTTTGTTAAGGGTAAAATACAGGGCCAGTATTAAACCTTTGCGTCTATCTACGCGCATAATCGCACCGTACATTTTATATCCAAAACCTTGGAAATACTGGGTAAATTCAGGGAAGGTTTTATGATATTGGGAGGTGATTTTAATATTACTTTAGATCCTGGACTGGACACCTCAGCGGGCAAAACTTTTTGTCTTTTACAGCTCTAAAACACATTAAACAACGCTTACGCTCACTTCATTTAGTGGACAGCTGGCGGGTGGGTGCTGCATAATCTCCTGTACACACGGTCGGACACTGATCGGACATTCCGACAACAAAATCCTAGGATTTTTTCCGACGGATGTTGGCTCAAACTTGCCTTGCATACACACGGTCACACAAAGTTGTCGGAAAATCATCATTCTGAACGCGTTGACGTAAAACACGTACGTCGGGACTATAAACGGGGCAGTGGCCAATAGCTTTCATCTCTTTATTTATTCTGAGCATGCGTGGCACTTTGTGCGTCGGATTTGTGTAGACACGATTGGAAATTCCGACAACGGATTTTGTTGTCAGAAAATTTTATAGCCTGCTCTCAAACTTTGTGTGTCGGAAAATCCGATGGAAAATGTGTGATGGAGCCTACAAACGGTCGGAATTTCCGACAACAAGGTCCTATCACACATTTTCTGTCGGAAAATCAGACCGTGTGTACGGGGCATAACAGGGGAAGGAATTATAGTTATTATTCTAAAATCCATGATTCATATTCACGGATCGATCTACTAATGGTGGATCAGTTCTATTTGAACCATGTGAGTTCCTCTAATATGGAATCAATTACAATATCTGACCACGCTCTTATAACCCTGACTTTCTGTTTGGTTCCAGCTGGTAGGGGGAGCGGACATGGAGACTGAATGAGTTCATTTTGGATGATAGGCTGGCTGTGGATTCCCTATCCCGTATATTGGCAATATATTATGAGATTAATATGTCGGATTAAAGTGTCGGATCAAGTAGTGTGGGAGGCCCATAAGGCGGTTATTAGAGGGGAATTGATTTCACAAGGATCTCGTATTAGAAAGGAAAGACAGAATGAGATCGTGGATCTTTTAGAAGAAATACACCAGCTTGAAGTCAAACATAAAGCTCACCTAGACCCTGTAGATGCCCAGAAACTTTAGACACTACGGAATGATCTTTCTCAGTGTCTGGACCAGAAAGTCAGAAATAAACATAGGTATTTTGCCCATCATTTTTATGAACGAGGATCAGTGTTTCAATAGCGAATATTTTGAAGCCTATTAGAGCCTCTAGCTCTAATCAGGTGCTTAAAAAAAAAAAACCCGCCGCTGTAATTCGCGCGCCCGGCATCCTAAAAGGGGCTGGATGTATGAATAGGGGGTGGTTGTGTCCTGCAAAATAGTGGCAATGGATAGAGCATGAGGGAGGGGGCCGTGAATAAAGGGGCGGAGCTCCAGCGCCCCTAATGGATGGGCCACCACGGCTGCCCTCAGTCTTATCCACCTTCCCCTATTCCTTCACCATCCCTGAAAAAAATACCCCTACAACAGGAGGTTACTGCAACATGCTTCACAGTTGAGATGCCATTCTTCAGGTAGTGAAGTGTCATTTCTGCAACCTCCACATGGGATTTTTTGCAGCAATGATAATCTTCCTATCACTCTCTCAACCTCCTTTAACCCCTTGGACCCTACAGTAACTCACCGCAAGCAACAGGGGTGTAGCATGCCACAGGTGACAGGGGGTATAATTCCTGCAGCAGCCGCAAAGCATCACAACCACAGCATGTGCACACCTCCTGCTGCTGCCTCTGCAGCTAAAGGGGGAGCGGTTGGTCGCAGTAAAACTGCAGCTCAGCCATGGGGTTTTACCGTGCCCCCCAGCTGCTAGTGTGAATGAGCTTTTAGAGAAGAGATTTATTTTAACGCAAGCCTGTCAGTAATAAACATATTAGCATGCATTATACCATATACAGCTCTGTCCTTCACACAATCGCTGTGTGTTGGCCATATTCCCTACAGCCATCCATTACAGATGATGCGTCTATGGGAACCTTCTATTTGTTTGTATGTCACTGTGTTTGTGTCACTGTCTTATTATCACACACGCGTCTACATTTCTCCTGGGGCATTGACCTGTGAATGCAAAAAAACATTCCAAGCATAGCTGGTTCTACAAACTATGAAGTAGAAATCCACTTTTTTTTTTTAAACTGAACTCCAGGCACAAAAATGTAATTTGTTTATATTTCTCCATAGCTACAAAGGTTATAATTTCACACTGTGTGCACCAAATGACTTTGAAAACCCAGTTATTATCATGCCAACATAGCAGACATCAACACTGTGCTGTACATAGCCTGTACAGAAAGCAGAGCTGTGGGAGGGGCTGTCAGGCTCCACCCACTACAAGCTGCCTGCAGAAAACTGAAGGGGGCGGAGACAAGACTAGTCACCCTGCACAAGGGGAAAGATCAGCAGCGATTGGTCTTTATTACAGAAGGCTCCTGCACAGTAGGTGTGCTGAATTTAATCGCAGCATCGCGAATTAGCAGTCCACGATGCGGCATCGATGCTGCGATTGGCATAATCCATTGTTGGGTGATGATGTCATCCGCGCACCATGCTGTGCCCTGCCTTTCTCTGAAAGGAGCCGAAAGCAGCCAAAGGGAGCCATGGGCGTTAGCCGCTTCCTCTTTTCCTGCTGTCATCCCCAGCCGCCCGGCGTCACCATGTGTCCAGTCAGTGTTCCCTCTATCACAGAACCTGTCTAAGAGGCAGGACTCTATTACAGCGGCCGCTGGAGATGGGAGAGGGAGAGGAGGACTGCCGCACCAGGGTATTCAAATAAAAGCTCTGTGACACAGCGAGAGATGCCCGCTGTGTGTGATCCATCCAGGCACTGGTAAGTCTGCATGGATGAGACACAGTGACTCTGCATTGATGGGCACAGTGAGGCTGATTGATGGGCACAGTGACTCTGCATTGATGGGCACAGTAACTCTGCATTGATGGGCACAGTGACTCTGCATTGATGGGCACAGTGACTCTGTATTGATGGGCACAGTGAGGATGATTGATGGGCACAGTGAGGATGATTGATGGGCACAGTGAGGATGATTGATGGGCACAGTGACTCTGCATTGATGGGCACAGTGAGGCTGATTGATGGGCACAATGAGGCTGATTGATGGGCACAGTGACTCTGCATTGAAGGGCACAGTGAGGCTGATTGATGGGCACAGTGAGGCTGATTGATGATGGGCATAGTGACTCTGCATTAATGGGCACAGTACCGCTGATTTATGGGCACACTGAGTCTGCATTGATGGGCACAGTGAGTCTGCACTTCGTTCGTTCTAAGATACACTATATTACCAAAAGTATTGGGACGCCTGCCTTTACACGCACATGAACTTTAATGACATCCCAGTCTTAGTCCGTAGGGTTCAATAATGAGTTGTCCCACGCATTGCAGCTATAACAGCTTCAACTCTTCCACAAGGTTTAGGAGTGTGTCTATGGGAATGCTTGACCATTCTTCCAGAAGCACCTCAACCCAATAGAACACCTTTAGGATGAATTAGAGTGGAGACTTCGAGCCAGTCCTTCTCATCCAACATCAGTACCTGACCTCACAAATGCGCTTCTGGAAGAATGGTCAAACATTCCCATAGACACACTCCTAAACCTTGTGGACAGCCTTCCCAGAAGAGTTGGAGCTGTTATAGCTGAAAGGGTGGGCAAACTCAATATTGAAGTTCATGTGCGTGAAAAGGTAGACGTCCCAATACTTTTGGTAATATAGTGTAAGTCTGTCATAATGTGCTAGTATGCTGTGCACATTATGACTGACGCACAGGAACCCAAATGTTTGGGGTTTTTTTAACCTAACTACCCTTTATTGAGTCTAAATTTGTCAACCAAATATTCACTATAGCATTAAACTTTGAAAAATCTCCAGGCTGCTGTGGTTGGAGAGCACATACTGTGCAATTGTTATGATATGATGCTTTGGACTACATGTCTGCATGTCCCATGATTCCTTGCCCACCCATCACACTACGTATTTGCACCTTAAGAAAATGATGTACACCACCTGACAGGAACAATGAAGAGCACCATTGCCACACTGCACATATGTCCTATGCACAGCACCAAGTACACTCAGAATGAGAAATCTTGAAATGAAAAATGCAGGGGGGGGGGGTGGCCGAGCGATGGCAGAGTGAGGACGCACACCTCGGAGCTCTGTGTGGGGAAGCCCTGAGAACGGAAAGTAATCTTTGTCAGTGAGAGCCGGAATTCATGCCAGGGGACCGCAAACACCCGCTGGACTTGGGGGTACAGAAGGCTTCGGAAATAACCCATTATTTCCTTAGGCAACACGCTGCCTCTTCCCCCGCCGCCTCGGCCAAGATGGCGCCGCCTCGAGTGCCTCCGACGAGCACCGCCGCCTCAGCTAAGAAAAGCACTCAGCCGGGAACTAATGCAGGAGGAGACCGACCAGCTCCAGATGACAGGTCAGCATCTCCTATTTTATCCCCTGTGATCCCAATCACTGACACCCAACCTAGCTGCGGCCATACAAGGGAGACAGGCAGTAACATGGAGGGATCTCTTAGAGACATTGTGTCCGGCCTGCCCACAAGACAGGACCTGCAGGAAATGGCGGCATCCATAGTTAATGCACTCTCCAGAGAATTACATGACTTGCGCCAGCAGGTAGATACAGTGGATGAAAGGGTCACTGTGCTAGAGTCCTCTGCATCCACTTCTGATGCCCGTATTGCCGCCATGGAGCAGGAGCAGCGTGGCTTTCGCCGCCATCTTGTGGATATACAACTAAAGCTGGATGACGGCGAGAACAGGAGTAGACGCAATAACTTGCGCCTCCGCGGCATTCCTGAAGCTACCATGGGTTCAGATCTCCGTGCAACGGTGGTGGCTAACCTGAACCAGGTTCTTGGAAAACCACCGGCTGCGGAGCTAGAGCTGGACAGGGTCCACCGTATCCCAGGACCCAGGACTCCCCCCACAGCATCCCAGGATCCTGATGCCACAGACCTCCCACGAGATGTTCTGTGTAGAGTACATTTTTTCACCATAAAGGAGGAAATCATGCGGTTGGCCTGGGAGCGCGGCCCCATAGACTTTGACGGCGCATTGATCCGGATTTACCCGGACATCTCCAGGCAAACAAGAGCAATGCGAGGCCTTCTGAGACCACTGTTAGAGGTCATTCGGGCGGCAGAGGCGACGTATCGCTGGGGTCACCCCTTCCATCTAATTGTGCGGAGGCAGGGAGCAGAATTCTACTTACGCTCTCCAGACCAACTTCCAGACCTATTCAGCTTCCTAGCCAAACCTCCTGTGAGTGTCCCCAACTGGTTTGACTACCTGTTGTCCCTGGAGGCCCTGGGCCCACCTCTGCCCAGGCCGCAACGTGTCCGTAGACCGCGCTCACGAGCCACTAGTCGAGAGACTGTTAGACCTCACCCGAGGTCCTCCGAAGCGTAACTTCCCATCTTCTCCCAAGACCCGGTAAGACTTGACGAACGCTTGTGTTACATTACCTCATTGGGTATTCCAAGAACATTAGATCTTACTTTCCAAGAGGCCTGTGAAACTGGGTTACTGGGTGACTTCCTGGGCCTGTTTTGACTACCCTACCTAGTGCAACCTAAGGAATAATGACCCCTGGATGTACATACAATCCCCACCCTGCAATTACGGGATGTCAGCTATCACCTACCAGCTTAATCAATGAGGGGCCGGACTGTTCCGGATTCGTAATAAGCCTTGTCCTGCACGCCGCTTCAATTACACGGACTCACTATTGGTGGCTGATGGGGGAGACAGATGCAATAGGGAAATCAGTGACTTGGCCCTAAGCCCCGACACCTCAAGATGGTTATGCAGAACTTCATCACCTGCTGGAAATGTTGGCCCTTCAATCCAGGATAAGAGTCTTGGGGGCCCGGTCTGTTTATCTGTTTTCCCTCTATTTGCCCTTTTGTTTTGTTTTGTCCTCCCTATTTGCTGGGTACTTTACTAGTCACACGGGGCACCTCCAAGACCCTTCACTCCCCTTAGCTTCTTTCTGATGGATGTGCAAGTTGTTATGCATTAGGAAGGGGAGGGAGGCGTAGGGCCATAGCGGGTAACAATCCCAGGGACGTGGCAATAGTTGGTGACATGCTTTATATGTTATGTTTTGTTGTGCTACTTCATACCATTTTACTACATTATTTTATTGCTTTACTGTTTTACATTTGCACTGTTGGTATTGACCTCGCCCTTCATGACTCACCCTGGTACTCCCTGGTGAGAAGGTGAAAGACCCTTGGTGCTGGTGTTGTGGGCCTTGCCGTGAGGCGTCAGCATGGATCCCGCTGGTAATATCTATTGATTGCATTGGCAATGGGGATCGTTCTGACGTCCATGAGCCTCCTGGGGACACCTTCACCGAATGGTCATGGCAGAGGGTGTTTGTCAGCTATGCTGCAGGTACCAATCAAAGGTTATTTTCAGCTGTTTTGGTTCTCATATTAGAAACTCCATGATTCTCAGAGGCGTTACTCCCCCACATATTTTGTCTACTCAAATCACTGCCTAAACTCTACTTACCTTAGAGTAGATTTCAACGCACTTTCCACCCCCACATTAGGGCGGACCCCTGTGTGAACACTTTAAGTGTGCATCAGGGGCCCATAGTTAGTCTACGACAGAAACCGTTCACTCCCCTTACCCCATCCTTCCTCCCCTCCTCTCTTTCCACCTCACTATTCTTCCCCCTCTGGTCTATTTTTTCATATCCTTGACCTCTGCCTGTAGGGGTTTCTGCTTTTGGGATCTTCCCACACGCATATTGACTTCCATTTCCCTGCCAGAAGACATAATGGGTCACCTAAAGATCACCTCTCTAAACGTGCGTGGCCTTAATGTGCCGGAGAAGCGCTCGCAGCTTTTGGCTGACCTGCGCAGGGGTAAAACACATGTCGCTTTTCTGCAGGAAACGCACTTCAGTGCAGACTCTATACCTAGGCTGACTAATGGGGCCTTTCCTGTGGCATACCATAGTGTCTCTCCGATCTCCAAATCGAAGGGGGTCAGCATTTTTCTGGCCAGGTCGGTTCCATGGGTGTTTGAGGCACAGCGAGCAGACGAGCAGGGTCGCTTTCTTCTCCTAAAGGGAAGGGTGTCCGATGTGCGGGTCACCTTCGCAAATGTTTACTTCCCCAATGTGAACCACCCTCAGTTCTTACGTAAGCTTCTTTCTGAGCTCCTGGAGTTCTCGGAGGGGATGCTTATTTTTGGCGGAGACCTTAACTTCGCCATGGATCCGACCGTGGACGTCTCACGGGGAGCCTCACATCTGTCCTACTCTCGCCTGAGGCGTCTCAAGGCGGACCTACATACCCTACACCTAGTTGACCCTTGGCGGTTGCTCCACAACCAAGACAGAGATTATACATTTTACTCTCAGATTCACCACACCTACTCGCGGTTAGACTACCTACTGCTGTCACATAAAGACCTCGACAAGGTAGTCTCCACGTCCATTGATGTCATATCTTTCTCCGACCATGCACCAATCCACCTGACCCTCCAGTTGGGGCCAATGACTCGGTCTCCTCCATCTTGGCGACTGAATGAAGCATTGCTTCAATAGGAGGAAACTCGTGCAGAGCTGCTGAATGCGCTGCGGGAGTACTTTTCCGTCAACGAGGGATCAGTTCCCAACCCCCTTGTGGTTTGGGAAGCCCACAAGACGGTTGTGAGAGGGATATTGATCAAAATAGGGGCCCGACTCAAACGGGACAGATTGAAACGCACGGAGGAGCTCCTTGCACTGATCCGTAAGCTAGAGAGTGTACATAAGGCTAGCCTTGCCCGTACAACCTTTCGGGATCTACAGGAGGCCCGTGAGGAACTTTGTACTCTCCTTTTCCATAGGACCAAACAGAGTTCTCAAACAAACCAGGATCACTCCTGGCCAGAGCCCTGCAGGGCCCTCGTACGAAAACATATATCCCACACATACAGTCATCTACGGGACAGAAACTAAATACCTCCTCGGACATGGCGGAGGAGTTCCGCTCCTTCTATACAGGCCTCTATAATTTAGACAGATCGCAATCCACGGGCTCCCCTATGGAGGGCAGGCATACCCCTCAATCTTACGTAGCTGCCTCAGGCATGCCATCACTACCTGACAATGTAAGGGAGGAATTGGACGAACCCTTGACTGTTGAAGAACTGGGAGCGGCTCTGGCCTCTTCAAAACCAAAAAAGGCCCCTGGCCCTGACGCTCTAACCCCAGTGTACTACAAAACCTTTTTTGACTTACTGGCGAAGCCCTTAGTTTCTGCTCTCAACACCCTTACAGAGGGGAACTTATTCCCCATAGACACCCTTAGGGCCTATATTTCTCTCACCCCGAAAGAGGGTAAAGACCCACTACTCTGTGGGAGCTATCGCCCAATTGCACTTCTGAATTCGGATCTCAAGCTTTTTGCAAAAATTTTAGCCAATAGACTGCTCCCTCATGTACCGAGTCTGATTCACAGAGACCAGGCTGGCTTTGTACCGCTACGAGAACCAAGGGACAACACTATTCGAGTTATTAATCTGATACATGCGGCAAGGACCACCAAACGGGCCCTTCTCCTGCTGTCAACCGACGCGGAGAAGGCCTTTGATCGCGTCGACTGGTCCTTTATTCGGGCAACTCTAGAGCACATAGGCCTTCGTTCCTCCATGCTACAGTGGATACTTTCCCTGTATACTCACCCCACCGCTTCGGTTAGGGTAAACGAGACGAGATCGGACTTTTTTGACATCCGAAATGGCACGCGTCAGGGATGCCCCCTCTCCCCCTTGATCTTTAGCTTGTCCCTAGAACCTCTTTTGTGCACGATAAGGGTGAATTCAGACATTGTGGGTTACCCGAAGCCCTCGGGATCCCACAAGGTGGCTGCTTTTGCGGATGACCTTATCTTCTTTCTAACAGAACCACTTACCTCTCTCCCTAACCTGCTAAGATCCCTTCAAGAATATGGCAATCTCTCATCGTTCCAGATCAATCTAACCAAATCCTCCATTCTTAACATAACGGTAGATAAGGGAAATGTCCAACGTTTACGCTCGTCCTTTCCATTGAGATGGGCAACCAAGCATATACGTTATCTAGGAGTCGACATCACCTCAGATCCTGCTGAATTGTACTCGGCTAATTTTGCCTCACTACTCTTACGTCTTAAAACCGACCTCTTACACTGGCACTCTTTGACGCTGACGTGGTTCGGCAGATGTAGTGCCCTCAAGATGACTCTGCTACCTAGGGTGTTATACCTGCTACAGGCGCTTCCCATCCGATTACCTCCAGCGTTCTTTAAACGAATCGACTCCATGTTCCGGGCTTTTGTCTGGTCCCACCGCAAACCACGAGTTAGACTCCAACTCCTTTACCTAGCAAAAAGTAGGGGTGGGGTTGGCCTGCCGGACATAAAGGCCTATTACAGAGCAGTCCACCTAACTAGGTTGGTGGACTGGCACTGTCACGCAGAGGCGAAGCACTGGGTCGCCATGGAGGAAGAGGACTCCGGGGGTTCGGCCAAGAGTTGGCCTTGGATTACTACGCCACTGCCGAAGGACCTTATAGAGCACCCTACCCTGGGCAACACCCTAACAGTGGTCAGAGATGCTTTCCGGCGCTCATCAGTGTCCCCGCAGCCATCCCCCATGGTTCCGATTTTAGGTAATCCGGAATTCCCACCTGGAGTTCAGAGCCCACAACTCAAGCGACTGGCAATGGGCACTAAACTTCGCCTACACGATTTTCTGGGACCCAATGGTCAACTTTCCTTAGAAGCTGGAGCATTGGTGACGGACCCCCCCCTAGATTTTTGGAGTGGCTTGCAGCTGCGGAACTTCTTGCGCAGCTGTCTGAGGAAATCAGGCATCACCCGTAATCTTACTGAACTGGAACTCATTTGCCATCGTGGGGAACCGATTCGACATTGTCTCTCACTGATGTATTCATCCTTAACCCAACCAGAGGAAGGGTACGTTCCCTTGTTTCTCTCCAAATGGGAGGCGGAACTTGGAGTCCAATTCACCGAGGTGCAGAGACAAAAAATTCTCTACTTTGCTCAGAAATCCTCAATTGCCACCAGGGTTCAGGAAACCTGTTACAAAATTATGACACGTTGGTACAGAGTCCCTGCCATCCTACATCGTTTCTTTCCTCAGGTGCCCGGCCTCTGTTGGCGCTGTGGCTCCGAGGAGGGGACGATGTTACACATCTTCTGGTCATGTTCCAAGCTTGCCCCATTTTGGCTCGGGGTTGCACGCACGGTCGGACATCTTACCGGTGTTTCCCTGGAGGGGAATCCTGCAGCCTGCCTGCTCCATTTATCAGAACGACCCATTAAGAAATATAAGACCTCTCTCACCATCCAACTTCTGAATGCCGCAAAGGCTTGTATTCCTCTTTGCTGGAGATCGGAGAGACCACCGGCAATGTCCCTGTGGTTTGCTAAAGTAAACGAATTAAGGGATATGGAGGATCTCACTGCTACCCTGCACAATAGAGAGGAGACCTTTCGAGAGACCTGGAGACCCTGGCAGCATTTTATATACACGGAAGCCTATCTTCAGGAAATGGCACAACCTAGCTAACTTAACGGGCTAGCACCATACCTCAGGCAGAGGACATCACACTTTACCTTGTCATATTGCATTTTTGCATTCTTTCTTTATCCTTCCTCTATACTACTTCACCCCTGCAGCTTCTGCTTTTCCTCCTGTTCCCCCTTTTCTTCTTTACCTCTTCGCCCCCCTCCTATCCCGGTCATATCTCTCTCCTACCCCCGGGGACACTAGTCTTTGTATCACGCATCCTCATACTTGGGTTTCTTTTTAGTCCAGATATAAAGAAAATCTTATAATCCATTACCTGTTTCATTGGTCCCATGTATGGGCTTTATAGTTTTTTAGATCCCCACTTTACCAATTATATGGAAAACATTTTATTTCACTGAGTGACGATGTCTAACAGACAAGGAAGTCAGTAATAAGTCAAACAATTCAGATCCCAGAGCACCTCCTAGGTCTCATACATTGGCAGTATTGATATTTCGGGGTTCCATCCCCACAAACCCTGATTATGGTGCTTATTTAAATAACCAGAACTGTCGACCTTGTTGTTTTTTGATATTACTGTTTGCAACTATTCATCTGTATCCCACATGCTTGTCTCTTACATTGTTTTACAATAGAATATGTAACTGTTTACACTTGCTCAGTATCAAAATAAAGGAATTAAAAAAAAAAAAAGAAATGAAAAATGCAAAAACCAGAACCCAGGACTATTCTGCTTTTAAAATCCTATATAGGGCAAGAATGGGACATTCCTCTCCCAAAACTCCAGCAACTGGTCTCCTCAGTTCCCAGATTTTTACAGAGTGTTGTTAAAGAAGAGGGGATGCTCCACCGTGGGCAAGTTTAACCACTTGCCCTCCGGAATATTTACCCCCCCCCTTTCACGACCAGGCCATTTTTTTTTCTGCGTTACTTTAACTGACAATTGCACGGTCATGCAACGCTTGTACTTCAATTAAATTAGTATCATTTTTTCCCCACAAATAGAGCTTTCTTCTGGTGGTATTTGACCACCTATGTTTTATTTTTTATTTTTTGCGCAATAAACAAAAAAAAGACAAAAAAAGTTTGAAAAACATATTTTTTTTACTTTCTACTATAAAACTTTTCTAATAAAAAAAAATTAAAAGTAAATTTTCTTCATAACTTTAGGCCAATATCTATTTCATATCATTTTTATATCATATTTTTGGTTAAAAAATCCCAATAAGTGTATATTAATTGGTTTATATGAACGTTATAGCGTCTACAAACTATGGTATATATACTGGATTTTTTTTTTTAAATACTTGTAATGGCGGCGACCAGTGACATATAGCGGGACTGTGATAGTATGGCGGACAGTCTGACACTAATTCACACTTTGTGGGAACCAGTGACACTAATACAGTGCTAAAAATGTGCACTGTCACTGTACTAATGACACTGTCTGAGAAGGGGTTAAACATCTAGGGCGATCAAAGGGTTAAATGTGTGCCAAAAAACAGTGCTTATGTGTGTACTGCAAGGTGTTTTTACTAAGGGGTGTGCCGGCTTTTGCTTCCCTGCAAAGCAAGGAATAAAAACCAGCACATCCCTTAGTAAAAGCACCTCGCAGTACACATATAAACACTGTTTTTGGCACACATTCAATCCTTTGATCGCCCTAGATGGTAACCCCGCTGACAGGACAGAGCTCTGTCCTGTCTTCCTCCTCGACAATCAGTGGGTGGCGGCAGTCAATCATTGCCCGTCACCCACTGATCGGCTGTGCTGTGACTAATCACAGCACAGCTGGGGCGCCCCCTACCTGGAAGTGCTGGATCACATACTAGGTAAGCGATCCGTCACAGGAGAGCCGCTCTGCCGCCATACTGATACAAAAAACAATAGATATGTTTTGTATTGGGAATAAAATATGGGTTTATGAGATTTTTAAATCATTGCATTTTAATATGTAGAATTTACACAGCGTCCCAACTTTTTTGGGAATTGGGGTTGTACAGTGATTTCCAGCTTCCATGGGGATCTCACAGGTATGACCCATACATTCTTAGCTTAGTTTAGCTGTATATGCAAATGACTATGATGTAAGTTTTCAATACCCTCAGCATTCTGTGTATGATTATCCAGTATTATTTGGAAGGGTCCAATCATTGTTGATCATTTTGCATTTGAATTTTATAGATACTATATTTTCTGTGAAAACCCCTGATGAAGGAGACAGCATCTATCTCTGAAACGCGTTGGGTTCAGGAAATTGTATCTTTCTTTGCATTTTTTGTATACACTGTATCCACGGATATGTGCAATATTTTATACATGCTTTCTAATAAATGTTTAATATTTTTCTACTACCACTCATTGTTTATGTGGTATTGCCTTAAAAGTCTCACCCTAGGGGGTTTTCCTCTTTTCTTGGTACAGTTGGGATGTGGCACACTCTCTACAGTTTTCTTTATCAGAAACCCTTTTCATACATAATTAGCTTACTCCATGCTGGACCAATGTAACTATGTAAAAATTGCCATAAATAAAGTTCAGCTTTAATCTTTGTAATCTCCAATTCATGGATCATATTTTATACCCATTACCCATTATACTTCAGGTTTATAAATAGTCATAATGAAGGAAGGCAACATCCAATTAAACACGCTGGTAGAATCTCTTATCCCTAGTTAAACGCTATTAGACTAATTGGTTCCCCTGTAAATATACTGTTGTTATTATGGAGCACAACAGTTACTGAACACACAGAATTCACTTTCCAAGCTGATGCAACCATTGTTGTCTGATATTTTATTACAGAGCTCCTACCTAAAAATATAAAAAGAAATCCCTGATTCTAAATTTAGAAAAGATGGGACTGTATAGTAAACAATGTAACCAGCAGAGCCAATGATTGAAGGGTCAGGGGGGCCCCCTCTTTTTTGGCACACCTTGATGAACTGAATAGGGCAGATTTCACCCTAGCCTTCTTGTAAAATGGACCCCGGGTGGCCAACCAATGTTGTCCTTTGCTGCAATGCAGGGGCGTTGCTAGGTCTACAAAAGATCTGGGGCTAGAGCCCATAGCAGCGAAGTAAAGAAAGTCATACGATTATATATAACAATAAAATAACGTTACATACAGTGCCTTTCAAAAGTATTCACCCCCCTTGGCTTTTTACCTATTCTGTTACATTACAGTCTTTGGTTCAATGTTTTTTTAATCTGACTTATATGTGATGATCAGAACACAATAGTCTAAGTTAGTGAAGTAAAATTAGAAAAATCTATACATAAAACTATTTTTCAGAAATAAAAAACTGATATTTGCCATGTGCATATGTATTCACCCCCTTTGTTATGAAGCCGATAAAAAGCTCTGGTGAAACCAATCACCGTCAGAAGTCACATAATTAGTGAAATGATGTCCACCTGTGTTCAATCTAAGTGTCACATGATCTTTCATTACATATACACATCTTTTTGAAAGGCCCCAGAGGCTGCAACACCTAAGCAAGAGGCACCACTAACCAATAACTGCCATGAAGACCAAGGAACTCCCCAAACAAGTAAGGGACAATGTTGTTGAGAAGTACAAGTCAGGGTTAGGTTCTAAAAAAATATCCAAATCTTTGATGATCCCTAGGAGAACCATCAAATCTATCATAGCCAAATGGAAAGAACATGGCACAACAGCAAACCTGCCAAGAGACGGCCGCACACCAAAACTCACGGACCAGAAAAAGGAGAGCATTAATCAGAGAGGCGGCACAGAGACCTAAGGTAACCCTGGAGGAGCTGCAGAGTTCCACAGCAGAGTATCTGTACATAGGACGACAATAAGCCGTACACTCCATAGAGTTGGGCTTTATGGAAGAGTGGCCAGAAGAAAGCCATTGCTTTTAGCAAAAAACAAACTGGCAAGTTTTGATTTTGCGAAAAGGTATGTGGGAGACTCCCAAAATTTATGGAGGAAGGTGCTCTGGTCTGATGAGACTAAAATTGAACTTTTTGGCCATCAAAGAAAATGCTATGTCTGGCGCAAACCCAACACATCACATCACCCAAAGAACACCATCCCCACATTGAAACATGGTGGTGGCAGGATCATGCTGTGGGGATGTTTTTCAGCGGTCAGGACTGGGAAACTGGTCGGAGTCGAGGGAAAGATGGATGGTGCTAAATACAGGGATATTCTTGAGCAAAACCTGTACCACTCTGTGTGTGATTTGAGGCAAGGACGGAGGTTCACCTTCCAGCAGGACAATGACCCCAAACACACTGCTAAAGTAACACTTGAGTGGTTTAAGGGGAAACATGTAAATGTGTTGGAATGGCCTAGTCAAAGCCCAGACCTGAATCCAATAGAAAATCTGTGATCGGACTTAAAGATTGCTGTTCACAAGCAAAAACCATCCAACTTGAAGGAGCAGGAGCAGTTTTGCAAGGAGGAATGGGCAAAAATCCCAGTGGTAAGATGTGGCAAGCTCATAGGGAATTAACCAAAGCGACTTGGAGCTGTGATAGCCGCAAATGGTGGCTTTACAAAGTATTGACTTTAGGGGGGATGAATAGTTATGCACATTGACTTTTTCTGTTATTTTGTCCTATTTGTTGCTTGCTTCACATTAAAAAAAAAAACATCTTCAAAGTTGTGGGCACGTTCTGTAAATTAAATGAATTAAATCCTCAAACATTCCATGTTAATTCCAGGTTGTGAGGCAACAAAACACGAAAAATGCCAAGGGGGGTGAATACTTTTACAAGGCACTGTATCTGAGTGCGGATCCCCCCTTACATCAGGGTCCCCAGAGAGCCTCCCTACTTACATCAGGGTCCCAACAGAGTCCCTCCTTACATCAGGGTCCCCAGAGCCCCCTATTTACATCAGGGTCCCCCGAGAGACCCCCCCCCCTTTACATCAGGGTCCCCAGAGCCTCCTCATTACATCAGGGTCCCCAGAGAGCCCCCTCCCCTTACATCAGGGTCCCCAGAGCTGCTCCTCCTCTAGCATTAAATATAAGCCTCCTAAAGATTATTACCTTCTTTAAATTCACAACGTGTGAAGGGGGAGGCAGGGCACTGGCAGCAGCCAGGTCTAAATAAGAAGGGTCCACACTGGGAGGGAGCGGAGTTAAACAAACTGTGGTTGGTTGATACCAACCATTGAGGATTAAGTGAGCCTGGGGGTGTGGCAGCAGCCAGCCCAAGATGGGACTGCAAGCCAGGAAAGTTTCGCTCTCCGCTAAATGCCGGGGGTGGAGTCACGTGGCTGGTTGCTGGACGCTGGGTGGTCCTAGCAACCAACCCCAGTTGGAATGGAAGTACGGCACCGCATGGGGCAATGGGCCCCACATTAGGGACTATAACCCCAGAAGCCACCCCCTAGGGGTTCCCCGCATTCCAATTCGCATAGCAGGAGATTGTGACCGGCTTTCTATGGAGCTGGTTCACACATCTCCGCAGTGGCTCAGGTGCGAATTGCACAGGAGCCCTGTGCGTCTTTTGGTCTGTTTCAGGTCCAAATTCAGCCTAAAATTCAGGCTGAAATTGGACCCAAAACGGTAAATGGAGACGCACCGGACTCCTGCTGTGAGCCGCTGCGTTATATAGTGTGTACCCAGCCTTAGAGGTCACAGTATAGCTTTTATATAGTTTATCCTACATTTAGATGTCAGATTTTAGATTTAAGTTTAGATTTAAATTCTCATTCTTTCTAGTAGGCATTCTAACACTTTTTATATAGATAATACGTTTTTTACTCTTATACCTTTGATTGTAAGCTCCTTGAGAGCAGTCACTGATATGAATGCTGGGGGCGGATATATATATATATATATATATATATATATATATATATACAGTAATATATAAAGCACTTCATGAATTGTCGACGGTGATAAATGAAATAATAGATAATCAATAACCCCCACACTTGTTATTCCCACCTTCTATGTCTTTTTGCAGCCCTGAAGGGGAATTTTTGGACCCCCGAAATGCGCTGACTACTTCTTGCTTTCCTCTTGTCATTTGTGGAAATAAAAAAAAGATTTTGAACTCTTGGGAAGTTTGTTTGGTGCTCATTTTCTACATTTAGAGTTCTCAGTTTAGGTGACTCTACCACCTGTGGGACCCCCAGATTTGTGGAGAGCTGCTAAACCCAAGCTAGTAGGCTTAAATAATGACAATTTCCAAACAAGGATCTGTGTCCAGTACTTCATTATTACATTTTCTTTCATGTAATGATGAGCTCAGGTGTATTCAGATCCTGGTCCAAACCCACCTGACAAGTCCGCCAGGAAGCTGTCACCTGACTATTGTCATTAATGACCGAAAGTGATTGAATATCCAAAATGATGAGTTGTCACCAGAAAAGAAATAGAGGGAAAATCTTCCAATAGAGACACTTTTTTGGTGACAACGCAGGACAGGAAGTGAAGAGAAATCTTCCAAATGGGACAGATGACAAAAAACATGCAAGAGGTTCAACCATTTTGTGCTCTAGCCAAAATGACTTAGAAAATTGTGGCTTTAGATAGTGTATTTTAATAAAAGTTATGTTGCAACAAAAGCCAAAGGTAAAACATGCCTAACATTTTACTAGTAGATTACCTCCAATAACTGGATCAGTGGCGGCTGGTGGGTTTTTTGTTCAGGGGGGCAAACAACCACCCCACCGGCGGCGCTAAACTAACAACCCCAACTCCGCGCGTCTGCCGGTTGGTCCGGCACTTACCTGGATAGATAGATCCAGACAGATGGGGGGTGTCATCCAGCGCGGCGGGGTGCGGGCAGCGGTTCCAGTCCGGGCAGCGCCTCCAGGCTAGCGGGTGCGGAGTCCGGGCAGCGGCTCCAGGCTAGCGGGTGCGGGGTTCGGGCAGCAGCTCCAGGCTAGCGGGTGCGGGGTTCGGGCAGCAGCTCCAGGCTAGCGGGTGCGGGGTTCGGGCTGCAGCTCCAGGCTAGCGGGTGCGGGGTCTGGGCAGTGGCTCCAGGCTAGCGGGTGCGGGGTCCGGGCAGCAGGTCCAGGCTAGCGGGTGCGGGGTCCAGGCAGCGGCTCCAGGCTAGCGGGTGCGGGGTCCGAGCAGCGGCTCCAGGCTAGCGGGTGCGGGGTCCGGGCAGCGGCTCCAGGCTAGCGGGTGCGGGGTCCGGGCAGCGGCTCCAGGCTAGCGGGTGTGGAGTTCGGGCAGCAGCTCCAGGCTAGTGGGTGCGGGGTTTGGGCAGCGGCTCCAGGCTAGCGGGTGCAGGGTTCGGGCAGCGGCTCCAGGCTAGCGGGTGCGGGGTCCGGGCAGCAGGTCCAGACTAGCAGGTGCGAGGTCCGGGCAGCGGCTCCAGGCTAGCGGGTGCGGGGTCCGGGCAGCGGCTCCAGGCTAGCGGGTGCGGGGTCCGGACAGTGGCTCCAGGCTAGCGGGTGTGGGGTTCGGGCAGCAGCTCCAGGCTAGCGGGTGCGGGGTTCGGGCAGCGGCTCCAGGCTAGCGGGTGCTGGGTCCGGGCAGCAGGTCCAGGCTACCAGGTGCGGGGTCCGGGCAGCGGCTCCAGGCTAGCGGGTGCAGGGTCCGAGCAGCGGCTCCAGGCTAGTGGGTGCGGGGTCCGAGCAGCGGCTCCAGGCTAGCGGGTGCAGGGTTCGGGCAGTGGCTCCAGGCTAGAGGGTGCGGGGTCCGGGCAGCAGGTCCAGGCTAGCGAGTGCGGGGTCCGGGCAGCGGCTCCAGGCTAGCGGGTGCGGGGTCCGAGCAGCGGCTCCAGGCTAGTGGGTGCGGGGTCCGAGCAGCGGCTCCAGGCTAGCGGGTGCAGGGTCCGGGCAGCGGCTCCAGGCTAGTGGGTACGGGGTCAGCGCCTGTGCGCCCACAATGCACAGGCCGCCACTGAAATGGATTATTGCATTTTCTTTTTTTCCTGGGAAACAATTTGCTTGTTTTCATTTAGCTGCAATTTTGATCAATCGGCTGATCCAGAAAAATATTGTACAATGACGGACTGCAGCAAAAAATAATAATAGTAACAGCAATGTGAATCTTTCCCCATTGTCCTTGCACTGTGTCTGCTGTGTCTGATCAGTGCCATGTGGAGGACAGGTACACCTTCATAGTATATGATTCCCACTCACTCATGTACTCGGGTCATGTCATAGTCAGCAGTATTCTGTTTCAGTCTAGACGGCTTCTTAGGGAACAAAGTGCAATCCCGGTGCAAAAGGTGGGTGAGACGTCTGATGAGCTTCTTTTCATTCAGAGTGCTGGAAATGACCTGCTGTGTAACAATGTCACCACTACACAGCCTGTACTGACAGAAACATTTTTACTTTAATATTTAAAAATAGCAGCGCTAAACCAATAATCCGCATAAAGCAAAAAATGCATATAGTCTTCAAGTGTGCACAAATATTAATGTTGTAAACAAATTAATATTCATATTGTTTATGCACTTTATTGCCAAAATAGGCAATATGCCAAATAGTGCATATGAATGCACTTTTTCACTTTATAATAATTATATTCACTTTATAATAATATAATATATATAATAACTAAAATATTCATGAATTAGTTTTTTCTCATTTTTTTATTTATGAAATATTATATTCTTGTTTGCAACATTAATATTTTTGCACACTTTTGCAGACTATGCATTTTTTGTTTCTTGTGGATTATTGGTTCAGCCTGGGTTCACACTATTGCGAACACAGACGTTGTATGTGATTCACACAGCATTGCTGTACAGATCACATACGATGTCTGTGCAATGCAAATTCAGCCATACAGTTTGTATGGCTGAACTCGCATTGGATTCGCATGAAAAAGATGCAGGAACCTTTTTTTTCCCCGCACTGGAATAGGATCCAGTGTTCACACCCATGCCATCCGATTTCTGTCCAAATTCACAGTTCACACTACAATCTGCGAACCTATCTGGGGGGTGTCATTAACTGTGTATTGACACCCACAGCGATTCGCAGAGGGCAGTGTGAACTGCCTGCGAGGGAGATGCGATGCGGGAACCTGCACTGGAATCGCCCTGGTTCCCGCATATAATAGTGTGAACCCAGGCTCAGCGCTGCTATTTTTTATTTATAATTGGCATAAATTGGTATCATAATTCATAGCGAGCTGCTTAATACATATACAGTATCTTACAAAAGTGAGTACACCCCTCACAATTTTGTAAATATTTTATTATATTTTTTCATGTGACAACACTGAAGAAATTACACTTTGCTACAATGTAAGGTAGTGAGTGTACAGCTTGTATAAGGCCCCTTTCACACGGTACACCCGCTCAGATCCACCTGTTCGTTTTTCAGGCGGATCCGAGCGGGCCATCCATTGACTCCTATGGGGAGACGGATGTCAGCGGAGATACGTCCGCTGACACCCGTCTGCCATCCGATCTGCTAAAAACAGACGTATGGCGATACCTTCGCCATCTGTCTTGGCGGATCGGATGCGATCTGATGAAAATGGACATGCTGTCCGTTTTCATCCGATCTCTCCATAGGAATCAGCGGCGCTCTGACAGGCCCCTCCACACTCAGTGAGCAGAGATGGACCTGTCATCCATCAGCTCAGCGGAGATCAACGGAGTGATCTCCTGCTGAGCTGGCGGACTCCGCTGAGTGGATCCACCTGATGTGGAAGGGGTCTAAGAGTGTAAATTTGCTGTCCCCTCAAAATAACTCAACACAGCCATTAATGTCTAAACCACTGGCATCAAAAGTGATTACACCCCTAAGTGAAAATGTCCAAATTGGGCCCAATTAGGCATTTTCCCTCCCCGGTGTCATGTGAATCGTTAGTGTTACAAGGTCTCAGGTGTGAATGGGGAGCAGGTGTGTTAAATTTGGTGTTATCGCTCTCACTCTCTCATACTGGTCACTGGAAGTTCAACATGGCACCTCATGGCAAAGAACTCTGAGGATCTGAAAAAAAGAATTGTTGCTCTACATAAAGATGTTGTATAGATAATATGGTGCCGCGCTAATCCTATTCTATGAACTTCTCCTTGTGAAATGCAATAAGATAAATATAAAAAGGCCCGGCCTAGAGGGCCAGTGATAAATATAAACAAGTGTTAAAATCCACTGTGCACAATAAATAAATAAAATAAAAATATATAGTGGATGTGAGCGATAAATAAATAAACAGCCTAAAAGCCTCAAAAATTCCAATCGTGACTACCATAAGTGTAAATATTGTGATAATGTGACAAAAACCAAGGAAATTATATTAGCATAAATTAAATACAATAATTATCAATCACAGACCAGCAAAGTGCAAGGTGCCAACACTGTGCAATCTAAATGGCTGAATCATAACGTAAACATAATGTGAACCAACAAGTTTTCCGTAAGGTGCAAGCGTGCAAACAAACTTATATAAAGTGTATAGTCCAAACTGGATGGTATCAGAATAGAATGTCCCAGCAGATGGAATATAAAAATCATAAAGAAATAGCGTCCTTAATCTTCAATAAAATCTTTGTGACTTATAGTGCTGGCATGCGCATGTAGCAGTTAAAGTGCCTGGTGACTCAAGGTTTCATGCAGCTTCGTGTGTAAACACTCCAGTGAGCAGTGGCCCCTTACCTCACAGAAATGGGGCAACAGCATATGACCAAACTGGTTCTTATCTTTTTTCCGCCTAGCGGCTCCTGCGTATTCCTCACCGTCCTGGGGTGGGATTCCCTCAGATTCCCTCAGATTCCCTCAGGTATGGTCCAGGGAGGTGTGTTTGAAAACAGGAATAAAGGAACCCAATAGTGTAATACCGTTTACAAGGTAACTAAGTTTATTAGATAAAAGTAGCAGGTACTCACATTTAAAATTGAACAGCAGGGTGTTTGTATCCGACGAGCGGCGAGCTCGTAGCTTTCTTTCAGTGTACTCAGCCTATCCTGTCCCTACGCGTGACGTCACACCACACGTGACTTCTTCAGGTGATAAGTATAGGCTGTAAATGTGTCCTTAAATACTGTAGTATTGGCCGGCAATAGGCGGCCATTTTCCCGAAGTTCTATATATTTGAGTTACGGCGGCCATTTTCCTAGAGGTTTTTTCGATCTGATTCGACTTAGAGTGTGTGTCAGCTGACGAATAGTGGCCAATGAGGGCTGTCTGCTGATTCGATGTCAATTGTACTGTCAGCAAAGGAGGGCATTATTATTTTTGATGGTGGGAGCCCAGCTCACAGGGAAAACGAATCATTATTAGGAGTAGACTTATCTATAAAGTTATATCTATGGTATGGCATCCTGCAAAGCGCAGGAAGAACTAAATCGTGACTAGATGGTATATATAATATTCAAACGGAGGGAGAGGCAGCAGACACTGATAGAATGCCAAATGTGCAATAGTGAATATACATATACATTCCGAACAGCGTTTAAAAACATTGGGTTTGCAGCGTGATACAAATAAAGTAAAAATAAAGATAAAAACAGAATAAATTATTGGCAACAGTCTGCCATATGCAAGTGGGAGAATTAAGAGGGAGTGTATATCTTTATTGATTATGTGAAATTTAAAAGATTATTTAAGTTAAAATCCTTAAAAGCTAGCAGATAATATCTACTGCTAACTAAAAGTGTGACTTGCATAAATATATTAACTACCCTGATCGGGGGACAGATGGATAAATAAATATATAGCCACTGGCTTGAGTAAAGGGTATCAATAGTCTAAAAACAATTTTAAATTATTCTAAAATTAAAAATTAAACTTTTCAATGTACCTACATATATTTCAAAATAATTTTAAAATACATTTTAAAACCATTTTAAAAGTCACTCAGGAAACAATTAAGATCAAACTCGATGTTTAAGCCCCGGGGCCAGAAAGTGTCCAAAGTGTAAATCCACTTGGATTCCAACTGGCTCAAGGTTCTCACTTTATGGCCCCCCCGCCAGTGTTTTGTGTATGGGGTGATGCCCCAGAATGTCAGGTTAGTGGGGTCTCTATTGTGGCAGGTGAGAAAATGCTTTGATACACAGTGTTTGTCATAGCCGTTGATGATGTTTTTGACATGTTCCTTGATGCGGACTCTAAGGGGTCTTTTGGTCCGCCCAACGTACTGTAGACCACAGCTACATTCAAGCACATATACTGCCCCTTCTGTGTTACAGCAAACAAAATCTTTGATTTCGTGATTTTCTCCTGTACTGGTTGAAGTGAAACTGAAAACTTTCTTATTGGGGCGTTTAGTCTTGAGACATGCAAAACACCTCTTGCATGGAAAGAATCCGTTTCCGGAGAAGAACGTAAAAGGTTTCTTGGGTGGGTCCACAACATTTTTCACTAGTATGTCTCTGATTGTTGGGGCTTTCTTGTATATGAATTTTGGGTTCTCCGGGAGAGTATCTTGTAATTGTCTGTCTGCCCGCAGAATGTGCCAATGGCGCTTTATTATCTTTTCTATCTTTCTATATTGTGCATTGAAGTCTAAGATGAGGGGTATCCCTTCCATTACCTTTTCTTGTTGGGGAGTTTTTTCTTTAATCAGTTGGTTCCGATCCAATTTGACCACTTCATCTATTTTTATTTTAATGAATTTCCGATCATAGCCTTTTGTGGTGAATCTCTCGCCCATCTTCTCGGCCTGTTCAAAATATGTCTCAATTTTGGTACAGTTTCTCTTTATGCGCGTTAATTGTCCTTTTGGGATATTAAAAATCCAATTTTTATGATGGCAGCTTGTGGTTGGGAGGTAGCTGTTTCTATCTACCCCCTTAAAGTGCGTTTTGATATTAAAAGTACAGTTGTCAAGTGAGATCTCTAGGTCTAAAAAGTTTATTTTTTCCGAACTGATATCCCAAGTTAGTTTGATATTTCTATCATTATCATTAAGCTTCATAAGGAATTCGGTTAAGTGTTCTTCTTCTCCATCCCATAATATAAAAATATCATCAATGTACCGTTTGTATATGACGAGTTGTCTTGGGCGTTCACAAAAAACATTATACTCTTCCCACTGTGCCATAAACAGGCCGGCTATACTTGGGGCAAATCTAGCTCCCATGGCCACCCCAGTCTGCTGGTGATAATAAGAGGGGTTATACCAAAAATAATTATTTTTGAGACTGAATTCCAGGCATTTGATTAGGAACTTCCGCTGCATACACGGGAGTTCGGTATATTTTCTTAGACCCCATTTAGCTGCTTCACAGGCCCTGTGATGAGGGATAATTGTGTATAACGCCGATACATCTGCGGTCGCCATAATCCATGGTTTATTCTCTCCCTGGATATTATCTATGACCCGTAGCATTTCTTTGCTGTCTTTCAAATAGGCTTCAGTTTTCTGAACCGCCGGTTGCAAGAAAGTGTCTATGTACTGGCCCATCCTCGCTGTTATTGACTCGATGCCATTCACTATCGGCCTAGGAGGTGGGTTGATTTTATTTTTATGTAGTTTGGGAACTGAATAAATAATTGGCGTGCGGCAAGATTCTGGTATAAGGAATCTTGCTTCCTTTTTATTCAATATTGTCTTTTTGACTCCCAGATGGACCACTTGTTCGAGCGCCTTGCGGCATGCAAAGACTGGGTTTTTTAATAATTTTGTGTATGTATTACTATCCTCCAGCATGAGGGCCATAGTATTGTGATATTGTTCTTTAGACACTATCACAATCCCTCCCCCCTTGTCAGCTGGCCGAATGACGATGTCTTGCCTTTTGGATAGTTTGCGGATCCCACTCTTAATATAGTTCGGTTCTTCTTTTTTCTTAATCTTTACTTCTTTCAATTCTTCTAAAACAATTTTCTTAAAAACATCGATGTGCTTATTGTCTTTTGCTGGTGGATTAAAAACTGATCTATTCCTGAGTGAACTATGTAAAATCCCATTGTCTTGTTGTTGTACAGTACTAGTTGTTGGGGGGTTTCCTACCATATATTTTTGTATATTTAATTTTCGTATGAATTTTTGAATGCCTATGTAGGTCTCGAATTTGTTGAGGTTTTTTGTGGGTGCGTATTTGAGCCCTTTATCGAGTACCCCAACTTCTTCTTGTGACAATTCCAAGCCACTAAGATTGAAGATCCCCTCTCCTTTTATCGTCTCCTTCTTTTGTTTTCTCTTACCGGATCTTCGTCCTCTCCTCTTTCCGGACTTTTTCTGGAGCCCCGTGTTTCTTCTGGGTTTCTCACCGGGTGATTTTCTCTGCTCCGATCTAAAAAAGGCTTGTTAGAATCCTGTTCTCCATATGATGGAGGGTAGGGTCTGGCTGCTCTTTCATCTCCTTCTCTGTTTGCCAGAGGGGCGTAATAGTTGTAGGTGGGAATTGGGCTGCGTGCCTCCGGCCGATATTCCCTATGGACTGGTCCTCTTCTATCATCATATCCATAATCCTGTATGGGGGTTCTCTCTCTTGGTCTGTAATATTCCACCTCTCTGTTTTCTCTATAGTCTTGCATGGGTCTCCTTTGGTCTCTATATTCATAAGGTGGGCCTCTATAATCCCGTTCTTCATATGGCGGTCTGTACCAATGGTTCCGGTTGTAAGGCTTTCTAAAATTCCTCCCATAGAACGGTTTTCTACCTCCATTCCGTGGTGTCCGATAATTTTGTTGAGGCCTTGTTTCATTTCGGTATGGTGTGTGATTCTGATATTCATTGTTTCTTCTATCATTCTCTCTTTGCCTAGGGGTCTCATTTCTGATCTCTTCTCTTGAGTCTTGATAGTTTCTAGTTTCCGTAACTGGCCTAAGTGGTTCATTCTGGGTTTGAGGGTGAAGTCTTACCGTTTTTTCGGGTGTAGAGTATGTGGATGCACATTCTATTTTACCTACTAGGCTTTGCCATTTGAACACTTGGTCATTGCGAAAGTCATTGGTGTCCCTCGTGTGTTTCTTGCTTTTTCTAAGTTGGACTTCTTTATCTTTTTTAGCAAGATCCTTATTTAATTGAGTCATTAAGGTTTTGTATTCAGCCGTATCTTTGTATTGTTCAATGCTTCCTCTGAGGTCAACAATATTCTGATCAATTAACTTTTCCTTCCTCTTTTTCCTATCTAGTAGGAAGCCTATGAGTTCTAGGCCTTTTTCGTTGAAGAATTTGTACCACTCTTCATTGGATTCCTGATCTGTGAGCCCATCATTTGGGGGGACATCCCACCTTAACCTCCTGGGGACAATACTTTCCTTCAAGTATGTTTCGAAGGTGCAGATGTCCCACCAGAGGCTCACTTTCTTTTCCATATTGTGTCCTAACTTCCGCATGAGGCTTTCAAGATCTAGACTGCTGGTGGTTTTAGTTTTATTAATATTGAATACTTCTTCTAAATTGACTTGCCTTTTTTCCATATATGAAAAAACATCCATGATTGCTGCAAGAATGAGGAGTGTGGTATAGTAGACAATTGTATAAGAGGATATTCCTGCGCTATCAGATATGGAAAGGCTAAACGTGGAGCAGCTGCGTGCACCTGTTAGGTGTCACTTGGCCTAAAGAAATGTTGTATAGATAATATGGTGCCGCGCTAATCCTATTCTATGAACTTCTCCTTGTGAAATGCAATAAGATAAATATAAAAAGGCCCGGCCTAGAGGGCCAGTGATAAATATAAACAAGTGTTAAAATCCACTGTGCACAATAAATAAATAAAATAAAAATATATAGTGGATGTGAGCGATAAATAAATAAACAGCCTAAAAGCCTCAAAAATTCCAATCGTGACTACCATAAGTGTAAATATTGTGATAATGTGACAAAAACCAAGGAAATTATATTAGCATAAATTAAATACAATAATTATCAATCACAGACCAGCAAAGTGCAAGGTGCCAACACTGTGCAATCTAAATGGCTGATTGCTGATTGCCAAACGCCTATTGCCGGCCAATACTACAGTATTTAAGGACACATTTACAGCCTATACTTATCCCCTGAAGAAGTCACGTGTGGTGTGACGTCACGCGTAGGGACAGGATAGGCTGAGTACACTGAAAGAAAGCTACGAGCTCGCCGCTCGTCGGATACAAACACCCTGCTGTTCAATTTTAAATGTGAGTACCTGCTACTTTTATCTAATAAACTTAGTTACCTTGTAAACGGTATTACACTATTGGGTTCCTTTATTCCTGTTTTCAAACACACCTCCCTGGACCATACCTGAGGGAATCTGAGGGAATCTGAGGGAATCCCACCCCAGGACGGTGAGAAATACGCAGGAGCCGCTAGGCGGAAAAAAGATAAGAACCAGTTTGGTCATATGCTGTTGCCCCATTTCTGTGAGGTAAGGGGCCACTGCTCACTGGAGTGTTTACACACGAAGCTGCATGAAACCTTGAGTCACCAGGCACTTTAACTGCTACATGCGCATGCCAGCACTATAAGTCACAAAGATTTTATTGAAGATTAAGGACGCTATTTCTTTATGATTTTTATATTCCATCTGCTGGGACATTCTATTCTGATACCATCCAGTTTGGACTATACACTTTATATAAGTTTGTTTGCACGCTTGCACCTTACGGAAAACTTGTTGGTTCACATTATGTTTACGTTATGATTCAGCCATTTAGATTGCACAGTGTTGGCACCTTGCACTTTGCTGGTCTGTGATTGATAATTATTGTATTTAATTTATGCTAATATAATTTCCTTGGTTTTTGTCACATTATCACAATATTTACACTTATGGTAGTCACGATTGGAATTTTTGAGGCTTTTAGGCTGTTTATTTATTTATCGCTCACATCCACTATATATTTTTATTTTATTTATTTATTGTGCACAGTGGATTTTAACACTTGTTTATATTTATCACTGGCCCTCTAGGCCGGGCCTTTTTATATTTATCTTATTGCATTTCACAAGGAGAAGTTCATAGAATAGGATTAGCGCGGCACCATATTATCTATACAACATTTCTTTAGGCCAAGTGACACCTAACAGGTGCACGCAGCTGCTCCACGTTTAGCCTTTCCATATCTGATAGCGCAGGAATATCCTCTTATACAATTGTCTACATAAAGATGGTCTAGGCCAGTGATGGTGAACCTTGGCACCCAGATGTTTTGGAACTACATTTCCCATGATGCTCATGCACTCTGCAGTGTACTTGAGCCTCATGGGAAATGTAGTTCCAAAATATATGGGTACAAAGGTTCGCCATCACTGGCCTAGGTTATAAGAAGATTGCCAAGACACTGAAACTGAACTGCAGCACGGTGGCCAAGACCATACAATGGGTTAACAGGACAGGTTCCACTCAGAACAGGCCTCGCCATGGTCGACCAGAGAAGTTTTAGTGCATGTGCTCAGCGTCATAGATTGTCTTTGGGAAATAGACGTATGAGTGCTGCCAGCATTGCTGCAGAGGTTGAAGGGGTGGGGGGTCAGCCTGTCAGTGCTCAGACCATACGCCGCACACTGCATCAAAATAGTCTGCATGGCTGCTGTCCCAGAAGAAAGCCTCTTCTAAAGATGATGCACAAGAAAGCCTGCAAACAGTTTTTTGAAGACAAGCAGACTAAGGACATGGATTACTGGAACCATGTCTTGTGGTCTGATGAGACCAAGATAAACTTATTTGGTTCAGATGGTGCCAAGCGTGTGTGGTGGCAACTAGGTGAGGAGTACAAAGACAAGTGTGTCTTGACTACAGTCAAGCATGGTGGTGGGAGTGTCATGGTCTGGGGCTGCATATGTATTGCCGGCATGTACTGTGACATACTAAAGCAGAGCATGATCCTCTCCCTTCAGAGACTGGGCCACGGGGTAGTATTCCAACATGATAACAACCCCAAACACACCTCCAAGACGACCACTGCCTTGCTAAAGAAGCTGAGGGTAAAGATGATGGACTTGCCAAGCATGTCTCCAGACCTAAACCCTATTGAGCATCTGTGGGGCATCCTCAAATGTAAGGTGGAGGAGCGCAAGGTCTCTAACATCCACCAGCTCCGTGATGTCATCATGGAGGAGTGGAAGAGGACTCCAGTGACAACCTGTGAAGCTCTGGTGAACTCCATGCCCAAGGGGGTTAAGGCAGTGCTGGAAAATAATGGTGGCCACACAAAATATTGACACTTTGGGCCCAATTTGGACATTTTCACTTAGGGGTGTACTCACTTTTGTTGCCAGTTGTTTAGACATTAATGGCTGTGTGTTGAGTTATTTTGAGGGGACAGAAAATTTACACTGTTATACAAGCTGTACACTCACTACTTTACATTGTAGCAAAGTGTAATTGCTCCTGAACCCGGCACTCTGTAGGCAGCGCGCTCCTGAACCCGGCACTCTGTACGCAGCGCACTCCTGAACCCGGCTCTCTGTACGCAGCGCACCCCTAGAGTAGGTATATAGTCCTACAGATACAACCGTCCCTTTGAGGGCAACCATACTGCTGATGTGGCACTCGATATATTTGAGTTTGACACCCCTGCCCTAAGCGGATCCCCTAAGCTAGCACATCATGAACGAGGAGGGTGGGATGCACAGTTTGGAAACATTGCCCTCTGCGCTGAATGACCTTGTCCTGGCACTGCTGATAAGAGTACAGCACAGGCTAAAAGCTTAGCTGCAAGATATCTGGCAAGATCAATAGATTTTTTTTTTTTGTTGAACTTATCTAACAAAAACAAAAGGATGGATAGATAGGATAGATAGACCCTTAACCACTTCAATACCGGGCACTTTCCCCCCTTCCTGCCCAGGCCAATTTTCAGCGCTGTCACATTTTAAATGACAATTGTGTTGTCATGCAACACTGTACCCAAACTAATTTTTATAATTTTGTTCCAAAATAGAGCTTTCTTTTGGTGGTATTTGATCACCTCAAATACCAGTTTTTCTTTGTTTCTGTTATAAAATTTTGTAAATAAGTAAGTTTTCTCCTTCACTGATGGGCACTGATGAGGTGGCACTAATATGCAGCACTGATAGGCGGCACCGATAGGTGACACTGATGGGCATTGATAAGCAGCACTGATGGTCACTTCTAGGTGGCACTGATGGGCACTGATAGGCGGCACTGATGGGCACTAATGAACACTAATGAGTGGCACTAATAGGCTGCACTGATAAGGAGGCACTGGCAGGCATTACTGATAAGCACTGATTGGGATCTCTAATGGGCACCGATTTGCATCCCTGGTGGTCATGGGTGGGCATCCCTGGTTGGCTCTAGTGGGCACCCTTGGTAGGTCTGCACTGATAATCAATGCGCTGATTATCAGTGCAGACCCCCCCTGTCAGAAGAGCAGCTGATCGTCTCTCCTCTACCCGCGCCTTGTCAGCGTGAATAGAGGAAAAGACGATAAATGGCACTTCCTGGTAACAATTTGACCAGCTGTGATTGGATACAGCTGATCACATGGTAAAGGGCCTACGTCAAAGCCTTCACCAAGACCGGAGATGCGGTGTGGCAGACTAACACACCACACCACTGATCACCGTGCTGCGCAGCCCCACGGGCGCACACGAGTGGCTTATCCTGGTGAACGTCATATGACGTCCAGTCAGGATAATGAAACCACTTTGCGGCCGTCATATTGCTTTATGGCAGGCGGGAAGTGGTTAAACTACTTTTACAGCCTCAACTTTTTTCTCTAATGCCGCGTACACACGGTCGGACTTTACGGCAGCCTTTGCCCGGTGGACTTTGACGTACTTTACGACGGACTTTCTGAATGAACGGACTTGCCTACACACAATCCACCAAAGTCTGTCGAATTCGTACGTGATGACGTACGACCGGACTAAAACAAGGAAGTTCATAGCCAGTAGCCAATAGCTGCCCTAGCGTGGCTTTTTGTCCATCGAACTAGCATACAGACGAGCGGACTTTTCGACCGGACTCGAGTTCGACGGATAGATTTAAAACATGTTTCAAATCTAAGTCCGTCCAACTTTGGAGCAAACAAAGTCTGCTGGAGCCCACACACATCGAATTGTCCGACGAAATCCAGCCCGCCGGGCAAAGTCTGCCGTAAAGTCTGCTCGTGTGTACGCGGCATTAGGAGCAGATCTATAGATTGAGCAGAGGACAACATGCGTTTACTTAAAGTGGTATTAAACCCTAAAGCAAACATTTATTATGTTGTAGATTACCAATTCTTAGATGTGATGGTTGCATTGGTTTGCTTTTTTGGCTTTCTTATTTTTAATTTCATGTGGTGATCCAGCCCGTAAGTCTGTTGTTTTTGAAAAGAACAAGCTCTCCTGCAGAGGTAGCAGTTGGAAGGGTGAGACAAACTATTTACCACTGACAGGGGTGCTTAAAATGATCAGCTTTTATTTATTTATATAAAACCTTTATCTCAAAAAGGAAAAATAATGTTTGCTGTAACTGTTTGTGCAAGTGCAGTGTGAGCTGGAGTTTGGCTTCAATTTGTTAGTCTGCTACTACTTCTAGCACTCCCCTCCCCCCAGACTGACAATGCTGCTGTCTAGGTTTGCACCCATACCGATGCCAGTATTGGTATTGGTGCCGATAGTAAGCCTTCTCGTGTACTCGTTCATGTAAATGCTCTGATACCTGAAACTGATACTTTCAGGCTCGGTTATTTCCCCAGGATTCCCCTGTCAGCTGAAATGTAAAAAAGAAAAAAAAAAGCCGTCAATTACAAGTTGTTAAGGAGCCGGGTTGCCGCGTCCTTAAAGTGGAGTTCCAGATACCTGTCCCATGATCCAGCAATGCGGCCGCCCAAAGCCTTGGTTCTCTCTGGGTCTATTCTCTGCACCGGCATCACTAGTGTGCGCACCCGGCTGTGACAGCTTGCGGCTACGCTGTCCTGAATGGCCGCGCAATCTTCTGGGACCTGTGGCGTGTCCCAGAAGATTGCAGGGAGGGAGAGGAGGAGTCACAGGGTGGAAGTCGGTAGCTGGGCACCTGCGCGGGTGGAAGTGGGAGCTGGGAACCTGTCAAAACTAGGTACCCACTCCCCCCCCCCAAAAAAAATGACATGCCAAAACTGGCATGTCAGGGGGTTAGGACTCCTTAAAGCGGAAGTTCGACTTTTGGGTGGAACTCCGCTTTAACAACAAATGACTCATTCAGCTGTCAGTGGGGTTCCCCTGTTGACAGCTGAAGGGTAAACAAAGTCCTGGCAATTGGAAATGTCCACATTTTTTTTGAAAAGCAGCCAGGCAAAGTTTAACAACAACATTGCTTAACAGAAAGATGAAAAGAAACATTGTTTCTTTTTGTATCTTTCTGTTTATTCATCTACAGATCAAAGGGATGAACTTCAATCTGCAGATAAAGCAACCTGTCAAGTAAAAAAAAGTTTTTTTATTTTTTATTTTTATTAAATGTTTCTCTGTTTAACCCCTTATTAACCCTTCATTTACTCTAAACTGCCTTAATTAACTCCCTAGTCTCCTTCTCCATTTAATTATTATTTTCCTGCTGATTTTTTTTTGTTCACTTCTATTTTATTGACTATTAATAATTGTTTTTTGTTTTTGTTTGCTTTGTTTGTTAATACGTTTACACCTTTAACATATATTTACATGTTTCACATTGAAAAAAAAAAATCACAAAATTAAAAAACAATACATTTATTTCATTTGTAAATAACTTTTCAGTGCTTTGTATCATTGCTGACAGCTGAAGTGTAAACAGAACAGTTGCCAGTAGGTATCGGTAATTGGTATTGGCGAGTAATATAAAAAAAAAAAGTATCGGTACTTCTACTCGCTGTAAAATAAATGGTATCGGTGCATCCCTACTGCTGTCCAAATCTGCCCCCTGTGCTCCTTCCTCCGGAGTGGTGTCTGTAGAATACAGGAGGTGTGTTATATGCCAGATCACCAGGTAAAAACAGAGGGAAAAAGCCTAAAAAAAGAAAACTAATGCGGCCACCACATCTAATGATTGGTAAGCTGCAATATAATACATTTTTGGATTTGGGTTTAATATCGCTTTAAAAAAACACGCAGAAGGGCTTACAGACATGCTTAGAAGTGCAGTAGGGAAGGGTTTAAAGGATTCTTCACCACTCCATTTCCTTTATACTGACTTATCAAAATAATATATCTAATAATTTAGAGATTGGATGAAAAGCTTATGCCGCGTACACACGGTCGTACTTTTCGTCTACAAAAGTCGGACAGCCTGTCGGACAGACTTCCGGCAGACTTTCGGTGGACTTGCCGCGGACTTGCGGCCTACTTTCTAACGACCGGACTTGCCTACACACGACCACACAAAAGTCTAACGGATTCGTACGTGATGACGTACAACGGACTAAAATAAGGAAGTTCATAGCCAGTAGCCAATAGGTGCCCTAGCGTGGCTTTTTGTCCGTCGGACTAGCACACAGACGAGCGGATTTCGGGGTCCGTCGTAGGTACGAAGTAAAAGTTTTGAAGCATGTTTCAAATCTAAAGTACGTCGTATTTGAGGCTAAAAAAGTCGGTTGAAAGTCCGGAGAAGCCCACACACGATCGGATTACCAGCCAGCTTTAGTCCATCAGCGTCTGTTGGACTTTTGTAGACGAAAAGTAGGACCGTGTGTACGCGGCATTAGTGTAATATAACACTTCTGGTAGTAAGGTAGAACATTATTTTACAGAGATCTATACAAGAAACCAAGAGGAGGTACGAAGCAGAAGGAAATATACAGGACAAAGTGACAATGTATTCTTATGGACTAGTCTTTAAATTCCCCGGAGATCAGCTGGTGAATGTGTAGCGAGTTGCCCAAGCCTGGCATGACATCACTGCGCTGGCAGAGGGACAGTCTTGTTAAACAATCACTTATATCCACTGAGCAGGACACTGTAAATGTTTAACATAGAAAGTTAATAACAGACATCAGGTTTTGTGGAATGCACAAAAGGTGAACTTATTTAAGACATGACCTAATGTTTTCACATCACATTTCCAATCACTGTACTATATGTGAAGAAAACAAGTGTATTGATCATGAGAACGGCCAATGTCGCCAGAAGCACAGTAGGAACAAAAAGGATTAAAGCCAAATTTCACCTTTGACAAAAAAAAAAATAATCAACTTATCCCCTACAGCTCCTAAAAATAAAAAAAAGCAGTTCCAGCTGCTAAGAAAAAGAAAAAGTGTAGCACTATATTGTGCAAAGAGGTATGTCACACCTATGTGCATATCAAATACTAAGTCCTGCTAAACCCAGCAGGTAGGCAGGTTATTAGTGGCCTGTATATGAAAATCAAGTGATCCAAATAGTCATTAGTATCAGCTTATAATATAGTGAAAACATGTGAATGTGTATACACGATAAGAATAATCACAAACCCTTAGATTAAAACATAAACATATATGTAGCGAATTGGGGTGGGAGTAAATGGTAAGTCTCTGGGGTATTAAACAGTCCGTTCAATTTGACAACGGAATCCTGGACCATAGATGTAAATATCACAGTAGCATCTATTCCTGTCCTCAATAGATTTTTCCAATGCTTGACCCGGCAACAAAGTAATGTAAAATGCCCTTACCGGACGTGGTGGACTCACAGGCCGTTGGCGGTGAGTCGTATAAGCTTGCACCGTTAGATACGGTAAGGTTATAGTTGTCCTCGATCCATAACGAAAGGGTCCTGGAAGGATTCCCAATCCTAGACGGTACCACGGATTCCTCCTCCAGCGAGAGTTTTGGGTCTCATACGATTGAGACGAAGAGATAAGGAGAAAAAAGGCTCCACATAGTGTGAATTCCGGATTACCAGGAAAATTTATTGTATTATAAAAAGATTCCAATAAAAATTCGGGTAAAAACAAAGTAACAAAAGTATATTTAGCGCAGTGTACAGATGATCAAGATGGCGCCATGAACATACACGCCATCTTGATCATCTGTACACTGCGCTAAATATACTTTTGTTACTTTGTTTTTACCCGAATTTTTATTGGAATCTTTTTATAATACAATAAATTTTCCTGGTAATCCGGAATTCACACTATGTGGAGCCTTTTTTCTCCTTATCTCTTCGTCTCAATCGCATGAGACCCAAAACGCTCGCTGGAGGAGGAATCTGTGGTACCGTCTAGGATTGGGAATCCTTCCAGGACCCTTTCGTTATGGATCGAGGACAACTATAACCTTACCGTATCTAACGGTGCAAGCTTATACGACTCACCGCCAACGGCCTGTGAGTCCACCACGTCCGGTAAGGGCATTTTACATTACTTTGTTGCCGGGTCAAGCATTGGAAAAATCTATTGAGGACAGGAATAGATGCTACTGTGATATTTACATCTATGGTCCAGGATTCCGTTGTCAAATTGAACGGACTGTTTAATACCCCAGGGACTTACCATTTACTCCCACCCCAATTCGCTACATATATGTTTATGTTTTAATCTAAGGGTTTGTGATTATTCTTATCGTGTATACACATTCACATGTTTTCACTATATTATAAGCTGATACTGATGACTATTTGGATCACTTGATTTTCATATAGAGGCCACTAATAACCTGCCTACCTGCTGGGTTTAGCAGGACTTAGTATTTGATATGCACATAGGTGTGACATACCTCTTTGCACAATATAGCGCTACACTTTTTCTTTTTCTTATTAATCAATACAATTAGTCTAATTGTTGGTGTTGGCTGCTTGTTTTTGTTTTGTTTGGTTGGCGCAGCAGACTTTTCTCATTTTATTCAGTTCCAGCTGCTATACTCACCCAATCTCCGGTGCTGTCCCAGCAGACTCATCCATTCAGGCGCTGCTCCTCTTCCGGACTGAAGGACACCCAGTGTCATTTCATCCACTTACTGTAGCCTAAGGTGTGAATATACTCCTGCATCCCTTAATAATGTTTGTTTGAATGAAACGCACATCGGGACCTACAGGGAGCTACAGATTGCATCTATCTGGGTGCCTGCATGTGATTTACTGCACTATACAGTGGGGACAGAAAGCATTCAGACCCCATTACATTTTTCACTCTTTGTTATATTTGAGCCATTTGCTAAAATCATTTAAGTTCATTTTTTTCCTCATTAATGTACACACAGCACCCCATATTGACAGAAAAACACAGACTTGTTGACATTTTTGAAGATTTGTTAACCACTTCCCACCTGCCGTATGCAGAATGATGGCCGGGAAGTGGTTCTGGTCATATGACGCCCAGCAACATGCCCATGGGGGCGCGCAGTGATTGCGAGTGGGGCGTGTCAGTCTGACACCCCGCATCTCCAATTGTGATAAGAAGCCTGTCAGAGGCTTTTTACCACGTGATCAGCTGTGACCAATCACAGCTGATCATCGCGTGAACCAGGAAGTGCTGGTAAACAGCATTTCTTGGTTTGCACTGACAGGGAGAGGCGACCGGCGGCTTTCCCTGTCAGAGGGGGGTCTGTGCTGAAAATTAGCACATTGATTATCAGCACAGCCCCCTCAGATGTGCCACAACACCTTTTAAAAAGTGCCCATAAGCTGTCAATCAGTACCCTATAAAAACACAGCTCACAGTGCCCATCAAAGTGCCAATTAGTGCCCATATCAGTGCTAATCAGTGCCCACCACAGTGCCCATCTCAGTGCCCAGCAGTAAAACCTGTCAGTACCTCAACATCAGTGCTGCCCATCAGTGCCACCTGTCAGTGCCAATCAGTACCGCCTATCTGCCAATCAGTGCCGCCTGTACCGACAGCCGCCTGTCAGTGCCCATCAGTGCTTCCTATCAGTGCTGCATATCAGTGCCCATCAATTCTAAATATCAGCGCCAATTCATCAGTGCCCTTCAGTGGAGGAGAAAACAAAATTTTATAACCGAAACAAAGAAAAACGTTTTTTTTTTTTTTTTTAAATGTTGTTCTTTTTTAGTTTGTTTAACAAAAAATAAAAACCGCAGATGTGATCAAATACCACCAAAAGAAAGCTCTATTTGTGGGAACAAAATGATTAAAATGTTGTTTGGGTACAGTGTTGCATGACTGAGCAATTGTCATTCAAAGTGCGACAGAGCTGAAAGCTGAAAATTGTCCTGGGCGGGAAGGGGCGAAAGTGCCTGGTATTGAAGTGGTCTAAAAAGAAAAACTAAAATATCACATGGTGCTAAGTATTCAGACCCTTTGCTCAGTATTTAGTAGAAGCACCCTTTTGATCTAATACAGCCATGAGTCTTTTTGGGAAAGATGCAACAAGTTTTTCACACCTGGATTTGGGGATCCTCTGCCATTCCTCCTTGCAGATTCTCTCCAGTTCTGTCAGGTTGGATGGTAAACGTTGGTGGACAGCCATTTTTAGGTCTCTCCAGAGATGCCCAATTGGGTCTAAGTCAGGGCTCTGGCTGGGCCATTCAAGAACAGTCACGGAGTTGTTGTGAGGCCACTCTGCCATAAAGCCCTGACTGGTGGAGGGCTGCAGTGATGGTTGACTTTCTACAACTTTCTTCCATCTCCTGACTGCATCATTGGAGCTCAGCCACAGTGATCTTTGGGTTCTTCTTTACCTCTCTCACCAAGGCTCTTCTTCCCCGTTTCCTCTTCTTCGCTCAGTTTGGCCGGACGGCCAGCTCTAGGAAGGGTTCTGGTCGTCCCAAACGTCTTACATTTAAGGATTATGGAGGCCACTGTGCTCTTAGGAACCTTAAGTCCAGCAGAAATTTTTTTGTAACCTTGGCCAGATCTGTGCCTTGCCACAATTCTGTCTCTGAGCTCTTCAGGCAGTTCCTTTGACCTCATGATTCTCATTTGCTCAGACATGCACTGTGAGCTGTAAGGTCTTATATAGACAGGTGTGTGGCTTTCCTAATCAAGTCCAATCAGTATAATCAAACACAGCTGGACTCAAATAAAGGTGTAGAACCATCTCAAGGATGATCAGAAGAAATGGACAGCACCTGAGTTAAATATATGAGTGTCAAAGCAAAGGGTCTGAATACTTAGAACCATGTGATATTTCAGTTTTTCTTTTTTAATAAATCTGCAAAAATGTCAACAATTCTGTGTTTTTCAATTTGGGGTGCTGTGTGTACATTAATGAGGAAAAAAATGAACTTAAATGATTTTAGCAAATGGCTGCAATATAACAAAGAGTGAAAAATTTAAGGGGGTCTGAATACTTTCTGTCCCCACTGTATGTGATTTCATCCCTGCCTGTTTAAAGTAGTTTTAACCTTCATTAAAAAGCCTTGAACTCTGAATTACTATGAGTCCTTGCTTGTCTTTCCCTCAGACTGAGCTCACTGATGATCCTCTTGGTATTTGACAACCCACCCTGGAACCCCGGCTCATGCTATCCATCCATCCCATGAGGTTATTGGTAGGGTTGCACCGATACCAATAGTAGTATCGGTGCCGATACCAAGCATTTGCGCGAGTGCCGGTACTCGTGCAAATGCTCCGATGCTTGATCCGATACCTGCTGTATCAGGCCAGGCATCCTCAGTATAGCAGGGAGGGCAGGCAGCCTCACAGGTGATCAGTGCGGTGGTGGGGGGAGGTACAAGCACCGATCTCCTTGTATAGGTTTCAATAAAGCATCTGACAGCCGCTTCTCCTCCTCTCCCTCCAATGGCTGTCAGATGCTTTATTGAAAGCTATACAGGGAGATTGGTGCTTGAACCTCCCCCACACCAATCGTCCCGTGTCCTCCTCCCCTGGCTCTCAGGGTCCCCCTCCGGCTCCCCCGTGTGCTCCTTGCTCTCTCAGTCTCCCCCACATGGTCCTCACTCTCTCCGTTTCCCCCTCCAGCTCCCCTGTATGGTCCTCACTCTCTCTGAGTCCCCCGTGTGCTCCTCGCTCTCTTCGGCTCCCCCGTGTGCTCCTCGCTCTCTCCGGCTCCACCACATGGTCCTCACTCTCTCCGTTTCCCCCTCCAGCTCCCCCGTATGGTCCTCACTCTCTCTGGGTCCCCCGTATAGTCCTCGCTCTCTCTGACTCCCTCATGTGCACCTCACTCTCTCCGGCTCCCCAGTGTGCTCCTCACTCTCTCTGTGTCCTCCTCCGGTCCCCCCTGCCCCAGATCTATCAGGATGGAGAGCGGAGGAAGGAACCGGTAAATCTGTCATTTACCGGCTCCTTCCTTTTCCGAATGCACAGAGTCAGTGATCACCGGCTCTGTCCATTCATAACTGAGCATCCTAAACTGTGTTTACGATGCTTCCGTTTATGCATGGAGAGGAGCCTCTGTCTCCTCTCCATTCATCTTCAGTGCAGCTGTTGCTGCTGAGAAAGGGACTGGGGGATCTCTGTCCTCAGTCCCTTTCTCTATCTCAATGGGGAGTCGGGATTGTTGAGTCAACGGGGTGTTTAGACCCCTGATATCTCACCAAAGCCCCCCCCAACAGGACTCATAGAAATAAAAGAGAATCATAATAAATAAAAAAACCAAAAAAAAAAAGCATTGTAAAAAAAAAAAAAAATATATATATATATATATATATATATATATATATATATATATATATATATTGCAAAAATAAAAATAAAAAACTACTGACAGTCCACGCCTCATCAGTGCCCATCAGTGCCACCTATCTGTGCCCATTAGTGCCTCCTCATCAGTGCCCATCAGTGCTACCTATCAGTGCCCATCAGTGCTGGATATTAGTGCCTCCTCATCAGTGCCCATCAGTGCTGGATATCAGTGCCACCGTCACATGACATTAAAAAAAAAAAAATCAGTAATCGATATCAGCGAGTACTTGAAAAAAGTATCGGTACTTGTACTTGGTCTTAAAAAAGTGGTATCGGTGCAACCCTAGTTATTGGGATAAGGTGCAGCCAGATTCCCATCCTGGAGTCAAATTAACTGCTCACTGATGATCCTCTTTGTTTGTGACAACCCATCCTGGAATCCCAGCTCATGTTATCCATGCAATTTCAGCCCATTTAAAATGAATAGGCTGAAATTGCACCTGCACAAAACTGCATGTGAATGGCACAGGAACATATAGTGCTGTCCAAAGGTGCCCCCTGTGTCGCTCTGATACAGGAGGCGTGTTACTGGCCAGATCACTAGGTGAAAACAGAGGGGAAAAGCTTAAAAAAAAGAAAAAACGGATGCAACCACCACATCTAATGATTGGCAAGCTGAAATATATTAAATCAGTAAAGTCAGTACTCGGTAGTAACACCTGTGGCTGCAATTACAGCTGTGAGTCTTTTGGGGTAAGTCTCTACCAGCTTTGCACATCTAGATCCTGTAACTGCTGCCTATTAATTTTGTCAAATTTTCTCTAATGCCCCGTACACACGGTCTGATTTTCCGACGGAAAATGTGTGATAGGACCTTGTTGTCGGAAATTCCGACCGTATGTGGGCTCCATCACACATTTTCCATCGGATTTTCCGACACACAAAGTTTGAGAGCAGGCTATAAAATTTTCCGACAACAAAATCCGTTGTTGGAAATTCCGATCGTGTGTACACAAATCCGACGCAAAATGTGCCACGCATGCTCAGAATAAATAAAGAGATGAAAGCTTTTGGCTACTGCCCCGTTTATAGTCCCGACGTACGTGTTTTTCGTCACCGCGTTCGGAACGATCGGATTTTCCGACAACTTTGTGTGACCGTGTGTATGCAAGACAAGTTTGAGCCAACATCCGTCGGAAAAAATCCGATGGATTTTGTTGTCAGAATGTCCGATCAATGTCCGACCGTGTGTACGGGGCATAACTCTGTAAGAATGGATGGGGGTCATTTATTGCTGAGGATTTTCTAGTCTTGCCACAGATTCTTGGTTGGCTCTTTGTTTAAACCCACTTCAGTTTAAGCTGTGGGTCTAGGATCATTGTTCTGAAAGGTGAACTTCCCCACTGGTTTCAAGTCTTGAGGTTGAAAGGTTTTCATCCAGGACTGCCCTATATTTTGCTCCATCCATCCTGCCCTCAGTCTTATCCACCTTCCCCTATTCCTTCACCTTCCCAGAAAAAAAAAAACACCTCTACAACATGCTTCACAGTTGAGATGGCATCCTTCAGGTATTAAGTGTCACTGCTGCAATCTCCAGATTGGATTTGATCTAGTTTTTGTTTATGATTTTTTTCAGCAATGACATTCTTCCCATGACTCTTTCCTAAGACCCCATACACACTATACAACTTATGTTGTCTGATTAAGGTTTGACCTCATATTATATGATTTTGGTAAATCTGAAGGAAAAAATCTACAGGAAATTGTTTAGTCTGTATCCAGCTTAAGAGCCTGCTTTATGAAGCATCCAGGTTGTAGCTGTCCCATAGATGGTTTGTCCAACTCATGTTTGGCTCTCAGCAGCTCCCTCCATTACCACTGGCTTCTTGGTTATTGTTCTAATGTTCTAGACCATTAGTGGCCCTGTGCTTGCCTTTATCAGGCCCTTGGGACACTATTCCCCCCACTGATACAAGACACTATTCCTTCTACACCAACAATGAGGCACTATTCCTACCACTGACCCCAACAATGGGACACCATTCTTCCCACTGACATCAACTGCAGGGCCCTATTCTTCCCACTGACACCAATGATGGGGCACTATTCCTTCCCCTGATACCAACAATGAGGTGTGTGTAGCCTTTTGCATTAGGGTCTGCACCCCCAAAGCTCAAACACACATACCTTTCTCTGCAACCCCAGCTGTACGGGGCAGAAAATGAATGGGAAGTGCTCTGTGCTGAAGGGCTTCCTGGTCATTCACAAACTGAAGCATAGTAAACACAGTTTAGTATGTTTTAGTTATGAATGAACACAGTGTGCAAGTGTGTTCACTGTGTTCATTTAGAAAAGAACGGGGCAGGTAAATTACATATTTACTAGCCCCTTCTCCCGCTGTCCATCCTGAAACATCCTCCGTAGCAGCCTAGGGAGAGGAGAGTAGGGAGAGGAGAGTGGGGAAGGCATCAGAACTGCGGAGTGGGGGGGGGGGGGCAACATGGGGGGGGGGGGGATCCAGGCAGTAGGGGAATTAGTACCGCACGTAGTAATTAGGGTGTGCCCAGGCACACCTGGCACACCCCCTGTGCACGGTTATGAGTATCTGAGATGTACAAGCTTTTACTTTTTTGTGTATTTTTGGTGCAATGTGACACTGCACACACAATGCATAATGAGATCTGGGTCATTAAAGTCAGTGGGGTTGATTTACTAAAGGCAAATCCACTCTGCACTACAAGTGCAGTCGCTGTAGATCTAAAGGGAAGATCTGAAATGAGGGGAAGCTCTGCTGATTTTATAATCCAATCATGTGCAAGCTAAAATGCCGTTTTTTATTTTCCTTGCATGTCCCCCTCAGATCTACAGCGACTGCATTTCCAAGTGCACTTGTAGTGCAAAGTGGATTTTCCTTTAGTAAATAACCCCCATAGTGTGTCTTATGCTGCGTACACACGGGCGGACTTTTCGACCGGACTGGTCAGACAGACTTTCCATTGGACTTTCGAAGGACTTTTGGCGGACTTTCTAACTAACGGACTTGCCTACACACGATCACACTAAAGTCGGATTCGTACGTGATGATGTACACCGGACTAAAAAAAGGCTGCCCTAGCGTCGTTTTTTGTCCGTCGGACTAGCATACAGACGAGCAGATTTCTGGGTCCGGCGGAGTTACGTCGTAAAGATTTGAAGCATGTTCCAAATCTAAAGTCCATCAGATTTGCAACTGGAAAAGTCCGCTGAAGGTCCGGTAAAGCCCACACACGGTCGGATTGTCCGCCGGATTTGGTCCGTCAGCGTCCGTCAGACCAGTCCGGTCGAAAAGTCCGACCGTGTGTACGCAGCATTAGTATTTAGCACTCTTGCCTAGCAGCACCGGGGTCCCTGGTTTGAATACTGGTCAGTATATGTCCTTGTTTGCATGTGCGGCTTTCCTCCCACCTTCAAAGGCATGCAGGTAGGGTAACTGGATTCTGTTGGTTGTAGTGTTCAGACCACAATATTTGTGTCCAAGATGCATTTCTGCATGATCATTTTCCACTTTTTTTTCCCTTCATCTCAATTCAGGACATGTGGATTCCGGTGAATTTTTTATGCTTTTTGCCTTGTTACAAATGTGTTCCATACTAAAAAAAAATGCAGCATGATCTACTTTTGTTGACTGTACTGGAACTCACAGCACTGGTGTGAACTAGGGCCATTGGAATACATGGAAAACATTCAGCAAGCATTTTTGTTGCAGGGCAGGGCTTGATGTGAATGTACAGTAAGAAAAGTTCTTTAGAAATACCTGTAATAAACGGTCCTGTTCACACTTCTGTACACCCATTGGGTTAAACGGAAAACAAACCTGACAGCTCAGGTCAGAGCCACTGTACTAACAATCTGATGTTAGTACAGTGATCTCCCCTGCTGTGCCATTGTGTTCTGACAAGGGGACGAAATATCCTCCCTCCCTAAAAAACACACTTTAAAATGCATAAAAAAAACTGTATAGTATGTTAATGTAAAAAAGCATGCATTTTAAAATGTGAACGTGTTGTGAAACAGCCAGTGACCAGCTTCACGTCATCTACAGGCCAATCCGTTAATACTTCTACAGCATCATCTGCTGCCAAGAGAAGTTACCTTTGTATTAGCATGTTAAAGTGGACCTGTACACTGGTTTTACCTTAAAGTGAGGGGCATATGGGGGCTGCCATTGCTGGCCTCCTTCAGAAAATGATAGTTGAATGCTTTCTAGGTCACTGACACAATACTGAAGCAAGAGAGTCACCATAACAGCCAGGCAGCTAGCATTTTCAAGGCAGCCTTCATGTTTTTCTAATGCCTGTGTTCTACCAGAAAGCTGCTACCCATCAGAAAGTGCAACCGAAGTGACGTTCCGTCTCGGCCATCTTGGTACACCCGCAGTCGTCCGCAGTAAGGCTACAGTTAGAAGTCTGCAAGCGGACATCTTTTTACATCCACCCAAGTCTTGCATTTCACACTTATTTTTACCAGTAAACTCAGCTTATATAGTGAAATACAGGATTTTGAAATCCGTCAAACTGTTTTGATGTTGAGTTTTTAAAACAGCGGTGTTCTGTCAGATTAGCAAACGTGTGAGATCAGCAGGCTTGCCGATGCTTTTAAAACTCAACATCAAAACAGTCACACGGACTTCCAAATACTGTATTTCACTAAATAAGCTCAGTTTACTGATAAAAATAAGTGTGAAATGCAAGACCCTGGTGGGTGTAACAAGATGTCTGCTTGCCGCCTTCTGACTGTAGGCTTACTGCGGACAAGTGCAGGTGTACCAAGATGGCCGTGACGGAACGTCACTTCCATTGCATTTTCTGATGGGTAGCAGTATTCTGATAGAACATCGGATCAATGTTCAGTTTTGACTAGTGCATCCTCTCAGAGCATAGACAGTAATACAAATAGGTCATGGCAGAGTGCAGGGATCTGGATATTAGCAGTGAAGTGGTACGGTGTTGTGTAAGCCGCCGGAATATGGTTACTGAGTTAGTCACATAACACCGGACACGTATGAAATATTCAGTGAGGATAGCTTGCTGTAAATTAGTCCACGTGTATTCTGAATTTAGCACCGAATGCTCCAACACAAGAACAAGAAGAAGCTCACTTCATACCAGTGAGGAACTTTCACTGCACCTTGTCATTCTTCCAACATCTAGTTAGAATGGTAATACTATAAATTCTGAATTTTTTTTTTCCTTTTTATTCTTTCCAAAAAGACTAAAAACTGAAGAGTGTATAATAAGAGAAATATAATGTCTTCTAAACCACAGATTTAAATAGAAAAAATAATATACTATAGCAGGGTTAACAGCACCACCACGCTGCCAGGTCCAAATGTAAAGAACTCACCGCTCCAGGTGTAACGGATACGCCCACTGGAACACACACCTAAGTGCTAGCCCTGGCTCGCCTCCGTGGTAAATTGTCAAAATAAGAAACGCTGCATCTCACATGGGCTCCAAGTATAGTTAATTGGAAAATGAAAATATCCAAAATGACACCAGAGGACACCAGCAGTGGTCAAGGTAGACGCATTGCACACAACAGAAATGTGCTTAATCGTTACCTGTAGTTACCAGTAATGATTAAGCACATTTCTGTTGTGCGAAATGCATCTACCTTGACCACTGCTGGTGTCCTCTGGTGTCATTTTGGATATTTTCATATTCCAATAAACTTTACTTGGAGCCCACGTGAAGTGCAGCCTCTTATTTTGACAATTTACCATGCCAGGTACCAGCTACAGAACCAACTCCTCCCCGGTACACCCCTAAACACAAAAATCATGGTCCTGGAGTTATTTTAAAGGTATTTAGTAACCATTTGTATGTTCTATGGCAGTGATCTCCAAACTGCGGCCCGTGGGCCAGATGCAGCCTTCTGCTTGTTTTTATCCGGCCCTTGGGGCCCTATTTCATCCATTGATACTAACAATGGGGCATAATTCCCCCCACTGACACCAATGAAGAGGGCACATTTCCTCCCAATGACAGAAACGATAGCTCCCACGTACACCAACAATGGGGCCCAATGACATCAATGATGGGGCACAATTCCTCTCAATGATCCCAGCCAGGGTGCCCAATGACAACAACAATGGGGCACCATTCATCCCACTTACACCAATAATGGGGCACAATTACTCTAACTTAAACAATGGGGCAATTTTTTTCCCACTGACGCCGGGACTGTTTCTACTCTCACTGGGTACAGTCCAGCCCTCCTAAAGTCTGAAGGACATTAAACTGGCCCTTTGTTTAGAAAGTTTGGAGATCACTGTTCTATGGGATACACTTCCAAAGGTATGTTTTTTTTTTATCTGTAAACGATAAAGTTTGTATGGATTTTTAACATTTTCACCTTATTTTTGTTTATTTGTGTGCCCTAAAAAATCCCCACCACCCACATTTTACAATTTGCATATATTTCTATAAGGTAACCTTGACCATTAGGAGATTTTTGCCCAATAATGATTTTATGCTTGATAACTGGACTGTGTATGTGGCACTAAACAGAAGACTGATAATCTCAAGACACATAAACCAGAAAAATGTAAGGCCCCTTTCACACTGGGGCGGTTTGCAGGCGTTATTGCGCTAAAAATAGCGCCTGCAAACCGCCCCTAAACAGCCTCCGCTGTTTGTTCAGTGTGAAAGCCCGAGAGCCTTCACACTGAAGCGGTGCGCTGGCAGGAGAAGAAAAAATCTCCTGTCAGCCGCATCTTTGAAGCGGTGAAGGAGCGGTGTATTCACCGCTCCTAAACCGCTCCTGCCCATTGAAATCAATGGGACAGCGCGGCTATACCGCGGTAATACCGTGGCTATAGCCGCGCTGTACAAGGGGTTTTAACCCTTTTTCGGCCGCCAGCGGGGGGTTAAAACCGCACCGCTAGCAGCCGAATACCGCAGTAAAACAGCGCTAAAAATAGCCGCCGACGCCCCCTACCGCCCCAGTGTGAAAGGGGCCTTAAAGAGGTCAGTGGCAAAACTATACCCATAGCAGCCCAGGCTGCTGTTATGGGGCTCCTGGATGGGATGGTGCCCAAGTAGGAGGTCATTGAGGCAACAAACAGGGAAAATCAGTGTGTATGAAAAGATAACACAGATCCAGAACCATTAACCCTGATCCTCGGATGTCTACATTTTAGAAGGTCTGACTGCCAGATCCACAGGACAAGTTTATGGGATCATGTTGACCTTAGTCACAAATCATCCCCCATCTTTTAGTAGATTTATTGCCTTCAGAGCTTGTGGTCATCATGGCCAGCTTTCTAAAATGAACCCTGTATGTCTAACATAGACTTTCTAAAGCGAAAAAATCCAAGAGTCTCTCCTAGTGTTGTTTGAGATTTGTAGTTCTTCTAAACATGCAACAAACTTAAATTTTACACCAAAGCTCTAAGATCCTAAACTCCAAAAAGATCAGTGGATGCTGAGAAGTCATGGTGAACATTCATGCTCGGCATTGCTGCTCTTCTCTGCAAGTTGTATCCACAGCACTGGTCCCTGATAAGGATGATCTAAGGTTGAGGCCAAACTCAGTTCAGTCTGCTGATGGGGCTGGGGGCTACTATCATGTGACAGTCTCCTGTAGGTTCAAACCTTAGCTCATTCCATGCTGACAGCTCTCCTCCTACCTGTCTTAGACGGTTCGAATCTCAGCCGATTCATCAGGGACCGACCGAGATTCAAACCATGTATGGGCAGGCTGAGGCTCCATGCACACTAACGTTTTTTATAAGCTCAAAAAACCTGGATAATAGCATTATTTTGTGCTGGCTTGTAGTAGCTTTTATGAGCGTTAGCATTTTATTAGGATTTTTACAGTACGTGAAAAAAAAAAATTCCTGAAAAAAGCTTAGGAGCGTTTTAGTAGCATTAAAGCCCCATACACACGATCGGACTTTCCGACAACAAAACCGTGGAATTTTGTTCGAAGGATGTTGGCTCCAACTTGTCTTGCATACACACGGTCACACAAATGTTGGCCAACAATTACAAACGTAGTGACGTACCAGACGTACGTGATATCTCCATCTCCGCTTCTGGCTCGTCCTTGATTCCGAGCATGCGTGTTTGTACTTTGGACTTTTGTCCAACCGACTCGTGTACACGCAATCGGAAAGTCCGACAACACACATTTATTGGTGGAAAATTTCAGAACATGCTACCCAACATTTGTTGGCGGAAAATCCGACAATTGTCCGATGGAGCATACACGCGGTCGGACTTTCCGCCAACAGCCTGACATCCATCATTTCCCGTCGGAAAAACTGATTGTGTGTGTACGGGGCTTAAGAAGCGTTTAAGAGCATTTAGCAGGGTTTTTTTCTGCCGGTAAAACGCTCCCAAAAACTCTACAAAAACAATTTTGTTGCTGCTTCTAAACACTGGAGCTCGAAAAATGCTTCTCGCATAAGATAGCGTGCATGGATACATAGGATAACACTATTAGCTTCTAGGAACAGAAAGTAAAATGCTCATATTCGCTTCTAGGAGCTTAAAAAATGCTATTGTGCATGGAGTCTGAATGTACCTAAGTTGATTAATCGATCAACTTGGGTACAACCAGCTTGTCGGATTTTACATGCACTTATTGCCAGCGGTTATAGCTGCTAGCAAAAATTACTGTGTTATCCCGGAGGGGATAGCTTCCCCCTGTAGGGAGAACATAATGACTCCACGGGAGGGATTCCCCCCCATCAGCACTGACTGTGTGATGGGGAAATCAAGCGATTTTCTTTCCTACAGCCCGTGGTTGCAGGAAAGAAAATCGCTCCATCTATGGCTGGCTTGAGAGGTTTATTATGTTTATATCATTTATGCCGTGTACACACGGTCGGACTTGCCAACGGGATAACCTCCATCTGCATTTCCGGCGGAAAAATAAGTCCGTCAGAAATGCTGACAAAAAAGTCCGATGGGGCATACACATGGTCGGAATATCCGCCCAAAGGCTCCCATCGGACTTTTTCCTGTCAGAAATTCCGACCCTGTGTATGGGGCATTACACTATTGTCGTCCCAATTGACTTATGAGGTTCCACATAGAGAGGCTACTGGGAGGGCCCATGAAAATTTTGGTATGGGGCCCTATGAATGGTAATTATTCCGCTAAGGCCCCTTTCACACGCTTGCTCAGCAGGGATCGATCTGTTGATCTTCGCTGAGCAGGCGGATTACAGGTCAGTCTCCGCTCACTGTGCAGAGACGGACCTGTCAGATCCCCGCTCTCCTCTATGGGCCTGTCTGTTTTCATCCGATTCCATCCGATCCGCCAGTCAGATGGAAAATAGGGTTTCCATCCGTCTGGATTTGGCGGATCGGATAGTGGCGGATGTTAGCGGACATGTCACAGCTGACATCCGTCGCTCCATAGAGGTGCATGGAGCTTCCGATCAGGACCGCCTGATAGACGGACAGACGGACCTGATCGGACAGCATGTGTAAAAGGGCCCTAAAAGAGGTCTATGCAAAGTGATTTAATAGTCTTAAATGACTGAACTGCTGGTATTCAGCCACAAGTGTTTTTTCCCCCTCTCTGTGTGCTTGCAGCAGTTAATGAACCTTGCTATGCAAAGGCTAAACCAATAACCCTTTTGCTGTCACTTGGTGCTAGGAGGAAATGATTCCTTATAAAAAGATACATGTTTGCTAAGAGAAGCTAAAATTCTGTAATGACTATGTGACTACTGATTAACAATAATTAAATTAGAAGTAAACTGAAAACTTTTTTTCATTTTGGATGGCGTAAGGGAGGGTTTTAACCCCTGACAGTTGTCTGCCCTCTGTGCCCCATTGTGGAGATTTCCCTTCACTTCCTGTCCCATAACCAAAACAGGAACTGAGAGGAAATCCCTCCAAACCTGTCAGGTATTCTGATCCCTCTCCATTCCATTTAAAAACTAAAAAAAATGCATCTAGTTATACTTTAAATCTACTAAAATTGAATTCTAAGAAATACAAAAGTGTTTGTTAATTAACCACTTTAGCTCCAAAAAATTTACCCCCCTTCATGACCAGGTCATTTGTGCGATAGGGCACTGCGTTACTTTAACTGACAATTGCGCGGTCGTGCAACACTGTACTCAAATAAAATGTATGTAATTTTTTTCCCATAAATAGAACTTTCTTTTGGTGGTATTTGATAACCTCTGCATTTTTTTTTTTTTTTTGCGCTATAAACAAAAAAAGCGAAATTTTGAAAAAAAAAAATGTGCTAGTCTTTACATTTCCTCGGAGGTCTAAGCATTTTTTCGTATATAGTATTAAAGAGGAGTTCCACATTTGGCACCTTTCAGGGGGGAGGAGGGAGCAGATACTTGTCTAATACAGGTATTTGCTCCCACTTCCTGGCATAGCTCACTGCGGCACTTGCGGTGACTTATGCCACTTCTGGCGCCTACCCCGTCCTCCCCCACTGTATTCTGTGAGACACAGAACATAGCAGGGACCTGAGAGGATGTGCAGCGCGACTCACGCATGCGCAGTAGGGAACCAGGAAGTGAAGCCGTGCGGCTTCACTTCCTTATTCCCTTACCGAAGATGGCGGCGGCAGCAGCCGAGAGCCGAAGGACGGATCGGCTTCGGCTGCCGACATTGCGGGCTCCCTGGACAGGTAAGTGTCCATATATTAAAAGTCAGCAGCTGCAGTATTTGTAGCTGCTGGGTTTTAATATATTTTTTTCAGCGGACCTCCACTTTAACTTTATAGTTGCGGCTAATTTGACAACTGAAATATCAGATTGATTCGTAAGCGCTGAGGGGAAGTGGACTTTTGCAATTTGTGATTGTATACTTTCTGTTTTAGAGTATAAAACATATCCAATAAAAAATGTAAAAAATGTAATTTCTTTATAAATTTAGGGCAATAAAAAAGGGTTTTTGCAATCAGTTATAGCGTCTACAAGCTATGGGATATACAGTGGGGCAAAAAAGTATTTAGTCAGTCATCAATTGTGAAAGTTCTCCAACTTAAAAAGATGAGAGAGGCCTGTAATTGTCATCATAGGTATACCTCAACTATGAGAGACAAAATGTGGAAACAAATCCAGACGATCACATTGTCTGATTTTTGAAAGAATATATTTGCAAATTATGATGGAAAATAAGTATTTGGCCAATATCAAAAGTTCATCTCAATACTTTGTTATATATCCTTTGTTGGCAATGACAGAGGTCAAACGTTTTCTGTAAGTCTTTACAAGGTTGTCACACACTGTTGCTGGTATGTTGGCCCATTCCTCCATGCAGATCTCCTCTAGAGCAGTGATGTTTTGGGGCTGTCGCTGGGCAACACGGACATTCAACTCCCTCCAAAGGTTTTCTATGGGGTTGAGATCTGGAGACTGGCTAGGCCACTCCAGGACCTTGAAATGCTTCTTACGAAGCCACTCCTTCGTTGCCCGGGCGGTGTGTTTGGGATCATTGTCATGAAATCATCTTTTTAAGTAGGAGAACTTGCACAATTGGTGGCTGACTAAATACTTTTCTGCCCCACTGTATTTAATTTTTTTTTTTTTTACTAGTAATGGTGGCAATCTGTGACTTATAGCGGGATTGCGATATTGTGGCGGACAAATCGGACACTAACTGACACTTTTGACACTTTTTTGGGTGCCAGTGACCAGGGGGTGCTTTTACTAGGGGAAGACATGGATCCTTATCCCTGCTTTGCAGAGACACAGAACAGACAGAACAGCAATCTGCTTTGTTTACATAGACAGACTGCAGCTCTGCCTCTGTAACGCATGATCAGCAGGTACCAGCGGACATCGAGTCCACGGTATCCGCTATTCTGGTCCCTCTATGCATAATCACAGCAAGTGAGCCGGCACCGGCACACTTTCACGTCCGCTACCCGGAAGTGCGGGATGACGTATATATGCGTGATCCAGCGCACAGTGGCAGTAAAACTGTTATAGGGAGGTTGTGAAGCGGTTAATACGAGTATCTGCAATTATTTTATTTCAGGTACTTATATAGCGCTGTCAATTTACGCAGCGCTTTACATATTCTTTGTACATTCACATCAGTCCATACCCTCAAGGAGCTTACAATCTAAGGTCCCTAACTCACACTCATACATACTAGGGACAATTTAGACAGGATCCAATTAACCTACCAGCATGTCTTTGGAGTGTGGGAGGAAACCGGAGTACCTGGAGGAAACCCACGCAGGCACAGGGAGAACATGCAAACTCCAGGCAGGTAGTGTCGTGGTTGGGATTCGAACCAGCGACCCTTCTTACTGCTAGGCGAGAGTGCTACCCACTAGACCACTGTGCCGCCATTACAATATTATACCCATGATAAAAGTGGCAGAAAAAATATTTTCATCTTCAAGCTCTTGTACAGCTTTGGGTCCCTTTTGGGACCATTTACTGTATACATTACGTTAATTAACACAATGCGTTATCACTGCGTTATCATGCATTAAGGTGTGATGCATCAACAGTACTGATGTATGAACATCAGATAATCCTGGAAGAAAGTTCCTGCGTAAAAACATCTATATATACACACGTATTTGCATGTATTTGCTTGTATACGCGTATACAACTGTAAAATACTAACCAGCAATGCAGATTTTTTTTTTAAATGATCTTTTATGCAGCACTAGTTTAAAACAATGGTCTACATTTAGATCATACATTTAGATTATAAAAAAAAAAAAAAAGCCAGAATACTCAAAAACATGGCGTTTATAGGCCTCCATGTGTAAGAAACCTAAAACCGCCATTCATTTAGAAGGAGCTGAGAGAACACCTCCACACAAGATACACCTGACTCTCACCGCCCTCTACTGTATTAGTGCTTTGTGCCGCACCTTTGAAATGAACACCACGGTTTGTGTATAAAGTGAACTGCTGGAAAAGGTGCAACACTGCAACCCAAAGATAAGATCGGGACCTCAGACCTACGCGGTCCATCATGGTGTGCTAATATATGTACAATAATGGGCATCATTTTGTGCATTACCCTATGTTTTGTTACATTAAAGCCTCTCTTTGATCCGCAGTTGCCGTGGTGCTGCACATGTGATCAGTTATGACACCAGCCATTTGATGGCTTGACAGTTCGGTTGAGAGCACAAGCAATGTGCCAATTATCATCATGGCATGACTTGAATAGAACTGTTTATGGAAACCATTAAATTGATGGGTTTGGTTCTGCTTTAAAGTGGAAGTAAACCCTCCTATCGTTTTCAGCCAAGGAAGCTGCCATCTTGGCCTCTGTGTAATCTTTAAAGCGGTTGTATACCCGAAAAAAAAACAAAAAAACACTTGTAAGGCAAAGGCATAATGAGTTAGTATGCACCGCATACTAGCTCATTATGAAATACCTTAGAACGAAGTGCTGGCATCACTTCCCGGTCACCGCTGAGGGAGCTGACATGTTCCCTCTGCATTTCTTCCGGGTTCTCGGCTCCGGTGCTGTGAGTGGCCGAACCCATGATGATGTCACTCCCGCGCATGCGCACGGGAGTCTTCTTTCTGGCAAGAAGCTCTGATTTTCTGGCAGCATCCGCCGGACCTTCAGAGCGCATTCGCCGCTGACATCAGCCCCTGCATGCAAGGTGAATATCTCATAAACCGAAAACGGGGTATACAACTGCTTTAACTGCCATGATGCTGAACATGTGATCAGTTATGACACCAGCCATTGGATGGTATGACAGTTTGGGAGCACAACCAATGTGACAGTTACATTTCCGGCACGTGTTGGTAATGCGATGGTTTTTGAAACTGTTAAATCGATGGGTTTACTTTCACTTTAACCCAATAACTTGGAATTGGCTGCCAATGCACCTTAATGGCCCTAAAAATGTGTTTGACCCTTTTTGTATTGCAATGCACCACAGTACATGACTTGTGTGTTGTGGTGCATTGCATCGTTTGTGCGGTGCATTGACTGCTACTGTAGTTGTGTAGTAGGATGCCGTTCTGCATGAATGGCAATGCAACACCGTGCAAAAATCACTGTGTGAGAACGGGTTTTAGGTCAGAAGGAGGCCTAAGTCCCCATTCACACCTATGTGATTTGTCGCACTTCACTCTTTACATGACAACACACAACACTAGAAATCCCTTTATTGTCTATAGAGCCAGTTCATACCTAAGCAACGCACTTCTGTGTGACTTGGAAAAAGGTACTGGCAAAGCAGCGCTGAGATTTTTCTTTCTTCTATTACATTGAAAAAATAAAAAGAAGGCATTGCATTGATTTATTTTCCACTGCTAAATACTTGGAAATAATTACAGTATTATTTTAAAAAGTGCAAGCGATTTCTTCAGTATCCTCCAGTCTGCTTTGGAATGACAATACACACTACAATGAGATTATACAATCTCTGTACAATCTCCGTTAAATTTACCAAAACAGTGTAATATGAGGACAAACCTTAACAGTCCATTCAATTTGTATCCAATAAGTGGGGTCTTTACTACACAATGTATGGTAAATCTTATAGTAAATGGTGACCATACACTATATATGCTGATTGTACAGTCCCTTAAACGTTAAAAATGTTTTTATTAGCTTGGACCTACAGCCAAGTTGTCTATGTGTAGTACACTCCTAGTAGTATACAGCAGTGGCGGCTGGTGCTCAAAATTTTTGGGGGGGGTGCAAACAAACTGAAAAATTCTGAAAAAAAAACATCAATTGCAGCCTCACTGGCTCCAGAGTACCAGAGCCTCACTTTACCATCAATCACAGCCACTGTGCCTATCAATCGCAGCCACTGTGCCCATCAATCGCAGCCACTGTGCCCATCAACCGCAGCCACTGTGCCCATCAATCGCAGCCACTGTGCCTATTAATCACAGCCACTGTGCCCATCAATCGCAGCCATTGTACCATCAATCACAGCCACTGTGCCATCAATTGCAGCCACTGTGCCATCAATCGCAGCCACTGTGCCCATCAATCGCAGCCACTGTGCCATTGATCGCAGCCACTGTGCCCATCAATCGCAGCCACTGTACCATCAATCGCAGCCACTGTGCCCATCAATCGCAGACACTGTGCCCATCAATTGCCGTCACTGTGCCATCAAACGCAGCCACTGTCCAATCAAATGCAGCCACTGTGCCCCATAAAATGCAGCCACTGTACCCATCAATTGCCGCCGCTGTGCCATCAAACGCAACCACTGTGCCCATCAATTGCCACCACTGTGCCATCAAACGCAGCCACTGTGCCCATCAATTGCCGCCACTGTGCCCATCAATTGCTCCCAATGTTCCCATCAATTTCTCCCACTGTGCCCCATCAATTGCTCCCACTGTGCCCCATCAAACGCAGCCACTGTGCCATATCAAATGCTGGCAGTGTGCCCCCCGCCGGACTGCTGTCTGCACTTACCTGTCTCAGTGGGACAGTTCCTTGATGTCTTCTCCCGTCCTCTCCACCCATCCTCTGCTATGATTGGACGCCTGGCGTCCAATCGAAGTGCCTGTCGTTTCAGCCAATCAGGTGACGGGTAACAGATCCGAGCACCTGATTGGCGGAGAGGCGTTTAGTGTTAGGAAAGCGAATATTCATTTGCTTTTCTAACACAGCTGAGTGACCTGCGAGCGCCCAGCATGGCACTCGCAGGTCACCTTTTTTGACGCCTATTAGAGCCTATGGCTCTAATCAGGTGCTTCAAAACCACCCCCCACTGCTGTAATTCAGGCGCCCTGCGTCCGAAAAGGGGCCGGGTGCCTGAATAGGGGGTGGCAGCGGCGGCCATAGATAGATTCATGCAATCTATTGGTACTAGAGGGGGGTGGCAGGAGAGAGTTGGCGGCGCCCATGCACACTTATGGAGGCACCGCCACTGGTATACAGCCATTATAGGCAAACACTGGAAGGCTGAAAGTCTCAGTCACACTTATATTTGAGTGCAAATCTTTTATATGACCTTTTTTAACTATTAAAGTATGGAATTTTGCGCAATGGTGGCCGTTTTTGTCTTTTGAGAACCATATTAAATGGAGGATCATAAGAAAATAGTCTGGGATTTGGTGGAGACATATCTACTCACCTATATGGAGGATTAAAGAAAGGCAATACACAGGCTTGTTTATAACAGCTTTTCGGTAAGCACAAGGATGGTGGTCAATCACAACACGATTGTCTTGGAAGTCACCAATTGTTCAGCACGGTGGATCAACTTACTTGGACTTTATTGTTTGGTTCATATTTCAACATACATTTGTTTGTGTTATGGGACTTTCCACATTTGTATAATAGGTTTTTTGATGGCAAATCATTAGCACATTAATACACCATTTGATTTATGTATTTAAAGGGCCAGCGCAGCTACACAAACAATACTTTTTTTTGCACATTTTTTTCACTTATCTAGTGCTGAATATTAGCTGCAGCACAGTCCACAGTATATAATAATTGAAATTTGTTTTGCTCCGGTGGCACAGACATAAATGGACCCACAGCATAATATAACATATATAGTTGGAATGAAAAAAGAAACCATGTTCATCATGTCCCTCTAGCTCAATAGTCTCTAAAATGATGGGGCACCATTCCTCCCGTAGATACCAACGATGGGGCACCATTCCTCCCGTAGACACCAACGATGGGGCACCATTCCTCCCGTAGACACCAACGATGAGGCACCATTCCTCCCGTAGACACCAACGATGGGACACCACTCCTCCCATAGATACCAACGATGGGGCACCATTCCTCCCGTAGACACCAACGATAGGGCACCATTCCTCCCACTGACTCCAATGATGAGGCAACTTTCCTTCCACTGACAACAATGATGAGGCAACATTCCTTCCACTGACACCAACGATGGGTCACCATTCCTCCCACTGACACCAACAATGGGGCACCATTCCTCCCACTGACACCAATGAGTGGGGAACCATTCCTCCCACTGGCACTAATGATGGGGCACCATTTTTCCCACTGACACCAACAATGGGGCACCATTCCTTCCACTGATGCCAACAATAGGGCACTATTTCTTCCACTAAAAGCAATGATGGGACACTGTTTGCTCTCACTGACATCACAGCATTTTCTAACCCCACTGGCTACAGCCTGGCCCCTCTAAAGCCACAAGAACCATAAACTGGCCCTTTGTTCTGAAAGTTTGGAGACCCCTGCTCTAGGCCAACCAACAAATACTAAATAAACAAATACATAAATAAATAATCCACATCTACATGAACGTTAACACACACACACACACTTCTAAAGCATTATTCAGAAAAAAGGGGAAATTTGGGACTTTAAATGAGGTTCTCGACATAGTGGGGGTGTGTAAAAGAAAAAAATTGTTTATTGTCATGGAGGACACGATAATTGGATCTCAGTGGTATAGAACAAGTACAATAATAAATCATAAGGTTACACAAACAATCACACATATGGCATGGACATCAAGGATACATAATGATATCGACCTGGAAACACATTATAATATGAAAATGAATGAGCAATCTCATGAATTCATATAAATACACAAGTCTTTGGGGTAGCACAGTGTAATGAAATGGCATGATTGCTTGATAAACAGTAGACTAAATTGATGACTCATATGGTTGTGTGTTGGCATCCTGAATTTTTCCGACGCGTTTCGTGTATAAAACACTCATTAGGGGCGGATGGTATAGAACAAGTAAAATGATAGATCATAAGTGCCATATGTGTAATTGTATGTGTAAACTTATGATCTATCATTTTACTTGTTCTATACCACTGAGATCCAATTATCGTGTCCTCCATGACAATAAACAATTTTTTTCTTTTACACACCCCCACTATGTCGAGAACTTCATTTAAAGTCCCAAATTTCCTCTTTTTTCTGAATACTGATACCAGGGATGGAGGCACATGTCATATGTGCCTCATTTAAAGTCCCACCCGTGTTTTTACACTTCCCCCTTTCTTTGATTACTATAACAAAAACTTTGTAACAAGTTCCCATCCAGGGGACAGTCATTGCTCCATAATTATGTTGTTGCTTCTTTTCAAACCTTGCTTTACCTAATTCATTGGGGGACATTTACAAACTAGTGACACGATCATTCACAAATCAGGCCGTGTCTCTTTCAGAAAAGTCTCTGTGACGGGGTGACAGCCCTGTGTGTTTGTATTCCTGGGCAGCCAAGTGCCACAGTTTGCAAAGTTCAAAGAAATGTGTTCCTGAAAGGTTTCCACACTAATCTGACACATAGTCAGGGTCAGGATCAATGCAGTCACAAATGTGCTCTTTACAGCTGCCAAAAGAGAAATTTATGACTGGGGCTGTAACCTTGTAATAAATTTGTCTCACCATGCCTCCCACTGCTCCTGTTTAGCATCACTTTACCTTGAGAAAGGATCGATAACTGTCTCCCTTTGTACTTTCAATGGCATTTACAATATAATCATGAATTGCCTTGTTATAGCAATGATTTCTAGCAGTCTCATGTAATATGTCTCTAGTCTATGACGTGGTTATGACTAAGGCCTTATGGGCTGAAACGCGTCAACTGTTCTCATTTGCGTTTGGTCACTGTGGCTTGTCAATAAATATTATAATTTTTAAGAGCAATCACCGGAGTGCGGATCATCTTTTCCTCATTTCCCTACTCAGCCAGCGACTGTGGATCGAGCACCGGGGATCTCTGCTTTCTATGTGATGTATGGGTAGTAGCACTGACTTTTTTGTTTATATTCTAGTCTATGACTGCCTCCTGAAACATGTGAGCAGCTTCCATCCTCTCCTATAGCATGTCCACAGTCTCCGGACGTCTCCTGTAGCATGTCCACAGTCTCCGGACGTCTCCTGTAGCATGTCCATAGTCTCTGATCATCTCTTATATCATGTCCACAGTCTCTGATGATCTCTTATATCATGTCCACAGTCTCTGATCATCTCTTATATCATGTCCGCAGTCTCTGATCATCTCTTATATCATGTCCACAGTCTCTGACCATCTCTTGTATCATGTCCAGTCTTAGTCTTTAACTATCTCCTGTTGTGTGTCTTCTGTCTCTGACACTAAATATTCAATGAATTTTATGTGCAGCCCTTTGGTGATGTTAGGGGCCACACTTGAGGTCCCCCATATCAAGAAAGTTGGCCACCACAGGATTAATCTTTAAAAAAAAATTACATTTAATTTTATTAAAGTTAAAATGTTAATTCAATTCATTCTATTAAAAAATTGATATATATTATAAAATTGATATATATAATATATTAATATCTATCTATCTACTGATCTACTGTATATATATATACACAGTAGATCAATAGATAGATAGATATTAATATATTATATATATACATACACACACAAGTACATTGAAGTTTTATAGAATAAACTCAACATGGTACAATCCAGCAGAGAAGTATGTGATAATATGGATTAATCATTACAGGACTGTGTGAGTCCCAATTGTTCTGCACAGGGGAACTACAAGTCCCAGCGTTTGATCCCAGTGATAGGACCAGTGACCCCAGTGATAGGACCAGTGATCTCAGTGATAGGACCAGTGATAGGACCAGTGATCCCAGTGATAGGACCAGTGACCCCAGTGATAGGACCAGTGATCCCAGTGATAGGACCAGTAACCCCAGTGATAGGACCAGTGATAGGACCAGTGACCCCAGTGATAGGACCAGTGACCCCAGTGATAGGACCAGTGATCCCAGTGATAGGACCAGTAACCCCGGTGATAGGACCAGTGATAGAACCAGTGACCCCAGTGATAGGACCAGTGATCCCAGTGATAGGACCAGTGATCCCAGTGATAGGACCAGTGACCCCAGTGATAGGACCAGTGATCCCAGTGATAGGACCAGTAACCCCGGTGATAGGACCAGTGATAGAACCAGTGACCCCAGTGATAGGACCAGTGATCCCAGTGATAGGACCAGTGATAGGACCAGTGATAGGACCAGTGACCCCAGTGATAGGACCAGTGATAGGACCAGTGATAGGACCAGTGACCCCAGTGATAGGACCAGTGATAGGACCAGTGACCTCAGTGATAGGACCAGTGATAGGACCAGTGACCCCAGTGATAGGACCAGTGACCCCAGTGATAGGACCAGTGATAGGACCAGTGACCCCAGTGATAGGACCAGTGACCCCAGTGATAGGACCAGTGATAGGACCAGTGACCCCAGTGATAGGACCAGTGATAGGACCAGTGATAGGACCAGTGACCCCAGTGATAGGACCAGTGACCCCAGTGATAGGACCAGTGATCCCAGTGATAGGACCAGTGATCCCAGTGATAGGACCAGTGACCCCAGTGATAGGACCAGTGACCCCAGTGATAGGACCAGTGATAGGACCAGTGACCCCAGTGATAGGACCAGTGACCCCAGTGATAGGACCAGTGACCCCAGTGATAGGACCAGTGATAGGACCAGTGACCCCAGTGATAGGACCAGTGATAGGACCAGTGACCCCAGTGATAGGACCAGTGACCCCAGTGATAGGACCAGTGACCCCAGTGATAGGACCAGTGATCCCAGTGATAGGACCAGTGACCCCAGTGATAGGACCAGTGACCCCAGTGATAGGACCAGTGATAGGACCAGTGACCCCAGTGATAGGACCAGTGACCCCAGTGATAGGACCAGTGATAGGACCAGTGACCCCAGTGATAGGACCAGTGATAGGACCAGTGACTCCAGTGATAGGACCAGTGACCCCAGTGATAGGACCAGTGACCCCAGTGATAGGACCAGTGATAGGACCAGTGACCCCAGTGATAGGACCAGTGACCCCAGTGATAGGACCAGTGATCCCAGTGATAGGACCAGTAACCCCGGTGATAGGACCAGTGATAGAACCAGTGACCCCAGTGATAGGACCAGTGATCCCAGTGATAGGACCAGTGATCCCAGTGATAGGACCAGTGACCCCAGTGATAGGACCAGTGATCCCAGTGATAGGACCAGTAACCCCGGTGATAGGACCAGTGATAGAACCAGTGACCCCAGTGATAGGACCAGTGATCCCAGTGATAGGACCAGTGATAGGACCAGTGATAGGACCAGTGACCCCAGTGATAGGACCAGTGATAGGACCAGTGATAGGACCAGTGACCCCAGTGATAGGACCAGTGATAGGACCAGTGACCTCAGTGATAGGACCAGTGATAGGACCAGTGACCCCAGTGATAGGACCAGTGATAGGACCAGTGATAGGACCAGTGACCCCAGTGATAGGACCAGTGACCCCAGCGATAGGACCAGTGACCCCAGTGATAGGACCAGTGATAGGACCAGTGATAGGACCAGTGACCCCAGTGATAGGACCAGTGATAGGACCAGTGATAGGACCAGTGACCCCAGTGATAGGACCAGTGACCCCAGTGATAGGACCAGTGATAGGACCAGTGATAGGACCAGTGATAGGACCAGTGACCCCAGTGATAGGACCAGTGATAGGACCAGTGATAGGACCAGTGACCCCAGTGATAGGACCAGTGACCCCAGTGATAGGACCAGTGACCCCAGTGATAGGACCAGTGATAGGACCAGTGATAGGACCAGTGACCCCAGTGATAGGACCAGTGATAGGACCAGTGATAGGACCAGTGACCCCAGTGATAGGACCAGTGACCCCAGTGATAGGACCAGTGATAGGACCAGTGATAGGACCAGTGACCCCAGTGATAGGACCAGTGACCCCAGTGATAGGACCAGTGATAGGACCAGTGACCCCAGTGATAGGACCAGTGAACAGATCAGACCCCTCCACCCGCACACAGCCCCCCCCCCCCCCCCCCCCATGGTACTCACTGCTCATCTTCTTGGGTCCATTGGTCTCCACCGCCTTGGCTGGGGGTCTGCTCCCCCCCTGGCTGTGGGTCTGGGTGCTACTTGAACAGCCCATGTCTCCTGATCCTGGGATGACAGGGGAGGGGGGTGAAGTTCAGGAGAAGTCCACACCGAGATCCTGCACTGTGTCTGCAGAGGTCACATCCAGCACCATGCGATGAGAACACACCGCGGAGTAGCAGTTAAAGTTTCTGCGCAGCTCTCCGCCCGGCTGATGACAGCTCACTGATCACCGTATGACATGCAGTATGGAGCGTTATCCTGCAGGGGGTGTGACAGCAGAGCGAGCAGGATCTTCTGCGCATGCGTCATCACCATCCAGCATCAGGGTGACAACCTCCCTGGGGCTGAACTATGTACTGTACAAAGAGGAGAAGAGGGAGGAAAGGTTACCATACAGGCAGAGTTGTTTACACCATGATGGCATCACCATACCTCAACATGGTGCAACACTATTTCCTTTTTATTTTTCCTCCTTTTTTCCAATTCTGTACAGTTCTGAGCAAAGAAGTCTGCAAGAGAATAACAAGAGGGTGCAGACCCTCCTTCCCCATTAAAGCAGACCCCCCCAAAGCAGACATCCCCCCTCCTTAAAGCAGAACCCCCCCAAAGCAGACATTCCCCCTTAAAGCAGAACCCCCCCCCCAAAGCAGACATTCCCCCCTCCTTAAATGAGACCTCCCCCCCAAAGCAGACAATCCCCCCATTAAAACAGACCCCCCCAAAGCAGACAACCCCCCCTTAAAGCAGACCCCCCCCCCAAAGCAGACATTCCCCCCTCCTTAAAGCAGACCCCCCCAAAGCAGACAATCCCCCCCTTAAAGCAGACCCCCCCCAAAACAGTCATTCCCCCTCCTTAAAGCAGACCCCCCCAAAACAGACATTCCACCTCCTTAAAGCAGACCCCCCCCCAAAGCAGACATTCCCCCCTCCTTAAAGCAGAACCCCCCCCCCAAGCTGACATTCCCCGCTCCTTAGAGCAGAACCCCCCTCCCCCCTAAAGCAGACGCTCCTTAACCACTTCAGCCCTGGGAGGTTTTACCCCCTTAATGACCAGGCCATTTTTTGTGATACGGCACTGCATTGTTTTAACTGATAATTGCACGGTCGTGCGACGCTGTACCCAAACAAAATTGATGTCCTTTTTTTCCCCCCACAAATAGAGCTTTATTTTGGTGGTATTTGATTACCTCTGAGTTTGTTTCTTTTTTGCGCTATAAACAAAAAACCCAACAATTTTGAAAAAAGAAAAAATATACTTTTACTTTCTGCTATAAGGCCCCTTTCACACTGGGGCTTTTACCATCAATTTTGTGGCACTATTCAGCCACTAGCGGGGCGCTTTTAACCCCCCCGCTAGCGACCGAGAAAGGGTTAAAACTACCGCAATGTGGTGCCAGTGGTATAGCCGCGCTGCCCATTGATTTCAATGGGCAGGAGCGGTGAAGGAGCGGTGTATACACCGCTCCTTCACTGCTCCAATGATGCTGCTAGCAGGACTTTTTTTAGTGTCCTGCTAGCGCACCGCTCCAGTGTGAAAGCCCTCGGGGCTTTCACACTGGAGAGACAGGAGCGGCTCTTTCAGGGCGCTTTGCAGGCGCTATTTTTAGCGCTGTAGCGCCTGCAAAGCACCCCAGTGTGAAAGGGGTCCAATACTTTTTTTTCTACTATGATGCACCTATAGGTGTCCTGCTCTTCACCTGCATCCAAGTGTGGAGGAGGGCTACACATCTGTGATCGTTCGTAAGCCCCACGGGTTGGTCCGGTTTCCCCCTTGGGGTACAGGTAGGGACAGCGGTGTAACGGAGTCCAGCGTCAGAAGAGGGGAACTTCTCTGATCCTTTCAGTTTTTAAGATAACTCCGGTTAAGAGTGTATACGGTACCAAGGGGAAATATCAAGTTATTATGGAATACCTATATTCAATGATACATGAGGAATATATGATTATATTTTTTCTTTGATGCCTCTACAGAACCTAAAGGACCCCCTGAGGAAGACAATGACCATGTAAATGTCTAAATGCATTGGGGTCTCGGGGTCTTTGTTATTGGCAAGCATTACTATAACCATGAATGATACTGCCTGGAGTGGTAATACACATACACTCCCTGCGATTTAGTGTGCGATTATGTGACAAATTTTTAGCATAACCAGTATATGTACCCTATATACTTGACTCTATGTGTAACCGGAGCTCATATTTTAAATCTTTGTAGTCTTCAAAGTATGTTCGGAGCATTTTTCTAATAAAAACATTTTTTTACAAAAACTTTTTCGCTTGCTGCTTAAAAACCCCATGGGGAACTTCCACAATTCTTTTTAGAAAAATATCATTTCGGGGTGTGCAGCCAATTTGCCCCTGGTGTATGGTCAGGTGATGTTAGGGGTCTAATACATATCCAAAAAATATATATTTAAAAAAAACAAATTTATTCATCAGTTTAGGCCAATATGTATTCTGCTGCATATTTTTTGGTAAAGAAAAATCACAATAAGCGTATATTGATTGGTTTGTGCAAAAGTTATAGTGTCTACAAAAGGGGATAGATTTATGTTTCTACTGGTAATGGCGGCTATCTGCGTTTTTCAGTGGGACTGTGACATTCCGGTGGACAAATCTGACCCCAAGTGACACTTTTTGGGGATGAGTGACATTATTTATTTTTTTAATTGACAATTTTGACGAGTGACATTATTACAGTGATCAGTGCTAATAAAATGCACTGATCACTGTATAAATGACACTGGCAGGGAAGGGGTTAACACTAGGGGGCGATCAAGGGGTTAACTGTGTTCCCTGGGTATGTTCTAACTGTATGGGTGTTTGGCTCACTGGAACAACACAGAGATCGCTGTTCCTGATCACTAGGAAAGAACAGCAGATCTCAAAGGTGTCCCCTGACAGAAGAGGGACCCGCCTTGTTTACATAGACAGATCCTTGTTCTGCCTCTCCTGAGTCTCCTCACCGCGATCACGGGTGGCTGGCGGACATCAAGTCTGCGGGACCCACGGGCGGGCTCCCGTGGCGTGCATCGCATGCCCACAGTTTAACTTGCACAGACCGGGGTACAGGTACGTCGGTTTGCGTCAGAGAGCCGACTAGGGTTGCCACCTTTTCTTCAAATCAAACCGGAACACTTTAGCGGCGCTCGGCAATTTCTATTTATAGTATAAACTATACATATATTTTGCTAATAAATAAAATTTCTAGTCATATGAAGTTAATAAGAAGAGTCCCCCTTTACATCAGAGTCCACAGAGTTCCCCTTTTACATCTGAACTCGCAGAGTTCTCCTTCACTGTAATGCCCCGTACACACCGTCGGACTTTGTTCGGACATTCCGACAACAAAATCCTAGGATTTTTTCCGACGGATGTTGGCTCAAACTTGTCTTGCATACACACGGTCACACAAAGTTGTCGGAAAATCCGATCGTTCTGAACGCGGTGACGTAAAACACGTACGTCGGGACTATAAACGGGGATGTAGCCAATAGCTTTCATCTCTTTATTTATTCTGAGCATGCGTGGCACTTTGTCCGTCGGATTTGTGTACACACGATCGGAATTTCCGACAACGGATTTTGTTGTCGGAAAATTTTATATCCTGCTCTCCAACTTTGTGTGTTGGAAAATCCGATGGAAAATGTCCGATGGAGCCCACACACGGTCGGAATTTCCGACAACACGCTCCGATCGGACATTTTCCATCGGAAAATCCGACCGTGTGTACGGGGCATAAGGGGGGACTCTGCAGACTCTGATGTAAGGGAGAACTCTGGGGACACTAACATAAGGGATGCTCTGGAAACCCTGATTTAAGGGGGAACACTAAGAACTCTGCTGTACGGAGAAGACTCTGCTGTAAGGGGAAACACTGTGGCCTCTGGTGTAAAGGGGAACTCCGATGTAAGAGGTGCTCTGAGAACCCTGATTTGCCTTGATGCACTTACTCAGAGGCAGGAGAGAGAAGGGGGAGACTTCAGTCACAGACAGGGATGGATGGTGAGCTCACTCATCCCTTGGCAGTCAGCACCTCTCATCCAGATGTATCTGAGGCTGCTGGACTTCAAATTTCCAGCCCCAACTTTCCTTTTCTGAGGCACAGCGCCTTTGGATTACACCGGGATCAGCTGATTGGAGGAAAAGCACACACCGCCCTACAGATAGCACCTTTCTGCTAATCTATTTATAGCATCCACCCTGAAACAAATTTCAGGCTGGCTTTATCACATGTGTCAGAGAACTTGTCAGAAGTTGTCATGCTGATAACAGAAGAACGGAGCAGGAGAAAGCCACGGGACATAGTGCTTTGGAAAGAGATAGGAAAGCACTGCAGATATATGTGCCCAGTTCAAATTTCATGAATCGTGTTTACATCCACTTTAAGGCAGACCCCCACCCCAAGCAGACTTTTCCCCCTCCTTAAGGCAGACCCCCACCCCAAGCAGACTTCTCCCCCTCTTAAGCAGACCCCCACCCCAAGCAGACTTCTCCCCCTCCTTAAGGCAGACCCCCACCCCAAGCAGACTTCTCCCCCTCCTTAAAACAGACCCCCACCCCAAGCAGACTTCTCCCCCTCTTAAGCAGACCCCCACCCCAAGCTTACTTCTCCCCCTCTTAAGCAGACCCCCACTCCAAGCAGACTTCTCCCCCTCTTAAGCAGACCCCCACTCCAAGCAGACTTTTCCCCCTCCTTAAGGCAGACCCCCACCCCAAGCAGTCTTCTCCCCCTCCTTAAGGCAGACCCCCACCCCAAGCAGAATTCTCCCTCTCCTTAAGGCAGACCCCCACCCCAAGCAGACTTCTCCCTCTCCTTAAAACAGACCCCCACCCCAAGCAGACTTCTCCCCCTCCTTAAAACAGACCCCCACCCCAAGCAGACTTCTCCCCCTCCTTAAAACAGACCCCCACCCCAAGCAGACTTCTCCCCCTCCTTAAAACAGACCCCCACCCCAAGCAGACTTCTCCCCCTCCTTAAAACAGACCCCCACCCCAAGCATACCCCCCCTCCCCCAAAGCAGACCTTCCCCTCTTTTTCTTTTAAGGTTCATGCACATGGAGATCTTACAGGCATTTTATATGCCTAGCATAATTTCCTGCACCCAGGGAGCGGCACAAGCTGCATACGACCTGACATACAAGGGAATGGCTGTACATGGTCGTGCTCTTGTAAACACAGATGCTTCCTTGCTGAAACTTCTGCCTTTCGAAAATACCTGAGATGCGCATGTGCTGGTTAAGCCAATGCAAAGAAGCCTCAGCTTTACAAGAGTACAGCCGCCTACAGCCATTCACTTGTATAGCAGGCTGTACGTGGAATGTGGGGCTCCCCAGGAGCGGGAAAGTGCCAGGATATTACACTCAATGCCTGTAAAATTTGCATGTGCATGAACCCCAAAAAGTTTACGCTGTTGAGGATGAATTGGCATCATAGGTGTGCGTACGAGGTGTGCTGGCTGTGCCTGGGCACACCCTTATCACCCTGTGTGCACAGGGCACTGGCCATGTACAAGTGCTTTCAGCTCACTACTTTAACTTCTAAACACAGAAGCATGGCTTCCTCAGGGTTTACTTTCTCTTTAACTCAGCACTCTGTACACTGCATACTCCACAACCCTGTGCTCTGTACATAATGCACTCCTGAACCCTGCACTCTGTACATAACGTTAGTCTGAGGTCTGGGCAGCAGGTTGCAGTATTCTTGGGTCCGGTCCTGAAAGAGGAGACTCCTGTGCAGGGGCTCTGCCCCTGGAGCAAGGAAGCTAGATAACATCTGTGTGAAGACATAGTGGTCCTAGCTAGGCTTAGCTAAGGGGCCTAATTGAAGATCTATGGTCCAGAGATCAAGCTTGCTCAGGAGGAAGCTCATTGGAGAGAGCCAGGAGGAAGTTGGTGGGAAAGAGTCCAACTGTCCTATGGTGGTGTGAATTTGCATCTCGCTCAGTAGGAAGAGCCTATGTGATATTGAGCCTTTGTGATATTGTCAAGCAGCAACCTATGGCTTAGTGAGTAAATGACCCCAAATACAGAGGAGAAGTGACAGTGTGTAGCTTTTAACCTCTTAAAGGAGTACAAGTCACCTACACAGGGCTTTTTTTCAGTGGGAACGCAGGGGAACGCAGTTCCGGCACCTCCAGCACTGAATGTATGTAATAGCATGGGGTGTGGGGTATAATGCTGGAGGGTCTATTGATGTTGGCTGCAGGGGGATCTATTGTCACTGGTGGGGATCTGATTTTGTGTGAGGGTCTATTGTTGCTGATGGGGAATCTATTGTTGCTGGGGGGGTCTTATGTTGCTGGAAGGGATCTACTGTTGAAGAAGAGGTCTATTTTTACTGGCTGCTGAAGGATCTATTGATGTTGGCTGCTTGGAGATCTGTTGTTGCTGCTGGGGGGGTCTAATGTTGCTTGGCTGAATATTTTGTTACTGGGTGTGATATTTTGTTGTGGGTGGTTCACTGTTGCTGCAGGGAATCTATTGTTGTTGGGGTGGAGTCCATTGTTGCTGGGGGAGTCTATTGTTGTGTGGGGATCTATTGCTGGGATTCTATTGTTGCTGGCTGCAGGGGATCTATTTTGCTACTTTTCTTTTTATCATTAACATATTCCATAAAAATTATTTAGCACCACAAAATGATACTTGGTTCTGTATTCTCTAAAAGGGGCAGTACTGGTAGGTGGGTAGGGGGTGGAATCAAGGGATGGTGATCTGAGGTGGGTAGGGGGCAGAGACAAGGGGTGACTCAGATGGGGGGAGTTCCTGCACCTATTCTCAGAGAAAAAAAGCCCTGCACCTACAGCATTAGGAATCCTGTGGGACATTCAGTGTGTGAAGTACAGCCAGAAGTTGAGGAGTCCTCAAGTTGTTCAAACGCAGTTCACTGGGGTAACTCATGCTTCTTATAGCTATCCAAGTTCGTGTTCCAATAAAAACCCTAAAAAGAACCCCTATACTGTTTTCTTAGCCAGTGGAAGAATGAAGAAAATGCCGTGTGTCTGGCTGTGGATGTCTCAGAGGGGGAAATAGGTCCAAATTCGCCAGCGGCTCCTTAGTGGGTGAGCTACACCACCCCCCACTTCAAAAGTGAGCAGAATTGCAAAACAGCACACTCCTGCTGAGCAGTGGCCCCCATCTGATGCAACAGCTAAAGTCTAGATGTCAGAGCAGTCAGGAAACCAGGTTTCAGCAGTTGGGGAGGGGCACACAAGTACACTATATTGTCAAAAGTATTGGGACACCTGCCTTTACATGCATATGAACTTTAATGGCATCCCAGTCTTAGTCCATAGGGTTCAATATTGAGTTGGCCCACCCTTTGCAGCTATAACAGCTTCAACTCTTTTGGGAAGGCCGTCCATAAAGTTTAGGAACGTGTCTATGGGAATGTTTGACCATTCTTCCAGAAGCGCATTTGTGAGGTCAGGCACTGATGTTGGACAAGAAAGCCTGGCTTGCACTCTCCGCTCTGTGTAAAGGCAAGCATCCCAATACTTTTGGTAATATAGTGTTTGACTAAGCCAAAACTAGCATATCTAGAGTAAAGAATAGTTAACGTGTACAGGGGGTCCCCTAGTTACAAACATCCGACTTACAAACGACTCCTACTTACAAACGGAGGGAGACAACAGGAAGTGAGAGAAAATCTACCCCTAGGAAGGGAAATTCACTCCTGTAAGAGCTATTATGGGGAAAAGGTACCTCCACTGATGCTTTATCACCAAGGCTTGTTTCCACAGCAACCCAAAATTTTCAAAATCCAATTGTCATTGGGACAGAAAGTAAGGTGAAATCTTCTGAACAGGGGCACACACAGCAAAACAAATGTTACAGGGGTGATAACCCTTCCCTATGCTATCCAAAAAGCTTAAAAATAGTTGTTTTTCGCTGGAGCCGCACTTAAAAAATGTACCTGTTCCGACTTACAAACAGATTCAACTTAAGAACAAACCTACAGTCCCTAACTTGTTTGTAACCCGGGGACCCCCTGTATATGTTTTGATAGAGTACGGAATCTCTTGAATCTCTGTCAGTATTTTTCACTGTCTGTGACCCATTGGGGAGATTTCCCCTCCTTTCCTATCCAAGAAATGCAAGAGGAAGTTAGAGAAAATTTCTTCAAAGTAAGGGCTAATGCCCTCCTAGACAGAGGAACAGGTGCCCCAAACCAATAGGTGAATGATTGCAGTGTGGCCCAATTCACTTTGTTGGGTTGTGTTGTCAGCGTTACTCCCCACCAAACACAAATTGAGATGTTAGGTAGTGCAGCTGCTCCATATGTGTAGTGATAATTGTAATGTATATATGTTAGGAGGTTTTGTACATTTTGTTCCTTGTTTAAACCTGGAACTATTTCCCTGTGGTATAATGAAGTGAAGCCTTGGTATCCAACAACAGTGACATTCTTCTTTTTAAAGTCATTGTGTAGATGTCCTTTTCGATGCACCCTGCAATCTTGCAATCAATGACACAACATATTTTTAAAGCATAGGTAAACTTCCTGTAGTGACAATAATTTGTCATCTATGGACATCCAGTTGACAGCTCTGGGCTTACATTATTTTGCTCCACTAGGTCAATTATCTATTGTGTCTTACCCCAGTTGCCAGGCTAGCCTGCACTAACAATCAGATGTCATTGTTTCCCAAGGCTACGGAGCACAGGGGAGCATTACTCACTATGACTATACTTAGAGGAATAGGACAGACTCTCACCGTTGCATGCTATTTTTAAGTCTATGATCTACTAGAACACCCAGATCCTTCACCATTGACTCCCCCCAGTGGTTCTCCTTCTACAATGTATGATGCATGCATGTTTTTAGACCCCAAGTGCATAACTTTACATTTATTAACATTAAACCTCATTTGCCACATAGTTGCCCAATAAGACAGTGCATTGAGGTCGGCTTGTAAGTTGGAGCCATGTTGTAAGGACTTTATTCCACTGCATAGCTTGTTGTAATCTGCAAAGACAGAAATGTCACTTTTAATCCCAAACTCCATGTCGGGGGTGTCCAAACTTAAGACCTTCCAGGGCCACATTGGAAGAAGAGGAAGTGTCTTGGACCACACATAAAATACACTAACAATAAGGAGAGCTGATGAGCAGAAAAGTCGGGCAGATCACAGGTTAACGATCACTGATATAGATAATGTACCTATCTATGTAATAAAGCCTCATTTTTTAAAATTTCTTTTTAATGATAAAAGTAAAAAGAGGGCAACATAAAACTAGTGCGATATTTGACACTGTTTTTGATGAACTAACGCATCAATATCTGGTACGATGGACGTAGATGCAATTTTCAATGAGTTCTCAAGGTGCTCATCAGGTATTTTGGTTCTAATTTTGTCCTTCATGTGCTTCATCCATCAAAATAGTTGCTCACAAATATAGATGCTGCTGAAAACTGATGACATGAATAAGGCGTGATTGTAAAGAGTAGGAGATTTTTCTTTGGGAAGATAAAACATATAAAAATCCAGTAAAGAGACACCATGACATTTTTCTTCACAGCATGTGTTCACTAAGTGTAAACACATTTTTGCAAAAAAAAAAAAATCAGCATTTTTTGGTAAGTTTAGGATTTTATGTTCAGCCGCATGTAGCCCATGAGCCATAGGTTGGACAACCCTGCACCATATCATTTACAGTACAAATAGGTTTAAAAGAAACATACTGTAACCCCAACACTTAACCTTGGGGTACACCCCTAATAACTTTAGACCATTCAGAGTAAGAATCGTTAATCACTACTCTCTGAATATGGTTTTTTAGCCAGTTTTCCAAGATTTTTCCAAGCCTATAGAATTTATCTTACTCATTAGCTGTGTGTGGGGAACTGTGTCAAACACTTTGTCAAAATCCAAGTATACCACATCCACAGCCACCCCTCTGTCCAAGGTTTTACTTACCTCCTCATAAAAAAAAAAAAAAAAATCTAATTCGTTTGACTTCTGTCTTTCGTGAATCCATGCTGGCTTTTGCTTACAATATTTTATAACAATAACTCATCTAGGTGGTCTTTTATTAAACTCTCCAGTATCTTCCCGACTATAGAAGTTAAACTAATGCCGCGTACACACGATTGGACTTTCCGGCAGAAAAGGTCAGACGGAATCATTCCGTCGGACATTCCGATCATCTGTGGGCTTCATCGGACATTTTCTTTCTAAAATTCCTAGAAATAGAACATGTTTCAAATCTTTCCGATGGAATCAGTTCCTATCGGGAAAACCGCTTGTCTGTATGCTATCCAGACGGATCAAAAACAACGCAAGGTCAGCAATTGGCTACTGGCTATTGAACTTCCTTTTTCTAGTCCCATCATACGTCATCACATTCTAAACGATCGGACTTTGGTGTGACCGTGTGTAGGCAAGTCCGTTTCAGCGGAACTCCGTTGGAACTCCGTCGGAAAGACCGTCGGAGTCTATTCCGGTCGTGTGTACGCGGCTATACAGGTCTATAGTGTAATGGACATTTGTAAGTTCTCTATATTATTGTATTCTATTTTGTGTGTATTGCACACTGCCCTCACTGTGCACATGGCACTAGTAATGTTTTCAGTAAATGTTTGCATTCTTTCGAGTCCTGATTAGAATTAGCCTGCCTATGTTATGCCTTGTTACCATAAACGTACAATTGTAATAATAATGTGATACCTGCGTAATCATGTGTATAAAAACCTTCAATTGCGTCAATAAAGCAGAACAGTTATTTGGAAAGATGCTGAGCGTATCTTTTGTGTCTGTTCCCTACTGCAGTAGTTAATATTAATTTGGAACCACTAATCAATATGAGGATAGGAGTTGCCTATCTACAAAATGTCCAACTCAGGTGGCAAGCTTTGCCTAGGAGGGGTTTTACAGGTGACCCTGAGAATCCGAAACAAGGAGCGTGAGATGATCTGGGAATTTCTGATAATCAGCCGGCTGAGGTAAGCCTTTTGCTTACATTTTGGTTATCAGACTTCCTTGATCGGTAAGGCATTTTCAGGACAAAGGGTACCTATTTTACTCCCCTTAATCGAACTGTATTGATTAGTGGTTATATGTTATGTTGTCACTGTCTACTGTCCATCGGAGTGTTATAGATAAGAAAGGGAAGAATAGTGCTGTTCACAGGTATATGTAGTACATCTGCTAGTAAAAGTAGTTTAGAGGCAAGAGGGTAGAGGCACACGTAGAGAAGACTGGCCAGTCAGTATGGGCATTAAATTAAGTAAGGGAATGAAGGGTAAGAGACCCTCAAAAATGCCCAATGCAAGAGGAGCGCTATATATGAACCGAAGGTGCAGTTCCGCCTATACTGAGCCCCTAGATTAATGGTTAAAGTGGACAGGGATCCACTATGGGTAACTGGGTTACCACTAAAGTCCACAGGGACTAAGAATCATGCAGAGTAAACAGCTAGAGAAACAGCTATCTATGTGAGCAGGATGGATCAAGGGTGACAATTAGCACTAGACAGAAAGGGACAATTTCATGTTAAGTTGTGGGATGAATTTGGGGTCAGGCACTACAATTAGTAAAGTCATAACAGAGAAATGAGAGTTAAAACAGAATACTTTATATGTTGTCAGAGAGGGAAGATGGGATGAGCATTATGGCTGCCCGTCTGATCATAGAAGGTACAGTATATGAAGCATGGTATTACAATACATGGAATGCAAAGGATATCAGAACAAAATAAAGAAAGCAGAAGTTAAGCAGGGAAATAAAAAGAGTTAAAATAAAGTGAGAGAATGATATGCATGTGTTGTGTACAAATGGGAAAAATGTAAGCGATTTTAGAGAGATATTCGTGTATGTGTGTGAATGCTGGAACCTTTAGTTCTATCGCTTGTGTGTGTCATGTATGCAGATGTGACCCCCTCTTTTGCGCTCTCATTAAATAATTTACCTGGGATGAGAGATCAGTGATAAGTTGGAAGGACACCATGCCAATTTTCAGTTTTTTAGACAAAACATTTATAACAAAATGTGCCGGGTTAATTAATCTAATGATAAACAATGTGATCACAATTATTTTTTAATCTGTTTTCCAAACATGGTAAAATGAAGGTTACATTTAACCGTGTATTACACAAATTGAATATCCTTTGATTGTGGAAACAGTGCATTAAAAAAAAGGAAATTAAGTAAAATTAAGTAAAATGTCCTAATTTTAGGAAATATATCTCTGGATATATATTAGAATTAGGGTGTGATATTGAAATTATCATTTGAGTATTAATTTCTAATATGAGTGTAACAATTTTATTAATAATATAGATATATTGTAACTGGTTTAAACAACCTTTGGTTGGAAATGAAATCCAGGTTAATGGGGAAATTTGTAAAAATGGAATTAGTTTAGATTAAGATAACAATTTTGTAGTTTTACATTTGAGAGGAAAAAAAGATTAAGATGAGGTTGTTCATTAAAATACAGCTGCCATAATATTTAACAAAGCCAAGATGGATGGGATACATAAGAAGTTTTTCTACAAAAATGAAATCTAAAGGTCTGATAATAACTTGATGTGCGGTCCATGATGTGAGAGTAATAATAAATAAAATTTAAATATAACAGACCCATCACATCAAGTCCACACACCCTATTAGGATAGATAGCACCTGCAGCCAATTGTATAGTTTTTGATGTGGCTGAGAGCTTTCTGTTCTGTCATATACACAAGGATTGTTGGTCCTTTTGTTTTTATTTATTTTTATTTTTGAAATTCAAAGCAGAATGTGTGGATTGTGAAATGATGTGCCCCTTTTCCTTGTAAGTGCAGTGGTATAAGCACAAGAATACTTTGGATTTATGGACATCTCTGCATGACCGCAGGGTATTGTTATAATTTATTATGTTCTGACATCAGGAAAATAATGTCAAATGGAAACTAAGGATTTGTGTTATCTAGCTAAAACTAACAGAGCAAGCAATGAGAATTTATAATATTGCAAGGAAAAAAGTTGTCTTTTTGAAACATGAAACTGAAGTTCTTACACAAACAGCATGATGGAAAACTGGCCATTGTAATATATTTATGCACGCTGGGCCCAGTAATAAAGGGTTCACCCGATATATCAGAGCTGTAGCTTTATGCAAAGGTGCTATTAAACAAAGTTACAGTCATTATTTTGGTCAAATATTTAAGGTTTAAAATATGAGAATCCAGCCACCTTATTGCCTCTATTGGAGGAGGCTGGAGACAAAGGAAGCCACATGTGTTAAACTGATGGATGTAGGAATCAGCTGCTTTGAGCCCAGTGCAGGACACACTCCCTGAAGACCCAGATATTTCATTTTTTGTAGAGTTATTCCTGGTTTTATACTGAGGATGCAGTTTATCACCCAGAAGGATACTCTGTATTTAGAGTCATTGGATCCTTTTTCCCCAGCTCAAGAAGCAGAGCTCCATGTTTTAGCAAAGCCTGTGAGCTATAAAAAGAGTCTATATTTATACTGTATAGATAGTCGAGATATAGAGAGCTTTTGGTTCCATTTGAAGGGCCAGAAGTTTGTTTTTACTTCGGCAGGTAAACCAATCAAGCATGCCAAGTTAATTTGATTGGCTATTTTCAGCCTTCCAGCTTCTTGCTGAGGTAGCCATATTTACATTAAAACTCACACATGGAAACAGACCAGGCAAATCTAAGGATTCTGCATTACAGCCCCGGACACTTGCTGGGTCTGTGCAGATTCCACCCTAGTTCTGGCCCAGTATAGCTGGGATTAATAATTCAACTTTAAGGACCCCAGAACGAGAAGAACAAGTGGTCCACAGAGGGCAACTTCTTATGAAACAGGACTTTGGAAAAGGTGATCATTTATGTCTGCCAGCCACTCTTTTCCCTCCAGCTTGACACATGGACCGTGTCATCAGTCACAAGCAGTTATGGCTGCCTTAGTAAATGAGCGTGCGATAGAGCCAGGGTTCTCCACAGTTGTTTTTATAACATACCACTTCTTGTTTTACCTGTTACCAAAGGTGTTACCAAAAGCTGAACATCCCTTCCAGAGATTACAAAAAGATATATCCAGATGCCCAAGTCAGGATCTTATGAGTATGCATTTTGTCTGTATGGACATGTTTTCTGGATGTCCAGGGGCAAATGCTACTGCAAAGGACACAGTAAAAAGTGTTATCAGAAGTAGTTTGTAAGTACAGGGTGCAGTATCTACAGAGAGTAACAGAGGAAATATTTTTTTAGGGAGAGTCCTTACTAGAAGTTTTGAGGTTTTATTTTTACACTCCATACTGTCTACAATGTAGTGGAAAAAGTAGAGTAAGAAACTAAAAGACTTTTGCCTGAATGTTTTCTTATATTTTATCAAGCCCCTAAGGGGATGTTGGACTCTCTCCCTATGGGATTTGGTTTGGGAGTGTGTTACTCACTTGCTTATATTTTGTCTCAGCAGCTGAAGTCCTCCATTCGGATATCACAGAGAACGTTGCTGATCTTTTAAGGTTTTTGACAAACTCATTTATGTGTTTTCTCCCCACTTTCAGATCCTAAAAGTTTGGAAGGATCTAAAACTAAAGCCAGGTGACTTGTGGATTGTTAAGAGACATTTATATATAAGGAAATGTTTGGAGACTCAATACAGCATCTATTTCATGTACAGTTTTTCAAAACTTGAAGGAAAAGTCACCTGGATCCACACCAGACACTGCAAAAATGACTAAATTAAAGAAATCTCTGTGTTTGATTTGTTTCCTTCTTGGAACCACAGTCTAGGGTACTATTTAGTCAAATACTTTAATTGTAATGCCCCGTACACACGGTCGGATTTTCCGATGGAAAATGTCCGATCGGAGCGTGTTGTCGGAAATTCCGACCGTGTGTAGGCTCCATCGGACATTTTCCATTGGATTTTCCGACACACAAAGTTTGAGAGCAGGATATAAAATTTTCCGACAACAAAATCCGTTGTCGGAAATTCCGATCGTGTGTACACAAATCCGACGGACAACGTGCCACGCATGCTCAGAATAAATAAAGAGATGAAAGCTATTGATTACTGCCCCGTTTATAGTCCCAACGTACGTGTTTTACGTCACTGCGTTCAGATTGATCGGACAACTTTGTGTGACCGTGTGTATGCAAGACAAGTTTGAGCCAACATCCGTCGGAAAAAATCCTAGGATTTTGTTGTCGGAATGTCCGAACAAAGTCCGACCGTGTGTACGGGGCATAAGGAATATATATATAATGTGATTCGAAAAGTAGTTTAGCCAAGTTGAAGCCATATTTGTCTTTTGTACATCTTCCATTTTATGTAGAATTGTCTCTGTTTACATATGCTGATAAGTCAGCATGCCAACAATTAAGCTAGAAGGCCATTCTTGCCACAGGAGTGTACAGCCAGTACTGTGTAAATATGTCTTATCAATCATTTGTTTTTCACAATGAAAAGTAATTTTGTAATGAAAAAGCTGCTCAGCTATTATTTTCTCCACAATAGGGTTTTTGCCTCTTTGGCCAGGACTACCTTCACCTAAGCATGTGATAGCAGGTATGGTTAGTGATCAAAATATTGTTAAAAAGAGAGGAGACTGTAATGGAAATTTGTAAGTTCTGTATATAATTGTATTCTATTGCACAGTGCACTAATAATGTTTTCAGTAAATGTTTGCATTCTTTCGAGTCCTGATTAGAATTAGCCTGCCTATGTTACGCCTCTTGTTACCATAAACATACAATTGTTATATTAATGTGATACCTACGTAATCATGTGTATAAAAACCTTCAATTGCGTCATAATAAAGCAGAACAGTTATTTGGAAAGATGCTGAGCATATCTTTTGTGTCTGTTCCCTACTGCAGTAGTTATTATTCATTTGGAACCACTAATCAATATGAGGATAGGAGTTGCCTATCTACAAAATGTCCAACTCAATAGTTATTTGGTAAAGACATTGACCCCTTTTTAAATATAGGCACCACGTTGACCTTACGCCTATCTAGTGGTACCGAGCTGGCCATCAAAGGGTCTCTAAATAATAATAAGAATACTCTTGTTCAACCCTGTAGGCGCAGTGAGATAAATTAGATTCCTTCATCAAGGCTTAATAGTGTAGATGGAGGAATCTTCCCTGTCAGTTATTGTACTTTGACAGCCTCTGCTTCTGCAGCTGTCAGAATACAGAACAGTGGCTGCTTCTGATTGGCTGCAATCAGTGTTTGGCTGAGAAATTTCCCCCTGGCTCCTGGTTGAGAAGCCAGTGCTTCTCACCTAGGGTACCAGAAGAACCAGCACCATAACAATCAATGATGCCCTAGAGCCAGGGCGCTCAATATGCTTCCTTGCTATGGTGATGGCAGCTGGCTCACCCACACATAGCAACACATGTTTATAATCCAGGGCAGGTGGCATGCAGGACCAGCCTCAGCATTCAGGAAAACATGGGAACTCTGCCTCCTCAAGACCTTCTCTGCTCCCCACCCTCTGTCAAGCTGTTGGAGCCAAAAGGTAGATCTCTGAGGTGCAGAGGGGACTGTGTAATTGGAGCCCTCTGTGACTGGGGCTCTGTGACGTTGGTATCTTGATGTGACCAAGGGATTCTGATGTAATGGGAGGACCAGAGACCTCCAATGTGAAGGGGAACTCTGATGCGATGAGGGACCTTTGAGGTGACTGGGGAACCTATTATGTTATGCACTCTGACATGAAACGGGGACTCTTATGTCAAAGGGGTACTTTGATCTGATGTGAGGGATCTCCGAGGGGGCTCTGATGTGATGGGGTACTCTGATATGAAGAGGGGGCTCTCATGTGATGGTAGGACTCTGACACGAAGTGGGGGCTCTGATGTGATGGGGGACTCTGACATGAAGAGGGGATTCTGATGTGATGGGGGTAATCTGACATGAAGAGGGGGCTCTGATGTGATGGGGGGTACACTGACATGAAGAGGGGGCTCTGATGTGAAGAGGGGGTTCTAATATGATGGTGGGCTCTGATGTGATGGGGGGGGGCTTTCATGTGAAGAGAGGGCTCTGATGTGATGGGGACTCTGACATGAAGAGGGGGCACTGATGTGAAGAGGGGGCTCTGATGTGATGGCGACAATCTGACATGAAGAGGGGGCACTGATGTGAAGAGGGGGCTCTGATGTGATGGGGAAAATCTGACATGAAGAGGGGGCACTGATGTGATGGGGCAATTGGGAACTGATGTGATGGGGACAATCTGACATGAAGAGTTGGCACTGATGTGATGGGGGGCTCTGATGTGATGGGAGGGCTCTTATGTGATGGGGGCACTGATGTGATGAGTTGGCACTGATGTGATGGGGGGACCTTGGATGTGTGTCATATAGAAAACCTTCTAATATTCTTTGTGGCTGGGTAACTCTAGTCACATTGGGATGATGGTCTATGTAAACATCCCACACTCTACTGTATTCAGAGCCCACAGCAGCAAGCACAGTAATTCAGTCAACAATATCGGACATAATAGGCAATCTAAACTACTTGCAATGTTTATTAGGGCACAGCCCTACTTTACTATCTCATATTTTTCACAAAGCAGACTTCCCTTTATCCCTGGACGGAACACACAGCACCAGCTTTATGTTTGTACACAACTATTTGCCTATATTTTATAATCAATGTTGTTGCCAAAATTCCCTTTGCGCTTGAAGCACTTTATCCAGCCGGATTACACCATGAAAACATGTGAGCGCTGCCTCAGCAAATCTCCACCTTTATCAGGGTTCCAGATTTCTAACATGCTGTGCTGAACAAAGAGATAGATTTGTTTCCTGGACAAAAAGAGGATAAGATGGTGCATGACCTGAGGAGAATGAGATGAGCTGGCTCGTTATTTCATGTCATCATGTTCATTATCAAACAACACAGCTTGTCACAATTAATATCAAGTAGAGACGCACAATGTGAAAGTAATGTAGGCCGGAGGCCACCCTGGGACATTCCAGTGGATCGATCAGTCATTTAGTCAGGGGTAACAAAGTGTGAGAGGCAGAGAAATGCCACACCTTACATTTGTTTCATGCACTTTCATAAGATGAACAGATGTGCTGTACGGGTGGAACTACTGTCCTTTATCCATGTACAGTACATGTTGGTATGTAGGTAGAGGTCAGGAGAGGTAAACAAAGCATTGTGTTCAGTAAGGATGGCTTTAGTATACTTTACTAAAAAGATAGGGGGACACTAAAGACCCCAGTTAATCCAGTTACATACAAGCCTCTTCCATACCCCTGGGGCCGTCTTTAAAGCAGGGCAAAAGGGGCAGCTGCCCCTGCCCCAGTCATTGTTGTGGAGCCCAAACCAGCTGCCTCTTGAGCCCCCACTGCCCTCAAATAGTTGATAAGTGTATTCAGGAGGGCCCAAAAAAATGTTTGCCCAGGGTCCAATCAATATTAAAGACGGCCCTGCATACCCCCCAACAGTCCCGGATTCTGAGGGACTGTCCCAGGATTCAAACACAATCCAAGTGCCCCACAGGCCAGTTGTTCCAGCACTGAGCTCCTGTTCTTTGCAGGAAACTGTGGACAGTCAATGTAACGGGTAGATCGCCACTCTGTTGCCCCACTGTCAGCGCTGCTACAGCTGCCTCGCTCTGATTGGCTAGGCTAGGAAGGCTTTGCTGTGATTGGCTTACATGTGCTCGTCTCACCCCAGCCCAATATTCAGCACAATTTAGCCACACCCATTTTGGGGGCAGGTCTTCTCCTTCCCAAAGTGGTCCTCTTTTTCAAATTCCAAAGTTGGGAGGAATACTTTTGTAATCCTCTTACAGCCTAATAGACTGTTCTGCATTGAACAGTGCTGTGGAGGGCGTGACCGGAAGCCGACCTTAATGGACGCTTGATCCCTTAGCTCCAGCAGCCCGCAGCAACTAAAGCAATTTTGGGGTCGAAAAACCATACCCACATGGGCAGATCGCGGACCACCCGATCCTCTAAGTACAGGGGCACATCCCAACCCCCTCCGGGGACCTCCACGGACCTCCGTACCTTCTTTCTGCAATCAGAGAGCACCCCGGCCGGAGGAGCCAAGATGGCGCCGATCACACAGGCACATGGAGGACGGATTTCTCCACGAGACCACCCGCCGCAGCTTACACAGCAGCGATCGCACATCGAATCCTCTCCAGCGGTGACAGGCTCGGTGTCTCCAGCTACACATACGGGCGCGGTGAGTCCATCAACCCCCCCCGACCCCCAGGCCTGGCAGACACGTGCGCCGCAGCCATCCGAACTATCCATCTCCTTACAACACTATACTCAGTGCTCGGCGGCATTTCCAAGGCTGCTACGCGCGGCCTCAGACCCCTACCTCCAGGATCAGTCTCCTCTGTCCCCAACACCCTCAGCTCTTTCCCAGGACTTTCCACCCCTACCAGGCCCCGCTTGTCCCTCAGTGGAGCTGCATCATACACCAGGGGGAGAGGATGGGTCACTGTGGGATATGGCAGCGCCCTCCCCCCCACCCAAGACGCAAAGACTCTCCAGATCTGGAGACACTAGTGTCTCTAAACAGCTGCCTTCTAACAACCTCACATATGCACAAAAGGCCAGCACCCCCCATGCTCCTCAACAGATACCCACCATGAGGGACCCCCCCAACTGCCACAGGCCCTGATGTGGACCGAACCGTGGGATCCCCCTGCTCCAGGATCCCACCGACCGTCTGAAGCGGGATCACTTAGCCCACGCTCCCCCCTCCAGCACCAGCCTCACCAGACCACCGAGTGGGCCATATGCATGACCAACATATACCACCACCATGGCACGCTTATTTTCAAGCGATGCCCATCCAACAGGACTTTAAACAACTCATAGAGGATGTTAAATCAACCTGTCGCACAGAAATCCAGGTTCTCCAAACGGGACTTAAACATTTGGCAGATAGAGTGGAAATGGCGGAGGAGGAGATCCAAGAAACCAAACTAGCAGTCCACAGAACACAGCTACAAGGAGCGGAACATCGTTCTCTCCTCAGAGACATGCAAAGGCACATAGAGGACCTGGACAACAGGGGGCGCCGCAACAACATCCGAATAAGAGGTATTCCGGAGCCAGAGGGCAACGAAGACCTGCAAACCACCCTGCAAACCATCTTTAACAACCTATTGGGAGAACCCCTTACGAAACACATAGAAATGGACAGAGCCCACCGAGCATTGCAACCTAAAGGCCCTGCATCAAAACCAAGGGATGTTATTTGCAGAATCACTTCCTACCCCCTCAAAGAATCCATCATGAGACAAGCACGGATAGCTCGCAAAATCACCTTTGCTGGAACACAAATTCAGCTCTACCCTGACCTGTCCTGGATCACCCTGCAAAAACAAAGACTTCTTCAACCACTATTACATGTGCTGCAAAACAAAGCAATCCCCTATAGATGGGGTTTCCCCTTCACTCTCACAGCAAAGCAACAGGGAACTTCCGCAGTACTGAGATACCCCGAAGATCTCCGAGTATTTTGCAACACCCTGGAAATACAACCCCCACAGCTACCAGAATGGGACTTAGTAACCATCACCCCATCACCGCCTACAGTCTGGCAGAAAATACCTTCCTCTAACCGGCCTCGAAACCCGGAAGCACCCCGCAAGCCTGCCAAACCCAGGAACTGATCAACATCACTGTTTTAATACAGTCCACTCCAAGCTACAAGACGTGATTAAATCAACGTACTGACTTCTCATGCCCGGGACTAAACAATTGGTCAAACATAATAGTTCAGTACCCCCCAAATTGCCCCTACGCCACAGTTTAAATAAATACTAAGGGCTTGCTATGATCAGGCTCCGAGAGAGTAGTCGCATTACCGTTCGCCCCCCCCCCCACTCCTGATTTTTAGTTCAGGGAGTTATATAAGTGTTTTATATTACCACAATGGTTGCGGACCCCCTGGTGGCCCCCCCCCTGGCCACCCCAACAGGACGGCCGGCGGACGGACACTTGGGATTCCGTGTTACTTAGGCCTATTGGCCATTGATAGTTTGATAATGTGTGCGTTCTGTCACCACTTGGTCTTACTTAATCATCTTCTTCTTCCCCAGCTCTTTCCCTCCTCTTTCCTTTTTGTAGGAGTCAACTTCGCGCAGCGGTGTGGGTGAAAGGTCCTGGTTTCCTCCCGGAAGGTGTCAGCTCCTGGTCCTCTGACCTCAGACCCTGGTGCTCCATCACTAGGTAAGCAAACACACACCTATCCACACGTAATTAGATGGCAAAGTTACTATCCCTAAATGTACATGGCCTGAACTCTAACAGAAAAAGGCATCTGGCACTGCGGGAGTTCAGACAGTCGGGAGCTGACATTGTAATGGTACAGGAGACACATTTCAATAAAGAAGGCTCGTTCGCATTCGCCTCCAGATATTTCCCGCAGGTGTATCTCTCATCTTGCACTCAAAAAAAAGCAGGAGTGGCTATATTATTCAAAAAGGGAACCCCCTTCACCTGCATAAACCATTACTCCGACCCTAGGGGCCACTTTATCATTCTACAGGGGCACTGGCATACACAACCTATCACGCTGTGCGCTGTATATGCGCCTAACACTAAACAACATAATCTCCTCTCTAAAATATATAAGCGTATTTTTAAGTCAGACCCCGGGGTTTTGGTGGTGGGGGGAGATTTTAATCTTGCACAATCAGCAACTGTCGATCGCCAGGTGGTGGGCTCCAGGGTATCTCCACCAAGTGTCCTTCGGGACTCTAGATTGTTTCGACAAATCTCTAGACGATATGCGCTCTTTGATGCCTGGAGGGTCCTTCACCCAGGGGATCGGCAGTATACATTTTACTCTGCCCCCCATCATACACACTCCCGAATAGATTACTTCTTTGTTAACAACCACACACTCAGACTTACACGAAAAGCCCAAATACTCCCCATCTCGTGGTCGGATCATGCCCCGATTCTACTAGAGCTAGAACTAGACAATCCCAACCGTAAACCCTACAACTGGAGGCTTAACACATTTCTTCTTCAACATCTCCCCTCCCAAGTTGAACTAAATGCCACCCTAAAACACTACTTCATTGAAAACAACACTCAGGACATATCACCAACCACCCTCTGGGAGGCCCACAAGGCGGTCCTGCGCGGTAAATGTATAGCCTTGTCCTCCGCAATGAAGAAAGACTCCCTAGCCGCAAAGTTAAAAACTGAACAGGATCTTAGAGTGTCTGAACGCAAACTTCAAGCCACCCCCTCCATACCCATACTTCGGAAGGTCATTAGCCTTCGCTCAACCCTGAAGGAATTTGCCCTAGGCCAGGTAGAAAAAGCACTGACAAGACTAAAGCAATTATTCTACGACAAGGGTAACAAAGCGCACTCCCTCTTAGCTAACAAACTGCGTGACAAATTTCACATGCAGACACCACATCAGATTAAAAATAAGTCGGGGCGTATAGTCTCCCACCCCAAAGAAATAGCTCATGTATTTGCGGATTTCTATAAACACTTATACAATAACCCAGACATACCTAGCAATCCCCCCTCCCCAGACTTATCTTTCAAAATGCGAGAATACTTAGAACGCAGTGGAATTCCCCACTTAACATCCTCCGACCTAATGACATTGAACACACAGATTACAGATGAGGAAATAGAAATGACCATTAAATCCCTCCCATCTCATAAAGCCCCAGGACCAGACGGATTCCCATATGAATATTACAAGACATTTCTCCCCATACTGCTTCCACATATGCGCAAGGTCTACCATGCCTTTCTTCACAACGCCAACATACCCCCGGACATGCACCGTTCTTTTATCACCTTAATTCCTAAACCAGACAAAGACCCTTCCCTCTGCGCAAGTTACAGACCCATTGCATTACTGAATTCTGACCTTAAAATTTTCACCAAACTACTTTCCAATCGCCTAAACCAGATTCTCCCCTCACTGGTCCATAAAGACCAGGTAGGGTTTGTCCCGCTGCGACAGGCCGGCGACAATACCAGAAAGATTATAGATCTGGTGGAGGTGGTGAATAGAGAACACCAGGCGGCATTGTTGCTTAGTTTAGACGCAGAAAAAGCGTTTGATCGCTTGGGATGGCCCTTTCTATTTGCCACCTTACAATTCATGGGCTTTCGAGGCCCCTTCCTACAAGCAATCAGACATTTATACACTGGCCCAACATCCCAAGTCAGGACCCCCTTTGCATTATCCCCAGCATTCTCAGTGGCGAATGGGACCAGACAGGGATGTCCACTCTCGCCCCTGCTATTTGCACTCTGCGTCGAACCCCTAGCCGCATCCATCAGGAGAAACCCGGACATACGGGGAATATCGGTTAGAGGAAGGGAGTTTAAAATCTCCCTCTTTGCGGACGATATCATACTCTCATTAACTCAACCCCATATTACTCTCCCGATCTTGCAAACAGAACTAGATCGCTTTCGCGCTCTCTCAGGGTATAAGATAAATGCATCAAAATCTGAGGCCCTCCCAATTAACATCCCTCCTACGGAGGTCTCACTTTTAAAATCTAACTTTCCATTCACATGGAAAACAAATTCCCTGAAGTATCTAGGCACATTTATTACACCCAAATTCACTACCCTATACCAAGAAAATTTCCCATCACTGTTCCGATCTATAAGATCCTCACTGACTCAATGGAAAAAACACCACATCTCTCTACTAGGCCGAATAGCCTCAATAAAAATGACTATCCTCCCGAGGCTCTTATATCTCTTCCAAACACTACCCATACCAATCCCGATTGCCCAACTGAAAAAACTCCAATCCGACTTATTTCATTACACATGGAATTACAAAAGACACAGGGTCCCGAGGTCGGTGCTGCTGGCATCCCGCAATGAAGGGGGATTGGCATTCCCTAATATTATTAAATATTATTACGCAGCTCAATTGCGAGCAATAGCCTCCTGGTACACCCACAAATCCTACAATAAATGGACCGAAATCGAAAAATTATGGCTTGCTCCCATACATCCAAATAACCTGCTGTGGAGTGCGAATGCGGACGTAGCCCCTGAGCGTATGCTGGGTCCCATGTCCCAGTTGAGGTGGATGTGGCGCACTCTGGCCCCTAAACATAGTCTCTCATCGGATAGATCGCTCCTGACCTCTTTTATCTGTAACCCCAAAGTGCCGGATAGTCTAACCTACCAAATGTCACATCACTGGACATCCCGGAACTTGTTCCACTTTGGGAACCTGGTGGACCCCAGAACAAGGAAACTACTGCCATTCGGCGAACTACAAAATAAACATGACCTCCCCAGACAGGCATTCTACGGGTATCTACAAATTCGGCACTATGCACTCACTATTACACCCACCCTACAATTCTCACCACCATCAACGTTTGAAACCACAATCCTGGCAGGCAATAACCAGAAGGGGCTTATATCGAGCATATACAAGATCTTGAACGTCTTCTCAGAGGATGGACAGGGTAAACACTTGTATATGACTAAATGGGAGGGGATCCTCGGGGAGGATCTCCCTATCTCGCAATGGCAGATAATCTGGAATCAAACAGCAAAGAGCTCATTATGTTCTTTATACAAAGAAAACTCCTATAAAATCCTCTTGCTGTGGTATATGACCCCAGATGTTCTCCATGCCATCTTCCCCAATAGTTCCGATAGATGCTGGAGATGCCAGGGAGCGAGGGGCACCTTCCTACATATATACTGGAGCTGCCCACTGTTGACTCCTTACTGGTCCACAGTCCAGCAACTACTGGAACGACTCCTGGACATACAGATCCAGGCATCCCCAAAATTCTTCCTACTGGGCCTATCGCCGCTTAAACTCCCCACCCCATATAAAAAATTGGTACGTCATATACTAACGGCGGCAAGATGCCTTATAGCACTACATTGGAAGCGCTCTTCACCCCCCTCTGCTGAGGATCTGTACACTAGAATAAAGGACATAGAGGTGATGGAAAAGATGACAGCCAGAATACAAGATACATTGGAAGCACATAACAGGGTCTGGGAGCTATGGCACCTCCGGGAGGACCCACCATGACCAGGTAACACCACCGTTGACATACCTACTATACCCCCCCCCCCCCCCTAACTTCCTCTCTCTCTACTATCCACTTCTTCTTTTCTATGTTACATACACTTGTGATTTCATAGTCATAGATAACTAAGTTATGATTTTGCTATTACATTAAGATTATAAACTTGCCAGTAAATATAGTAAATGGAAGACGATGACACTTAGCTGGCATTTTGCAAAGTTTTATTATTGGAACATGGCATTTGATTACTAAAACTGTATACAAGAAATCAGCACTATTGTACTACTGTTACAGTTACCAACTGTTATTGCATAATGTACTGCAAAAACTGAATAATAATAAAAAAAATGTTATTTGTAAGAACAGTGCTGTGAATTTAAAGTGGAACTTTAGTCAGAAAGATAATGTCCTGCTAGATCGCTTCAGGCTGGTCCCTTTTGCAGGTGTAGCTATGTAAAACATTAGACAAAGGTGTCTATACTGTTACAAATCCAGTAATACACTGTCTCACCCTGCTCTGCGCATGCTCATTTTTTCTCTAATTTTAGGCACTGTGCAGATTTTGTAGAGGCCGATCTGCTGACAAGCTAAAGATTTACTGCTGCTCAAGGTTCTCTGGGCTTTAGCACAATGGCAGCATCCAGCAAGAAGAAACGGGAGCAATGCTGGAGGAAATTTACAGCACGCACTAGTTTTGGTAGCATAATTATTAATGTGGAATGTATGTTGAATGCTAAAGAACATAATTTTAATCAAGTTGATATGGGTAAAGTTCCCCTTTGAAAAATGGAACTTGTGGATTGGAGGAGAGAACACAGAAATGATCTCATCAGTGAGGTCCAACCTCTTCAATATTCAATCACAGCCTTGGCCAAGTTGTATTGATTTGACTGCAGAGGGGTAGGCTGCCAGAACCATGTTTAGTGTCTGGCAGGGGTGTCTTGTATTACCAATTTTTGGCAGGTAAGACAGCTCACTTGTATGTATTTCACATGTGTATTTAGTGTTTTTCCTACACTTAATGGCATATTTATAAACTCTGGAGAATACAGACCTTTTGTACAACAATATATAAAAGTTTAAAAGTCCATTCACACAAGTAAGTTCACTTTGAATAGGCCATTAATGAGCCTAAATGCATGAAGAAATGTACCTACCCTTTCGTTGGGCAATGCAGTGTACCATAAGGCAGCATGCATTCACATCTGTACTCTGAGGGGCAGGTGCGTTGGTTTATATTGTATAAGTACATTGGCGTGCCATTCAAGGTGAATGCATATGCATAAGAGAAAATAGATCTCAACTGTTCACAAAGAAAAATATACCTCTTATTAAAAAAAACAACAAAAAAAAAAACTGTCCTTTAGTTACCTAGGCTAAGATGTTGGAAACATTTCCTCCGGATGGATGATGGAAGCAGTCTCCTCTCCTCCAATGATCAGACTGCAACAATGTATCTTTGCAGCAAGTCAAATGTTGACCGTCTGCAGCAGGGGATGATCTGTGTCAAGCTTTTGTGAATGCACTGAAGAAGTCACGTGATAACGTAACGCGTAGGGATTGGCCGGAGACTGAGTGATACCAGGAAGGGATGTGAGAGCGGCGCTCAGACGCCTTAGCAATTTTATATGCTTATAACTTTGTTTACTATTGTAAGAGTCCATTTTTTATCCTGTTCTAATAAAGTCTATGTACCTTAACCTACTACACTATTGGGGCTTTTTTCTTTTTCTCTCCCACCTTTGTTCACCACCATCCCCCCCCCCCCCCCCCCCGTGTTGTGGAGGATACGAGGCTAAGAAGGCATTGTGGTGCAGTGATATCTGGGAGATCTGCTGGATGAAATAGTGGACCCCCTGGTGGTAGAGATTAATAGAGCGGATGTTAGGCCCCTTTCACTGGAGGCGGGCTCCGTTTCTACGGAGCCCGCCTCGGTCCGCCGGCTCAGCGGGAGATCTGTCCGTTGATCTCCGCTGAGCCGGTGGATGACAGGTCCCTCTCTGCTCACTGAGCGGGGAGGGGCTTGTCAGGTGCCGCTGCCGCCTATGGAGGGATCGGACAGCGTGTCCGTTTTCGTCAGATCTCCCCCGATCCGATCCGCCAGCGATGGACCTGGACGTAGGGCTATCCGTCTGCTCTTCAGCGGATCGGACCGGGTCGGATGTCAGCGGACATGTCTCCGCTGACATCCGACGCTCCATAGACTAACATGGAGCGCCCGTTCAGGTCCGCCGTCAAAACTGACAGGCGGACCTGAACGGTCCGATCCTGTGAAAGGGGCCTTACTCTTATCTATGGCTATATGCTGACACTCCAGATGGCTATAATCTCACACATGACGGCGCGGGTGACCGCCTGGTGGTAAAGGTTGGAATAACGTCGGGCAACAGACCTCAAATCATCATTATATGCCGTTTAAACAGTTTATGAAGGTGAGCGCTCTGAGAGCACAATCTGTGGGATTTTAACTCCTCCTTATCCATCGAATTTACATTTGAACTCTTTTATATACTGTTTTTTACCCCTTTTGTGGACATTTTTTGGATAGTGAGATCAAGAGACTAATAATATATTTAACCTATTTTGCCCCGGTTTTATATGAATTTATGAAGTTTTATTGTGTACACTTTTACACTATTTTCAATTATTTAATGAGTTTGACACTTTATTGATTCAATTTTATTAGTTATTAATTTTTCTTTATAATGTAGCGCGGAATCACTTTTAATTATCATTGAGAGTGGATTGTGATACACTTTAGGTTCTGCAGCAGGCAGTTATTGTTTAATTATTTGATTGCACTTTGATGCACTGGAGACACTTTAGGATTTGATCACGTCAAGATTAGCATTTATTAATTTAATTTTATTCACCAATATATTTTAGTAGCGCGAAGGCTCTATATTTACAAGCTTTTGTGAATGATTTGATGAGCATGACAGCCAAGCAACAAGCATTTTCAGAGAAGGTCAGGAATGGCAGCCTTGGTATTTTTCTTCATAGATGGTTACTTTAAAAACAACTTATTGCTAGTAGCGGAGGCTCTGTTTTGTGATGACTTGCTAGTCCTAGAAAATATTCACAATTTATTTTAATAGCTTGAATGAGATACTAAAAATCCCCTATGCACATCCAACCTAATTAAAGTTAAAGTTAAATTGACCTTGTAGGTATGCCCTTAAAATACATATTTATCTTCCAAATTCTGTTGAGCCGCTCCTCTCTGACAGACAGCATAGCGAAGTCCTGACCCCATTTTTCTCCATCGCAAATAATACAATACAGCTTGGTCCAGTACCTGCCCCAAATCTGTGATTGGAAAGTGAATGATCAGCAGATCACTGAAAAAGTCATCCCTGTGCTCACTCCTACTATAAGCAAGCAATCAGTGTTAGCTTGACAGCAAATTTAAAAAAATCACAGCGCTAAACCCAATTAATAAAAAATATATATAAATATATAAAACAAAAGTGAACTAATTTGTGCAAAAACTTAATTTGTTGCCGTTAATCACTGGTGTGTTCCCATACCCAATCATATATATAAAGCTAATAGTACAGTGCAACCAAAATCATCTGATACATACTTTAATTCTACATAATCACCTTGTACAAATAAATAATATACCATATACACATATCATAGAAGTGATCATAGATTAGAAACGGAACAATCCAACAATTATTAATTCATAAAGTGAATAAAAAGAATATATTATATACAGTGTGCAAACATAACCACCATAAATGTGTCATTTCACTGAGTGATTAATAAATATATAAATTAGTTCTCAATTAATCAATAAAAATTCATGTAAAAGTCCACCAATATGGTGTATTCTCTACAATGATGATAATGCATATAACATACGTGCTTCAATCTAAATGCACATGCAGAAAAAAACATGTTCCTTCCATTCATGTGATCGCTGTAACTGGCTCTTGCAGATTCTTGAACCCATCCCGCTGGCAGAGCTCAGTGACAGATCACCAATATGCTGGGTACACGCACTTTCTGTGCTGCCGCATATATGCATTTCAATAGCAGGAAGAGGTTAAAAAAACACAGGATTGAAGGGATTGTAAAGGATTAATTTTTTTCTGCTAAAAAAAAGAGATTTATTCTTACTTGGCCTGTGCAAGAATTTTGCACAGAAGGGTTCCCTACCGACCTTTCTGTGGTCCCCTGCTCCGCTTCTCCTCTTCTGCATGCGCCCCCATAGCAAGTCGCTTCCTATGTGGGAACACATAGGTGGCTAGTTTGTTTTTGGGGGGGGTATGGATTTTAAGGGGAATGGATTTTAAGGGGGTTTTAAGGGGAACCCCACCACCCCCCCAAAAAATGGCATTGGGGTCCCCTCCAAAATCCATACCAGACCCTTATCCGAGCATGCAGCCCAGCAGGTCAGGAAAGGGGGGACGACGAGCGAGCGGCCTGCCACCTCCTGGACCATACCAGGTCACTTCCCCTCAACATGGGGGGGATGGGTGCTTTGGGGCAGGGGGGCCCTGCACCCCCCACCCCAAAGCACCTTGTCTCCATGTTGATGAGGACAAGGGCCCCTTCTCGACAACCCTGGCCGTTGGTTGTCGAGATCTGCGGGCGGGGGCTTATCAGAATCTGGAAGCCCCTTTAACAAGGGGTCCCCCAGATACCAGTCCCCCACCCTATGTGAATAAGTATGGGGTACCTTGTACCCCTACCCATTCACCTAAAAAAATGTAAAAAATAAACACAGTACACAGGTTTTTAAAGTATTTTATTAAGGCAGTTCCGGCGTCTCTTCCGATTTCTTTTCCCCTCTTCGGCTCTTCTCTCTGCGCTGTCTTCTCTCTCTGCTGTCTTCTTGCTCTTTTGCTGGGTCTTCTCTGCTGTCTTCTCCCTCTGTTCTTCTTCCGATGTTGACTCGGTGCGATCTCCCGGTGTAATGCTGGGTCCACCGTGTGCAATGACTTATATTGGCATGGGGCAGGGCCTCCTGCTGACGTCACCCAGAGGCCCTGCCCATTTGTGACGTCACCACCCGGGGAATGATGATGTAAGGACGTCACAAGTGGGTGGGGTCTCCGTATGACGTCTGCGGGTGGCCCTGCCCCATACCAATATAAGTCATTGCACAGGTCTAACCCAGCATTACACCGGGAGATCGCGTTGAGTCAACATCAGAAGAACCATGGGAGAAGACAGCGGAGAAGACCCGGCAAAAGTGCGAGAAGACAACGCAGAGAGAAGAACCGGAGAGGGAGAAGACGTCGCCAGAAGAGGGAGAAGACATCGCCAGAAGAGGGGAGAAGAAATCGGAAGAGACGCTGGAGCTGCCTTAAGAAAATACTCTAAAAAATCTGTGTACTGTGTTTCTTTTGGACACTTTTTTTAGGTGAATGGGTATTCATTCACATAGGGTGGGGGGCTGGGGTCTGTTAAAGGGGGCTTCCAGATTCCGATAAGCCCCCACCCGGAGACCCTGACAACCAGCGGCCAGGGTTGTCGGGAAGAGGCCCTTGTCCTCATCAAGATGGGGACAAGATGCTTTTGGGTCCCACCTGCCCCAAAAGACCCACCCCCCCATGTTGAGGGGCATGTGGCCTGGTATGGTCCAGGAGGGGGCGCTTGCTCATTCCCCCCCTTTCCTGACCTATCAGGCTGTGTGCTCGGATAAGGCTCCGTTATGGATTTTGGGGGGGAACCCACGCAATATTTTTTTGACGGTGGGGGATCCTCTTAGAATCCATACCAAACACCGAAGGGTCTGGTATCGTCCTGGGGGGGGGGGGCACTCCAATTTTTTTTCATTTTGGAGGAGGGTTCCTCTTCAAGATTCTTATCACACAAGTCACCACGCAAGTCTGATCATCATGATCCGACTTCTGGTGCGACTTCTATTCAAATCAATGGGCTCCCATAGAGAACCATGGATTTTGAATAGAGGCAGAGAAACGTGGCTGAAAGCTAGCGCAGTTAAAGGCGCATTAACGCCAATGCAAAACGTGGATAAAATCATGTTTTTAACTACGCTTTTTTCCTGGCGTCTATACTAGCTTTACAGCTCGTTTTTTAAAATGCCTGTGGGCATGAGTCCTTAGTGTTTGGGAGAGCAGCAAGTGAAAACAGAAAATTGTATACTCATCTTTCTGTAATTTTCCTTTCCAGGTTCACTTCATGGCAGCATACGCTGGGTTGTGGTTCCGCCCCCACAACCTGATAGGACTGGTTAACTATAAATCAAAGACAAACGTGGCTTGCAGCATTCTCATCATTTGGGTGGGAATCTGTATGCTGCCATGAAGATGCACCAGGAAAGGAAAATGTCGGAAAGGTGAGAATACAATTTTCCGTTTTCCTGGCACATCATGGCAGCATAGAATGGGAACTAACTTGCCATACGGGAGAGTGCAAGAAAAATTTTGTAATGGTCAGTAGCGTAAGTATGCATAACAAATTTTCCAAATTTTACTGTCGTGAGCTGAGCCGGGTTCACCTAATAAAGTGTAATGAAGGTGTTCTGGGAGGACTATATTTTTGACTTGCAAATAGCCTCAGAAGACACTCGGCACTGCTCTGTCCACAGAGCTGGCACTGCCCTGGTTGAATGTGCTCTTAAGTCTTCTGGAACAGGAAGGTCTTGTGAAGAGTAGGCTCTTTTAATTGTCTTAACGATCTAAGAGGTCACTGTATGTGTTGATGCTGACTGACCCTGCCTTAAGCCGTGCCGGAACCAAGCACAGATTTCAGCTTTCCTGAATGAAAAGGTAGCTACTAAGCGGGCCATCAGAGATAGATCAACATCTAGGGGATGTGGTTCTCCCGCATCACCAAAGAAAGATGGTAAATTGACTTTGTGGTTAAAGTTGAAGGAGAAGGACACCTTAGAGATAAAAACGGTCTGAGGGTTTTAGGACTATTCTGTCCAGGTAGAACACATGGGCACCGCCCCCCCTATCCATATATCCGGCCTCCTGATCTACATTCCAGGGGCGGGACCATGGATTCCGAAGGGGGGGTGTTTTTTTTTTGAAGCACATGATTAGAGCTAGAGGCTCTAAAAGGCTTCAAAAAAGGGTGGGCCCGGGGCGCAGAGCACTGTGCTCCAAGCCCACCCAGTTATGTGACACTGATCCTCCTTCTGGCCAATCAGGAAGCGGGTCCTGAGACCCATCACCTGATTGGCTAAAAGGACAGGCGATCCTATTGGACACCTAGGAGGAGGAGATGCACGGCAGAACTCACCGTGATGCAGAGGAGAAGATAGAGGATAGAAGCCGCTGCCTGCCGTACGTAGGAGCACTGCCCACCTGCAACCTAGATGGGGTAAGGGCGGAGCTGGATGACTGACCGACCTGACAGCGAGGTGGGGTGGGGGGAGTGTCGGTTGGTTGTTTGCCGCCCTCCCCCCCAAAAAAAACACCAGCCGCCACTGGTAGAATGTTAGGTGTGGCTCCTTGAGTACAAAGACTGCACCTCTGACACCCTTTTCACAGAGGTGAACCAGACATACGGTCTTCAGGGTTAGATTGCAGAGTGTAGCCAATTCTGTAGGATAGAAATTAGGCCTTGATAGAGCTAAGGACCGTAAGCAAGTCCCACTTAGGGAACAATGGTTTCCTGGCAGGTCTATAACTCCATGCAAGTCTTTTAGGAATTGCATCACTAAAGGGTTAAGGGCTCATTAACCACCTCAATCCTGGGCACTTTCACCTGCTTCCTGCCCAGGCCATTTTTCACTTTGAATGACAATTGTGCGGTCATGCGATGCTGTAACCAAATATATTTTTTATCATTTTCTTCCCACAAATAGAGCTTTCTTTTGGTGGTATTTAATCCCTGCTGGGTTATTTATTTTTTGCTGTCAGAAAATGTTGTAAATGAGTAATTTTTCTCTTTCACTGATGTGTGCTGATGAGGCTGCACTGATGGGCACTGATGGGCTGCACTGATGAGGCGGAACTGAAGGGCACTGAGAAGCTGCACTGATGGGAACTGATGAGGCGGAACAGAAGGGCTTTGGTTACATCATTTAAATATTTGGGAGTGGTAATTACACCAATGTTATCGAATATACAGATAACAATATACCCCCTCTCATTGCTAAATTTAGACAACAGAGTAAAACATGGAGTAAATTTCCATTGTCTATGGTGGGGAGAGCGAATTTGGTGAAGATGGTGTGGATGCCCCAGATATTATATGTATTACATAATTGCCCCATATGGTTGATGCTACGATTGTTTAGGACTATTGATTAGGTCTTTAGGGATTTTGTGTGGAAGGGTGGAAAACCTAGAATTCTATTAGAAATATTACAACAGCCCATAGATAAGGGGGGAATTGCGATACCAAATGCAAGATTATATTTTATCGCATCACAACTACAACACTGACATGGATGGGAGGTAATGGATATGGAAGACCCTATACAGAAGATAATTGCATCTCAATTTAAAAAATATCCTTTAGTTCAATTAATAGTAGCTTACCATTTCTATAATAAAAAAAGGTTCCCCACATTCTACTTGATTCATTGGATATGGGAAGCAGTGCAAAATATTACTCAGCATAGGGGGTATACGAAACATATGCCCAACATATGCCCATATGGAATAACTTTTGTCTGTATGAATTGAGTAGACTCTCAGAATTTTCAGATTGGAAAAAGGCGGGTATAATACTTATGTACCAGTTATATGAAGGGGATGTTCTACTTCCTTTTAATATATTAAAGGACCGCTATCAGTTAACAAATAATAACTTCCACCAATATCTAATAAATATCTAATGAAGTTTAAAAATCCAACTACAGTATGAATACTCTAAAATACTAACAAAGGCAACCTCAGTTGCCTGTACGATACGAGGATTAATAGGAGATCTTTATTTTAATTTACAAGTAATAGAGAATACTGAAAAATATAAAAAATAGTTTTGCTCGGTGGCAAGGTGACATAGAGGATCTAGATGAGGTGGATTGGACACAAGCTTTGGAAACACTTCCTAAGATATCTCTATTGCCCTCTCAAAGGCTGTCTCAGCTTTTTATTATACATAGGGCTCACTATACCCCACAAAAACTCTATGCTTGGGGAAAAAGCACAACACCGATATGCCCGCGATGCTCCCCATTTAATGGTTCTCTTCTCCACATGCTCTGGCGATGTCCAAAGCTCCATCGTTACTGGGAAAAAAATATTCAGAACCTTAAACTTATTATGCTCCACTGAGATAACGGAGACCCCCAAACTTGCACTACTGGGGATAATACCTGATGGAACATTACCAGTAGAGGTGCATACTATGTGGATAAGATCTGTATACTTAGCACGTAAAGTTATTCTAAAAAATTGGATATCTGTTGATCCTCCAACTCATAAACAATGGGTTAAGAAACTTAACTATATACTTAAAAGAGAAAAAATAACATATAAGCATAGAGGTATACCCCAAAGATTTGGTAAAATATGGTCATGGTGGATAGAACCTAGTAATGAATTTTATGACGGTTTATCTAGTAGAGAGCAGTAAAGGAAATGGAGATTGATGGAAGTAAAGAGAGGAGGTAGAAGGGGGAGGAGTAGATGAGAAGAAATTAATATGTAAAAGAAAGATCATCTGAGGCTGCATAGAGGAAGCTACCGTAGTAGCATGATAGACATGTGCGCTGTCAATAAATTAATTTTGTTTTGTTCCATTCCATTCTGTTCCATTTCGTTTTAGAATTAATTCATATTTTGTAATTTTTGTCCAAAATTTCGTACCAAATACAAATTTTCATTAGGTTTGTTAACTTTTCGTAACAATTACGAATGTTCGTTATGATGAATTTATCACTATGAGGGGCTCCCACCATCCCTGTGCTGTGCTGACTTCCTGGGTTTTTAACTTTTAGGTTCCTTAACTTTTTCGTAACAATTACGAATGTTTGTTAGGAATTTGGATCCGAAATTCGTAAACGAAATTTCCTATTTCGTACAAAATTCGGAAGCATAGCAATTCATATTTCGGATCCTCCCGAATGTACGAATTTACAGAAATTCGTACGAATTTTCGATTTGTACGAAACTAATCGCACATGTCTATAGTCTGATGACTGATACTAAGGGAGCTTAATTTGATGAGTAAAATGTATTTATGCTCGTGTTATGTTTTGTTTATTATATGTTAGGTTACTTTAATATGAGAGGTGCAAGGATTGTTTGTTGTCTGTGTCTTTTCATTTTTGGACATTTAATGAATTAATTTGACATATTATTTGTTTGTATGTATAATAATAAAAATAAAAAAATTATTAGATTTTTTAAATAAAGTGCATTTTCTTTTACTATTTCTAATAAACCATTCAGTATTACGCTATGAACATCTCTCTCTTCTTTTCAATCTTAGTTTATTTCAAAATAAAGATATAAGAGAAAAATAAAGTACTGTATAGTATAATATTGTATACATTATATACATAACAAGAAAAATATTGTATTAGCACACTAGATATAGAGGTTTGTAATGTATTAGTACACTAACATGTGTGGGGGAATCAACCTATAACCACCTTTAAACTTTTGCATGTTTGTGTTATCAGGAAATTCCTCCTCGTCGGGCTGAAACGCTGTAGAGATCATTCAATCGTTTGTTATAGATATTTAAGTTGTTGAGCAATTCTGGAAATATAGTCTTTTTTATATAAATTTGAGTGACTGGATCAGTACTTAAGGAAAGAAATCAGAGAAAAAGGGATGAGTAAGAGCATGTGGAGAGATAGGGGATGACAACAGACTTGGGGAGCACCCCGACACGGCTAATCGGCGGGCAAGGACGGGGCACCTCTGATCCATATAAGGAAGTCATCAGAGTATCGAAACGTCGACCATGAGGTCCAAGTAATGGAGAACTGTTCCTCCTTCCCTGCTTCCTGCGCCAGCAAACGCTCCAGATCTCTTATCCGATCCACCTCGACAGCCCAATCTCCCAAGGAAGCCACATCTATTGTTCTCCAATGTCTGGGGATCACTGTCCTGACCACGGCCAAAAAGTGGCGCAGTATATCCTTTTTAATCAACTTGAGTGGGCCCGGAAGCATAGATAGTAGGGCTATCTCTGGTGTGGGCTTAATTGAGGTCGCCATCAGCCTGCTGTAAAGATCAAAGACCTTTTGCCAAAATTTCTGAATTGGAGGGCATGCCCACCATATGTGGAGCATTGTCCCACTAGAGGACAGGCATCTCCAACAAGTACCTGAGATAGAGGGGTTAAATCGTTGGATAGTCACCAGGCATCTGTACCATCTTGGTAATAGCTTAAACCCCTTTTCTTGATTCTTAGTTGCCAAAGAGATCTTATGTGTTAAAATAAAACTTTTTTGCCAATCAGCAGGGGAGATGGAATGCTGTAGATCTGTTTCCCATTTCTGCGTGTATGTTGGAAGGTCAGGGGTAGATACATTTAATAGAAGGGAGTATAACAATGATACTACATGTGTTGGGGGTTCTGGCTGTAAGAGCAGCTCATCAAAGTCTGTCGGGTCATCTAGAATTTCTGAAATGGGGAGAAAGAACGTATGTACGATATTAATTGACTCCTTTGTAACCACATGGTTGGGGGCCCCGCACTCGTCTGGGGAGGTATGTCCGGTCTCAAAGATGGGTCAGCGCGTAGTACCTGTGCTAAACGTCTATGACTATCCCTATTCCAGGGTCCAAATCTCTCCTCAACCTCCGCCGGGGGGAAGACCGGAGTCCCAAAGAGAGGAGTCATCGGGCCTCGGGGTTTAGATAATTTACTCGTTAATAGCAGTCGGTCCCATATCTGCAGAGTCTGACGGGTAAGGGCAGTAGAGAGGGTACCACCTCTACGCCGAGTCGTAGGTGTCCATAACAAGAACATAGAGAATGGGGGACAAGGGGCACCCCTGTCGCGTTCCATTGCGGATAGTGAATTTTCGAGCTAGAGATCCATTTAGTCTAATCCTGGCGGAGGGAGAAGTGTAAAGGGACATTATTCTTGAGAGCATATTTTGGCCCAGACCCAGTTGTTGTAGTGATAGATGCAAAAATTGCCAGTCAACGCGGTCAAAGGCCTTTTCCGCATCTACCGTGAGAAGGCACAATGGGACATTGTGGGTTCGAGCATAATCTGCAATGAGAAGTGTTTTCAGGGTGTTATCTCGTGCCTCTCGTCCACTCACAAAGCCCACTTGATCTAAGTGTATTATTCGGGGTAGCAACGGTTGTAGTCTATTAGCCAGCACCTTTGCGTACACTTTCAGATCAACCCCTATCAGCGAAATGGGTCGGTAGTTAGCACATATAGTCGGGTCTTTGTCTGGTTTTGGGATGAGAGTGATATGTGCCTCTAGAGTTTGCGGTGGGAATACCGATCGCTCAGAGATTGAATTAAATACTTTTGTTAAGAAGGGAGTGAGAAGGGGAGCAAATTGTTTATAAAATTTCGGGGTAAAGCCATCAGGGCCCGGACTTTTACCAGATGGGGTAGATGCAATGGCGCGGGCAACCTCATCTTCCAATATCGGAGCTTCCAAGTCCTCTATCGTTTCGTCATTTAGAGTAGGTAATGCGTTTTGTGCGATATATGAGGCTTGCGTGTCCGCTCTAGTATAAAGGGGATCAGTGGGGCTTGTTACAGGTATGTTATAGAGGGATTGATAGAAGTCCCGGAAAACCTGTCCCATCTCAAAGGGTGACGAGACAACTTTCCCAGAACTGTCCCGTATATGGGGTATAAAGGTGTTAGGTTGTTTGGTATGTAGGGTGCGAGCTAGTGATCTACCACACTTATCCCGGAATTTGTACTGGTGAAAGGCTAGTTTGTTCGCAAATGTACAGGCTGAAGCCTCATATAATTCCCTAAGCTGAGAGCGAGCGGAAGAGACCTCCGCAAGCACCTCCACAGTCGGGGAGCGTTTATGGGTAGTCTCTAGTGTCCTGAGTTTGTGTACAGCCGTGGCTATCGCAGCCGAGCGTTCTTTCTTCATGCGGGCACCCATTTGGATAAAACTACCCCGTAAGACCGCCTTTAATGCCTCGCATTTAATGGGTGGTGAGGTGTCATCAGAGGCGTGGTCTGTAAAAAAATTTGAAATAGTCTCCGCTATCCGAGTATCGAACCCTGGCTCAGTCAGAAGCGAGTCATTCAACCTCCATGTCCATTCTTTTATTGGAGTAGAGGGGACTGTAAGTGTCAGGAATACAGGAGAGTGGTTGGACCAAACCATAGGGTCTATTTCGCAATTTGGGGGACCAATCTAGACAGCTGTGGTCGACCAAAAAATAGTCTAAACGACTGTACGATCGGTGCACGTTGGAAAAGTGTGTGTAGTTTCGTGATTCTGGGTACAATATCCGCCATATATCTACAAGATGCATATTGTAAATGGCACGTTTTAGGGCCCGTATTTTAGGGAAGGATATAGAGGAACGGGATGCCGATGAATCCAAAAGTGGATCCATAGAAGTATTGAAGTCCCCTCCGAGTATGAGCTTACCCTCCGCGAAACCCGATAAGATCTTAAAATACTGTAAGGCCGATGGGACTTGGTGTGTGTTAGGTAAGTATAAGATAGCTATTGTAAATTTAGTCCCCCATAGAGAGATTTTCACAAAGACGTACCTGCCCTGGGGGTCTGCCATATGATCAAGCAGTTCAATAGGGAGTGTTTTATGAAACGCAATAGATACTCCCTTAGATTTTTGTGTGGGATTGGTACTGTGGATCCATCTATTAAAATATCTACTGGAGCAGGAAGGGGTGGATTCAGAATGGAAGTGGGTCTCTTGCAACAAAAGCACGTTAACTCGTCTTTTGTGCATCTGATATAGTATTTGCCCACGTTTCGAAGCAATGTTCAGCCCATTGACGTTGTATGAACAGAATTTCAATTGGGGGCGTGAGGTTACCGTATGAGCCATGTCGGGGTGCTAGAGGCCATGCAGGGGGGAAAACAATAGGATATATAAGAAAAGTACGTAGATCAGTTTGGGGTAGAGTGGGGAGAAGAGGTGAAATATAGAAGTGGGAGAAAAAGAAGAGAAAAGAAAAGGAGAGGAAAGAAAGGAGAAAGAAGAGTATGAGGATAATAGAAAAGGTAAGGTGTAAGTAAAAGGACACCTAAAAATATGTCCAGAAAACTAATGTGTTTGCTAGCGCAAAACACTGCGTGATATATCACGCTTTAGGCACAAACAGTGCCTGTCCTACTGTGGGGGGAAGGTCGAAATGGGTGAACCTGAGCCGTGATCCCGACAGCAAATCAGGCATGTATATAGTATATGTGGCACACTAATCATGTAAAACGTATGTGGAACATAAGGCAGCTTAATGAGAACAGGTGAGAACAATCAACTAAATATCAACAGTGGGTATAAGTAGTTAACCTGGAATCATATAGAAAATAAATTGCAATTACATTGGTTCCCTCTTGTAAATAAATCAGTTAGTCACAACTGCAGTATGCGCATAGGGGTGCAGGGGGAAACGGAGGGCCCACCCGAGGAGGCATCCAGTCGCTTAATGCGTGGCGCCTTCTAAACTTACATTCTCCCAAAATGGGGGTTAATTAAGGCCGGTGGCCAAACCTCCCTCTGGTGCGGTTCCCCCACTCCCGCCACACACCCCCCAACACACGCCACAGAGGGAGGAGGTGAGAGGGAACAATCTAACATGAAGCAAAACATTTTATATAAAACTGTTGTTGTATTGTATCAGTATCTGACTCCCTTTATAGTGAGAGTCTTAAGGTGACCATAGGCTATGTTCTCTCCCGAACCCCAGCCATATAGTAAATTGGCAAAGAGCAGGAAAAGAGCCAGAAGGTCCGACCCCCGCTGTCACTTCATCATTTACCAAGTGATCCAGGGATCTCGGGCAACTTCTGGGTTAATCTTCTGGAGAGGTAGGTCGTCTCATCCCTGGGCCAGAAGAGACTGACCTAGACCTAGGTCGTCTGCGATGCTGTGGGAGTGGACCAAGTCCCAACTATCTCGATCTGGCGACTGGAGGGTCTAGCCAGTTCAAAACATCTACCGGCTCTTGCTCAAGAAATAGGAAAAAGTCAGGCAGTTGATCTGGATCGGAGAGCGTGAACCTGCTATCTCCCTGTGTCACCTTGATGCTGAAGGGGTGGCCCCATGTGTAGGAGGCACCGGCTTGCCGCATAAGATCTAGTAGAGGGCGCACCACTTGATGCATGTATAGCGTATTGCGAGACAAGTGAGGGTATAGATGGATAGAGGCTCCAAAGAAGTCCACTGGGCCCACGTTCCATGCTTTTTGCATGATCTCCTCCTTCAAGGTATAATAGTGGACCCGACAGAGGACATCGCGGGGGCGACCCTCTCGGGCTCCCCCCGGCCCGCCCACCCTGTGAACACGATCCAATTCAATTGGTGATGTTGCCTCTCTGCCAAGCACTTTATTGAGGATGGATATGACAGTGGGTTTCAGTTCCGGTCCCGATGTTGCTTCAGGTAGACCTTGCAGTCTAATATTGTTCCTGCGACTGCGGTTTTCGCTGTCTTCAATGCGAAGCTGCTGTTGGCGTAGGCAACGGAGATGTGTCGCGGATATAGATTCAAGGGCTGTTATACGTGCCTCATGGTCATCTTGAGCAGTATGTAAGACTGATACCGCTTCCTCATTAGCTGTAACTTTTTATCTCAGCGCGTTCAGCTCTACTTGTAGGGAATCTTCTATTTTGCTTGCCCAAGGTTCGAAATCAGTTCTGAAGGCAGACAATAGGGCTGTAGCTTCCGTTCTAATGGGCACTCCCGTCAGGGGGTGAGGGGTTGTCCGTAGTTCCCCGGTGTCTGTGTCTTGCGATGTGACTGACCTTGTAGAGGAGGCTGATGTCTCTCCTCTGGATTCTTGGAGTTTCTCATTTGCGTCCCCAGTCATGCTAACTGTTACTGGAGTGGCGGTGGGTGGCTTGGTCTTCCCTGGGTTGCGGCCAGGCGCCATCTTGTCTTTAGGGGTTCGGGGATCAGTCGGCGCTGTTCTAAGTAGATACCTCTGTATGGTGCCTTGTTGAGGGTCAGTAGGTTCCGAGGAGTTTGAGCTAGCTGCCGCCATGTAAAATGCAGGTGCGCTGTATTGCGGGATTAGCCTGTGGCTGTCGGGATGGCACGGGTCTCAGGGGTGTGCGGCTTCAGCCATCCATGGTCGATTGCTCTCTATCGAAGCCCCCTCTTCCACATAAATAAGGGGGGTCGGGGGGGAGGGGCAGGCCCGAGAAAGCAGCGATGTCCCCCTGTCAGTGCGGGTGGCTCTTTTAAGTGTTGTGTGTGCAGATGCACAGGGAGGAGAGCACAGTCTAGGTATGACTTGTCCCCTTACAGTGTGGGCCCGACTTCACTGTTAGGTCGCAAGATGCTGAATGTCCCCAAATAATAAAAGAGCCTGTACCTTAGTCTCTGGGGCAGTGGAGGGGTGTCTACCGTATAGGATGGAATGCTGGAGGACTCCTGTGCCTCCGATTGCGGCCCCAAGGTCCAGTAGTCTTGTAGGCCTCCCAGGCCTCGGATCCGCTGTAGGCCGCGGGTATCCGGGGCCCACAGCCGTCAGCTCCAGAAGCAGCAGTCCTGAGTGTAGGCCGAGTGTAGGCCGGGTATCCGGGGCCCACAGCCGTCAGCTCCAGAAGCAGCAGTCCTGAGTGTAGGCCGATCGATCGCCCCCCGCACCGCCGATCGCGGTATGCGAGTCCGGGGATTCCGGCTGCCCTGTAGGCCGCAAGATGGCGGCCGGCGTTTAGTAGGCCGCAAGTGTCCGGGGTCCACAGCTGCTAGCTCCGGAGGCAGCTGACCTAAGTGTAGGCCGATCGGGCGCCCCCCGCACCGCCGATCGCGGTACGCGAGTCCGGGGATTCCGGCTGTCCTGTAGGCCGCAAGATGGCGGCCGGCGTCCAGTGCAGGGCCGGCGGCGGCCTGGGACCAGGTCAATCCGCTGGCTGTATAGGTCAATTTGCCCCAAGAGTACTGCAGCCAGCCCCTGACAGTCGTGAGGCACAGCTGGGGGAAGATATTAGGCTGTATAGGCTGCGGATGGCTCCGGATTGCAGAGAACTCGGCGGAGCTCCTCTGCAGCACGTCCACCCACAACATCTCTCTTTTTATTGGTATGCCAGATACAGCCATGATGGGAACCTTGTAATTGGAGAAGGAAGGAGCTAGATCCATCCACTAGTGCAGGACAAGACCAGGCGGTTTTGAATCATATTGCTGGTGAGTTGGGACTCAGGAGGGGAACACAGAGTGTCACCAGAATCTTCACAAACAGGAATCAACTATACAGTATTTGGCACTTTGCTTGCATGGCTGGACTTTTTCACCTATGATTGTACTATGATGGATTAGAGATTGAACAGGCACTTTATATATGTTTATAATTTAGCACTTTTATTATAATATAATATAATTTTATTATATTTTAATAAATATTTTAATTTTTTAATATAGAAGCAGCGCTAAGTTTAATTTTGTTGGATTTAAATAAAATGTATTTATTTTGTTTTTGCCTATAGGAACTTCACCCTAGAGCTCTTTATTTGCCTGTTTTTCCTGTTTGAATTTTCTTTTTTTTCTTTTGTTTTATTTGGTTTCCTCTAATATATTAGTTATTAGTTACTAATATTACTTTTTAGAACTAATATTAGCGCATTAGTTATATCTGTGGCCAGGGGCGTTGCTAGGTCTACAAAAGATCTGGGGCTAGAGCCCATAGCAGCGTAGTAAAGAAAGTCATACGCTTGGGCAGGCATACACATATATATAAAGTAATATACGTGTGTCTGCGTGTATATATCCCCAGAGAGCCCCCCACTTACATCAGGGCCCCCAGTGAGCCTCCTCCTTACATCAGAGTCCCCGGAGAGCCTCCTCCATACATCAGAGTCCCCAAAGAGCCACCCCTTGCATCAGGGTCCCAAGAGAGCCCCCCACTTACATCAGGGTCCCCAGAGAGCCTCCCCTTAAATCAGGGTCCCCAGAGAGCTTCCCTCTTAAAATCAGGGTCCCCAGAGAGCCCCCACTTACATCAGGGTCCCCAGAGAGCCTCCCCTCCCCTTGGGGACCCCTGCACAGACTCGGGGCTATGGGCCCCAGATTCAGGGCTATAGCCCCAAAAGCCACCCTCTAGCGACGCCACTGGGGATAGTGCTTAGCACAGGGAAAGGTTCTTGATGAGTAGGGACAAAGTGAGATACACTCTCTTGTGTTTCAGAACCTTCGGGAATCTCTTCAGTGATGAGTGCAGTGTAAATTGTTCTGTTCCATCCCTCCAGCAGAAGCCATCCTCCGATAACAAACCTACTACCGTGGCCGTGACAACTATTTGGTTTTGTGAAGTGCATCAAACTGTATATACTTTTACTTCATAACTATAGCATGATATGACACATATGGAGCAACTGCACACCCCAGTGGGGCTTTTTTTCTTCAGTCTACTGCGACAGTACTATCACTATTTAATCACTATAAGTAATTCATTTGAACTGACATCTTTGGTATTGTCAATCTGTTTTCCCTTCTATTTTAATCTTATAGTCTCGCACCTTGCAAACCAGAGCTCATGTTTTTACTTTTTGTATGATATTGTCCATTGGTTCTTCTACAATAAAAATTATTATACTTTTACAACCACTTGTTGAGACTCTCAGTTGCTGCCAAAAAAACACCTTGGGGAACCTTTTTTCTTTTCTTCTTTCTTTTTTTAGTACTTTTACTTCATTGCCAACTGTGTGTGCTGCTGATACCTTTAGAGCCCTTTCACACTGGGGTGGGGGGCGGCGGCGGCGGTAAAACGCCGCTATTATTAGCAGCGTTTTACCGTCGGTATTCGGCCGCTAGCGGGGCGGTTTTACCCCCCGCTAGTGGCCGAGAAAGGGTTAAATACCACCGCAAAGCGCCTCTGCAGAGGCGCTTTGCCGGCGGTATAGCCGCGCCGTCCCATTGATTTCAATGGGCAGGAGCAGTAAAGGAGCGGTATACACACCGCTCCTTCACCGCTCCGAAGATGCTGCTGGCAGGACTTTTTTTACCGTCCTGCCAGCGCATCGCTCCAGTGTGAAAGCCCTCGGGGCTTTCACACTGGAATGCAAGCGGCGGCACTTTCGGGTCGGTTTGCAGGCGCTATTATTAGCGCAATAGCGCCTGCAAACCGCCCCAGTGTGAAAGGGCTCTTAGAGTTGGTACCTGCTCTGAAGCTCCACTTATATATCTCTAGGGGCATAAAATGAAAGGGGCTGCAGACATCAAAAAAACCCCGATAAATGTCTTAACCTATTCCCATTCTGTCCCCAGTAAAATGTTTCGGTTACAATTTAAAGTGGACCCCCCCCCCTGTAAGTTACTTTAGGTCCCTCCCTCAGCCATCCCCTCCTCTAACTGTTTTCATTTTATAATTTTGGCTTGTTCAATTTCTTTTAACATTTTTTTCTGTGGCCCCACCACTATTTGTGCTAATAGGTAAGAATGATTGGAGCCCATTCCCAGAGCAGCAGGTGGGTGGAGCTGGCGAGTGTCACAGGGGGTCTGGCTGCCTGAACCTGGAAGAGGCAGCTGGGCTCCTGATGACTGAATGAACCAAGATGGCTGGACACAGCCTCTGATACCTCATTAGCAGATTAAAGCTGCACAATGCTGAGCCCACTGGGCAGGCTAGTATGCCTTCTGATGAGAGCCCAGCGTCACAGATCAGAGGGAATAGGTGGGGAGGGGAAGTTCCTCTTTAAGTAACTGAAATATTATTATTATTATTATAATACAGGATTTATACAACGCCAACATTTTGCACACTGATTTACAATTTGAGGGCAGACAGTACATTTACAATACAATTCAATACAGGCAGAATCATGATTGTACTTTGTAAATACGCATGCTTTTGCAGACAAAGGCTTCCGTATGCCACCCGAAGGTATCTGTAATAATAGTCCCACAAACATGAGTTCCAATATATATTGATAACAAAAGCAAATAGCTGATACAGAGGTCCCTTAATGCCTTTCTGGCATATTATTAAGGCCTTATAGGATGGAAATACCTTAGTGGACCTCTGTACCAGCTGTTTGCTTTTTTTTTTTTTTAAATTCCTTTATTTTGACACTGAGCAAATGCAGACAATTACAGAATCTGTTGTAGAACATTGTAGGAGACAGGTAAATGTGATACAGGTAAGTGGTTGCAAACAGTTATGACAAAAATCAACTGAATCGACATTTCAGGTTATTAAAACAAGCGTCACAGTCAAAGTTTGTGGGGAAGGTTCCCCGAGATATCAATACTGTCGATAAATGAGGCCTGAAAGGCACTCTAGGTTCTGAGTTGTTTGGCTTATAACTAACTTCCTTGTCTATTAGTAGTTGTCACTCAGTGGGATACAATGTTTTCTATATATTTGGTATAATGGGGACTAAAGAACTGTAGAACCCATACATGGGACACAATGAACAAGTAATGATTAACAAGATTTTCTTTATATCTGGGCCATGAAGGAACCCAAGTATGAGGATGCATTATACAAAAACGGGAGTCCCCCGGGGTAGGAGGGAAATATAAAGGGGTAGGAGGGAGTGGAGGGGTTCAGGAGGGGGGGGGGGGGGGGACAGGGGGAGAAGTAGAGGTGATATAGCTGGTTAGCTACAGAGGAAAGGTAAAGACAGAATGTGTAGGTGCAGTATGACAGGGTAAAGGGTGAAGCCCTCTGCCTGAGGCAGGCGCCAACTCGCTGAGTTAGGTAGATTGTGCCATTTCCTGAAGATAGGCATCCGTGTATACAAAATGTTGCCAGGGTCTCCAGGTCTCTCGAAAGGTCTCCTCTCTATTGTGCAGGGTGGCAGTAAGATCCTCCATGTCCCTTAATTCGTTTACTTTAGCAAACCACAGGGATAACGTCGGTGGTCTCTCCGATCTCCAGCAAAGAGGAATACAAGCCTTTGCGGCATTCAGCAGTTGGATGGTGAGGGAGGTCTTATATTTCTTTATGGGTCGTTTTGATAAGTGGAGCAGGCAGGCCGCAGGATCACCCTCCAGGGAAACACCGGTGAGGTGTCCGACCGTGCGTGCCACCCCGAGCCAAAATGGGGCGAGCCTGGAGCAGGACCAGAAGATGTGTAACATCGTCCCCTCCTCGGTGCCGCAGCGCCAGCAAAGGTCGGACACCTGGGGAAAGAAACGATGCAGGATGGCAGGGACTCTGTACCAACGTGTCATGATTTTGTAACAGGTTTCTTGTACTCTAGTGGCAATTGAGGATTTCTGAGCGAAGTAAAGAATTTTCTTGCTCTGCACCCCAGTGAATTGGATTCCAAGCTCTGCCTCCCACTTGGAGATGAACTGAGGAATGTACCCCTCTTCTGGTTGGGTTAAGGATGAGTACATCAGTGAGAGACAGTGTCGGATCGGTTCCCCACGATGGCAAATGAGTTCCAGTTCAGTGAGTTTACGGGTAATGCCTGATTTCCGCAGACAGCTTCGTAGGAAGTTCCGCAGCTGTAATCCACTCCAAAAGTCTAAGGGGGGGTCTGTCACCAATGCTCCAGCTTCTAAAGAAAGCTGGCCATTGGGTCCCAGAAAGTCATACAGGCGCCATTTCGTGCCCATTGCCAGTCGTTTAAGTTGTGAATTCTGTGTACCAGGGGGAAACTCCGGGTTGCCCAGAATCGGAACCATGGGAGATGGCTGTGGGGACATCGAAGAGCGCCGGAAAGCTTCTCTAACCACTGCTAGAGTGCTGCCCAAGGTAGGGTGCTCCACAAGGTCCTTAGGGAGTGGTGAGGTAATCCAGGGCCAACTCTTGGCTGATCCCCCGGAGTCCTCCTCCTCCATGGCGACCCAGTGCTTTGCCTCTGTGTGACAGTGCCAGTCCACCAGCCTAGTTAAGTGAGCTGCTCTGTAATAGGCTTTTATGTCCGGTAGACCGACCCCACCCCTGTTTTTTGCCAGGTAAAGGAGTTGGAGTCTCACACGGGGTTTGCGGTGGGACCAGACGAAAGCCCGGAACATGGAGTCGATTTGTTTAAGAAACGCTGGGGGAAGTCGGATGGGAAGCGCCTGTATCAGGTATAACACCCTTGGTAGCAGGGTCATTTTGAGGGCGCTACATCTGCCGAACCAGGTCAGCGTCAGGGAGTGCCAGTGTAAGAGGTCAGTTTTAAGGCGTAAGAGCAATGGGGCAAAATTGGCCGAATACAGTTCAGCCGGGTCTGAGGTGATGTCTACTCCCAGATACCGTATATGTTTGGTTGCCCATTTCAATGGAAAAATTGAGCGTAGGCGTTGGACATTCCCTCTATCTACCGTTATGTTAAGAACGGAGGATTTTGTCAGGTTGATCTGAAATGATGAGAGCTTGCCATACTCTTGGAGGGATCCAAGTAGGTTAGGGAGAGAAGTAAGGGGTTCTGTTAGGAAAAAGATAAGGTCATCTGCGAAGGCAGCCACCTTGTGGGATCCCGAGGGCTTCGGGTAGCCCAATATGGCTGGGTTTGCCCTTATTGTGCACAAAAAAGGTTCTAGGGACAGGATAAAGATCAGGGGGGAGAGGGGGCATCCCTGACGCGTGCCATTTCGGATGTCGAAAAAATCCGATCTTGTCTCATTTACCCTAACCGATGCGGTGGGGTGCGTGTATAGGGAGAGGATCCACTGTAGCATAGAGGAACGAAGGCCAATGTGCTCTAGGGTTGCCCGGATGAAAGACCAATCAACGCGATCAAAGGCCTTCTCCGCGTCAGTTGACAGCAGGAGAAGGGCTCGTTTGGTGGTCCTTGCCGAGTGAATCAGGTTGACGACTCTTATGGTGTTGTCCCTTGGTTCTCGTAGCGGTACAAAACCAGCCTGATCTCTATGAATCAGGTTCGGTATATGGGGGAGCAGTCTATTAGCTATGATTTTTGCGAAGAGCTTGAGATCCGAATTCAGAAGGGCAATCGGGCGATAGCTCCCACAAAGTTGTGGGTCTTTACCTTCCTTCGGGATGAGGGAGATATAGGCCCTAAGGGTGTCTACAGGGAATGTGTTCCCCTCAGTGAGGGTGTTGAGGGCAGAAACTAGGGGTTTCGCCAGTAAGTCAAAGAAGGTTTTGTAGTACACTGGAGTTAGGCCATCAGGGCCAGGGGCCTTTTTCGGCTTCGAAGAAGCCAACGCAGCTCCCAGTTCTTCTACAGTCAAGGGTTCTTCTAGTTCTTCCCTTATCTCATCCGGCAAGGATGGCATGCCAGAGGCAGCCACATAAGATTGAGGGGTATGCCCGCCCTCCCTAGGTGAGCCCGTGTCCAGGTTATAGAGGCCTGTGTAGAAGGTGCGGAACTCCTCCGCCATATCTGGGGAGGTATTTAGCTTCTGTCCTGTAGACGATTGTATGTGTGGGATGTATGTTTTCGTACGAGGGCCCTGCAGGGCTCTGGCAAGGAGTGACCCCGGTTTGTTTGAGTACTCAAACATAGTACGATGTGCCCATGCTAGCTTCTGTTTGGTTTTCTGGAAAAGGAGTGAGCAAAGCTCCTCCCGAGCCTTCTGTAAATCCCGAAAGGTTGTACGAGCAAGGCTAGCCTTATGTACACTTTCTAGCTTACGAATCTGTGCAAAAAGTTCCTCTGTACGTTTCAGTCTGTCCCGTTTAAGTCGGGCCCCTATTTTGATTAATATCCCTCTCACAACCGTCTTGTGAGCCTCCCATGTCACAAGGGGGTTGGGAACTGATCCCTCGTTGATGGAGAAATACTCCCGGAGCGCTCTCAATAGCTCCGCACGTGTTTCCTCCGATTGGAGCAATGCCTCATTCAGTCGCCACGAGGGAGGAGACCGAGTCATTGGCCCCAGCCGGAGGATCAAGTGAATTGGGGCATGGTCAGAGAAAGATATGACATCAATAGACGTCGAGACTACCTTGGCAAGGTCTTTATGTGACAGCAGTATGTAATCTAACCGCGAGTAGGTGTGGTGCACTTGGGAGTAAAATGAATAGTCTCTATCTTGGTTGTGGAGTAGTCGCCAAGGGTCAACAAGATGTAGGGTGTGTAGATCTGCCTTGAGACGCCTCAGGCAGGAGTAGGACAGATGTGAGGCACCCCGCGAGACGTCCATGGTTGGATCCATGGCAAAGTTGAGGTCTCCGCCAAAAACAAGCATCCCCTCCGAGAACTCCAGAAGCTCAGAAAGAAGTTTACGAAGGAATTGGGAGTGGCCCGCATTGGGGAAGTATACATTTGCGAAGGTGACCTGCAGGCCGGACACCGTTCCTTTTAGGAGTAGAAAACGACCCTGCTCGTCCGCTCGCTGTGCCTCGAACACCCAGGGAACTGACCTTGCCAATATAATGCTAACCCCCTTTGATTTGGAGACCGGAGAGACACTGTGGTATGCCAACGGAAAGGTCCCGTTGGTCAACCTGGGTATGGAATCTGCACGGAAGTGCGTTTCCTGTAGAAAAGCGATATGTGTTTTGCCCCTGCGCAGGTCAGCCAATAGCTGCGAGCGCTTCTCTGGTACATTAAGGCCATGCACGTTCAGAGAGGTAATCTTTAAGTGACCCGTCATGTCTTCTGGCGGGGAAGTGGAGGTCAAAATGCGTGTGTAAAAGTCACAAAGGCAGTCACCCTTACAGGCAGAGGGCTGGAGTTTAGAAAGGAAGGTAGACCAGAGGGGGAAGAGTGGAGAGAGAGGGAAGGAGGAGGGGAGGAAGGGTGGGGTAAGGGAGGTGAACGGTTTCTGTCTTAGACTAACTATGGGCCCCTGGTACACACTAAAAGTGTTTACACAGGAGTCCGCCCTAACGTGGGGGTGGTAGGAGCGTTGTAATCTACTCTAAAAGTGAGTAGAGTTTAGGCAGTAATTCAAATTAGTCAAAATATATGGAGATGTGTGGGGAGTAGTGCCACTGAGAATTTTAGAATGTCTAAACATGAGAACCATAACAAACGACAAAACCCATTAGTAATTGGTACCTGCATCATAGCTGATAGACACCTTCTGTTAGGTGTAGGTGACCCCAGGAGAAACTCATGGACGTCAGACCGATCCCCCCTGCCAACACAGGCAATAGACATTACCAGTGGGGACCGCCCCGACGCCCCATGGCAAGGCCCGCCACTTCAGTATCTGGAGTCCCATAACCCCCCACCCGGGGGTGTCCGGGCGGATCATGAAGGATGAGGTTACCACCAATAGCGTAGATATAACCCAATATAGTAGTACAGTAATAATGTAGTAAAAACTGTAAGAAATTAAACACCAAGACATAACATATCATAAAGAAAGTACATCGCCAACTGTTGTCATGTCCCGGGAATGTTATCCACTAAGGCCCTGTGTCTCCCTCCCCCTCCCATTACATGACCATCTGCACATCCTTCAAAATGAAGCTGGGGAGGGCAAGGGATCCCAGGGGTGCCCTGTACGACTACTGAGTCGGCTGGTGTATGGGGGGGGAACATAACTGAACAAAAGGGGCAAATGGAGGGAGGACAAATATACAGATCAGATCCTCAGGACACTTATCTGGGAATGGAGGACCAGTTCTCCTGACGGTGTCAGAGTTCTGGAGAGCCATCTTTAAGTGTCAGGGCTGAGGTCCAAGTCGTTGGTCTCTCCATTTGCAACAATCCCCCCATCCGCCACTGATAGTGAGCCCATGTAAAAAAGGGCGTTATACCGAACAAGGCTTAGCACACGACCATGGCAGTTCGGTCCCTCAATGGTGAAGCTTGTGGGTGACGGCTGACATCCCGTAGGTCCAGGGCGGGAGATGCAGGTATATCCAGGAGTCGTATTTCCCGGGGTTGCACAAAGTAGGGCAGTTCAAACAAGCCCAAGAGAAACATCCCGCAACCCAGTTTAGTGGGACCCCTGAGAGGTGGGTCTAGTGTTTTGAAAGGCCCAGTGGGGTTATGTAGCAAAGGCGGTCATCTGGTCATTCCAGGTCCCTGGAGAAAGTATGAGGTTACGCTTCGGCGGACCTCGGGTGAGGTCTGGCAGTCCCTCGGCTAGTGGCTCGTGAGCGTGGTCTACGGGAGCGTTGAGGCCTGGGCAGAGGTGGACCCAAGGCCTCCGGTGACAACAGGTATTCAAACCAGTTGGGGACACTCACAGGGGGTTTGGCTAAGAAGCAGAATAGATCTGGAAGTTGGTCTGGGGAGCGTAGATAAAATTCTGCCCCCTGCTTCCGTACAATTAGGTGGAAGGGGTGACCCCAGCGGTACGTCGCCTCTGCCGCCCGGACAACCTCCAGCAGTGGTCTCATGAGGCCTCGCATTGCTCTCGTTTGCCTGGAGACATCCGGGTAGATCCGGATCAGTGCGCCATCAAAGTCTATGGGGCCGCGCTCCCAGGCCATCCGCATGATTTCCTCCTTTATGGTGAAGAAGTGTACCCGACACAGAACATCCCGTGGAAGGTCTGTGGCATCAGGATCTTGAGATGTTGCGGGGGGAATCCTGGGGCCCGGGATACGGTGGACCCTGTCCAGCTCTAGTTCTGCCGCCGGTGGTTTTCCAAGGACTTGGTTCAGGATAGCCGCCACCGTAGCACGGAGATCTGTTCCCATGGTAGCTTCAGGAATGCCGCGGAGGCGCAGGTTATTACGTCTGCTTCTGTTCTCGCCGTCGTCCAGCTTTAGTTGTATGTCCACAAGATGGCGGCGGAAGCCACGCTGTTCCTGTTCCATGGCAGTAATCCGGGCGTCCGATGTGGATGCAGAGGACTCTAGTACAGTGACCCTTTCATCTACTGTATTTACCTGCTGGCGCAGGTCATGTAGTTCCCTTGAGAGTGCATTGACAATGGATGCAGCCATTTCCTGTAAATCTTGTCTTGAGGGTAAACCAGACACAATGTCCCTGAGGGATTCCTCCATGTTACCCCCTGTCTCCCTTGTGTGGCTGGAGCTAAGTTGAGTGTCAGTGATGGGGATCACAGGGGATAGAATAGGAGATGCTGACCTGTCATCTGGAGCCGGACGGTCTCCTCCTGCATTCGTTCCCGGCTGGGTGCTTTTCTTAGCTGTGGCGGCAGCGTTCGTCGGAGGTACTCGAGGCGGCGCCATCTTGGCCGAAGTGGCCGGGGAAGAGGCAGCGTGTTGCCTAAGAAAATAGTGGGTTATTTCAGAACCCTTCTGTACCCCCGAGTCCAGCGGGTGTTTGCGGTCCCCTGGCATGAATTCAGGCTCTCTCAGGGCAAGATTACTGTCCGTTCTCAGGGCTTCCCCGCACAGAGCTCCGAGGTGTGCGTCCTCACTCTGCCATCGCTTGGCCACGCCCCCCAGCTGTTTGCTTTTGTAGTAATACATTTTTGAAACTCATATTTGAGTGTAGAACTATTACTACAGATGTCTTAAATGGAATCACCTTTATATTTAATCTTATAGGCATTGGTAGCTGTAATAGAGGGGGGTCTCTCTCAGTGGCAGCCGGTGCTCAAAATTCTTGGGGGAAGCAAACAAACTGAAATATACAAAAAAAATAAATCAATTGCAGCCACTGTGCCATCAAACGCCGCCACTGTGCCATCAAGCGCAACCACTGTGCCCATCAAATGCCGCCACTGTGCCCATCAATTGCAGCTACTGTGCCCATCAATTGCAGCCACTGTGCCCATCAAACGCTGCCACTGTGCCCATCAAATGCTGCTACTGTGCCCATCAAATGCTGCCACTGTGCCCATCAAATGCAGTCACTTTTCCCATCAAATGCTGCCACTGTGTCCATCAAACGTAGCCACTGTGCCATTAAAAGCAGCCACTGTGACATCAAATGCTGCCACTGTGCCACCAAACGCTGCCACTGTGCCCATCAAATGCTGCCACTGTGCCCAACCAATGCTGCCACTATGCCCACCCAATGCAGCCACTGTGACCCCCCCGCCTGCTCGCCATCTGCCCGGCACTTACCCTGTCTCAGTGGGGCAGCGGGTGAGGGCAGTGAGTGGTGTCCTCCGAGTGGGGTCCTCCACTGGTCTCCTCCCGTCCTCTCCCGTCAGGCGTCCAATCACAGTGCCTGTCATTTCAGCCAATCAGGTGACGGTTAACAGACCTGAGCACCTGATTGGCGGAGAGGCGGTTCAATGTTAGGACAGCAAATATTCATTCACTGTTCTAACACACCTGGGTGAACTGCGAGCGCCAAGCATGGCGTTCGCAGGTCACATTTTTGCCGCCTATTAGAGTATATGGCTCTAATCAGGTGCTTCAAAAACACCCCCCACCGCTGTAAACGGGCCGGGCGCCTGAATAGGGGGTGGCAGCAGCGGCCGTGGATAGATTCATGCAATGCGTGAATCTATCCATTGGTCATAGAGGGGCTGGCTGGAGAGAGGTGATGGCGCCGGTGCGCCCTTATGGACGCACCGCCACTGGTCTCTCTCTCTTTCTCTCTCTCTTTCTCTCTCTCTCTCTTGCTCTCTCTCCCCCCCCCCTCTATCTCCCCCTCTCTCCCTCTCCCAGATATCTACTTGTAATAGTAAAACTGTATGTTTTGTTTTCAAAAGCAAGCAAACAAAACAGCTTTCTAAAGCAAAGATAAATGCAAAAATATACCAGGCCCACATTAGGGTTTAGGGTTCCTGTCTGCTTTGGGGGCCTCCAAGGCCGCAGAAGTTCAGCAAACCGTGTCCCCAGACAGTCCACACTTTCTCACAACTGTGAGCTACTCCAGTCTACCTCTCAGATGCCTTCCTGTAGATGGGTTAATCTTTTCAGGACCAAAGTCCCTATAATCAAGGTTGAAGGCTCTTTGCCACTCAAAAGTCTCTTTGAGCCTGGATCGCAGTCTCCACTCTAATTTATACCAAAGGTGTACTATCGGGTTGAGGTGCAGGCCAGTCAAGTTCCTCCACCCAAAACTCGCTCATCCATGTCTTTATGGACCTTGTTTGTGCACTGGTGCGCAGTCATGTTGGAACATTAATGGGCCATCCCCAAACTGTTCCCACAAAGTTGGGAACACGAAATGTCCAAAATGTTTCAGTATGCTGACGCCTTATAAGTTCCCTTCACTGGAATTAAGGGGCCAAGCCCAACCCCTGAAAAACTACCCCACACCATAAGCCCCCCTCCACCAAAGGATTTGGACCAGTGCACAAAGCAAGGCCCATAAAGAGATGGATGAGTGAGTTTGGGGTGGAGGAACTTGACTGACCTGCACAGAGTCCTGACCTCAACCCGATAGAACACCATTGGGATGAATTAGAGTGGAGACTGCCAGCCAGACCTTCTCATCCAACATCAGTGCCTGACATCGCAAATGCACTTCTGGAAGAATTGCCAAACATTTCATAGGCACACTCCTAAACCTTGAGCACAGCCTTCCCAGAAGAGTTGAAGCTGCTATAGCTGCAAAGGGTGGGCCAACGCAATATTGAACCCTATGGACTAAGACTTGAATGCCAGTAAAGTTCATGTGCGTGTAAAGGCAGGCATCCAAATATTTTTGGAAATACAGTATATATGTTTAGCATCCTCCTAGTTAGACTGCTGGGTAAATTTGATTTCTGGCTTCTTCTTTAATCAAGGGACCAGTGATTGTTTGGTCTGTTTAAGGTTTCACAGGCTTGGCGTTTGATTGCTTTCCCCTGCTTCTAGAAGACGTTTCTAGAGCTTAGGGAGGGAGAATTCAAATAGCCAGTATAAATATTGATCAGGGCCTAGTGGAGGTGCGCCCAGATGGTGGTTGGGCAGTTGATAAATAGTCTGAATTCCTGGAGAGATTGTCTTCCCCAGCAAGTTCCCAGCCTTAGAGTGGGCTGTTGCCCCTCTGAAGCAAGTCTTGGATTGTGCCACTGTTCTCTGAGTTCTTGGGGTTGGAGACCCAGAAGGGACCTGGAACTGGCTGCAGCATTTCACCAATGTATATAAAAGTGGAGTGCTATAAACTCAATAAATGTGTACATCAAAAGCTTATAAATGCATGTGTACAGTGAATAAATTATATCAAGACAGTATATGACTATAAAAATGATTGACAATATGTAATTACCGTATTTATCGGCGTATAACACGCGCCGGCGTATAACACGCACCCCAAGTTTAGGAGAGAATTTTAAGGAAAAAAACTTTTAGGAGGGAAGTTTAAGGAAAAGAAACTTACATTAAAATGGCCATCAATGCAGCCTCATCAGTGCTCATCTGCAGCCTTGTTAGTGTCATTGCAGCCTTTTCAGTGTCAGTGCAGCTTTGCCCCAGTGCAGCCTTGTCAATGCAGCCTTGTCCCCAGTGCAGCCTTGTCAGTGCAGCCTTGTCCCCAGTGCAGCCTTGTCAATGCAGCCTTGTCCCCAGTGCAGCCTTATTAATGCAGCCTTGTCCCCAGTGCAGCCTTATCAATGCAGCCTTGTCCCCAGTGCAGCCTTATCAATGCAGCCTTGTCCCTGCAGCCTTGTCCCCAATGCAGCCTAGTGTCCATGCCTCCTGCCGCCGCCGCCGCCATACACATAGTAGTAGTTTTAAATATGGCGCCGCGGAGTTCGGAGAGACTCGGCGCCGGTGGAAGTGAACGAACGCCGCCGAGATACACATAGCCGAGGGTTCTCGGCTCTTTCCGGCGCCGCTCACAGTCCCGCCCTATGATGGACATAACACAGGTCCAATGGCGGGACTGGGCGTGACAGTGAGCGGCGCCGGAAAGAGCCGAATACACCCGACTATGTGTATCTCGGCTCTGTGATTTCGGCGGCGCTCGTTCAGCACCGCCGAGTCCTTCCGAAGTCCGCGGCGCCATATTTGAAACTACTCGCTATGTAAATGTCGGCGGCGATCGCCGACATTCACATAGCGATAGCGGGGATCGGCGTATAACACGCACCCACGACTTTCCCCTGATTTTAAGGGGAAAAAAGTGCGTGTTATACGCCGATAAATACGGTAATCAAAAAAAGCTATTAAGTAAAAAAATAGTGCACCTTAAGGCGAGTATAACAGTGACTAGTATGGATGAAACCGTGATGGTTCAATACATTCAGCACCTTAAATAATATGTGAAAACATAATAGTCCATTTCAAATTTGTGAAACAATTATAAAAAGCACCAAAAGTCCATGGGGGTAGTGCATAAGGAAAAATGTCTCCCGAACTCACAGATGGATAGTTAAACCTAATCCAACAGGTAGATGGACAGTGGAAGAACCGTGGGTGCACAGAAGACTTAAATCAGTGCCGGGGCCATCACCAGAGAATGAAGAGGCTTACCGGAACTTAATGACCTGAAGTGGCATACGCCATACAAGTCAAAAAAGCTTGATGACCAACAGGTCTGGGCAGTATGTCTTGTCAGATGTCATCAGCATACAGCGGAAAGAGATATCAGCACGGCTTCCACATCCATAGACACTCCAACATAAGTCAAACGAACGGTTCGTATGTCATGCGAGGAGTAAAAATACTCACATAGCGTGGTAACGTTTAAACACTGGTTTTATTAAAATAATTAAAAACAGACTCACATGTTTAGAAGATAGTAAACAGCATGAACATCATATATCGGCAGTCATGAGGGGTCCACCCGACATGTTTCAACTAAAAAGTCATCATCTGGGGTGTGGAACCCCCTCACCCCACCGCTCTATAAACAAATAATGACCCCCACTGGGCGTGTCTCAATACCGGAAGTGCACCGAGTAAACGTTAGTTCCGGTTTTGGGGTCATAGAATATTGTATATTATACCCAACATATATAAAAATTTAAGGGCAGAGTCATTAGATACTGTGCCTCAGAGATTGTTAATAGCCAGAAATTGTAATAAAATAATATGCATTGGCCCGGCCCGTCCGTCCGGAGACCAAGCCTCGTTACCAGTATCACAATACTTGTAGTGTGAGCGCAGCGGCGCCGCCGCGCTCCACCAGTATATTCAAGCCTCACTTCCATATGGCGCGCTGACGTCACTCCCGCACACGAGTGCGGCGTCAGTGCGTTCCACCTCATTAACCAGACCTCGATCTCGAATCACTCTCCAGCCCGTCCCAATAGAGACGCTGCTGCGCTCCAGGGAAGTGAGACCAAGCCTCAATCTGAGGCCGACCATGAATCCCTAAAGTGTCAGCAGAGGTGGAAAATAAGAGAAAAATGAGGCAGCGGAAGTGGATGCCAGTGTCAGTGAGATCTATATGCAAAACTCGGATGGCCCAAAATACTAAGCTTGAAATAAAGTGAAAATTGATATAAAAAATAATGACTAATAATAGATAATAAAAAACTCAAGAATAATGAGTTTACAAGAGGGGGCATCCGCCAAGCGTCCAATGATACAAAATATAAAATATAAAGTCAAGATCAAAAACACACTACCAATGGGGGGCATCAATATGTTTATAAGAAAAATGCCAACAAACAACCCAAATAGCATATATATATGTATAGAATTGATCCAAAATCAATCCAAATATAAAATTATAATGTTATAAAATTTAATTATAAAGGAGAGATTGTATCAATATTTAAGCTTGGTTAATAAAAGAGTTGATGTCCCACTCCACGTTAATACCCTGCGAAAAATGGGACCCCAACTCGTATATCCAGTATGTCTCCAAACGGGAGACACCCCTAAGAGTTGACCCCCCCCCCCCGCCAAGGGGCCACATACCTATCAATAATAAGGAACTGGGTGCCTGCAGGATTTCGATCGTGAAATTCCCTATAGTGCCTAGGGACAGTATGCTTAGTACTACCTGCTTTAATAAGGTTAATATGCTCCGAAACCCGTGTCGTGAATGATCTAATAGTACGGCCCACATATTGTTTGCCACAAGGGCAAGTTAAAAGATACACTATTCCTGTGGTAGCACAAGTGCAAAATTGTTTGATCGTATATGTACGGCCAGTTACAGTGGAAGAAAAACTGTGAGTTGCCCTTCTACCACAAGTGTTAAACTGGCAAACCAAACATTTTTTACAGGGATAGAATCCGATCCAATCATGAAAGAAGGATGTTTTTTTTGGTGGGTTAATCACATTAGGTGCCAACTTGTTCCGAAGGGATGGCACACCTCTAAAAACCACCTTTGGAGTCTTAGGCAACAGGGATCCTAAAACTTTATCAGTTTTTAAGACATCCCAATGATGTTCAAAGATTTTCTTGACATGCTTATGTTGCATGGAAAAGGATGTCAGAAAGGACCATTTGAATTCATCATTTGGCTGTCGTCCTCCAGTAATACCCAGCGGTCCATCCCACAGGCATTCTCAATCTCCTTATCCAAGACAGAAGGGTTATAGCCCTTCTCCAGAAACCTATCTTTCAAGATTGTGGCCTGAGCCTTAAAGGTGTCACGATCGGTACAGTTTCTACGTAATCGTAAGAACTGGCTCTTAGGAACTATCGGTGGATTTAAAATAGGTACTAAATGTAAATATACCTTCCTTTCTTTCAATAACAAGGTCCAAGAAATGAATTGAGGTTGTGCTAGCCTCAAAGGATAAGGCAATACCCCTATTATTGTTATTCAAGGTCGCAATAAATTCGACCAAACCATCATGGCTACCTGTCCACAGGAGGAGGATGTCGTCTATGTACTGGGCCCACAACAGAAGGTGTGGGTTCTCCATGGCATAGACGACATCCTCCTCCCACTTGGCCATGAACAGGTTGGCCAGGCTGGGAGCAAATTTTCCTCCCATTGACACCCCTTTAAGTTGATGATAGAATCTGCCATCGAACCAGAAATAATTGTGTTGCGTTGCAAACTCAATCAAATCTACAATAAAGTTAACCTGGGGTGAAGCAAGGGAGGCATCCCTATTAAGAAAGCATTGTACTGCATCCACACCCTCACGGTGTGGAATGCAGGTATAAAGGGACGCCACGTCCGCGGTGGCCATAATGAGACTACCAGAGTAAGAAACATTCAATAATAATCTGATCACGTCCTTGATATCCTTTAGGTAAGACGGCGTCCTAAGTACAGATGGCTGGAGAAAAAAATCTATGTATTTCCCAATTTTAGAAGTGACCGAATCGATGCCACTAATTATGGGTCGACCTGGGGGGTGAAGGGGGTCCTTATGGACCTTGGGCAGGTAATATATAACTGGAATACGTGGGGCAAGGGGAACTAAAAAAGATCCCTCCTTCTTATTTAAAATGTAAGAATCAAAACCTCTGGCTACTAACTTCTTCAATTCCTTTTTATATTCATATGTTGGGTTATTTGGTAATTCAATGTAAGTTTCACGGTCTCCTAAAATGCGATGCATTTTATCCATGTAGTCTGATTTGTTCAATAAAACAATGCCACCGCCTTTGTCGGTGGGGCGAATGACCAGGTTTTTGTTATCACATAAAGTCTTTAAACCCACTGAAGATAAAGGGTTATGAAATTTACGCTTAAGTGGGATATTAGCTAAGTCTCTCAACACTAATTCCTTAAACAAATTAATAGTTGGTGGGAGTTGCGTTGGGGGACTAAAAAGAGAGGGATTGGATAAGCCAGAATGTACCGTGCCGGACGTTGCCGCCCTGGCCACATTTCTAGTGGGGTTCGAGATGATATATCTTTTAACGTTAATTTTTCTGATGAACTTCTGAATTTTGATAAACGTGTCAAATTTGTTAAGTTTGCACGGGGGGGGCAAATTTGAGGCCTTTGTTCAAAACAATTATCTCTTCTTGGGTAAGGATAGTATCACTCAAATTAAATACCCCATGACATGTTAAGTTCGTTTTCTTTTTTTGTCTTTGGACCCTCCTCCCTCCTCTGGACCCTCTCTTGTTTCCGGGTGTCACGGTATCTAATTGACCAGACTGTGTGGACTGCACAGAGGAGACCAGAAACACATGTAAGTGAAATGGTGTTTATTAACAAGTGATAAGTGACAGGAACAAACAGTGCAAAAACCCACACAACAACCCACTACAAACAACAATGTATATATATATATAAGTAAAGGGAGATACCGTAATCGTAAACAAGCCAAGCCAAGGTCATACACAGGGAAGTCAGCAGAAGGGTAAGGACGGGAACCTGAACAGGACAAGGAGAGGATGGATGGATGGGGTTCAGGGCAGGGATCCAAGGGAGCCAGGAACAGAAGGGACAGGACTAGGAAGGCCTCAGGATAGGGATTGGATCAGATCAGGACAAGGCAGATAGCAGGCTCAAGGTCAAACAGGCAGCAAGGTCAGAACGCAGGGGGAGAGAGAGACCAAGGCAAGCCTATGAGGGCTTGCCGGGTATTTGTAAGGCTGTGGTAATTGACCTCACGTTACAGCTGAGCGCAGTGTGACCTGTTTGCTCCACACTGCCAGAGTGCACCCGCTGGTTGACGCCGGTACTACGGCCCGAGGATGCAACAGTGCCACCAGCAGGAAAGACCTCTTACTGCAGGTCCTAGGTGTTGGAAGACACCTGCTGATGGACACTGGTACTGCGATCCAAGAGACCGGTAGCGCCACCAACGGGTAGACCTTCTCATGACAGTACCCCCCCCTAAAGGAGCGGCCTCCGGACGCTCCAACAAGGTGTATCTGTTCAAAGTTCATGGCCTTCAACTGGACAGGTGAGGGCACATCAGGCCGGGCATCGGGTACATCAACCTGGACAGTGGGTACTGCTGGCATGTCAGAGTCATTAAGCTGGGCAGCAGACGACAGGAACCACTTGAGCTGGGCAGCAGACGACAGGAACCACTTGAGCTGGGCAGCAAACGACAGGAACCACTTGAGCTGGGCAGCAAACGACAGGAACCACTTGAGCTGGGCAGCAAACGACAGGAACCACTTGAGCTGGGCAGCAGACGACAGGAACCATTTGAGCTGGGCAGCAGACGACAGGAACCACTTGAGCTGGGCAGCAGACGACAGGAACCACTTGAGCTGGGCAGCAGACGACAGGAACCACTTGAGCTGGGCAGCAGACGACAGGAACCACTTGAGCTGGGCAGCAGACGACAGGAAACACTTGAGCTGGGCAGCAGACAGGAAACACTTGAGCTGGGCAGCAGACGACAGGAAACACTTGAGCTGGGGGGCAGACACCCGCACATCAGGCTGGAGGGCTGGAACATCAGACTGGAAAGCTGGAACATCCGACTTGGAAGCTGGCACATCAGACTGAGAAGCTATCTTCGAGGCATCAGGCTGAAAGGCAAGCTGCAAGACATCAGGCTGGGAAGCTGGGACAGCAAACTGGGAAGCTGGCACATCAATCTGGGAAGCTGGCACATCAATCTGGGAAGCTGGCACATCAATCTGGGAAGCTGGCACATCAATCTGGGAAGCTGGCACATCAATCTGGGAAGCTGGCACATCAGACTGGGAAGCTGGCACATCAGACTGGGAAGCTGGCACATCAGACTGGGAAGCTGGCACATCAGACTGGCAGGTAGGCATCAAGACATCAGGCTGGAAGACAAGCTGCAAGGCATCAGGCTGGGAAGCTGGCACATCAATCTGGGAAGCTGGCACATCAGACTGGGAAGCTGGCACATCAGACTGGGAAGCTGGCACATCAGACTGGTAGGTGGGCATCAAGACATCAGGCTGGAAGACAAGCTGCAAGGCATCAGGCTGGGAAGCTGGTACAGCAAACTGGGAAGTTGGCACATCAATCTGGGAAGCTGGCACATCAATCTGGGAAGCTGGCACATCAATCTGGGAAGCTGGCACATCAATCTGGGAGGCTGGCACATCAATCTGGGAGGCTGGCACACCAATCTGGAAAGCTGGCACATCAGACTGGTAGGTAGGCATCAAGACATCAGGCTGGAAGGCAAGCTGCAAGACATCCGGCTGGAAGGCAGGGACATCGAGCTGGAAGGCAGGCATCGGGACGACAGACTGGGAGGCAGGCACATCAGACTGTAAAGCTGGAACGTCAGACTGCAAAGCTGGAACATCAGACTGGAAGGCTGGAACAGCAGACTGGAAGGCTGGGACATCAGACTGCAAAGCTTGAACTTCAGACTGCAAAGCTGGAACATCAGACTGCAAAGCTGGAACATCAGACCGCAAAGCTGGAACATCAGACCGCAAAGCTGGAACATCAGACTGGAAGGCTGGAACATCAGACTGGAAGGCTGGAACATCAGACTGCAAAGCTGGAACGTCAGACTGCAAAGCTGGAACAGCAGACTGGAAGGCTGGAACAGCAGACTGCAAAGCTGGAACAGCAGACTGCAAAGCTGGAACAGCAGACTGGAAGGCTGGAACAGCAGACTGGAAGGCTGGAACAGCAGACTGCAAAGCTGGAACATCAGACTGGAAGGCTGGAACAGCAGACTGGAAGGCTGGAACATCAGACTGGAAGGCTGGGACATCAGACTGGAAGGCTGGGACATCAGACTGCAAAGCTTGAACTTCAGACTGCAAAGCTGGAGCATCAGACTGGAAGGCTGGAACATCAGACTAGCGAGCTGGAACGTCAGACTGCAAAGCTGGAACATCAAACTGCAAGGCTGGAACAGCAGACTGGAAGACTGGAACAGCAGACTGGAAGGCTGGAACAGCAGACTGCAAAGCTGGAACAGCAGACTGGAAAGCTGGAACATCAGACTGGAAGGCTGGAACATCAGACTGGCGAGCTGGAACGTCAGACTGCAAAGCTGGAACAGGTTGGGTTACTGGCAAGATGGTGTGGGTCGGGAAGAATTTTCGTTTCTTTTTTGGTTTAGCCCGTGCAGTTTTGTATGTAGGTGCAGGGCTGTAAGAAAAGAAAGTAGCTGGATCGAAGGAAGACCAAGGAATTGTAGCTAGAGAAGGGTTTTGTTGGACTGTTACAGGTGGAGGAGAAGAGACAGGTGGATTGAAGGCAGGAAAGGTGCGACACTTGGAGACTGAGTGGTAGTATTTGGTAGGGAGCTGATTAAACTGGGTTGTAGCTGAGGTTGCCATAGGCGACGGGGAGATAGATTTTTTGGAAGGCAGATGATTAATGGCAGGGCTGAAATATTGTGGCTTAGCTAAAGACAGGAGATCTGACCATGCCTGCAGCACAGGTTGAACAAATGCTGATTCACACACAGCCTGACTAACCAGAGATTGTACTGAATAAATGCAATCGGATAACACCTGCTGGGAACAAGCGGAATAATGTTCATCAAAGAAAGCCGGATCATCCTCTAACAACCATACCAGGGATTCAACCTGGTCACAACTGAAAGGAGGGGAGAAATCGTCACTACCTTTGGGAATGCATGACAAGGCCGACTCTGCACACAACTGGATCAAAGGCTGAACATCCTCAAATAACGCATGACCCCGATCTACTAGTAAATGGGCTGTTTGGATCGTTTCCAGCAGTTGGTCACGGGTCCAATCTTTAAGAGTCTGACGGCAATATTCATTATCCTCTGCCGCCAGCAGAGAATAATAGACAATTTCATCAAAGTCCATTTTGCGCGCCCACCGTAACAGGACGGTTTCTCAGTGCAGCCACGTCTGGTCAGGGATGGCCTTGGTCTACTGTCACGGTATCTAATTGACCAGACTGTGTGGACTGCACAGAGGAGACCAGAAACACATGTAAGTGAAATGGTGTTTATTAACAAGTGATAAGTGACAGGAACAAACAGTGCAAAAACCCACACAACAACCCACTACAAACAACAATGTATATATATATATATAAGTAAAGGGAGATACCGTAATCGTAAACAAGCCAAGCCAAGGTCATACACAGGGAAGTCAGCAGAAGGGTAAGGACGGGAACCTGAACAGGACAAGGAGAGGATGGATGGATGGGGTTCAGGGCAGGGATCCAAGGGAGCCAGGAACAGAAGGGACAGGACTAGGAAGGCCTCAGGATAGGGATTGGATCAGATCAGGACAAGGCAGATAGCAGGCTCAAGGTCAAACAGGCAGCAAGGTCAGAACGCAGGGGGAGAGAGAGACCAAGGCAAGCCTATGAGGGCTTGCCGGGTATTTGTAAGGCTGTGGTAATTGACCTCACGTTACAGCTGAGCGCAGTGTGACCTGTTTGCTCCACACTGCCAGAGTGCACCCGCTGGTTGACGCCGGTACTACGGCCCGAGGATGCAACAGTGCCACCAGCAGGAAAGACCTCTTACTGCAGGTCCTAGGTGTTGGAAGACACCTGCTGATGGACACTGGTACTGCGATCCAAGAGACCGGTAGCGCCACCAACGGGTAGACCTTCTCATGACACCGGGCCTCTTTTTTGTTCTGAGGGTCCTCGTGAAAACCCCAAGTAGTCCGTGAATCAGGGTAAGGTTGTTTATAGGGGGATGGATTGTACCCAACGTTAGGAAATGGGCAAACATTCTCATTATAATGATCGCGTAGGGGAGAATATCTTTTGTATGTGGAAACCGGGGGATGTCTATAGTAGGATGAATTCGGGTAATATGGATGATAGGGAGAATCACGGTGGCAAGCCGGGGAACCCCGATGATGGGAGTTCTCCCGTTCGTAATATTGATAATCATCGTAGCCACGATGATCCCCCCTATTTCCACCTCTACTCCTACTTCTGGAATAATGACCTCTTCCCCTATGTTGGTCTTTGGGAGTATGCATCCTCGGCTGTCGGCCCGTATGTGGAGGAGGACCCCCCCTTGAGGTCGTCCTTTATCAACAAAAGATTTGGGGCGAACCGAAGGCTCGATGGAAGGAGCCAAGGTCTCCTCACCTTCAACATTAGTCTCCATTGTGGTCTGCAAGGTAGGTCCTGTGATGGATTTCTGCCACCCAAACACTTTACCCGCCCTGTAGTCCCCAATGTCCCGCGAATATTTTTTATGCTTCTTGGTTTTTTGTTCTTTATCCTCCTTTATAAGGTGAGCTTGTAAATTAGAGGACAGGGTATTATATTCAACTGAGTTTTTATAGGCAAGTAACTTATCCTTCAGTTCCCTAATCTCCTGATCTAAGGAAGAAAGATGAGGAATATCTTTGAAATTATGTGAGATCTAACGTTAAAAACACTTGATCTTACTGGATCTAACAAATATCTATTAGCCTGAATGATTTTTGGCCCGAAAATTTGATAAGGGGGGGGCTAACCCGTCCATATATACCACCTAATATCTCTATTTTGATGTGGAATATCTCTGAAATGATGTGAGATCTAACGTTAAAACCACTTGATCTTACCGGATCTAACGAATATCTATTAGCCTGAATGATTTTTGGCCCCAAAAATTCGATAAGGGGGGGGGGGCCAGCCTGTCCATATGTACCACCTAATATCTCTATTTTGATGTGGAATATCTCTGAAATGATGTGAGATCTAACATTAAAAACACTTGATCTTACCGGATCTAAGGAATATCTATTAGCCTGAATGATTTTTGGCCCGAAAATTTGATGAGGGGGGGCCAGCCCCCCTCATTAATCACTTCATAAGTCTCTAATTATGTGAGATCTAACGTTAAAAACATTTGATCTTACTGGATCTAACGAATATCTATTAGCCTGAATGATTTTTGGGCTGAAAATTTGATAAGGGGGGGCAGCCCCCCTCATAAATCACTTAATAAGTCTCTATATATGTGAGATCTAACGTTAAAAACACTTGATCTTACCGGATCTAACAAATATCTATTAGCCTGAATGATTTTTGGCCAGAAAATTTGATAAGGGGGGGCTAACCCGTCCATATGTACCACCTAATATCTCTACTTTGATGTGGAATATCTCTGAAATGATGTGAGATCTAACGTTAAAAACACTTGATCTTACCGGATCTAACGAATATCTATTAGCCTGAATGATTTTTGGCCCGAAAATTCGATAAGGGGGGGGGGGCAGCCCGTCCATATGTACCTTCTAATATCTCTATTTTAATGTGGAATATCTCTGAAATGATGTGAGATCTAACGTTAAAACCACTTGATCTTACCGGATCTAACGAATATCTATTAGCCTGAATGATTTTTGGCCCCAAAAATTCGATAAGGGGGGGGGCCAGCCTGTCCATATGTACCACCTAATATCTCTATTTTGATGTGGAATATCTCTGAAATGATGTGAGATCTAACATTAAAAACACTTGATCTTACCGGATCTAAGGAATATCTATTAGCCTGAATGATTTTTGGCCCGAAAATTTGATGAGGGGGGGCCAGCCCCCCTCATTAATCACTTCATAAGTCTCTAATTATGTGAGATCTAACGTTAAAAACATTTGATCTTACTGGATCTAACGAATATCTATTAGCCTGAATGATTTTTGGGCTGAAAATTTGATAAGGGGGGGCAGCCCCCCTCATAAATCACTTAATAAGTCTCTATATATGTGAGATCTAACGTTAAAAACACTTGATCTTACCGGATCTAACAAATATCTATTAGCCTGAATGATTTTTGGCCAGAAAATTTGATAAGGGGGGGCTAACCCGTCCATATGTACCACCTAATATCTCTACTTTGATGTGGAATATCTCTGAAATGATGTGAGATCTAACGTTAAAAACACTTGATCTTACCGGATCTAACGAATATCTATTAGCCTGAATGATTTTTGGCCCGAAAATTCGATAAGGGGGGGGCCAGCCCGTCCATATGTACCTTCTAATATCTCTATTTTGATGTGGAATATCTCTGAAATGATGTGTGATCTAACGTTAAAACCACTTGATCTTACCGGATCTAACAAATATCTATTAACCTGAATGATTTTTGGCCCGAAAATTTGATAAGGGGGGCCAGCCCCCCTCATTAATCACTTAATAAGTCTCTAATTATGTGAGATCTAACGTTAAAAACACTTGATCTTACCGGATATAACAAATTGCTTCCAAAATAGCTAACTGTTTGGTCAATTTTTTGATAAGGGGGGGCTGATGATGGGTTAGCCCCCCCAGCAAATAACTGTTAATATCGCTTCTTCTGTGTGAGATCTAATGCAAACAACGGTTGATCTAACCTGATCTAACAAAGATCTAACAAACTGCATAAGATTTTTTCAAAAATTTTGATATGGGGGGGGCTAACCCGGCAGAGGTCAGCAGCAGCAGGGCTCCTGGTAACTGAAAAAGACTCAGCATCTCATTTCCAGGCACATGGAGACTTGTTGCCGGTGTTTCATCAGATTAGGCAAGACTCCAGTGGGTGTAACAAGATGTCCGCTAGCCTCCTTCTCACTGTATCGTTACGCGTGCGGGGTGTAGCAAGATGGTGGCAAGCAGTGGTGGAATAGGGTAATTCAGTGCCCAGGGCGAATATGCCAAAATGCGCCCCCCCCCCTCCCCCCCGAGCAGGAGGCAGAGCTAGTTGAAGCACGTGCAGCACACCAAAACATATCTAATGGTGTATTACACACACACACACACACACAGCCAATTTGATTGCTTTGTTGATGGCTTGGTTTACAGCCAATAAGGAGTAATAGCAATAATAGCTGCCCAAGGGTGATTTCTGAAGATTGTGAATGGAGCTCAAGAACTAGCTGAAGCTGACCTTGGCTTCTGTCAAATGGTCCTGCTGGAAATTCTCTTTTGATCAGCGGGCTTCAGCGCTGATCATTGTATTCTGATCAGTGGAGGAGTCCTGCTGTCAGAGTACAATAGCACAGAGGGGAGAGGGGGGTTTCTGAAGCCACCTTGTTTGTGTGCATGCAGGGATCTATTAGTTTTTCTTCCAGCAGGCTGAACAAAAAAAAAAACTAATAGTCTGTACCCAGCTTTAGACAATGGGTCAGGGAAAACATTTGTCATTCTTAGTGCTTCTGCACATGAACAGTAAAGGTAAGCATACACTTTACAATCTGATTATTGTACAATTTCTGCACAATCTTGCTTCAATTTACTAAAACTTTGTAATATGAGGACAAACCTAAACACTTCATTATCCAATTAGTAGTATCCAATCAGGCAGGCCCTTGTACTACATAGTTGGTGGAAGATCCAAGGGATATTGTACAATCAGATTGTATAGTGAATGGTAAGCTGGCCATAAATGGATCAGTTTTATTGATTAGTAAGGCTCGGTTCACACTGGGACGACTTGGGATCCGACTTGTAGGCCCTCAAGTCGCCCCAAGTCGCCCCAGAAATAGATTCACATTGAAGTGAATGGGAGCGTCTTAATAGACACTACTGAAGTCGCTCCGACTTCAGAGCGTACTCCCTGTACTACTTTGATCCGACTTGGTAGGCGACCTGTACCATAGAAATCAATGGAAGTCGCCTCCAAGTCGGATCTCTCTGTAAAGTCAAGCGACTTTGCAGGGAAAACCCCTCCCTCCCCCCTCCCTCCCAGAGAGCTGATTGGCCACAGGCGAAGTCGCCTGTCATGGAGGCGACTTCAAGTCGCCTTGTAATTTGCTAAAGTCGCGTCGAATTCGCGTCGAAGTCGCATCGAAGCCGCGTTGAAGTCGCCGTGCAAAGTCGCGCTGAAGTCGTGTTGCCCCAGTGTGAACCGACCCTTAGTGTCTGATTGAAAAAAACTGAGCAGATCCCCTCATCCACACAAGCGAGGTGGATTGAGGAATCCTCTCCACTGAGACATTGCATTGTGATAGTGATCAGAATACATTAATTAGCGATGCATATCAAAGGAAAAATTTCCAACAAGCTGGTTTGAGAGAAGTTGATCATATTAGACTTCTCTTTAGCAGGAATGGCCATAGATGGATTGAAACTCATCCAGTCGTTGGTGAACCAGCTGAATTTCCATTCATGTCAAGACTTAGTAGCTCCTGTGTAAAATCCGTTTTTTTCTGCACCCTGGGGAGCTGGGGAAATCACTAAGCCTTCATGTACATGAGTTGTTTAGGCCCATTCAGACATGTGTGTCCTATGCAGGGCTCTCTTGTGCATCCCTGTGCAAGTGTTCTATTCATTTCTATTGAGACCCAAACCTTGATGTCATATTCGAATACAGAGGCTGTGTGCAGGCAACCTCATGCCCCAGTAGAAATGAATGGGGTGCTGGCACAGGGATGCACACAATGCTCATGCATCCCCATGCTGATAAGATAGCCCTGCATGGGAGCCACATGTTTGTACCTCATCTTAAAATGCCCTTAATAAAAAACAGAATCAGAAAGAAAAGTTGTCTTCACAGCTAGAACTGTGATATCATGCCTGAATGAAGATCACCTGGTAGCTGAGTAGTGGCAGCCTCAGCAGCACAGAGACAGAGGAGAGAGACACCACTCACTTTAGGCCCCATTCACACCTGACCGTTTTGTAGCTTAAAGCCTGAGGCCGGGTTCACACTGGTACGACAAACGCTCCGACATTGGGAGTTCATGTCGCATGACGTGTGAATATCAATGTTTCACTATGGGAGCCGTCTTAACTGGTCCGACACAAGTCGGTCCGACTTTGAAAATGCTCCCTGTACTACTTTGGTCCGACTTTGATCCTACTTCAGCCCATTGACTATCATTGAAGTCGGATCAAAGTCGGATCACCAGTCCAACTGCATGATCCAACTTTGGCATGCGACGTGTGCTCTGATGATCTTGAGGGGGAACTACACGCCAAATTTTAAATAAAAAACGGCATGGGTTCCCCCTCCAAGAGCATACTTAGCCCTTTGGTCTGATATGGATCTTAGGGATATAGATCTTAGGGGGCACCCCCTACATCGAAAAAACGGCGTGGGAGTCCCCCCAAAATCCATACCAGACCCTTATCCGAGCATGCAGCCGGGCCAGTCAGGAAGAGGGGTGTGGACGAGTGAGCGCCCCCCCTCTCCTGAACCGTACCAGGCCACATGCCCTCAACATCGGGGGGTGGGTGCTTTGGGGCAGGGGGGGAGCCTTGTGGCCCCCCCACCCCAAAGCACCTTGTCCCCATTTGATGAGGACAAGGGCCTCTTCCCGACAACCCTGGCCGTTGGCTGTCGGGGTCTGTGGGCGGGGGGCTCATCGGAATCTGGGCGCCCCCTTTAATAAGGTACCCATCCCCCCACCCTATGTGAATGAGTATGGGGTACATCATACCCCTACCCATTCACCTGGGGGAAAAAAGTGTCAATAAAAAAAACACTAGACAGGTTTTTAAAGTCTCTTCCGACTTCTCCTCTCTCTCTGGCCTCTTCTCCGCGCTCTCCGGTTCTTCTCCCGCTCTTTGGTCCCTTCTGCCGGGCACCGTCGTCACTACCCGGGGCATGATGAGATGGTGACGTAGTAAGGGGCAGGGTCACCGGGTGACATCACCCGGTGAATACGCCCCATGCCTATATACGTCGTTGCGCACCTCGCACACGGCATTGCAGCGGGAGAGAGCGTTGTGTCAACATCGGAAGAAGACTGGAGGGAAGAAGATGACGTTGAAGACCGGACCACCGCTAGCAAAAGAGCGGGCAAAAGAGCAGAAGATATCAGAGGAGCCCGGCAGAAGGCACCGGAGAGCACGGAGAAGAGGCCGGAGAAGTCGGAAGAAGACCCCCGAAGTTGGAATTAGACCCCCGGAGTCGAATGAAGACCCCCGGAGCAGCCAAATAAATTACTTTAAAAACCTGTCTAGTGTGTTTTTTTTAATTGACACTTTTTTCCCCCAGGTGAATGGGTAGGGGTATGATGTATACCCCATGAGGGTGGGGGGCTGGGATCTGGGGCCCCCAGATTCCGATGAGCCCCCCGCCCGCAGACCCCGACAATCAACGACCAGGGTTATCAGGAAGAGGCCCTTGTCCTCATCAACATGGGGACAAGGTGCTTTGGGGTGGGGGGTCTGCAAGGTGCCCCCTGCCCCAAAGCACCCACCCCCTTAGGAGGGGGGGCTTGCTCGTCCCCACCCCTCTTCCTGACCGGCCGGGCTGCATGCTCGGATAAGGGTCTGGTATGGATTTTGGGGGGACCCCCACATTGTTTTTTCGGGGTAGGGGGTTCCCCTTAAAATCTATACCAGACCCAAGGGCCTGGTATGCTCTTGGAGGGGGAACCCATGCCGGTTTTTTATTTAAAATTTGGCGTGGAGTTCCCCCTCAAGATTCATACCAAAGATTCATACCAAGATTCATACCAAACACAGTGCCTGGTATTGGCAGGGATCCAAGTCGGATCCCTGTTCATTGAAAGTCGGATCCAGTGGCGGAATTACCGGGGTCGCAACAGTCGCAGTTGCGGTGGGCCCGGCATTCCGCCACTGTGGCGGGGGGCCAGCGGGGTTGCTCTTCACACACGCTCTGAGCGGAGATCGTGTGTCATAGAACAATAGCACAGAGAGACACCGGCGGCATAAACGTTCTATTTGTCGGTCCTCTCTGGCACAGATGAGAGAGGACACACAGCTGATCTCACGGCTCCCCCTTCTGCCCCCTCCTCTCTCCTGTGTGCTCCACGGGCAGTCTAATGTGAAGATAAGGAGCTCACATTTCCCGCGGAGCATACAGGAGAGAGGAGAGGGCAGAAGGGGGAGCCGTGAGATTAGCTGTGTGTCCTCTCTCATCTGTGCCAGAGAGGACTGACAAATAGAACGTTAATGCCGCCGGTGTCTCTCTGTGCTATTGTTCTATGACACACGATCTCCGCTCAGAGCCGTGCTCTCCGGCACTGATGGAATCTAAAAGCATTCACTGATGAGCACTGATAGAAGGCACTGATGGGCACTGATAGAAGGCACTGATGAGCACTGATAGAAGGCACTGATGGGCACTGATAGAAGGCACTGATGGGCACTGATAGAAGGCACTGATGGGCACTGATGAGCACTGATAGAAGGCACTGATAGAAGGCACCGATGGGCACTGATAGAAGGCACCGATGGGCACTGATAGAAGGCACCGATGGGCACTGATGAGCACCGATAAAAGGCACTGATGAGCACTAATAGAAGGCACTGATAGAAGGCACTGATGAGCACTGATAGAAGGCACTGATGGGCACTGATAGACGGCACTGATGAGCACTGATAGAAGGCACTGATGAGCACTGATAGAAGGCACTGATGAGCACTGATAGAAGGTACTGATGAGCACTGATAGAAGGCACTGATGGGCACTGATAGAAGGCACTGATGGGCACTGATAGAAGGTACTGATGAGCACTGATGAGCACTGATAGAAGGCACTGATGGGCACTGATAGAAGGCACTGATGGGCACTGATAGAAGGCACTGATGAGCACTGATAGAAGGCACTGATGGGCACTGATAGAAGGCACTGATGGGCACTGATAGAAGGCACTGATGGGCACTGATGAGCACTGATAGAAGGTACTGATGAGCACTGATAGAAGGCACTGATAGAAGGCACCGATGGGCACTGATAAAAGGCACCAATAGAAGGCACCGATGGGCACTGATGAGCACTGATAAAAGGCACTGATGAGCACCGATAGAAGGCACTGATGGGCACTGATAGAAGGCACTGATGGGCACTGATGAGCACTGATAGAAGGCACTGATGAGCACTGATAGAAGGTACTGATGAGCACTGATAGAAGGCACTGATAGAAGGCACCAATGGGCACTGATAGAAGGCACTGATAGAAGGCACCAATGGGCACTGATAGAAGGCACCGATGGGCACTGATAGAAGGCACCGATGGGCACTGATAGAAGGCACCGATGAGCACTGATAGAAGGCACTGATGAGCACTGATAAAAGGCACTGATGAGCACTAATAGAAGGCACTGATGAGCACTGATAGAAGGCACTGATGAGCACTGATAGAAGGCACTGATGATCACTGATAGAAGGCACTGATGGGCACTGATGAGCACTGATAGAAGGCACTAATGAGCACTGATAGAAGGTACTAATGAGCACTGATAGAAGGCACTGATGGGCACTGATGAGCACTGATAGAAGGCACTGATGAGCACTGATAGACGGCACTGATGAGCACTGATAGAAGGCACTGATGAGCACTGATAGAAGGCACTGATGAGCACTGATAGAAGGCACTGTTGGGCACTGATAGAAGGCACTGATGAGCACTGATAGAAGGCACTGATGAGCACTGATAGAAGGCACTGATGGGCACTGATGAGCACTGATAAAAGGCACTGATAAGCACTAATAGAAGGCATTGATGCGCACTGATCGAAGGCACTGATGAGCACTGATAGAAGGCACTGATGAGCACTGATAGAAGGCACTGATGGGCACTGATGAGCACTGATAAAAAGGCACTGATGAGCACTAATAGAAGGCACTGATGCGCACTGATAGAAGGCACTGATGAGCACTGATAGAAGGCACTGATAGAAGGCACCGATGGGCACTGATAAAAGGCACCAATAGAAGGCACCGATGGGCACTGATGAGCACTGATAAAAGGCACTGATGAGCACTGATAGAAGGCACTGATGGGCACTGATAGAAGGCACTGATGGGCACTGATGAGCACTGATAGAAGGCACTGATGAGCACTGATAGAAGGTACTGATGAGCACTGATAGAAGGCACTGATAGAAGGCACCAATGGGCACTGATAGAAGGCACTGATAGAAGGCACCGATGGGCACTGATAGAAGGCACCGATGGGCACTGATAGAAGGCACCGATGGGCACTGATAGAAGGCACCGATGAGCACTGATAGAAGGCACTGATGAGCACTGATAAAAGGCACTGATGAGCACTAATAGAAGGCACTGATGAGCACTGATAGAAGGCACTGATGAGCACTGATAGAAGGCACTGATGATCACTGATAGAAGGCACTGATGGGCACTGATGAGCACTGATAGAAGGCACTAATGAGCACTGATAGAAGGTACTAATGAGCACTGATAGAAGGCACTGATGGGCACTGATGAGCACTGATAGAAGGCACTGATGAGCACTGATAGACGGCACTGATGAGCACTGATAGAAGGCACTGATGAGCACTGATAGAAGGCACTGATGAGCACTGATAGAAGGCACTGTTGGGCACTGATAGAAGGCACTGATGAGCACTGATAGAAGGCACTGATGAGCACTGATAGAAGGCACTGATGGGCACTGATGAGCACTGATAAAAGGCACTGATGAGCACTAATAGAAGGCATTGATGCGCACTGATCGAAGGCACTGATGAGCACTGATAGAAGGCACTGATGGGCACTGATGAGCACTGATAAAAGGCACTGATGAGCACTAATAGAAGGCACTGATGCGCACTGATAGAAGGCACTGATGAGCACTGATAGAAGGTACTGATGAGCACTGATAGAAGGCACTGATGGGCACTGATGAGCACTGATAGAAGGCACTGATGAGCACTGATAGAAGGCACTGATGAGCACTGATAGAAGGCACTGATGGGCACTGATAGAAGGCACTGATAGAATGCACTGATAGAATGCACTGATAGACGGCACTGATGAGCACTGATAGAAGGCACTGATGGGCACTGATAGAAGGCACTGATGGGCACTGATGAGCACTGATAGAAGGCACTGATGAGCACTGATAGAAGGTACTGATGAGCACTGATAGAAGGCACTGATAGAAGGCACCAATGGGCACTGATAGAAGGCACTGATAGAAGGCACCGATGGGCACTGATAGAAGGCACCGATGGGCACTGATAGAAGGCACCGATGGGCACTGATAGAAGGCACCGATGAGCACTGATAGAAGGCACTGATGAGCACTGATAAAAGGCACTGATGAGCACTAATAGAAGGCACTGATGAGCACTGATAGAAGGCACTGATGAGCACTGATAGAAGGCACTGATGATCACTGATAGAAGGCACTGATGGGCACTGATGAGCACTGATAGAAGGCACTAATGAGCACTGATAGAAGGTACTAATGAGCACTGATAGAAGGCACTGATGGGCACTGATGAGCACTGATAGAAGGCACTGATGAGCACTGATAGACGGCACTGATGAGCACTGATAGAAGGCACTGATGAGCACTGATAGAAGGCACTGATGAGCACTGATAGAAGGCACTGTTGGGCACTGATAGAAGGCACTGATGAGCACTGATAGAAGGCACTGATGAGCACTGATAGAAGGCACTGATGGGCACTGATGAGCACTGATAAAAGGCACTGATGAGCACTAATAGAAGGCATTGATGCGCACTGATCGAAGGCACTGATGAGCACTGATAGAAGGCACTGATGGGCACTGATGAGCACTGATAAAAGGCACTGATGAGCACTAATAGAAGGCACTGATGCGCACTGATAGAAGGCACTGATGAGCACTGATAGAAGGTACTGATGAGCACTGATAGAAGGCACTGATGGGCACTGATGAGCACTGATAGAAGGCACTGATGAGCACTGATAGAAGGCACTGATGAGCACTGATAGAAGGCACTGATGGGCACTGATAGAAGGCACTGATAGAATGCACTGATAGAATGCACTGATAGACGGCACTGATGAGCACTGATAGAAGGCACTGATGGGCACTGATAGACGGCACTGATGAGCACTGATAGAAGGCACTGATGAGCACTGATAGAAGGCACTGATGAGCACTGATAGAAGGCACTGATGGGCACTGATAGGCAGCACTGATGGACACTGTTAAAAGGCACTGATGTGCACTGATAGGAGGCATTTATGGGCACAGATAGGAGGCACTGATGGGCACTGATAGGAGGCACTGATGAGCACTGATAGGAGGCACTGATGAGCACTGATAGAAGGCACTGATGAGCACTGATAGACGGCACTGATGGGCACTGATAGAAGGCACTGATAGAATGCACTGATAGAATGCACTGATAGACGGCACTGATGAGCACTGATAGAAGGCACTGATGGGCACTGATAGACGGCACTGATGAGCACTGATAGAAGGCACTGATGAGCACTGATAGAAGGCACTGATGAGCACTGATAGAAGGCACTGATGGGCACTGATAGGCAGCACTGATGGACACTGTTAAAAGGCACTGATGTGCACTGATAGGAGGCATTTATGGGCACAGATAGGAGGCACTGATGGGCACTGATAGGAGGCACTGAGGAGCACTGATAGGAGGCACTGATGAGCACTGATAGGCCACATTGATGAGCACTGATAGGCAGCACTGATAGGAGGCACTAATGTGCACTGATAGGTGGCATTGATAGGTGGTACTGATGGGCACTTACGAATACTGATAGGCAGAACTCAGGCAGTATTGATGGGCTTTGATGGGCAGAATTGAAGAGTACTGATAGGTGGCACTGATGGACACTGTTAGGCGGCATTAATGAGCACTGATAGGTGGTACTGATAGGCAGAATTGATGGGCACTAATAGGCGGCATTAATGAGCACTGATAGGTAACACTTGTAGGTGGAAGTGATGGGCACTGATAGGCAGCACTGATGGGCACTGATATATGGCACTGATGATTGGGGCACTGATTATCAGTGTAAACAATTTACTGACATTCCTGACAGTTAACAGCAGTCCTTTCCTCACACAGACACAGCGTGTGAGGAAGGTTCTGTGGATAACCGGCAAGTCTGTTTACATGTGATCAGCTAATCACATGGTAAAGGGCCGATGTGATTGCGCTGGATGCATGTCCCAGGGGTCATGCAGGAAGCACGGTTTTGGGAGGATGTCCATGGACACTCTCCCAAAATTGGAAGCCCGGGGCTCGGATGGAAGGGGGGCCCATCATGGTTTCTTGCACCGGGGCCCTGAAGGTTCTAGTTACGCCTCTGGTCGGATCCAAAGTAGGACGGCTGTCGTGTCACAACAGTGTGAACCTGGCCTGAAGCTACAAAATTCTGGAGGGGAAAAAATCAGTTATTCTTTATAGAGATGTTTCAGATCTCCACTCCAAAACGCCTGAAGCCAGAAGCCCTAAAACGCCTGAAGCTCAAACAACTTCTGGAACTTTTTTTTAGGCAGATTTGGGCGTTTTTCTGCTTTTTACATTGGTGACCTTTTGACCTGTACAAAATCGTGGCAAAACGCGGTAAAAAACACAGCAAAAACGCAGTAAAAAACGGCACAAAAATCACGGCAAAATCGCTGTAAAATCGTGTGACTTTCTGCCTGAAAACGCTACCCTCAGGTGTGAATGGGGCCTGACAGTAGGACTGGAGAGGACCCGAGGGAAAGGGCACAGGAGGGGAGGAGTTCCAACAAAGAGGAGGTGTCACCTCCACATTGTCGAGAACAGGGAGGAAAAAACAGGAGGTGGGGGCAGAGCTGGCGTTGTTGTCCCTGAATGGCAGTTTGGAAATGTGGTCACCCTAGCGCCCCGCCCACTCCACTCTACTGTCGCTCAGGGACTTGTACAGTGCACTGTGCAGGCAGGGGGCGGGTGTAGTGCTACGATCTAGCCTACACGCAGGAACAAAGCTGCTCACTACCTACCCTGTTAGAATCGCCGCTCAACAGAACATTCTGTGGTGGGTGTGATTACACCCAGCAGACAGCGCCCTCTTCCTCCAACTAAATCATTCTGCCCAGGGCAGCTGCCCGTCCCGCCCACCCCTAGTACCGGCCCTAGTGGCAAGGGAATATCCCTTCCATTAAATTTCTGATGGGTCGCCAAATCTGACGAAACACCTGAGCCAGCGACCAACAGGAAGTCAGTTAAAGGGAGAAACGGGAGGGGGAGATGCGTGTAGTGCAAGGCTGGCCCATAGCTCCTACACTGATCGCTGATTGCTACCAGAGAGGAGGAGAAGAGGCAGGAGTGAGTGCATGTCTCCCTGCAGGCTTCAGGGGGGAGGTCACTGAGGGCAACGTGTCAGTCACAAGGTTTTCAGTCACAGCTTGTCAGTCACAGCGTTTTCAGTCAGTCACATCATGTCCGTCCCAAAGTTTTCAGTCACAACGTTTTCAGTTCCAACGTGTCAGTCACAAAGTTTTCAGTCAGAACGTTTTCAGTCACAATGTTTTCAGTCCCGTTTTCAGTCCCAGCCTGTCAGTCAGAACGTTTTCACTCACAGCGTGTCAGTCAGAACATGTCAGTCACAGCGTTTTCAGTCACAATGTTTTCAGTCACAACGTGTCAGTCAGAAAGTTTTCACTCACAGCGTGTCAGTCAGAACATGTCAGTCACAGCGTTTTCAGTCACAATGTTTTCAGTCAAAACGCGTCAATCAGAACGTTTTCAGTCACAGCGTGTCAGTCAGAAAGTTTTCAGTCACAGCGTGTCAGTCAGAACGTTTTCAGTCACAGCGTGTCAGTCAGAACGTTTTCAGTCACAGCGTGTCAGTCAGAACGTTTTCAGTCACAGCGTGTCAGTCAGAACATTTTCAGTCACAACGTTTTCGGTCACAATGTTTTCAACCACAGTGTTTTCAGTCACAGCGTTTTCAGTCACAGCGTGTCAGAACGTTTTCAGTCACAGCGTTTTCAGTCACAGCGTGTCAGTCAGAACATTTTCAGTCACAATGTTTTCAGTCACAACATGTTCAGTCACAACTTGTTCAGTCACAACGTTTTCAGTCACAACATTTTCAGTCATAGCATTTTCAGTCACAAAATTTTCAGTCACAGCGTGTCAGTCAGAATGTTTTCAGTCACAACGTTTTCAGTCACAACGTTTTTAGTCCCAGCGTATCAGTCACAACGTTTTCATTCCCAGCGTGTCAATCACAACGTTTTCATTGCCAGCGTGTCAGTCACAATGTTTTCAGTCCCAACGTTTTCAGTCCCAATGTTTTCAGTCCCAACGTTTTCAGTCCCAACGTTTTCAGTCACAGCGTGTCAGTCACAACGTTTTCAGTCACAGCGTGTCAGTCAGAACGTTTTCAGTTCCAGCGCGTCAGTCCCAACGTTTTCAGTCCCAAAGTTTTCAGTCACAGCTTTTCAGTCACAATGTTTTTGGTCCCAATGTTTTTAACCACAGCGTTTTCAGTCACAGCGTTTTCAGTCACAGCGTGTCAGAACATTTTTAGTCACAACATTTTCAGTCACAACGTTTTCAGTCACAACATTTTCAGTCACAACGTTGTCAGTCACAGCGCTTTCGGTCACAACGTTGTCAGTCACAGCGTTTTCAGTCACAACGTTTTCAGTCACAGCGTGTCAGTCAGAACATTTTCAGTCACAACGTGTCAGTCAGAACCTTTTCAGTCACAGCGTGTCAGTCAGAACGTTTTCAGTCACAGCGTGTCAGTCAGAACGTTTTCAGTCACAGCGTGTCAGTCAGAACGTTTTCAGTCACAACGTTTTCAGTCCCGTTTTCAGTCCCAGCGTGTCAGTCAGAACGTTTTCACTCACAGCGTGTCAGTCAGAGCATTTTCAGTCACAACGTTTTCAGTCACAGCGTTTTCAGTCACAACGTTTTCAGTCCCAGCGTATCAGTCACAACGTTTCAGTCACAACGTTTTCAAACCCAGCGTGTCAGTCACAATGTTTTCAGTCCCAGCGTGTCAGTCACAACGTTTTCAGTCCCAGCGTGTCAGCCCCTACGTTTTCAGACCCAACGTTTTCAGTCCCAACGTTTCAATCCCAACATTTTCAGTCCCAGCGTATCAGTCACAACGTTTTCATTCCCAGCGTGTCAGTCACAACGTTTTCATTGCCAGCGTGTCAGTCACACTGTTTTCAGTCCCAACGTTTTCAGTCCCAATGTTTTCAGTCCCAACGTTTTCAGTCCCAACGTTTTCAGTCACAGCGTGTCAGTCACAACGTTTTCAGTCACAGCGTGTCAGTCAGAACGTTTTCAGTTCCAGCGCGTCAGTCCCAACGTTTTCAGTCCCAAAGTTTTCAGTCACAGCGTTTTCAGTCACAATGTTTTTGGTCACAATGTTTTTAACCACAGCGTTTTCAGTCACAGCGTGTCAGAACATTTTTAGTCACAACATTTTCAGTCACAACGTTTTCAGTCACAACGTTGTCAGTCACAACGTTGTCAGTCACAACGTTGTCAGTCACAGCGTTTTCGGTCACAACGTTGTCAGTCACAGCGTTTTCAGTCACAACGTTTTCAGTCACAGCGTGTCAGTCAGAACATTTTCAGTCACAACGTGTCAGTCAGAACCTTTTCAGTCACAGCGTGTCAGTCAGAACCTTATCAGTCACAGCGTGTCAGTCAGAACGTTTTCAGTCACAGCGTGTCAGTCAGAACGTTTTCAGTCACAACGTTTTCAGTCCCGTTTTCAGTCCCAGCGTGTCAGTCAGAAAGTTTTCACTCACAGCGTGTCAGTCAGAGCATTTTCAGTCACAACGTTTTCAGTCACAGCGTTTTCAGTCACAACGTTTTCAGTCACAGCGTTTTCAGTCACAACGTTTTCAGTCCCAGCGTATCAGTCACAACGTTTTCATTCCCAGCATGTCAGTCACAACGTTTTCATTCCCAGCGTGTCAGTCACAATGTTTTCAGTCCCAGCGTATCAGCCCCTACGTTTTCAGTCCCAACTTTTTCAGTCCCAAAGTTTTCAGTCATAACATTTTCGGTCACAGCGTGTCAGTCACAACGTTTTCAGTCACAACGTTGTCAGTCACAGCATTTTCAGTCATAGCATTTTCAGTCACAACGTTTTCAGTCACAAAGTTTTTAGTCACAACGTTTTCAGTCACAACATTTTCAGTCACAACGTTTTCAGTCCCAGCGTGTCAGTCACTATGTTTTCAGTCCCAATGTTTTCAGTCCCAAAATTTTCAGTCACAATGTTTTCAGTCACAGCGTGTCAGTCAGAACATTTTCAGTCACAGCGTGTCAGTCAGAATGTTTTCAGTCACAACATTTTCAATCACAACGTTTTCAGTCACACCGTTGTCAGTCACAGCATTTTCAGTCATAGCGTTTTCAGTCACAACATTTTCAGTCGTAGCGTGTCAGTCAGAATGTTTTCAGTCACAACGTTTTCAGTCACAATGTTTTCAGTCCCAGCGTATCATTTACAACGTTTTCATTCCCAGCGTGTCAGTCACAATGTTTTCATTCCTAGCGTGTCAGTCACAAAGTTTTCAGTCCCAACGTTTTCAGTCCCAACGTTTTCAGCCACAACGTTTTCAGCCACAACGTTTTCAGTCACAGCGTTTTCAGTCACAGCGTTTTCAGTCACAGCGTGTCAGTCAGAACGTTTTCAGTCCCAGCGTGTCAGTCACAGCATTTTCAGTCACAATGTTTTTGGTCACAATGTTTTCAACCACAGCGTTTTCAGTCACAGCGTTTTCAGTCACAGCGTGTAAAAACATTTTGAGTCACAACATTTTCAGTCACAACGTTTTCAGTCACAACGTTTTCAGTCCCAACGTTTTCAGCCACAACGTTTTCAGCCACAACGTTTTCAGCCACAACATTTTCAGTCACAGCATTTTCAGTCACAGCGTTTTCAGTCACAGCGTGTCAGTCAGAACGTTTTCAGTCCCAGCGTGTCAGTCACAGCATTTTCAGTCACAATGTTTTTGGTCACAATGTTTTCAACCACAGCGTTTTCAGTCACAGCGTTTTCAGTCACAGCGTGTAAGAACATTTTCAGTCACAACATTTTCAGTCACAACGTTTTCAGTCACAACGTTTTCAGTCACAACGTTGTCAGTCACAGCGTTTTCAGTCACAACGTTTTCAGTCACAGCGTGTCAGTCAGAACGTTTTCAGTCACAGCGTGTCAGTCAGAACATTTTCAGTCACAACGTTTTCGGTCACAATGTTTTCAACCACAGTGTTTTCAGTCACAGCGTTTTCAGTCACAGCGTGTCAGAACGTTTTCAGTCACAGCGTTTTCAGTCACAGCGTGTCAGTCAGAACATTTTCAGTCACAACGTTTTCAGTCACAACATTTTCAGTCAAAACATTCTCAGTCACAACGTTGTCAGTCACAGCGTTCCCAGTCACATTGTTTTCAGTCACAAAGTTTTCAGTCACAACGTTTTCAGTCACAGCGTGTCAATCAGAATGTTTTCAGTCACAACGTTTTCAGTCCCAGTGTGTCAGTCACAACGTTTTTAGTCTCAGCATCTCAGTCACAATGTTTTTAGTCCCAGCGTGTGAGTCCCAATGTTTTCAGTTCCAGCGTTTTCAGTCCCAACGTTTTCAGTCACAATGTTTTCAGTCACAGCGTGTCAGTCAGAACATTTTCAGTCACAGCGTGTCAGTCAGAACGTTTTCAGTCACAGCGTGTCAGTCAGAACATTTTCAGTCACAGCGTGTCAGTCAGAACATTTTCAGTCACAAAGTTTTCAGTCACAACATTTTCAGTCACAACGTTTTCAGTCACAATGTTTTCAGTCACAACGTGTTCAGTCACAACTTGTTCAGTCACAACGTTTTCAGTCACAACATTTTCAGTCACAACGTTTTCAGTCATAGCATTTTCAGTCACAAAATTTTCAGTCACAGCGTGTCAGTCAGAATGTTTTCAGTCACAACGTTTTCAGTCACAACGTTTTCAGTCCCAGCGTATCAGTCACAACGTTTTCATTCCCAGCGTGTCAGTCACAACTTTTTCATTGCCAGCGTGTCAGTCACAATGTTTTCAGTCCCAACGTTTTCAGTCCCAATGTTTTCAGTCCCAACGTTTTCAGTCCCAACGTTTTCAGTCACAGCGTGTCAGTCACAACGTTTTCAGTCACAGCGTGTCAGTCAGAACGTTTTCAGTTCCAGCGCGTCAGTCCCAACGTTTTCAGTCCCAAAGTTTTCAGTCACAGCGTTTTCAGTCACAATGTTTTTGGTCCCAATGTTTTTAACCACAGCGTTTTCAGTCACAGCGTTTTCAGTCACAGCGTGTCAGAACATTTTTAGTCACAACATTTTCAGTCACAACGTTTTCAGTCACAACGTTTTCAGTCACAACGTTGTCAGTCACAGCGCTTTCGGTCACAACGTTGTCAGTCACAGCGTTTTCAGTCACAACGTTTTCAGTCACAGCGTGTCAGTCAGAACATTTTCAGTCACAACGTGTCAGTCAGAACCTTTTCAGTCACAGCGTGTCAGTCAGAACGTTTTCAGTCACAGCGTGTCAGTCAGAACTTTTTCAGTCACAGCGTGTCAGTCAGAACGTTTTCAGTCACAACGTTTTCAGTCCCGTTTTCAGTCCCAGCGTGTCAGTCAGAACGTTTTCACTCACAGCGTGTCAGTCAGAGCATTTTCAGTCACAACGTTTTCAGTCACAGCGTTTTCAGTCACAACGTTTTCAGTCCCAGCGTATCAGTCACAACGTTTCAGTCACAACGTTTTCAAACCCAGCGTGTCAGTCACAACGTTTTCAGTCCCAGCGTGTCAGCCCCTAAGTTTTCAGACCCAACGTTTTCAGTCCCAACGTTTCAATCCCAACATTTTCAGTCCCAGCGTATCAGTCACAACGTTTTCATTCCCAGCGTGTCAGTCACAACGTTTTCATTGCCAGCGTGTCAGTCACACTGTTTTCAGTCCCAACGTTTTCAGTCCCAATGTTTTCAGTCCCAACGTTTTCAGTCCCAACGTTTTCAGTCACAGCGTGTCAGTCACAACGTTTTCAGTCACAGCGTGTCAGTCAGAACGTTTTCAGTTCCAGCGCGTCAGTCCCAACGTTTTCAGTCCCAAAGTTTTCAGTCACAGCGTTTTCAGTCACAATGTTTTTGGTCACAATGTTTTTAACCACAGCGTTTTCAGTCACAGCGTTTTCAGTCACAGCGTGTCAGAACATTTTTAGTCACAACATTTTCAGTCACAATGTTTTCAGTCACAACGTTGTCAGTCACAACGTTGTCAGTCACAACGTTGTCAGTCACAGCGTTTTCGGTCACAACGTTGTCAGTCACAACGTTTTCAGTCACAACGTTTTCAGTCACAGCGTGTCAGTCAGAACATTTTCAGTCACAACGTGTCAGTCAGAACCTTTTCAGTCACAGCGTGTCAGTCAGAACCTTTTCAGTCACAGCGTGTCAGTCAGAACGTTTTCAGTCACAACGTTTTCAGTCCCGTTTTCAGTCCCAGCGTGTCAGTCAGAAAGTTTTCACTCACAGAGTGTCAGTCAGAGCATTTTCAGTCACAACGTTTTCAGTCACAGCGTTTTCAGTCACAACGTTGTCAGTCCCAGCGTATCAGTCACAACGTTTTCATTCCCAGCATGTCAGTCACAACGTTTTCATTCCCAGCGTGTCAGTCACAATGTTTTCAGTCCCAGCGTATCAGCCCCTACGTTTTCAGTCCCAACTTTTTCAGTCCCAAAGTTTTCAGTCATAACATTTTCGGTCACAGCGTGTCAGTCACAACGTTTTCAGTCACAACGTTGTCAGTCACAGCATTTTCAGTCATAGCATTTTCAGTCACAACGTTTTCAGTCACAAAGTTTTTAGTCACAACGTTTTCAGTCACAACATTTTCAGTCACAACGTTTTCAGTCCCAGCGTGTCAGTCACTATGTTTTCAGTCCCAATGTTTTCAGTCCCAAAATTTTCAGTCACAATGTTTTCAGTCACAGCGTGTCAGTCAGAACGTTTTCAGTCACAGCACGTCAGTCAGAACATTTTCAGTCACAGCGTGTCAGTCAGAATGTTTTCAGTCACAACATTTTCAATCACAACGTTTTCAGTCACACCGTTGTCAGTCACAGCATTTTCAGTCATAGCGTTTTCAGTCACAACATTTTCAGTCGTAGCGTGTCAGTCAGAATGTTTTCAGTCACAACGTTTTCAGTCACAATGTTTTCAGTCCCAGCGTATCATTTACAACGTTTTCATTCCCAGCGTGTCAGTCACAATGTTTTCATTCCTAGCGTGTCAGTCACAAAGTTTTCAGTCCCAACGTTTTCAGTCCCAACGTTTTCAGCCACAACGTTTTCAGCCACAACGTTTTCAGTCACAGCGTTTTCAGTCACAGCGTTTTCAGTCACAGCGTTTTCAGTCACAGCGTGTCAGTCAGAACGTTTTCAGTCCCAGCGTGTCAGTCACAGCATTTTCAGTCACAATGTTTTTGGTCACAATGTTTTCAACCACAGCGTTTTCAGTCACAGCGTTTTCAGTCACAGCGTGTAAGAACATTTTGAGTCACAACATTTTCAGTCACAACGTTTTCAGTCACAACGTTTTCAGTCCCAACGTTTTCAGCCACAACGTTTTCAGCCACAACGTTTTCAGCCACAACATTTTCAGTCACAGCGTTTTCAGTCACAGCGTTTTCAGTCACAGCGTGTCAGTCAGAACGTTTTCAGTCCCAGCGTGTCAGTCACAGCATTTTCAGTCACAATGTTTTTGGTCACAATGTTTTCAACCACAGCGTTTTCAGTCACAGCGTTTTCAGTCACAGCGTGTAAGAACATTTTCAGTCACAACATTTTCAGTCACAACGTTTTCAGTCACAACGTTTTCAGTCACAACGTTGTCAGTCACAGCGTTTTGAGTCACAACGTTTTCAGTCACAGCGTGTCAGTCAGAACGTTTTCAGTCACAATGTGTCAGTCAGAACGTTTTCAGTCACAGCGTGTCAGTCAGAACGTTTTCAGTCACAGCGTGTCAGTCAGAACATTTTCAGTCACAGCGTGTCAGTCAGAACGTTTTCACTCACAGCGTGTCAGTCAGAGCATTTTCAGTCACAACATTTTCAGTCACAGCGTTTTCAGTCACAACGTTTTCGGTCACAATGTTTTTAACCACAACGTTTTTATTTACAGCGTTTTCAGTCACAGCGTGTCAGAATGTTTTCAGTCACAACGTATTTAGTCACAGCGTGTCAGTCACAACGTTTCAGTCACAACGTTTCAGTCACAACGTTTCAGTCACAACGTTTTCAGACCCAACGTTTTCAGTCCCAACGTTTCAATCACAACATTTTCAGTCACAATGTTTTCAGACCCAGCGTGTCAGTCACAATGTTTTCAGTCCCAGCGTGTCAGTCACAACGTTTTCAGTCCCAGCGTGTCAGCCACTACGTTTTCAGTCCCAACGTTTTCAGTCCCAACGTTTTCAGTCCCAACGTTTTCAACGTTTTCAGTCACAACATTTTCAGTCACAGCGTGTCAGTCAGAATGTTTTCAGTCACAGCGTGTCAGTCAGAACATTTTCAGTCACAACGTTTTCAGTCACAGCGTGTCAGTCAGAATGTTTTCAGTCACAGCGTTTTCAGTTACAATGTTTTTGGTCACAATGTTTTCAACCACAGCGTTTTCAGTCACAGCGTTTTTAGTCACAGCGTGTCAGAACATTTTTAGTCACAACATTTTCAGTCACAACGTTTTCAGTCACAACGTTGTCAGTCACAACGTTGTCAGTCACAGCGTTTTCAGTCACAACATTTTCAGTCACAGCGTGTCAGTCAGAACATTTTCAATCACAGCGTGTCAGTCAGAACGTTTTAAGTCACAGCGTGTCAGTCAGAACATTTTCAGTCACAACATTTTCAGTCACAGCGTGTCAGTCAGAATGTTTTTAGTCACAACGTTTTCAGTCACAACGTTTTCAGTCCCAGCGTGTCAGTCACAATGTTTTCAGTCCCAGCATGTCAGTCACAACGTTTTCAGTCCCAGTGTGTCAGTCACAACGTTTTCAGTCACAGCGTTTTCAGTCACAATGTTTTTGGTCACAATATTTTCAACCACAGCGTTTTCAGTCGTAGCGTGTCAGTCAGAATGTTTTCAGTCACAACGTTTTCAGTCACAATGTTTTCAGTCCCAGCGTATCATTTACAACGTTTTCATTCCCAGCGTGTCAGTCACAATGTTTTCATTCCTAGCGTGTCAGTCACAAAGTTTTCAGTCCCAACGTTTTCAGTCCCAACGTTTTCAGCCACAACGTTTTCAGCCACAACGTTTTCAGTCACAGCGTTTTCAGTCACAGCGTTTTCAGTCACAGCGTTTTCAGTCACAGCGTGTCAGTCAGAACGTTTTCAGTCCCAGCGTGTCAGTCACAGCATTTTCAGTCACAATGTTTTTGGTCACAATGTTTTCAACCACAGCGTTTTCAGTCACAGCGTTTTCAGTCACAGCGTGTAAGAACATTTTGAGTCACAACATTTTCAGTCACAACGTTTTCAGTCACAACGTTTTCAGTCCCAACGTTTTCAGCCACAACGTTTTCAGCCACAACGTTTTCAGCCACAACATTTTCAGTCACAGCGTTTTCAGTCACAGCGTTTTCAGTCACAGCGTGTCAGTCAGAACGTTTTCAGTCCCAGCGTGTCAGTCACAGCATTTTCAGTCACAATGTTTTTGGTCACAATGTTTTCAACCACAGCGTTTTCAGTCACAGCGTTTTCAGTCACAGCGTGTAAGAACATTTTCAGTCACAACATTTTCAGTCACAACGTTTTCAGTCACAACGTTTTCAGTCACAACGTTGTCAGTCACAGCGTTTTGAGTCACAACGTTTTCAGTCACAGCGTGTCAGTCAGAACGTTTTCAGTCACAATGTGTCAGTCAGAACGTTTTCAGTCACAGCGTGTCAGTCAGAACGTTTTCAGTCACAGCGTGTCAGTCAGAACATTTTCAGTCACAGCGTGTCAGTCAGAACGTTTTCACTCACAGCGTGTCAGTCAGAGCATTTTCAGTCACAACATTTTCAGTCACAGCGTTTTCAGTCACAACGTTTTCGGTCACAATGTTTTTAACAACAACGTTTTTATTTACAGCGTTTTCAGTCACAGCGTGTCAGAATGTTTTCAGTCACAACGTTTTTAGTCACAGCGTGTCAGTCACAACGTTTCAGTCACAACGTTTCAGTCACAACGTTTCAGTCACAATGATTTCAGACCCAACGTTTTCAGTCCCAACGTTTCAATCACAACATTTTCAGTCACAATGTTTTCAGACCCAGCGTGTCAGTCACAATGTTTTCAGTCCTAGCGTGTCAGTCACAACGTTTTCAGTCCCAGCGTGTCAGCCACTACGTTTTCAGTCCCAACGTTTTCAGTCCCAACGTTTTCAGTCCCAACGTTTTCAACGTTTTCAGTCACAACATTTTCAGTCACAGCGTGTCAGTCAGAATGTTTTCAGTCACAGCGTGTCAGTCAGAACATTTTCAGTCACAACGTTTTCAGTCACAGCGTGTCAGTCAGAATGTTTTCAGTCACAGCGTTTTCAGTTACAATGTTTTTGGTCACAATGTTTTCAACCACAGCGTTTTCAGTCACAGCGTTTTTAGTCACAGCGTGTCAGAACATTTTTAGTCACAACATTTTCAGTCACAACGTTTTCAGTCACAACGTTGTCAGTCACAACGTTGTCAGTCACAGCGTTTTCAGTCACAACATTTTCAGTCACAGCGTGTCAGTCAGAACATTTTCAATCACAGCGTGTCAGTCAGAACGTTTTAAGTCACAGCGTGTCAGTCAGAACATTTTCAGTCACAACATTTTCAGTCACAGCGTGTCAGTCAGAATGTTTTTAGTCACAACGTTTTCAGTCACAACGTTTTCAGTCCCAGCGTGTCAGTCACAATGTTTTCAGTCCCAGCATGTCAGTCACAACGTTTTCAGTCCCAGTGTGTCAGTCACAACGTTTTCAGTCACAGCGTTTTCAGTCACAATGTTTTTGGTCACAATATTTTCAACCACAGCGTTTTCAGTCACAGCGTTATCAGTCACAGCGTGTCAGAATCTTTTCAGTTACAGTGTTTTCAGTCACAGCGTTTTTAGTCACAACGTTTTCAGTCACAGCGTGTCAGTCACAACGTTTTCAGTCACAACGTGTCAGTCACAACGTTTTCAGTCACAATGTTTTCAGTCACAGCATGTCAGTCACAACGTTTTCAGTCACAACGTGTCAGTCACAACGTTTTCAGTCACAATGTTTTCAGTCACAGCGTGTCAGTCACAACGTTTTCAGTCACAGCGTGTCAGTCACAACGTTTTCAGTCACAACGTTTTCAGTCAAAACGTGTCAGTCACAAAGTTTTCAGTCACAATGTTTTCAGTCCCTATGTTTTCAGTCCCAACGTTTTCAGTCCCAAAATTTTCAGTCACAATGTTTTCAGTCACAGCGTGTCAGTCAGAACATTTTCAGTCACAACATTTTCAGTCACAACGTTTTCAGTCACAACGTTTTCAGTCACAACGTTGTCAGTCACAGCGTTTTCAGTCATAGCGTTTTCAGTCACAACATTTTCAGTCACAGCGTGTCAGTCAGAATGTTTTCAGTCACAACGTTTTCAGTCCCAGCATGTCAGTCACAATGTTTTCATTCCTAGCGTGTCAGTCACAATGTTTTCAGTCCCAATGTTTTCAGTCCCAACGTTTTCAGTCACAATGTTTTCAGTCACAGCCTGTCAGTCACAACGTTTTCAGTCACAGCGTGTCAGTCACAATGTTTTCAGTCCCAGCGTATCAGTCCCAACGTTTTCAGTCCCAAAGTTTTGAGTCACAGCGTTTTCAGTGACAATGTTTTTGGTCACAATGTTTTCAACCACAGCATTTTCAGTCACAGCGTTTTCAGTCACAGCGTGTCAGAACATTTTCAGTCACAACATTTTCAGTCACAACGTTTTCAGTCACAGCGTGTCAGTCAGAACATTTTCAGTCACAACGTGTCAGTCAGAACGTTTTCAGTCACAACGTGTCAGTCATCAAAGTTTTCAGTCACAACGTGTCAGTCACAACGTTTTCAGTGACAACGTGTCAGTCACAACGTTTTCAGTGACAACGTGTCAGTCACAACGTTTTCAGTCACAGCGTGTCAGTCAGAACGTTTTCACTCACAGCGTGTCAGTCAGAGCATTTTCAGTCACAACGTTTTCAGTCACAGTGTTTTCAGTCACAACGTTTTCAGTCCCGTTTTCAGTCCCAGCGTGTCAGTCAGAACGTTTTCACTCACAGCGTATCAGTCAGAGCATTTTCAGTCACAACGTTTTCAGTCACAGTGGTTTCAGTCGCAACGTTTTCGGTCACAATGTTTTCAACCACAACGTTTTCATTCGCAGCGTTTTCAGTCACAGCGTGTCAGAACGTTTTCAGTCACAACGTTTTGAGTCACAGCGTGTCAGTCACAAGGTTTTCAATCACAGCGTGTCAGTCACAACGTTTTCAGTCACAACGTTTTCAGTCACAACGTTTTAATCACAACATTTTCAGTCACAACGTTTTCAGTCCCAGCAAGTCAGTCACAACGTTTTCAGTCCCAGCGTGTCAGCCCCTACATTTTCAGTCCCAACATTTTCAGTCCCAACGTTTTCAGTCCCAATGTTTTCAGTCCCAAAGTTTTCAGTCACAACATTTTCAGTCACAACGTGTCAGTCAGAATGTTTTTAGTCACAACGTTTTCAGTCACGTTTTCAGTCCCAGCGTGTCAGTCACAACGTTTTCAGTCCCAGCGTGTCAGTCACAATGTTTTCAGTCCCAGCGTGTCAGTCACAACGTTTTCAGTCACAACGTTTTCTGTCACGATATTTTCAACCACAGCGTTTTCAGTCACAGCGTTTTCAGTCATAGCATGTCAAAATCTTTTCAGTCACAGTGTTTTCAGTCACAGCGTGTCAGTCACAACCTTTTCAGTCACAGCGTGTCAGTCACAACATTTTCAGTCACAACGTTTTCAGTCACAGCGTGTCAGTCACAACGTTTTCAGTCACAGCGTGTCAGTCACAATGTTTTCAGTCACAACGTTTTCAGTCACAACGTTTTCAGTCACAACGTTTTCAGTCCCAGCGTGTCAGTCCCTATGTTTTCAGTTCCAACGTTTTCAGTCCCAAAATTTTCAGTCACAATGTTTTCAGTCACAGCGTGTCAGTCAGAACATTTTCAGTCACAGCGCGTCAGTCAGAACATTTTTAGTCACAGCGCGTCAGTCAGAACATTTTCAGTCACAGCGCGTCAGTCAGAACATTTTCAGTCACAGCGTGTCAGTCAGAACATTTTCAGTCACAGCGTGTCAGTCAGAACATTTTCAGTCACAATGTTTTCAGTCACAACATTTTCAGTCACAACGTTTTCAGTCACAACGTTGTCAGTCACAGCATTTTCAGTCATAGCGTTTTCAGTCACAACATTTTCAGTCACAGCGTGTCAGTCAGAATGTTTTCAGTCACAACGTTTTCAGTCACAATGTTTTCAGTCCCAGCGTATCAGTCACAACGTTTTCATTCCCAGTGTGTTAGTCACAATGTTTTCATTCCTAGCGTGTCAGTCACAATGTTTCCAGTCCCAACGTTTTCAGTCCCAATGTTTTCGGTCACAATATTTTCAACCACAGCGTTTTCAGTCACAGCGTTTTCAGTCACAGTGTGTCAGAATCTTTTCAGTCACAGTGTTTTCAGTCACAGTGTTTTCAGTCACAACGTTTTCAGTCACAACATTTTCAGTCACAACGTTTTCAGTCCCAGCGTGTCAGTCCCAGCGTGTCAGTCCTTATGTTTTCAGTCCCAACGTTTTCAGTCCCAAAATTTTCAGTCACAATGTTTTCAGTCACAGCGTGTCAGTCAGAACATTTTCAGTCACAGCGTGTCAGTCAGAATGTTTTCAGTCACAGCGCGTCAGTCAGAACATTTTCAGTCACAGCGTGTCAGTCAGAATGTTTTCAGTCACAACGTTTTCAGTCACAACGTTGTCAGTCACAGCATTTTCAGTCCTAGCGTTTTCAGTCACAACATTTTCAGTCACAGCGTGTCAGTCAAAATGTTTTCAGTCACAATGTTTTCAGTCCCAGCGTATCAGTCACAACGTTTTCATTCCCAGCGTGTCAGTCACAATGTTTTCATTCCTAGCGTGTCAGTCACAATGTTTTCAGTCCCAACGTTTTCAGTCCCAACGTTTTCAGTTCCATTGTTTTCAGTCCCAACGTTTTCAGTCACAATGTTTTCAGTCACAGCGTGTCAATCACAACATTTTCAGTCACAGCGTGTCAGTCAGAACGTTTTCAGTCCCAGCGTGTCAGTCACAGCATTTTCAGTCACAATGTTTTTGGTCACAATGTTTTCAACCACAGTGTTTTCAGTCACAGCGTTTTCAGTCACAGCGTGTCAGAACAGTCACAACATTTTCAGTCACGTTTTCAGTCACAACGTTTTCAGTCACAACGTTTTCAGTCACAACGTTTTCAGTCACAACGTTGTCAGTCACAGCGTTTTCAGTCACAACGTTTTCAGTCTCAGCATGTCAGTCAGAACGTTTTCAGTCACAACGTGTCAGTCAGAACGTTTTCCGTCACAGCGTGTCAGTCAGAACGTTTTCAGTCACAGCGTGTCAGTCAGAACGTTTTCAGTCACAGCGTGTCAGTCAGAACATTTTCAGTCACAGCGTGTCAGTCAGAATGTTTTCAGTCACAGCGTGTCAGTCAGAACGTTTTCAGTCACAGCGTGTCAGTCAGAACATTTTCAGTCACAGCGTGTCAGTCAGAATGTTTTCAGTCACAAAATTGTCCGTCACAACGTTTTCAGTCACAACGTTGTCAGTCACAGCATTTTCAGTCATAGCGTTTTCAGTCACAACACTTTCAGTCACAGCGTGTCAGTCAGAATGTTTTCAGTCACAACGTTTTCAGTCCCAGCGTATCAGTCACAACGTTCTCATTCCCAGCATTTTCAGTCACAATGTTTTTGGTCACAATGTTTTCAATCACAGCGTTTTCAGTCACAGCGTTTTCAGTCACAGCGTTTTCAGTCACAGCGTGTCAGAACATTTTCAGTCACAACATTTTCAGTCACAACGTTTTCAGTCACAACGTTTTCAGTCACAACGTTGTCAGTCACAGCGTTTTCAGTCACAACGTTTTCAGTCACAGCGTGTCAGTCTGAACATTTTCAGTCACAACGTGTCAGTCAGAACGTTTTCAGTCACAGCGTGTCAGTCAGAACGTTTTCAGTCACAGCGTGTCAGTCTGAACATTTTCAGTCACAACGTGTCAGTCAGAACGTTTTCAGTCACAGCGTGTCAGTCACAACGTTTTCAGTCACAGCGTGTCAGTCACAACGTTTTCAGTCACAACGTTTTCAGTCACAACGTGTCAGTCACAATGTTTTCAGTCACAATGTTTTCAGTCCCTATGTTTTCAGTCCCAACGTTTTCAGTCCCAAAATTTTCAGTCACAATGTTTTCAGTCACAGCGTGTCAGTCAGAACATTTTCAGTCACAACATTTTCAGTCACAACATTTTCAGTCACAACATTTTCAGTCACAACGTTTTCAGTCACAACGTTTTCAGTCACAACGTTGTCAGTCACAACGTTGTCAGTCACAGCGTTTTCAGTCACAACATTTTCAGTCACAACATTTTCAGTCACAACGTTTTCAGTCACAACGTTGTCAGTCACAGCGTTTTCAGTCACAACATTTTCAGTCACAGCGTGTCAGTCAGAATGTTTTCAGTCACAACGTTTTCAGTCCCAGCATGTCAGTCACAATGTTTTCATTCCTAGCGTGTCAGTCACAATGTTTTCAGTCCCAATGTTTTCAGTCCCAAGGTTTTCAGTCCCAAAGTTTTCAGTCACAATGTTTTCAGTCACAGCCTGTCAGTCACAACGTTTTCAGTCACAGCGTGTCAGTCACAACGTTTTCAGTCCCAGCATATCAGTCCCAACGTTTTCAGTCCCAAAGTTTTCAGTCACAGCGTTTTCAGTCACAATGTTTTTGGTCACAATGTTTTCAACCACAGCATTTTCAGTCACAGCATTTTCAGTCACAGCGTGTCAGAACATTTTCAGTCACAACATTTTCAGTCACAACGTTTTCAGTCACAACGTTGTCAGTCACAGCATTTCAGTCACAACGTTTTCAGTCACAGCGTGTCAGTCAGAACATTTTCAGTCACAACGTGTCAGTCAGAACGTTTTCAGTCACAACGTGTCAGTCAGAAAGTTTTCAGTCACAACGTGTCAGTCACAACGTTTTCAGTCACAACGTGTCAGTCACAACGTTTTCAGTCACAACGTGTCAGTCACAACGTTTTCAGTCACAGCGTGTCAGTCAGAACGTTTTCACTCACAGCGTGTCAGTCAGAGCATTTTCAGTCACAACGTTTTCAGTCACAGTGTTTTCAGTCACAACGTTTTCAGTCCCGTTTTCAGTCCCAGCGTGTCAGTCAGAACGTTTTCACTCACAGCGTATCAGTCAGAGCATTTTCAGTCACAACGTTTTCAGTCACAGTGGTTTCAGTCGCAACGTTTTCGGTCACAATGTTTTCAACCACAACGTTTTCATTCACAGCGTTTTCAGTCACAGCGTGTCAGAACGTTTTCAGTCACAACGTTTTGAGTCACAGCGTGTCAGTCACAAGGTTTTCAATCACAGCGTTTCAGTCACAACGTTTTCAGTCACAACGTTTTCAGTCACAACGTTTTAATCACAACATTTTCAGTCACAACGTTTTCAGTCCCAGCAAGTCAGTCACAACGTTTTCAGTCCCAGCGTGTCAGCCCCTACGTTTTCAGTCCCAACATTTTCAGTCCCAACGTTTTCAGTCCCAATGTTTTCAGTCCCAAAGTTTTCAGTCACAACATTTTCAGTCACAACGTGTCAGTCAGAATGTTTTTAGTCACAATGTTTTCAGTCACGTTTTCAGTCCCAGCGTGTCAGTCACAACGTTTTCAGTCCCAGCGTGTCAGTCACAACGTTTTCAGTCACAACGTTTTCTGTCACGATATTTTCAACCACAGCGTTTTCAGTCACAGCGTTTTCAGTCATAGCATGTCAAAATCTTTTCAGTCACAGTGTTTTCAGTCACAGCGTGTCAGTCACAACCTTTTCAGTCACAGCGTGTCAGTCACAACGTTTTCAGTCACAATGTTTTCAGTCACAGCGTGTCAGTCACAACGTTTTCAGTCACAGCGTGTCAGTCACAACGTTTTCAGTCACAATGTTTTCAGTCACATCGTTTTCAGTCACAACGTTTTCAGTCCCAGCGTGTCAGTCCCTATGTTTTCAGTCCCAACGTTTTCAGTCCCAAAATTTTCAGTCACAATGTTTTCAGTCACAGCGTGTCAGTCAGAACATTTTCAGTCACAGCGCGTCAGTCAGAACATTTTTAGTCACAGCGCGTCAGTCAGAACATTTTCAGTCACAGCGTGTCAGTCAGAACGTTTTCAGTCACAGCGTGTCAGTCAGAACATTTTCAGTCACAAAGTTTTCAGTCACAATGTTTTCAGTCACAACATTTTCAGTCACAACGTTTTCAGTCACAACGTTGTCAGTCACAGCATTTTCAGTCATAGCGTTTTCAGTCACAACATTTTCAGTCACAGCGTGTCAGTCAGAATGTTTTCAGTCACAACGTTTTCAGTCACAATGTTTTCAGTCCCAGCGTATCAGTCACAACGTTTTCATTCCCAGTGTGTCAGTCACAATGTTTTCATTCCTAGCGTGTCAGTCACAATGTTTTCAGTCCCAACGTTTTCAGTCCCAATGTTTTCGGTCACAATATTTTCAACCACAGAGTTTTCAGTCACAGCGTTTTCAGTCACAGTGTGTCAGAATCTTTTCAGTCACAGTGTTTTCAGTCACAGTGTTTTCAGTCACAACGTTTTCAGTCCCAGCGTGTCAGTCCCAGCGTGTCAGTCCCTATGTTTTCAGTCCCAACGTTTTCAGTCCCAAAATTTTCAGTCACAATGTTTTCAGTCACAGCGTGTCAGTCAGAACATTTTCAGTCACAGCGTGTCAGTCAGAATGTTTTCAGTCACAACGTTTTCAGTCACAACGTTGTCAGTCACAGCATTTTCAGTCATAGCGTTTTCAGTCAGAACATTTTCAGTCACAGCGTGTCAGTCAAAATGTTTTCAGTCACAATGTTTTCAGTCCCAGCGTATCAGTCACAACGTTTTCATTCCCAGCGTGTCAGTCACAATGTTTTCATTCCTAGCGTGTCAGTCACAATGTTTTCAGTCCCAACGTTTTCAGTCCCAGCGTTTTCAGTTCCAGCGTTTTCAGTCCCAATGTTTTCAGTCACAATGTTTTCAGTCACAGCGTGTCAATCACAACGTTTTCAGTCACAGCGTGTCAGTCAGAACGTTTTCAGTCACAGCGTGTCAGTCACAGCATTTTCAGTCACAATGTTTTTGGTCACAATGTTTTCAACCACAGTGTTTTCAGTCACAGCGTTTTCAGTCACAGCGTATCAGAACAGTCACAACATTTTCAGTCACGTTTTCAGTCACAACGTTTTCAGTCACAACGTTGTCAGTCACAGCATTTTCAGTCACAACGTTTTCAGTCTCAGTATGTCAGTCAGAACGTTTTCAGTCACAACGTGTCAGTCAGAACGTTTTCAGTCACAGCGTGTCAGTCAGAATGTTTTCAGTCACAGCGTGTCAGTCAGAACGTTTTCAGTCACAGCGTGTAAGTCAGAACGTTTTCAGTCACAGCGTGTCAGTCAGAACGTTTTCAGTCACAGCGTGTCAGTCAGAACATTTTCAGTCACAGCGTGTCAGTCAGAATGTTTTCAGTCACAACATTTTCCGTCACAACGTTTTCAGTCACAACGTTGTCAGTCACAGCATTTTCAGTCATAGCGTTTTCAGTCACAACACTTTCAGTCACAGCGTGTCAGTCAGAATGTTTTCAGTCACAACGTTTTCAGTCCCAGCGTATCAGTCACAACGTTCTCATTCCCAGCATTTTCAATCACAATGTTTTTGGTCACAATGTTTTCAATCACAGCGTTTTCAGTCACAACATTTTCAGTCACAACGTTTTCAGTCACAACGTTTTCAGTCACAACATTGTCAGTCACAGCGTTTTCAGTCACAACGTTTTCAGTCACAGCGTGTCAGTCTGAACATTTTCAGTCACAACGTGTCAGTCAGAACGTTTTCAGTCACAACGTGTCAGTCAGAACGTTTTCAGTCACAGCGTGTCAGTCACAACATTTTCAGTCACAGCGTGTCAGTCACAACGTTTTCAGTCACAACGTTTTCAGTCACAATGTGTCAGTCCCTATGTTTTCAGTCACAATGTTTTCAGTCCCTATGTTTTCAGTCCCAACGTTTTCAGTCCCAAAATTTTCAGTCACAATGTTTTCAGTCACAGCGTGTCAGTCAGAACATTTTCAGTCACAACATTTTCAGTCACAACATTTTCAGTCACAACGTTTTCAGTCACAACGTTTTCAGTCACAACGTTGTCAGTCACAGCGTTTTCAGTCATAGCGTTTTCAGTCACAACATTTTCAGTCACAGCGTGTCAGTCAGAATGTTTTCAGTCACAACGTTTTCAGTCCCAGCATGTCAGTCACAATGTTTTCATTCCTAGCGTGTCAGTCACAATGTTTTCAGTCCCAATGTTTTCAGTCCCAATGTTTTCAGTCCCAACGTTTTCAGTCACAATGTTTTCAGTCACAGCCTGTCAGTCACAACGTTTTCAGTCACAGCGTGTCAGTCACAACGTTTTCAGTCCCAGCGTATCAGTCCCAACTAGTGATGGGAAGTCCGGATCTTTTAATTGAATCGGTTCATTTCGAACTACTCACTGAAATGAACCGATTCAATGAATCGATTCTTCGGTTCTTCGGTTCACTTGCTGAGTCTACTGACAAGCAAGTGAACCAAATCTCTGACTCAACCTTCTTAAATGATTAGAATCAAAAGAATGATTCTTCACAGAAGGTTGGCAGGTCCTGGGGAGGTTTACTTGTATTTAGTTTGTTGCTCAGAGCACAAGCACAATACTATTGTTGTGTCAGACTGTCAGACCACAATTTGTCAGAGCAGCCAGCGTCATCAATTTTGGTGCCGCACAAAAAACTGTGTAGATGAAAAGCGGGTTTTTGTGCGTGTGAACCTCATTCTGATGGGCAAACTTCACAGTTAACATTGCTAGCCATCAGATTTTTCCGTAATCTTTACAGCGCATGCACAGAAAAAATTATCGGATTTTATTACCACGGGCGGGCGAAGTACCCACGGTAGTAAAATCCAATCGTTAGGCTCCTTTCACACTTGTGCCATTTGAAAGTCGTGCAATTTTTGCCACGATTTTTACCGTGACTTTGATGCGACTTGAAGAATTACCTATGTAATCTTGAGGTCTCTGCCTCAAGTCGCATCAAAATAGGACCAAAGTAATGCAGTGACTACTTTGAAGTCGCTGTGACTTGAAGACGCACAGATATGAACGGTACTCATTGGAAATCATAGGGTACCACTTGTCATGCGACTTTGTAGTCTCAAGTCACAGGACAAGTCACACAAGTATGAAATGGGCCTCATTATGCACTGTAAAGACTACGGACAAATCTGATGGCTAGCAATCTTAACTGTGAAGTTGGCCCATCAGAATGCAGTTCACATGCAGAAAAACCCGCTTTTCGTTTACACAGCTGTTTACACACCCATGCGATCCGATTCTGGTCCGAACAAAAAAAACGGTCCTGTGCGAGTTTGGACCGAATGCGGTGCGATATCAGCCATACTATCTGTATGGCTGATATCGCACAGCACAGACATCGCATGTGATGTGAACAGCAGTGCGCTGCGAATCACATACGATGTCTGCCACCGCAGCAGTGTGAACCCAGCCTAAAGCAGTCTGTAGTGTAGTGCTGCTACCTGATCATTGATTTAGTGTATTGTTCTACTGGTGGTGACTCGTGGTTCTTTCAGTGTACTATGTTCTAACAACTCCTATGATTCTTTAACTCGGTAACCTGTATGATTCTTTAACTCGGTGTACTGTGTACTCCTGACTCTTGTTTTAAGTTTGTATCCAGTTCCTGAGTGTCACTGTGCCTTGAGCATCCTGATTGGTTGCAGGGAGGGGCCAAGCTCTCTCACTCTAGGATCATATTCCCAGGCCTGCTTTGCTCTGCTATGCTATGTATTGAGTGCATAGTGAACTGTTTCAAATGGATCAGTTCACTCAGATGAATCGATTCATCCAGTTCACTGAAAAGAATCGATTCAAAAGAACGATTCGTTCATGAACTGGACATCACTAGTCCCAACGTTTTCAGTCCCAACGTTTTCAGTCACAGCGTTTTCAGTCACAATGTTTTTGGACACAATGTTTTCAACCACAGCATTTTCAGTCACAGCGTTTTCAGTCACAGCGTGTCAGAACATTTTCAGTCACAACATTTTCAGTCACAACGTTTTCAGTCACAACGTTGTCAGTCACAGCATTTCAGTCACAACGTTTTCAGTCACAGCGTGTCAGTCAGAACATTTTCAGTCACAACGTGTCAGTCAGAACGTTTTCAGTCACAACGTGTCAGTCAGAAAGTTTTCAGTCACAACGTGTCAGTCACAACGTTTTCAGTCACAACGTTTTCAGTCACAACGTGTCAGTCACAACGTTTTCAGTCACAGCGTGTCAGTCAGAACGTTTTCACTCACAGCGTGTCAGTCAGAGCATTTTCAGTCACAACGTTTTCAGTCACAGTGTTTTCAGTCACAACGTTTTCAGTCCCGTTTTCAGTCCCAGCGTGTCAGTCAGAACGTTTTCACTCACAGCGTATCAGTCAGAGCATTTTCAGTCACAACGTTTTCAGTCACAGTGGTTTCAGTCGCAACGTTTTCGGTCACAATGTTTTCAACCACAACGTTTTCATTCACCGCGTTTTCAGTCACAGCGTGTCAGAACGTTTTCAGTCACAACGTTTTGAGCCACAGCGTGTCAGTCACAAGGTTTTCAATCACAGCGTGTCAGTCACAACGTTTTCAGTCACAACGTTTTCAGTCACAACGTTTTAATCACAACATTTTCAGTCACAACGTTTTCAGTCCCAGCAAGTCAGTCACAACGTTTTCAGTCCCAGCGTGTCAGCCCCTACGTTTTCAGTCCCAACATTTTCAGTCCCAACGTTTTCAGTCCCAATGTTTTCAGTCCCAAAGTTTTCAGTCACAACATTTTCAGTCACGACGTGTCAGTCAGAATGTTTTTAGTCACAACGTTTTCAGTCACGTTTTCAGTCCCAGCGTGTCAGTCACAACGTTTTCAGTCCCAGCGTGTCAGTCACAACGTTTTCAGTCACAACGTTTTCTGTCACGATATTTTCAACCACAGCGTTTTCAGTCACAATGTTTTCAGTCATAGCATGTCAAAATCTTTTCAGTCACAGTGTTTTCAGTCACAGCGTGTTAGTCACAATCTTTTCAGTCACAGCGTGTCAGTCACAACGTTTTCAGTCACAATGTTTTCAGTCACAGCGTGTCAGTCACAACCTTTTCAGTCACAGCGTGTCAGTCACAATGTTTTCAGTCACAATGTTTTCAGTCACAGCGTGTCAGTCACAACGTTTTCAGTCACAGCGTGTCAGTCACAACGTTTTCAGTCACAATGTTTTCAGTCACAGCGTGTCAGTCACAATGTTTTCAGTCACAACGTTTTCAGTCACAACGTTTTCAGTCCCAACGTTTTCAGTCCCAAAATTTTCAGTCACAATGTTTTCAGTCACAGCGTGTCAGTCAGAACATTTTCAGTCACAGCGCGTCAGTCAGAACATTTTTAGTCACAGCGCGTCAGTCAGAACATTTTCAGTCACAGCGCGTCAGTCAGAACATTTTCAGTCACAGCGTGTCAGTCAGAACGTTTTCAGTCACAGCGTGTCAGTCAGAACATTTTCAGTCACAAAGTTTTCAGTCACAATGTTTTCAGTCACAACATTTTCAGTCACAACATTTTCAGTCACAACGTTGTCAGTCACAGCATTTTCAGTCATAGCGTTTTCAGTCACAACATTTTCAGTCACAGCGTGTCAGTCAGAATGTTTTCAGTCACAACGTTTTCAGTCACAATGTTTTCAGTCCCAGCGTATCAGTCACAACGTTTTCATTCCCAGTGTGTCAGTCACAATGTTTTCATTCCTAGCGTGTCAGTCACAATGTTTTCAGTCCCAATGTTTTCGGTCACAATATTTTCAACCACAGCGTTTTCAGTCACAGCGTTTTCAGTCACAGTGTGTCAGAATCTTTTCAGTCACAGTGTTTTCAGTCACAGTGTTTTCAGTCACAGTGTTTTCAGTCACAACGTTTTCAGTCACAACGTTTTCAGTCCCAGCGTGTCAGTCCCAGCGTGTCAGTCCCTATGTTTTCAGTCCCAACGTTTTCAGTCCCAAAATTTTCAGTCACAATGTTTTCAGTCACAGCGTGTCAGTCAAAACATTTTCAGTCACAGCGTGTCAGTCAGAATGTTTTCAGTCACAGCGCGTCAGTCAGAACATTTTCAGTCACAGCGTGTCAGTCAAAATGTTTTCAGTCACAACGTTGTCAGTCACAGCATTTTCAGTCCTAGCGTTTTCAGTCAGAACATTTTCAGTCACAGCGTGTCAGTCAAAATGTTTTCAGTCACAATGTTTTCAGTCCCAGCGTATCAGTCACAACGTTTTCATTCCCAGCGTGTCAGTCACAATGTTTTCATTCCTAGCGTGTCAGTCACAATGTTTTCAGTCCCAACGTTTTCAGTCCCAACGTTTTCAGTTCCAGCGTTTTCAGTCCCAACGTTTTCCGTCACAATGTTTTCAGTCACAGCGTGTCAATCACAACGTTTTCAGTCACAGCGTGTCAGTCAGAACGTTTTCAGTCCCAGCGTGTCAGTCACAGCATTTTCAGTCACAATGTTTTTACTCACAATGTTTTCAACCACAGTGTTTTCAGTCACAGCGTTTTCAGTCACAGCGTGTCAGAACAGTCACAACATTTTCAGTCACGTTTTCAGTCACAACGTTTTCAGTCACAACGTTTTCAGTCACAACTTTGTCAGTCACAGCGTTTTCAGTCACAACGTTTTCAGTCTCAGCATGTCAGTCAGAACGTTTTCAGTCACAAGGTGTCAGTCAGAACGTTTTCAGTCACAGCGTGTCAGTCAGAACGTTTTCAGTCACAGCGTGTCAGTCAGAACGTTTTCAGTCACAGCGTGTCAGTCAGAACGTTTTCAGTCACAGCGTGTCAGTCAGAACGTTTTCAGTCACAGCGTGTCAGTCAGAACGTTTTCAGTCACAGCGTGTCAGTCAGAACATTTTCAGTCACAGCGTGTCAGTCAGAATGTTTTCAGTCACAACACTTTCAGTCACAGCGTGTCAGTCAGAATGTTTTCAGTCACAACGTTTTCAGTCCCAGCGTATCAGTCACAACGTTCTCATTCCCAGCATTTTCAGTCACAATGTTTTTGGTCACAATGTTTGCAATCACAGCATTTTCAATCACAGCGTTTTCAGTCACAGCGTGTCAGAACATTTTCAGTCACAACATTTTCAGTCACAACGTTTTCAGTCACAACATTTTCAGTCACAACGTTGTCAGTCACAGCGTTTTGAGTCACAACGTTTTCAGTCACAGCGTGTCAGTCTGAACATTTTCAGTCACAACGTGTCAGTCAGAACGTTTTCAGTCACAGCGTGTCAGTCAGAACGTTTTCAGTCACAGCGTGTCAGTCAGAACGTTTTCAGTCACAGCGTGTCAGTCAGAACGTTTTCAGTCACAGCGTGTCAGTCAGGACGTTTTCAGTCACAGCGTGTCAGTCAGAACATTTTCAGTCACAGCGTGTCAGTCAGAATGTTTTCAGTCACAACATTTTCCGTCACAACGTTTTCAGTCACAACGTTGTCAGTCACAGCATTTTCAGTCATAGCGTTTTCAGTCACAACACTTTCAGTCACAGCGTGTCAGTCAGAATGTTTTCAGTCACAACGTTTTCAGTCCCAGCGTATCAGTCACAACGTTCTCATTCCCAGCATTTTCAGTCACAATGTTTTTGGTCACAATGTTTTCAATCACAGCATTTTCAATCACAGCGTTTTCAGTCACAGCGTGTCAGAACATTTTCAGTCACAACGTTTTCAGTCACAACGTTTTCAGTCACAACGTTGTCAGTCACAGCGTTTTGAGTCACAACGTTTTCAGTCACAGCGTGTCAGTCTGAACATTTTCAGTCACAACGTGTCAGTCAGAACGTTTTCAGTCACAACGTGTCAGTCAGAACGTTTTCAGCCACAGCGTGTCAGTCAGAACGTTTTCAGTCACAGCGTGTCAGGCAGAACGTTTTCAGTCTCAACGTTTTCAGTCCCGTTTTCAGTCCCAGCGTGTCAGTCAGAATGTTTTCACTCACAGCGTGTCAGTCAGAGCATTTTCAGTCACAACATTTTCAGTCACAGCGTTTTCAGTCACAGCGTTTTCAGTCACAACGTTTTCGGTCACAATGTTTTTAACCACAACATTTTCATTCACAGCATTTTCAGTCACAGCGTGTCAGAACGTTTTCAGTCACAATGTTTTTAGTCACAGCGTGTCAGTCACAACGTTTGCAGTCACAACGTTTTCAGTCACAACGTTTCAACCAAAACATTTTCAGTCGCAAAGTTTTCAGATCCAGCCTTTCAGTCACAACGTTTTCAGTCCCAGCGTGTCAGTCACAACGTTTTCAGTTCCAGCGTGTCAGCCCCTACATTTTCAGTCCCAACGTTTTCAGTCCCAACGTTTCAATAACAACATTTTCAGTCACAATGTTTTCAGACCCAGCGTGTCAGTCACAACGTTTTCAGTCCCAGCGTGTCAGCCGCTACCTTTTCAGTCCCAACGTTTTCAGTCCCAACGTTTTCAGTACCAACGTTTTCAACGTTTTCAGTCACAACATTTTCAGTCACAGCGTGTCAGTCAGAACGTTTTCAGTCACAGCGTGTCAGTCAGAACATTTTCAGTCACAGCGTGTCAGTCAGAACATTTTCAGTCACAGCGTGTCAGTCAGAATGTTTTTAGTCACAACGTTTTCAGTCACAACGTTTTCAGTGCCAAAGTTTCAGTCACAGCGTTTTCAGTCACAATGTATTTGGTCACAATGTCTTCAACCACAGCGTTTTCAGTCACAGCGTGTTCAGTCACAGCGTTTTAAGTCACAGCATGTCAGAACATTTTCAGTCACAACATTTTCAGTCACAACATTTTCAGTCACAACGTTTTCAGTCACAATGTTGTCAGTCACAGCGTTTTCAATCACAATGTTTTCAGTCACAGCGTGTCAGTCAGAACATTTTCAGTCACGGCGTGTCAGTCAGAACGTTTTCAGTCACAGCGTGTCAGTCAGAACATTTTCAGTCACAACGTTTTCAGTCACAGCGTGTCAGTCAGAATGTTTTTGGTCACAATGTTTTCAGTCACAACGTTTTCAGCCCCAGGGTGTCAGTCACAATGTTTTTAGTCCCAGCGTGTCAGTCACAATGTGTTTAGTCCCAGCGTGTCAGTCACAAAGTTTTCAGTCCCAGCGTGTCAGTCACAACGTTTTCAGTCCCAGCGTGTCACAACGTTTTCAGTCCCAGCGTGTCAGTCACAACGTTTTCAGTCACAACGTTTTCAGTCACAGCGTTTTCAGTCACAACGTTTTCGGTCACAATATTTTCAACCACAGCGTTTTCAGTCACAGCGTGTCAGAATCTTTTCAGTCACAGTGTTTTCAGTCACAGTGTTTTTAGTCACAGCGTGTCGGTCACAACGTTTTCAGTCACAATGTTTTCAGTCACAGCGTTTCAGTCACAACGTTTTCAGTCAGAGCGTGTCAGTCACAATGTTTTCAGTCACAAAGTTTTCAGTCACAGCGTGTCAGTCACAACGTTTTCAGTCACAGCGTGTCAGTCACAACGTTTTCAGTCACAAGATTTTCAGTCACAACGTTTTCAGTCACAACATTTTCAGTCCCAGCGTGTCAGTCCCTATGTTTTCAGTCCCAACGTTTTCAGTCCCAAAATTTTCAGTCACAATGTTTTCAGTCACAGCGTGCCAGTCAGAACATTTTCAGTTAACAACGTGTCAGTCACAACATTTTCAGTCACAACATTTTCAGTCACAACATTTTCAGTCACAACGTTTTCAGTCACAACGTTTTCAGTCACAACGTTGTCAGTCACAGCGTGTCAGTCAGAATGTTTTCAGTCACAACGTTTTCAGTCCCAGCTTATCAGTCACAACGTTTTCATTCCCAGCGTGTCAGGCACAATGTTTTCATTCCTAGCGTGTCAGTTACAATGTTTTCAGTCACAGCGTGTCAGTCATAACGTTTTCAGTCACAGCGTGTCAGTCAGTACGTTTTCAGTCCCAGCGTGTCAGTCCCAAAGTTTTCAGTCACAGCGTTTTCAGTCACAATGTTTTTGGTCACAATGTTTTCAACCACAGCGTTTTCAGTCACAGCGCTTTCAGTCACAGCGTGTCAGAACATTTTCAGTCACAACATTTTCAGTCACATTTTCAGTCACAACGTTTTTAGTCACAACGTTGTCAGTCACAGCGTTTTCAGTCACAGCATGTCAGTCAGAACATTTTCAGTCACAACATGTCAGTCAGAACGTTTTCAGTCACAACGTGTCAGTCAGAACGTTTTCAGTCACAGCGTGTCAGTCAGAAAGTTTTCAGTCACAAAGCGTCAGTCACAACGTTTTCAGTCACAACGTTTTCAGTCCTGTTTTCAGTCCCAGCGTGTCAGTCAGAACGTTTTCACTCACAGCGTGTCAGTCAGAGCATTTTTGAGTAACAACGTTTTCAGTCATATCGTTTTCAGTCGCAACGTTTTCGGTCACAATGTTTTCAACCACAATGTTTTCATTCACAGCGTTTTCAGTCACAGCGTGTCAGAACGTTTTCAGTCACAAAGTTTTTGGTCACTGTGTCAGTCACGTTTTCAGTCACAACGTTTTCAGTCACAGCGTGTCAGTCACAACGTTTTCAGTCATAGCGTTTTCAGTCACATTTTCAGTCACAGCGTGTCAGTCAGAATGTTTTCAGTCACAATGTTTTCATTCCTAGCGTGTCAGTCCCAATGTTTTCAGTCCCAATGTTTTCAGTCCCAACGTTTTCAGTCCCAACGTTTTCAGTCACAATGTTTTCAGTCACAGCGTGTCAGTCACAACGTTTTCAGTCACAGCGTGTCAGTCACAACGTTTTCAGTCACAATGTTTTCAGTCACAGCGTGTCAGTCACAAAGTTTTCAGTCACAGCGTGTCAGTCACAACGTTTTCAGTCACAACGTTTTCAGTCACAACGTTTTCAGTCACAGCGTGTCAGTCCCTATGTTTTCAGTCCCAACGTTTTCAGTCCCAAAATTTTCACTCACAATGTTTTCAGTCACAGCGTATCAGTCAGAACATTTTCAGTCACAGCGTGTCAGTCAGAACATTTTCAGTCACAGCGCGTCAGTCAGAACATTTTCAGTCACAGCATGTCAGTCAGAACATTTTCAGTCACAGCGTGTCAGTCAGAACGTTTCAGTCACAACGTTTTCAGTCACTACATTTTCAGTCACAACGTTTTCAGTCACAACGTTTTCGGTCACAACGTTCTCAGTCAGAATGTTTTCAGTTACAACATTTTCAGTCACAACGTTTTCAGTCTCAGCGTGTCAGTCACAATGTTTTCATTGCTAGCGTGTCAGTCACAATGTTTTCAGTCCGAACGTTTTCAGTCCCAACGTTTTCAGTCTCAACGTTTTCAGTCACAACGTGTCAGTCACAACGTTTTCAGTCTCAACGTTTTCAGTCTCAACGTTTTCAGTCACAGCGTGTCAGTCACAACGTTTTCAGTCACAACGTTTTCAGTCACAATGTTTTCAGTCACAATGTTTTCAGTCACAACGTTTCAGTCACAACGTTTTCAGTCACAACGTGTCAGTCACAACGTTTTCAGTCTCAACGTTTTCAGTCTCAACGTTTTCAGTCACAGCGTGTCAGTCACAACGTTTTCAGTCACAACGTTTTCAGTCACAACGTTTTCAGTCACAACGTTTTCAGTCACAATGTTTTCAGTCACAATGTTTCAGTCACAACGTTTCAGTCACAACGTTTTCAGTCACAACGTGTCAGTCTTGTTTTCAGTCCCAGCGTGTCAGTCACAACATTTTCATTCCCAGCGTGTCAGTCACAATGTTGTCAGTCCCAAAGTTTTCAGTCACAAAGTTTTCAGTCCCAAAGTTTTCAGTCACAATGTTTTCAGTCACAATGTTTTCAGTCACAATGTTTTCATTCACAACTTTTTCAGTCACAGCATTTTTAGTCCCAGCGTGTCAGTCCCAACGTTTTCAGTCCCAGCGTGTCAGTCCCAACGTTTTCAGTCACAGCGTGTCAGTCACAACGTTTTCAGTCACAGCGTGTCAGTCATAACTTTTCAGTCACAGCGTGTCAGTCAGAACATTTTCAGTCACAACGTTTTCAGTCACAATGTTTTCAGTCACAACTTTTTCAGTAACAACGTTGTCAGTCACAGCGTGTCAGTCAGAACATTTTCAGTTACAATGTGTCAGTCAGAATGTTTTCAGTCACAGTGTGTCAGTCAGAACTTTTTTAGTCACAGAATGTCAGTCAGAACGTTTTCAGTCACATAGAGAGAAGCCTGTAGCTGAGCAGGAACATGGTCAGCGAAGGGGGGACATGACAGGGTGTTAAGGCAAGCCAGCAAGGTAAGGGTTAAAGGTGTGGCATAGTTTTAATTAAGTGGTCATTATTGGTCGGAATTTGGTGCAAAGGGGGGGAGCTAGTAGCTAATGAAATCATGACAAGAGGGTGGGGCTGTAACAGTTCTTGAGGAACCTGTTAAGAGCATCATATTTGTCAGTTGGAGTTCTTGCTTAATAATGAGCGAACTTGAGCAACTTTTGGCCCAGCTCAGGGCAGCTGGTGGGATTCATGGAGCAGATTGGATCCAGAGACAAGTAACAGCATCTTTACAAGGGGTCCAGCAGAGTCCTACTCAGACAGGACCTGCTCTACAGCGTGCTAGGAGGTCTAAGCCCCCTGAGCGGTTCACCCCTGACAGGACCCCTCAGGCTCAGCGCCGCACCAGGAGCCCGCTTGCGGAACCTTTAGACCCCCCTGCCAAACTCTTGCCTGTGTTGGACAGGGGTGAGCCTGGAAGGAATGCCCATCCTAGGCGGAGCCTGCGGGGGATGGGGTCTCCTAGGCGGTCCGCGCCCTCCCCATCCTCCACCGACCGGATTCAGGACAGTGCGGCTGGCGTGGCTGGCAAAGTTCCAGTTGGCACGCCAGGCCGGTGAGGAAGCGAAAGAACGGCGGGCATCGGCCCGGATCGGGAGGTGGCCGGTGGCTCTAATGGACGGACGGCAGAGCGCCGCAGAGGAAAGGGCACGTCTGCCCGAGGAGGAGCTACATCGTCTTGCGCACCTCCAGGCTACAGGTGGCGCCTGCGAGCCCGTGTAAGGCCGGGGCGCAGGCAGATGACCTCAGAGCGGTGGGACGGTAGGAGCGGCGCAGGCTGGCGAGCCTGTCGGTGGACCTCTGCCGGGTTAGCCCCCCCATATCAAAATTTTTGAAAAAATCTTATGCAGTTTGTTAGATCTTTGTTAGATCAGGTTAGATCAACCGTTGTTTGCGTTAGATCTCACACAGAAGAAGCAATATTAACAGTTATTTGCTGGGGGGGCTAACCCGTCATCAGCCCCTCTTATCAAAAAATTGACCAAACAGTTAGCTATTTTGGAAGCAAATTTGTTAGATCCGGTAAGATCAAGTGGTTTTAACGTTAGATCTCACATAATTAGAGACTTATTAAGTGATTAATGAGGGGGGCCCCCCTTATCAAATTTTCGGGCCAAAAATCATTCAGGCTAATAGATATTCGTTAGATACGGTAAGAGCAAGTGTTTTTAATGTTAGATCTCACATAATTTCAGAGATATTCCACATCAAAATAGAGATATTAGGTGGTACATATGGACGGGTTAGCCCCCCCTTATCAAATTTTCTGGCCAAAAATCATTCAGGCTAATAGATATTTGTTAGATCCGGTAAGATCAAGTGTTTTTAACGTTAGATCTCACATAATTAGAGACTTATTAAGTGATTAATGAGGGGGGCCCCCCTTATCAAATTTTCGGGCCAAAAATCATTCAGGCTAATAGATATTCGTTAGATCCGGTAAGATCAAGTGTTTTTAATGTTAGATCGCACATCATTTCAGAGATATTCCACATTAAAATAGAGATATTAGGTGGTACATATGGATGGGCTGGCCCCCCCTTATCGAATTTTCGGGCCAAAAATCATTCAGGCTAATAGATATTCGTTAGATCTGGTAAGATCAAGTGTTTTTAATGTTAGATCTCACATTTCAGAAATATTCCACATCAAAATAGAGATATTAGGTGGTACATATGGACGGCCTGCCCCCCCCCCCCCCCCTTATCGAATTTTCGGGCCAAAAATCATTCAGGCTAATAGATATTTGTTAGATCCGGTAAGATCAAGATTTTTAACATTAGATCTCACATCATTTCAGAGATATTCCACATCAAAATAGAGATATTAGGTGGTACATATGGACGGGTTAGCCCCCCCTTATCAAATTTTCTGGCCAAAAATCATTCAGGCTAATAGATATTCGTTACATCCGGTAAGATCAAGTGTTTTTAACGTTAGATCTCACATAATTAGAGACTTATTAAGTGATTAATGAGGGGGGGGGGGCTGGCCCCCCCTTATCAAATTTTCTGGCCAAAAATCATTCAGGCTAATAGATATTTGTTAGATCCGGTAAGATCAAGTGGTTTTAACGTTAGATCACACATAATTTCAGGGATATTCCACATCAAAATAGAGATATTAGGTGGTACATATGGACGGGCTGGCCCCCCCTTATCGAATTTTCGGGCCAAAAATCATTCAGGCTGATAGATATTTGTTAGATCCGGTAAGATCAAGTGTGTTTAACGTTAGATCTCACATCATTTCAGAGATATTCCACATCAAAATAGAGATATTAGGTGGTACATATGGACGGGTTAGCCCCCCTTATCAAATTTTCGGGCCAAAAATCATTCAGGCTAATATATATTCGTTAGATCTGGTAAGATCAAGTGTTTTTAACGTTAGATCTCACATAATTAGAGACTTATTAAGTGATTAATGAGGGGGGCTGCCCCCCCCCTTATCAAATCTTCAGGACAAAAATCATTCAGGCTAATAGATATTCGTTAGATCCGGTAAGATCAAGTGTTTTTAATGTTAGATCTCACATCAATTTTAGAGATATTCCACATCAAAATAGAGATATTAGGTGGTACATATGGACAGGCTGCCCCCCCCCCCCCCCTTATTGAATTTTCGGGCCAAAAATCATTCAGGCTAATAGATATTCGTTAGATCCGGTAAGATCAAGTGGTTTTAATGTTAGATCTCACATCATTTCAGAGATATTCCACATCAAAATAGAGATATTAGGTGGTACATATGGACGGGCTGGCCCCCCTTATCAAATTTTCTGGCCAAAAAATATTCAGGCTAATAGATATTCATTAGATCTGGTAAGATCAAGTGGTTTTAACGTTAGATCTCACATAATTAGAGACTTATTAAGTGATTAATGAGGGGGGCTGGCCCCCCTTATCGAATTTTCGGGCCAAAAATCATTCAGGCTAATAGATATTCGTTAGATCCGGTAAGATCAAGCGTTTTTAATGTTAGATCTCACATCATTTCAGAGATATTCCACATCAAAATAGAGATATTAGGTGGTGCATATGGACAAGCTGGGCCCCCCCCCCCCCTTATTGAATTTTCGGGCCAAAAATCATTCAGGCTAATAGATATTCGTTAGATCCGGTAAGATCAAGTGGTTTTAACGTTAGATCTCACATCATTTCAGAGATATTCCCCATCACAATAGAGATATTAGGTGGTACATGTGGACGGGTTAGCCCCCCTACATGCAATTTTCTGGCCAAAAATCATCTAGGCTAATAGATATTCGTTAGATCCGGAAAGATCAAGTGGTTTTAACGTTAGAGATATTAGGTGGTAGTACGTAAGGATGAGATTAGATCTCACATAATTAGAGACTTATTAAGTGATTAATGAGGGGGGCTGACCCCCTCTTATCAAATTTTCTGGCCAAAAAATCACCCGGCTAATTGATATTCATTAGATCCGGTAAGATCAAGAGATTTTAATGTTTGATTATCCATAATTACAGGGATATTATGGATATTTGGTAACGATGCACGTATATCCATACTAGTGTCTATATCGGAGGCGGTGATGAGCATTTTCACATGTACCAGTGAGAAGTGCCATTGAGCATACCGAGGTATGCTGAAATTATGTGGGACATTAATCGACAGGTGTGTCCAAGCCCAGTGAAGCCTGAAGCACTGTCACAGAAGCCAGAGGAAAACTTCGAAGGGCTCTGGTGAAGGAGTCAACTATCTACGGTAGCTGGCTCAAAACCAATGACACGAAGAGACAGCAGCGAAAGTCCAAACCCTTGGGTTTGCCTGAATGGAAAGAAAGGGCCAAGACTCAGCTCCTGAGATGGCAGGCTGCATTCTCCAAGAGTTAATTTGGTGTGGGGTGTGCAAAAAGTGCTCAATACCAGATCCATCTCTTCGAGTGCATAAGCCGTTCAATGAAAGAGTTTGATGGATTCCTTTAGGGGACTTGGAGGATCTGCATGAACAACTGGCAGAGTTGAAGAGGGCAGGTATCATCCGAGTCCCAGAGTCTATACGCTTCCCCAATGGTGGTGGTACAGAAGAAGAATGGGTCACTGAGGCTGGGTATTGATTACCGGACGCTGAACTTAAGGACCATTCGCGACCAAGATACCACCCCAAGGATAGAAGATGTCTTGCAGAGCCTGTCAGGAGCGAAGTGGTTCAGCATGCTGGATTTGAAGAGTGGGTATTACCAAATCCCCATGCACCCTGAGGATCGGGAGAAGACCATTTTCATTACCCCGCAGGGGATGTTTGGATTTGACCGTATGCATCAAGGCCTGTCTGGTGCCCCAGCAACCTTCCAAAGGCTAATGGAGAAGACCGTGGGTGACATGAAACCGATCGAGGTGTTGGTGTACTTAGACGATATCATCATTTTCAGCAAGACCCTGGAAGAGCACGAAGAGTTTCTGCAGAAGGTCCTTAAGAGACTCCATGGTGAGAGGGTTGAAGCTGTCTCTGGAAAAGTGCCAGTTTTATCAACCCTCGGTCAACTACCTTGGTCACATTGTGTCTGCTGATGAAGTGGCCACTGACCTCCTGGCTGAGGCTTACCAACGTGACTGAGCTTAGGTCATTTCTGGGATTCTGCTCTTATTACAGAAGATTTGTCAAGGGATTCGCTAAGACGCTGACCCTGATCTGGCGAAGCCTGTCAGACCAGCTGGGGGGCCCAGAAAACCCAGAGTCCATTAAGGAACAATTGACTCTGAAGTGTGAAGAGGTTTTAGGCAGCTGAAGTGAAGCCTAACAACCGCTCCAGTCGTGGCCTATGAAGATCCAACCAGGCCATACGAGCTACACTTTGACGCCAGTCGAGATGGGTTAGGTGGGGTGCTATATTAAGAACATGACTGCCATCTACGGCCTGTTGAATACGTGAGTCGGAACTTGGCCCCCGCCGAGAAGAACTATCCCATGCACAAACTTGAGTTTCTGACCTTGAAGTGGGTGGATAAGCTGAGGGATTACCTGTATGGAGTGGAGTTCGTGATCAAGACCGACAACAATGCTCCTACCTACATCCTCACTATCACCAAGTTGGACGCCACGGGTCACAAATGGTTGGCTGCTCTATCAGGGTTTATTTTCAGCCTGGAGTATCGACCGGGGTTTAGGAAACAAGACGCTGATGCTTTGTCAAGAAAGCCCCATTGTTCCAGAGACCCTCCAGAAGAATAGGCTCAACTGACACCTGAAGGGTACGAGCCTTATGTCAAAGAGCAGAACATCAACCTGGAGTAGGATCCAGGACCGAAGAGGTTGGAGTGTCAGCCGTTGGTGTCCCCAGATGTTATTGCAATGTCGCCCAAGTCGGGATGAAGGTCTGCCCAAGCTGTCAAAGACCTGTGGAGGGACCAGTTGGAGGACCCTCCCTGTAGCTTGGCATTCAAGGCCTTGGAGAGCCAATGCCCTGACTTGCTCCTCACTGACTCCCAGAAGGAAACCCATCTGCTGCACCGAGAGTGGGATCGGTTTCAGGTGCACAGAGGGTTGGTCTACAAAAGGGGCCCCTCTGACGATTCTGAAGAAAAATGGCAGTTATTCCTACCTGAAAAACATACGGAGACAGTATTAACTGCCCTAATATCAGAAACCATGAATCAGACCGAGACAGAAGTATAGTTAAATCACACTTCTTTAATAATAATAATAATAATAATAATAATAATAATAATAATAATAAGGTAAACAGAGTAAGCGTAGTCAAAGCAAGCCAGAGTTCAGTAACCGGATCGGGTAGTCAGCCAAGCAAATGTCAGAGAGCCAGAGATAAACGTAGTAGTACAGCATGCAGGATCAGGAGCCAGAAGGAACGTCAGCCTAGCAAGTCTTCAACAGGAACGCAGGAGAAAGACTCTGTGATGTTGACAAAAGTGAAGGCAGAGATCAAGTGAGCTGGACAACTTGCTAGGTAACTGTGGAGAGAAATGGGAGCTGGCAATTAGCCAACAGCTGAGCAGCCAGCTCAGAGAAGGAAGGGCTGAGCCCAGCCCTGACACCTACATGACAACCATGACCACCTAGGGCCCAAGAGGACTTTTCTCCTGGTGAGGGACCGGTTCTACTGGCCCTGCATGCAGGCTGAAGTTGAGGACTATTGCCACTCCTGCATCAGATGTATCCAAAGGAAGACTTTGCCTCACCGAGCTGCCCCAATGGACCATCTTCAGAGCCAAGGACCCATGGAGCTGTTGTGCATTGACATTCTGTGCTTGGAGCCTGATCTGAGCGGGCAGGGAAATATCCTGGTAGTGACTGACCATTTCACTTGGTATGCCCAGGCGTTTTCCACGAGGGACCAACAAGCATCCATGGTGGCCAAGATCTTCGCGGAGAAATTCTTTGTGCACTATGGTCTGTCCCAACGCATCCACTCTGATCAAGCGAGAGATGTCAAGAGTAGTCTCATCAAGAGACTTTCAGACCTGTTGGGCATCAGGAAGTCTAAAACCACCCCGTATCATCCTCAAGAAGATCCTCAACCAGACAGATTCAACTGAACCCTCCTGGATATACTTGGAACTCTAATGCCGCGTACACACGGTCGGACTTTTCGTCTACAAAAGTCAGACAGCCTGTCCGACAGACTTCCGGCAGACTTTCGGCGGACTTTCGACGGACTTGCGGCGGACTTTCTAACGAACAGACTTGCCTACACGCGATCACACAAAAGTCCGTCGAATTCTTACGTGATGACGTACACCGGACTAAAATAAGGAAGTTCATAGCCAGTAGCCAATAGGTGCCCTAGCGTGGCTTTTTGTCCGTCGGACTAGCACACAGACGAGCGGATTTCGGGGTCCGTCGTAGTTACGAAGTAAAGATTTGAAGCATGTTTCAAATCTAAAGTACGTCGGATTTGAGGCTAAAAAAGTATGTTGAAAGTCCGGAGAAGCCCACACACGATCGGATTACCAGCCAGCTTTAGTCCGTCAGCGTCCGTTGGACTTTTGTAGACGAAAAGTCCGACCGTGTGTACGCGGCATTAGTTCAGAACAAAAGCAGCACTGGAGCAAGCATATAGGTGTCCTTTTATGAAACAGAGATCAGCGGCGATCCGGAGTCTCACCGCTGATCTCAGCTCATTACCAGTTTATGAAACTGAGATAATCAGCGGAGAACATGTTCTCTGCTGATTATCTCAGCACAGTGAGAATTCACAGAAACGGCCAGTTTATGAAGGTGCGATCTCGGCACCTCACTGGCGATCTGTGACAGAATTCTCACTTTCTGATTCACCATTTCAGAAGTGAGAAGCCTGAAACTGGCTGATATTCTGGAGAAAGCAAGAAGTCTTTTGACTTCTTTCTTTCACCAAACAGTCTGAGCACACCTTCCCCACCATTACACACCCCAAAACCAGCAGGATAGGAATTTATAGTGTGTACATATATATATATCTATATATATATATATATGTGTGTGTGTATATATATATATATATATATATATATATATATATATAGCTATATATATATATATATATATATAGCTATATATATATATATATATATATATATATATATATATAGCTATATATAGATATATATATATATTTTTGTAGATGTTCACGTCTCTGGCTGGGTTCACACTTGTGCGATGCGTGAACCAGCGTGATTCCTGTGTGGGTTTTCACATCGCACCTACATTGACATCTGCGCACCACTGCAGGTGTCAATGTAAAGTTAATGACACCCCCAGATCATTTCACAGATCGCAGTGCGAACTATGTAATGGTGCAGAAATCGGATCGCATGGGTGTTCACACCCATGCGATACGATTCCAGTGCGGACCAAATAAAGGGTCCTGTACCATTTTGGTGCAAATGCAATATGGTTTAGGGCCAGTTCCCACTGCTGCGGTGTCCAAGATCGGATGTGATTCGCACCGCACTGCAGTGCAAAATCACATCCGATCTCTGTGCGATGCGATTTCAGCCATACAGATAGTATTGCTAAATTTGCATTGCCCTCGGACCAAACTCTTACAGGACCCTTTTTTTGGTCCACAGCAGAATCGGATCGCATGGGTGTTCACACCCATGCGATTCAATTACTGTCCGAGTTTGCAGATCGCACTGCGATATGCGAACTGATTTGGGGGTGTTGTTAACTTTTAGGCCCAGTTCACACTTGTGCGATGCCGGACATCGCACAGGCATCGCATGTTATTCGCAGCACACTGCCATTCACATTACATGCGATGTCTGTGCGGTGCGATATCAGCTGTACATATAGTATGGCTGATATCGCACCGCATTCGGTGCAAACACGCACAGGACCCTTTTTTCTGTTCGGACCAGAATCGGATCGCATGTGTGTTCACACATATGCGATCCGATTCATGTCCGGACTGTCAGTTCGCAGTGCGATATGCAAGCTGAACTGGGGGTGTTGTTAACAATGTATTGACACTCCCCAGCGATTCGCATATGGCAGTGTGAACTGACATGCGAGTCGGTGCGCAGCGGGAACCCGCAGTGGATTTGCAGTGTTCTCGCATTGCACCAGTTTATCAATTTTTATGTTTATCAATTATGAAATATATTTTATTTTAATTTATTAATAAATATTTATACTTGTATACTTTATTAAAATTATTTTTTTAATGATTATAAATGTATTTTGCATTTATATGAATGGTGTATAGCTGCATTACATATGTGCATTACATTCATTTACTATACACCATTCACATTTAAATAGGGACATGTATGATCTTTAAATATTGATAAAAACAATGTTTTTTTTATAATTAGGTTAATGTATATTGTGTAGGGGGAATTTAACTTTATTATTTTATTAATATGTTGGGGAATAATGTGTGCTGAATTGTGTTAAACTTTTGTATTTTATGGTTCCTCATACTGTAATCCCGCTATATCACGCAAGATTATAGTGAGAGGAGCCGTTCTCAGGAGTTCCTGGCATTTGTAGATCGCTCCTCAACTCAACATGAGAAGCGATCTACACACTTTCATAAACAGGCACTCAGAGGAGAGCGATCTCCTCTGAGAATGCCTGAGAACTGAATCGCGGTATTTTACCGCACTTTCATAAAAGGACACCATAGTGGCTATTGTGCATGCTTATAACAGCACCGCCAATGATGCCACAGGTTACTCTCCCTATAGTTTGATGTTCAGACCGTAGGCCCGGCTGCCAGTAGACTTGGCCTTCGACACATCCCTCAACCATACCTTAGCAACTTTCCACAGAGGGTATGTGGATCGCCTGCAGAGACGTCTGAAAACCACCTATGATAAGGCTCAAGCTGCCTCATATGCCCGAGGACAGAGAAACAAAATAAACTTTGACCTTAGGGTACGAGTGCAGGACCTACAGCCGGATGACAAGGTACTGCTGAGAAACCTCGGTGTCACTGGAAAGCACAAGTTGGCTAACTGCTGAAAGTCGCAGCCCTATGTCGTTTGCAAGCATCTGCCCAGACACCCAGTATATCAAATCCGGCCAGAGGGAAGCACAGGCCTGCTGAAGACTTAGCATCACAATCATCTGTTGCCTCTGTCAGAAGCAGTTCATGTGCCACCACAGCCAGATTTACAGTCCACACCCACAGCCTCTCAAAGATCCCAGCCAGTGACTAGATCTCACTCTGTACCCCTTGCTGAAGATGAAAACAGCGAGGATGAAGAGAAAGATTGTCTGTGGCCATCTCGAATGCCAGGGCCTGGCACCCCCCCCCCTTTCTTCTCCTCCCAAGGTGACTGAGGTGACTTTCAGGCCAGAGGCTCTTGAGTTTGTGCCTCAAAGTCCACCTTTTGAAGAGTTGGAAGACCCTCAATCTTCCCTGCTGACAACAGACCCCTAATACTTTCCATCCTTCATTGAGGAAGCTGAAGCTGATATGCAGGAAGAAGAAGAGACCAGTGTGCCTGTAACCCCAAAACCTAAAGAACAGCGAGAGCGAAGGGTTATTCACCCACCCAAAAGACTAATATATGATACTTTGAGTGAAAGCTCTGAGGAGGTCGTTCTCATTGCAAAAAGGACTCTTGAAGAAACTGACCCTTCCACTGCAGATTTAGTGGTGGACAATCCCAACTCACTGTCAGGGCTGGGCTCAGCCCTTCCTTCTCTGAGCTGGCCACTCAGCTGTCAGATAATTGCCAGCTCCTATCTCTCCACAGTTACTCAGCTGTTGATGATATCCTGCTCCTCAGTCCTGCCTACATAAGCCGTCCAGTCCAGAGGATCTCTGCCTTCGCCTTGGTCAACATCACAGAAACAATCTCCTGCGATCCTGTTCAAGACTTGCTTTGCTGACATCCCTTCTGGCTCCAGATCCTGCTTGCTGTTCCACTACATTGATCCCTGACTTCTGGCTTGGCTGACTATCCGTTCCGGTTACTGAACTTTGGCTATGTTTTGACTACGTTTGTTCTTTTTACTTTTATTATTAAACAAGTGTGATTTAACTGTACTTCTGTCTTGGCCTGATTTCTTGGTTTCTGACACTCAGCCCCTGGCACATCTAGCTGGGCCATTCCAGTTAACCTCCCCCCTATGCTAATTGTTGGGATGTTCCTCTGCCAGGGTTTTATGCAGATGTAAATTGTATGGTTTCCTGTGCACACTAACCTGATTTTTTTTTTCCGTGTGTATATCAAAAGCATGTAACAGGTCATACACACTTTACCTCCTTTGGTGGACCAAAGGTTCTTTGGTGGGGGAGTGTGTAGCGGGGGGCTACTCTATTACCCATGGTCCCGCACCTCCCGCCATTCCTGCCAGCGACCGCCAGACTGAATAGACACTAACACAGGCACTCACTGAGGGAGAGCACACCTGTCAGTCCCTGTGGGGGATTTCTCCCCCTCCCTCTCCTCTTCCTGTGTCCCTATTGGCAGGGAGAGGAAGCCAATCAAGCAGCAGCAGAGGACCACGGCCCACAATACAGCCCCATTGATTTCTACAGGGGGTGGAACTACCAAGCCCAGCCTGCCTTGCAAGAAGGGGGGGCTAGCTAAAGACTTAAGCTTGTTGGTCTTAGGAGAGATCACCATGAGGCAGGGAGGTGAACAGAGGTGTAAGGAGAGACTACACGCACCCGCTGAAGAACCATGCAAAGAAGGTTCCAGAGACCATCCAGAGATGGTTGAAGATGGATGTACCTTCTGTACCACCTAAAATCTCTATTTTTTATGGAATATCTCTGAAATGATGTGAGATCTAACGTTAAAACCACTTGTTCTTACCGGCTCTAACGATTATCTATTAGCCTAAATGATTTTTGACCAAAAAATTTGATAAGGGGGGGCCAGCCCGTCCATATATACCACCTAATATCTCTATTTTGATGTAGAATATCTCTGAAATGATGTGTGATCTAACGTTAAAAACACTTGATCTTACCGGATCTAACGAATATCTATTAGCCTGAATGATTTTTGACCAGAAAATTTGATATGGGGGGCCAGCCCCCCTCATTAATCACTTAATAAGTCTCTAATTATGTGAGATCTAACGTTAAAACCACTTGATCTTACCGGATCTAACAAATATCTATTAGCCTGAATGATTTTTTATCAGAAAATTTGATAAGGGGGGGCTACCCCGTCCATATGTACCACCTAATATCTCTATTTTGATGTGGAATATCTCTGAAATGATGTGAGATCTAACATTAAAACCAATTGATCTTACTGGATCTAACGAATATCTATTAGCCTGAATGATTTTTGGCCAGAAAATTTGATAAGGGGGGGGGCAGCCCCCCTCATTAATCACTAAATAAGTCTTTAATTATGTGAGATATAACGTTAAAACCACTTGATCTTACCGGATCTAACGAATATCTATTAGCCTAAATGATTTTTGGCCAGAAAATTTGATAAAGAGGGGCCAGCCCGTCCATATGTACCACCTAATATCTCTATTTTGATGAGGAATATCTCTGAAATTATGTGAGATCTAACGTTAAAAACACCTGATCTTACCGGATCTAACGAATATCTATTAGCCTAAATGATTTTTGACCAAAAAATTTGATAAGGGGGGTCAGCCCGTCCATATATACCACCTAATATCTCTATTTTGATGTGGAATATCTCTGAAATAATGTGTGATCTAACGTTAAAAACACTTGATCTTACCGGATCTAACAAATATCTATTAGCCTGAATGATTTTTGGCCAGAAAATTTGATAAGGGGGGCCAGCCCCCCTCATTAATCACTTAATAAGTCTCTAATTATGTGAGATCTAACGTTAAAACCACTTGATCTTACCAGATCTAACGAATATCTATTAGCCTGAATGATTTTTGATCAGAAAATTTGATAAGGGGGGGCTACCCCATCCATATGTACCACCTAATATCTCTATTTTGATGTGGAATATCTCTGAAATGATGCGAGATCTAACATTAAAACCAATTGATCTTACTGGATCTAACGAATATCTATTAGCCTGAAAGATTTTTGGGCTGAAAATTTGATAAGGGGGGGGGCAGCCCCCCTCATTAATCACTTAATAAGTCTCTAATTATGTGAGATCTAATCTTAAAAACACTTGATCTTACCGGATCTAACGAATATCTATTATCCTGAAAGATTTTGGGCTGAAAATTTGATAGGGGGGGGGCAGCCCCCCTCATTAATCACTTAATAAGTCTCTAATTATGTGAGATCTAACGTTAAAAACACTTGATCATACCGGGTCTAACGAATATCTATTAGCCTGAATGATTTTTGATCAGAAAATTTGATAAGGGGGGGATACCCCGTCCATATGTACCACCTAATATCTCTATTTTGATGTGGAATATCTCTGAAATGATGTGAGATCTAACATTAAAACCAATTGATCTTACTGGATCTAACGAATATCTATTAGCCTGAATGATTTTTGGCCAGAAAATTTGATAAGGGGGGGGGGGCAGCCCCCCTCATTAATCACTAAAAAAGTCTTTAATTATGTGAGATCTAATGTTAAAACCACTTGATCTTACCGGATCTAACGAATATCTATTAGCCTGAATGATTTTTGGTCCGAAAATTTGATAAGAGGGGGGCTAACACGTTCAGATGTACCACCTAATATCTCTATTTTGATGTGGAAAATCTCTGAAATGATGTGAGATCTAATGTTAAAACCACTTGATCTTACCGGATCTAACGAATATCTATTAGCCTGAATGATTTTTGGCCCGAAAATTTGATAAGGGGGGCCGGCCCTCCCTCATTAATCACTTAATAAGTCTCTAATTATGTGAGATCTAACGTTAAAAACACTTGATCTTACCGGATCTAACAAATATCTATTAGCCTGAATGATTTTTGGCCCGAAAATTTGATAAGGAGGGGCCAGCCCCCCCCCCCCTCATTAATCACTTAATAAGTCTCTAATTATGTGAGATCTAACCTTAAAAACACTTGATCTTAGCGGATCTAACGAATATCTATTAGCCTGAAAGATTTTTGGGCTGAAAATTTGATAAGGGGGGGGGGCAGCCCCCCTCATTAATCACTTAATAAGTCTCTAATTATGTGAGATCTAACCTTAAAAACACTTGATCTTACCGGATCTAACGAATATCTATTAGCCTGAAAGATTTTGGGCTGAAAATTTGATAGGGGGGGGCAGCTCCCCTCATAAATCACTTAATAAGTCTCTAATTATGTTAGATCTAACATTAAAAACACTTGATCTTACCGGATCTAACGAATATCTATTAGCCTGAATGATTTTTGGCCCGAAAATTTGATAAGGGGGGCCAGCCCGTCCATATGTACCACCTAATATCTCTATTTTGATGTGGAATATCTCTGAAATGATGTGTGATCTAACGTTAAAACCACTTGATCTTACCGGATCTAACGAATATCTATTAGCCTGAATGATTTTTGGTCCGAAAATTTGATAAGGGGGGCCAGCCCGTCCATATGTACCACCTAATATCTCTATTTTGATGTGGAATATCTCTGAAATGATGTGTGATCTAACGTTAAAACCACTTGATCTTACCGGATCTAACGAATATCTATTAGCCTGAATGATTTTTGGTCCGAAAATTTGATAAGGGGGGGCCAGCCCCCCTCATTAATCACTTAATAAGTCTCTAATCATGTGAGATCTAACGTTAAAAACACTTGATCTTACCGGATCTAACAAATTGCTTCCAAAATAGCTAACTGTTTGGTCAATTTTTTGATAAGGGGGGGGCTGATGACGGGTTAGCCCCCCCAGCAAATAACTGTTAATATCGCTTCTTCTGTGTGAGATCTAACGCAAACAATGGTTGATCTAACCTGATCTAACAAAGATATAACAAACTGCATAAGATTTAAAAAAAAAAATTTTATATGGGGGGGCTAACCCGGCAGAGGTCCAGGGTGTACTAGGCCGCTGGTGCTTGCCAGTTCACCAGAAGGAATAGCGGCGCTAGTACTTCTCTGCTCCATACAAGGGACCTGCGGTTCTTGCACTTCAAGGACAGAGGAAGAAGATTGGGGTCTGGTACGCCTGACCTTGGCAGGGACCACAACTCTGTCGTCAGAGCTATCTGTCATGGAGCCGCTGTCCTCTACAGGATCGTATTCTGAGCCTGAATCTGACAGATGAGTGACTTCCTCTTCACTATCTTTCATGCTCAGAAACGTGTAGGCCTTTTCACTAGTGTACCTTCGATTTGCCATTTTGGGCTCTAAATTTAGGGGTACACTAGTGAGACTGACAGGCAAAAAAGCTCCTGACTGTTAGCGACTGATTCAAAACGCTACCAAAAAACTGTTAGCGATCGCAGGGATCAGGTCTGACTCTGCAAATGCTGCAGTTATGTGTGCTTAGTGTTTTGTAATGCCGCGTACACACGGTCGGACTTTCCAGCATACTTGGTCCGGCGGACCAGAGTCTGCCGGACAATCCGCCCGTGTGTAGGCTCCGGCGGACTTTTGGGAAAAAGTCCGCCGGACCTAGATTTGAAACATGTTTTAAATCTTTCCGTCGGACTCAGTTTCGGGCGGAAAGTCCGCTCGTCTGTGTGCTGGTCTGACGGAAAGCCCGCTCGTGTGTATGCTGGTCCAACGGACCAGATACGACGCGAGGGCAGGGTATTGCATCTCGTGCTCGCTGCAATAGGAAAAACAAATTTTCCTATTGCGGCAAGCGTGGGCATACCAGGCCCTTAGGTCTGGTATGGATTATAAAGGGAAACCCCTACGCCGAAAAACCGGCGTGGGGTCCCCCATAAAATCCATACCAGACCCCGATCCGAGCACGCAGCCTGGCCGGTCAGGAAAGGGGGTGGGGATGAGCGAGCGCCCCTCCCCCCCCTCCTGAACCATACCAGGCCGCATGCCCTCAACATGGGGTGTCGGTGATTTGGGGGAGGGGGCGCCCTGCCACCTTGACAAGAAGCCCAGAAGTCCGGACCTCCGCTGGCAAGAGAGCTACCTGAAGACAGCGGAGGGGCCGGCCGAAGAACTGGAACACCGGGAGAAGAGGCCGGAGAGAGCGGAGAAGAACCAACTGGACGCCGGGTGAAGAGGAACCGGAGGGACCCCCGAAGCCGTAAGAAGACCCCCGAAGTCGGAGGAAGATCCCCCCCCCGGAGCTGTTTAATAAATTATTTTAAAAATCTGTGTAGTGTGTTTTATTATTGACACTTTTTCCCTAGGTGAATGGGTAGGGGTACCATGTACCCCATACACATTCACATAGGGTGGGGGGGGGCCCGGATCTGGGGGCCCTCTTATAGGGGGCTCCCGGATTCCGATAAGCCCCCCCGCCCGCAGGGCGCCCCCCCTCCCCCAAAGCACTGACACCCCATGTTGAGGGCATGTGGCTTGGTATGGTTCAGGAGGGGGGGGCGCTCGCTTGTCCCCACCCCCTTTCCTGACCGGCCAGGCTGCGTGCTCGGATCGGGGTCTGATATGGATTTTAGGGGGGACCCCACGCCAGTTTTTTGGCGTAGGGGTTTCCCTTTATAATCCATACCAGACCTAAGGGCCTGGTATGCCCCGCGACGGGGCTCGCAAGGTGTCAATCTCGCCGATAAAAGCGGCAAGATTGACTTCCTTTTCTAGTCCCGTCGCACCTGAGTCACGTTCAAAATGAACGGACTTGTCCGTGTGTGGGCAAGTCCGTTCATTCTGAAAGTCCGCCGTAACTCCGGCGAAAGTCCGTCGGAAAGACGGGCGGACTTAGCCCGCCGGAAAGTCCAGTCCTGTGTGGGCAAGTCCATCCGTTTTAAAGTCCGGCGCACCTGGTGGACAAAGTCCGTCAGAAAGTGTGCCGGACCAAGTATGCCAGAAAGTCCGACCGTGTGTACGCGGCATAAGTGTCAGTGATTGATTGATACTGCACTTGGGTGGGCTGGGCAGGGCTGGGCCGAGGGGCAAAACGCAGGTGCTAGCAGGTATCTGGGCTGATCCCGCTAACACTGTGTTTATGGGATCCCTAAACTGCTGGGGACGCCAGTATAGATCTGATCGGATCAGATATCGATCCGTTCAGATACTATAGCACTAAGGGAGGTGTATGCTGCGTGCGTGGGTGTTAGCGGTACTGGCGCTAAACTGACGCTGCCTGGGGCGACGCAGACCTTACCTGACCCTAAAAACGTAACATATCACCGCCGGGCAATTAGGGGGTTAAACCTTTATAAGGTAATAAACCGCGGGTGCCTAAAACTATAATAAACTATAAAAAACAAACTAACTAACCAGCGTCACCCGTAACACTTATACGGTGATCGCTGGTGAAAGGGTTAACTAGGGGGCAATCAGGGGGTTAAAACCTTTAGTAGGTAGTATATGGGGGTCCCTGTTGCTATAAAACACTGACAGCGAACCTATATACTTACCTCCCTAACTAGCGTCACCAGTGACACTAATACAGTGATCAGAAAAACTATTGCTTAGTGACACTGGCGACAGGGGGTGATCAAGGGGTTAACCTTTATTAGGGGGGGTTAGGGGGGTACCCTGGACCTAAAGGGGGCTAACCCTAACTGCCCTAACACTTATAACTGTCACAAACTGACACCAATGCAAAAAAAAAAAAACTGCTATTGGTGTCAGTGTGACAGGGGGTACAGGGTGGTGATCGGGGGGTGAAAAGTGTGCCTAGTGTGTTCTACTGTATGTGTAGTGTTGGTGTAACTCACATTGATGTCTTCTCTCCTCGGCGCCGGAACGAAAATACCGGCTCGAGGAGGGATGACATCACTTCCTCTGCTTACATTACAGAGGCAGAGGAAGGATTTCATTCGCCGGGAGCGATCGCAAGGGGGTGGCTACGAATAGATGGTCTCCCCCTCACCTCTGATTGCCCGCGAACAAATGCCGGCCGCCTCGGGCACCGGGGGGGTCCGATCGGACCCCCCGCCCGCGGGAGGCAGATCACGTACAGGTACGTGATTCTGCCTGCCCGTGCCATTCTGCCAACGTACATCGTCGTGAGGCGGTCGGCAAGTGGTTAAGGATTAAAACAATATTAGGCACAACATCTTGAGAAAGAATTTTAAAAATAAGGCAGCACAGACAGTTAAATCAAAGTGAACAACGTAAAAACAAAAATTGCCAACATAAAAAAGATTTCATGGTAAATTAACCACCACCCAAAAAAAAAAAACAGCAAACCAAAGTAACAAATAAATTGCATAAAAACACATCTGTTTTGCAACAACATAACAAACAAAATACAAATAGAAAATACATGTGCTAGAAACTCGATAAGGACACCCAAATGTACTCTCTTGCAGCCCCCCCCAATCTTGGCTCTTTTCAGGGAAAAGTAAAGATTGCTATCTGCAAGCTTTATATAACATAGGTTTGTGTGCTAATGAGAAAATTGCAAACACATGGACAGTCCATTTAACACACAAAATGCAAGTTCACCCAATGTAGAGAGAACTTCAAAGTGGGTACACCTGTTAAGGATGTCCTTAAATTACTAACCCAAAAAACACACTCTGAGCATGCCCAGAAACATCCAAGTGCTGTTCACACACAAAAAGCACCACCAAAAAAAAACAAAGTTCCTGAGCATGCTCAGAACAACCCAAATGCAGCTAGCACAAAATAAGCCACCCCACTGTCCAAAATTAACCCTTTCATGACTAGGCCTATTTTTGAAATTTGGTGTGTACAAGTTAAAATCCATATTTTTTGCTAGAAAATTACTTAGAACCCCCAAATATTATATATATTTTTTTAGCAGAGAATCTACAGAATAAAATGGAGATTGTTGCAATATTTTATATCACACGGTATTTGTGCAGCGGTGTTTTAAACGCAAATTTTTGGAAAAGGGACACTTCCATGAATTTTAAAAAATCCAAACAGTAAAGTTACCCCAATTTTTTTATATAATGTGAAAGATGATGTTACGCCGAGTAAATAGATATCAAACATGTCATGCTTTATAATTGCGCGCACTCGTGGAATGGCGACAAACTATGGTAGCTATGAATTTCCATAGGCGACGCTTTAAATTTTTTTTACGGTTACCAGGTTAGATTTACAGAGGAGGTCTAGGGCTAGAATTATTGCTCTCACTCTGATGATCGCGGCGATACCTCACATGTGTGATTTGAACACCGTTTACATATGCGTGCACGACTTCCGTATGCGTTTTCTTCGCTGCGCGAGCTCGCGGGGACGGGGGCTCTTTAAAAAAAAAACCCATCCCTCCTTTACACTTCAAAGTATTCAGATCGCCGAAAACGGCGATTCTGAATACTGTGTATTTTTTTAAATTCGGCGCCATTGGCAGCCGAGTAAACGGGCAGTGACGTCATGACGTCGCTTCCGCGTTCACATTGAGTTCACATTGAGAAGGCTGGAACGAAGCCGCCGACAGCTTCGTTCCAGCCCGCCCACAGCCGCCGGAGGCACCCGATTGGACACTGGGCTTCCCGATCACACGGGAGGCCCGGTAAGAGCGGCGGGAGGTGGCGGGAGGCGGCAGGAGGGGGGGATGTCCCCTCCCGCTCCTCCGGTATAACAGCCGAGCGGCTTTTAGCCGCATTGGTTGTTATACACGGATAGCCGATCGCCCACTCGAAACAACGGTACCGGGATGATGCCTGCAGCTGCGGGCATCATCCCGGTATAACCCCGGAAAGCCGAGTACGCACATCTGCGTACGGTCGGCGGGAAGGGGTTAAGCACATCATCCAGCATGCACCAAAATTACAGATGGGACAAAACACTCCCCAGTCCAGGGGGGCAACTATGCTTGCCATTCCAGTGCGTTCCAGTTCCAGAAAAAAAGTAGAACATGCTGCATTTTTTCTGCACTGGACTGTATTGAAAAGCTGTAAAACGCATCAAAAACGCAATGGAACGCACTTGTCCTTATTTAAGGTTAAGAAAAAAGAGGGGTGAAAAAAAGCACTAGACTGCATCAAAAACGCACCAAAAACGCACTGGAACGCATCAAAAACGTGCATGCAGAAAAGCACCTGGAACGCGTCCGGACTGCGTTTCTATGGTGTGAACTGGCCCTAAGGGCAAGATCACACCATAGAAACGCAGTCCGTTTGGTGCATTTTTGATGCAGTCCAGTGTTCCCCCCCCCTCTTTTTTCTTAACCTTTAGGCCTGATTTACACCTATGCATTTTTAGTGCTTTTTGCATTTTGCAGATCTGTACTACAGTCCATTTAACATGGTTTCCTATGGAACACGTTCTGTAGTGCAAATCTGCAAAATGCAAAAAGCACTAAAAATGCATAGGTGTGAATCAGGCCTAAATAAGGACAAGTGTATTGCAGTGCGTTTTTGGTGCATTTAGGTGCGTTCCAGTGCATTTTTGATGAATTTTACAGCGTTCCAGTACAGTCCAGTGCATAAAAAATGCAGCATGTTTGACTTTTTTTTTTGGGAACTGGAAACGCACTGGAACTGCAAGCACTGGTGTGAACTATGCCATTGAAAACCATATAACCTACTGCATCCCTTTTTGATGCAGAAAAAAACGCACTGAATGTGGTGTGACCTGGCCCTTAAGGAATAAAAGTTATTTAAAACTACTCGCGGCTATAATGAAATGTCGGTCCGGCAATTAGGGATGAGCAGAACACCCCCCTGTTCGGTTCGCACCAGAACTTGCGAACAGGCAAAAAATGTGTTCGAACACACGAACACCATTAAAGTCTATGGGACAAGAACATGAATAATCAAAAGTGCTAATTTGAAAGGCTTATATGTAGGAATGAGCTTTGAGTCGAACTCATGTTCGACTCGAACATCGGCTGTTCGCAAGTTCGCCCAACAGCGAACAATTTGGGGTGTTCGCAGCAAATTCGAATGCCGAGGAACACCTTGTTACAGTATTAACAGCTACCTAAAGAAAATTACTGGTGTTCTTTTGATCCTATTAGTACCACGGTCAGGCAGTTAGACTATTTACATTTAGTACAGTGCGTCCTGCTCACAGTGTTCAGCTAGATCCGTTCCTGTTATCTTCCTACTGACAGGCAGGCTTGTCTTGTTACAGTATTAACAGCTACCTAAAGAAAATTACTGGTGTTCTTTTGATCCTATTAGTACCACGGTCAGGCAGCTAGACTATTTACATTTAGTACAGTGCGTCCTGCTCACAGTGTTCAGCTAGATCCGTTCCTGTTATCTTCCTACTGACAGGCAGGCTTGTCTTGTTACAGTATTAACAGCTACCTAAAGAAAATTACTGGTGTTCTTTTGATCCTATTAGTACCACGGTCAGGCAGCTAGACTATTTACATTTAGTACAGTGCGTCCTGCTCACAGTGTTCAGCTAGATCCATTCCTGTTATCTTCCTACTGACAGGCAGGCTTGTCTTGTTACAGTATTAACAGCTACCTAAAGAAAATTACTGGTGTTCTTTTGATCCTATTAGTACCACGGTCAGGCAGCTAGACTATTTACATTTAGTACAGTGCGTCCTGCTCACAGTGTTCAGCTAGATCCGTTCCTGTTATCTTCCTACTGACAGGCAGGCTTGTCTTGTTACAGTATTAACAGCTACCTAAAGAAAATTACTGGTGTTCTTTTAATCCTATTAGTACCATGGTCAGGCAGCTAGACTATTTACATTTAGTACAGTGCGTCCTGCTCACAGTGTTCAGCTAGATCCGTTCCTGTTATCTTCCTACTGACAGGCAGGCTTGTCTTGTTACAGTATATAAAGCTACCTGAAGAAAATTACTGGTGTTCTTTTGATCCTATTAGTACCACGGTCAGGCAGCTAGACTATTTACATTTAGTGCAGTGCGTCCTGCTCACAGTGTTCAGCTAAACCTACAAGTTAGTGGGGTGCGTCCACCTCACAGTGTTCAGCTAAAGCTACCTGTAGAAGGTTGGTGGTGTTCTCATACTACAGGCAAGCAGTTGATTTTGCTAGCTGCAGTATCAGTACATATATATATATATATAGATATATATATCCCAGCTTAGTGCAGCTACAGGCCATTAGTATGTCTGGAAGGCCAAGAAGGAGAGGCAGACAGTCACAAGCCAATAAGAGAGGGCAAGCAGGCTCTGTGTCTAGTGCTGGTCGTGGAGACGGTGCATCCTCATCAGCACGTGGCCATGGGACACGCTTGGCCTTTTTTTCGGCAGCTGGCCGTGTTGAGCTGCAACATGCGGAAGACTTGGTCGAGTGGATGACCAAGCCGTCCTCATCCTCCTCATCCTCTCTCACCCATGCCCAGGGTGCTTTGTCTGGCAAAGCAGCGGCCTCTTCCCTCGGCTCAATGTCATCAGTGACTCCTTCCCTAGCTCCACCATGTCCTCCTGAGGATTCCCTCGAACTGTTTGACCACAGTGTTGGGTACATGCTCCAGGAGGATGCCCAGCATTTGGAAGGCTCTGATGATGATACTGAGCTCGATGAAGGCAGTAACATGAGCACGGACAGAGGGGGTGCCCAAGAAGGACAGCAATCTGGCAGTCATGCTCCCCCTGCTGCAGCATACTGCCAGGTTTGCTCCAGTGATGAGGAGGGAGGGGATGATGAGGTCACTGACTCAACGTGGGTGCCTGATAGGAGAGAGGAGGAGGAGGAGGAGGAGGAGGAGGCGGCACATCACCAACGAGGCAGGATGCCCTCCAGGGGCCAGCCTAAGGGCAGCACATTGACTGCATCGCACCCCAAAGCTCCACATGTGCAGGGCGCTGCAGTCTCTGCGCGTTATTCAAAAAGTTCTTTGGTGTGGGCCTTTTTTGAGACGAGTGCATCAGATCGCACCGCTGCTATTTGCAACATATGTCTCAAGCGTATCTCACGTGGCCAAAACATCTCCCGCTTGGGTACCACATGCTTGACCAGACATATGTTGACCTGCCATGCAGTTCGTTGGCAAGCGTATCTAAAAGACCCACACCAAAGAACAAAGAGGATCTCTCCTTGCTCCTCATCAGCTGAGATTTCCAACCCCACTAGACCTCCAGTCCTCTCTGAGACCTGCAGTGAGAGGAATGAAGGTGTAGAATTAGGTGTGTCACAGCCAAGTACTTGTGGGCAATCTGCTTTTGGTACACCGACGTCAGATTGTACCAGGCAAATTTCCCTGCCCCAGCTGCTGCACCGCCGAAAGAAGTTTGCTCCCAGCCATCCACATGCCCAGCGGTTGAATGCTAGCTTGGCAAAATTGCTAGCTGCTGCCTTTTCAGTTGGTAGACTCTGCCCCCTTCCGTGAGTTTGTGGAATGTGCGGTTCCTCAGTGGCAGGTACCCAAACGCCACTTTTTCTCACGGAAGGCGATTCCGGCTCTCTACCGGCATGTGGAAGGCAATGTCCATGCCTCGCTGGACAGGGCGGTCAGCGGTAAGGTGCATATTACCGCTGACTCATGGTCCAGCAGGCATGGACAGGGATGTTACCTAAGTTTCACGGCGCATTGGGTGACTCTGCTGGCAGCTGGGAAGGATGCAGGACAAGGTGCAGTAGTGTTGGAGGTTGTTCCGCCACCACGCCTCCAAAATGCTAATGATTGTGACACACCTCTCTCCTCCACCCCCTCCTCTTCTTCTTCCTCCATGGCCTCTTTCTCGGAACCAGCGGTGCTCCGTAGTCGTTCAAGGGGCTACGCAAGTACGCAGGCCAAAAGATGCCATGCGGTGCTTGAGCTGGTGTGCTTGGGGGACAGGAGCCACACTGGGGCAGAGGTTCTGTCAGCTCTGCAGGGGCAGGTTCAGAGGTGGTTGACGCCACGCCAACTTAAGGCAGGAATGGTGGTTTGCGACAATGGCACCAACCTCCTCTCTGCCCTCCGACAGGGACAAATGACCCATGTGCCCTGTTTGGCTCACGTCCTTAACTTGGTGGTGCAGCGGTTCTTGGGCAGGTACCCGGGCTTACAGGATGTCCTGAGGCAGGCCAGGAAAGTCTGTGTGCATTTCCGCCGGTCATATAATGCCAGTGCTCGGCTGACGGACCTCCAAAAGGAGTTTAACCTGCCCAAGAACCGCCTAATCTGTGACATGCCCACCAGGTGGAACTCAACGTTGGCCATGCTGCAGCGGCTGCACACGCAGCAGAGGGCCATCAATGAGTACCTGTGCGACTATGGCACCAGGACAGGGTCAGGGGAGCTTGGTTTTTTTCCCCACGCCAGTGGGCCATGATCAGGGATGCATGCACTGTCCTGTCACCATTCGAGGAGGCCACGAGGATGGTGAGCAGTGACAGTGCATGCATCAGTGACACTGTCCCCCTTGTCCACCTGTTGGAGCACACGCTGCGTGGAATAATGGACAGGGCACTTGAGGCAGAACAGAGGCAGGAAGAGGAGGACTTCCTTAGCTCTCAAGGCCCCCTTTATCCAGACAGTGTTCCTGCGTGCCCGCCAATCACACAGGAAGAGGACGAGGAGGAGGAGGAGGAAGATTGTGTCAGTATGGAGGTGGAGCCTGGCACTCAGCATCAGCAGCAGTCTTTAAGGGATCAGTCCCAAGAAACACATGGACTTGTACGTGGCTGGGAGGAGGTGGCTGCGGACGTTGTCGTCCTTAGTGACCCAGAGGACTCCGGACCGAATGCCTCAGCAAGCCTACGCTGCATGGCCTCCCTGATCCTGCAAAGCCTGCGTAAGGATCCTCGTATTCGTGGTATCAAGGAGAAGGACCAATACTGGCTGGCAACCCTCCTTGATCCACGTTACAAGGGTAAGGTTGCGGACCTTATCTTGCCATCGCAGAGGGAGCAGAGGATGAAACATCTTCGGGATGCCTTGCAGAAAGGTCTGTGCAACGCGTTCCCAGAGACTGGGAGGTTACAAACTCCTGTTTCTGGACAACGTGTTGCTGAGGCTTCGGTCAGTCAAAGAAGAGCGGTGGAGAAGGTGGCCATCTGACCGATGCGTTCAGACAATTTTTTGGTCCGCAGCCCCAAGGTATGATCGGTTCCAGCAACCATCGCCAGCGTCTGTTTTACATGGTGCAGGAATACCTAGGGGCAAGATCAGACTTGGACACCTTTCCCACCGAAAATCCTCTGGGTTACTGGGTCTTGAGGATGGATCACTGGCCAGAGCTTGCACAGTATGCAATTGAGCTACTGGCCTGTCCTGCATCCAGCGTTCTTTCGGCACGCACATTCAGTGCTGCTGGAGGCGTGGTAACCGATCACAGGGTGCGTCTGTCCACCGACTCGGTCGATCGACTGACCTTCATAAAAATGAATCAGTCTTGGATCACCACCAGCTACCAAGCACCTGATGCTGATGTAACCGAATAATTTTTTTTGAAATCTCAGATCCCTTCAAAGACTGCCTATGCTAATGCTGAGTAACTATCCCTGAGTAATTATCCTCTTCCTCCTCAATCATCACGCTGATAGCTTGTAAGAACATTTTTGGTTCTGGGCGCCACCACCAGTGCCTAAGGCACAATTTTTTAGCCCCTGTTTAACAGGGGCGTGTAATTACAATTTTTGATGTAATACTTTGCAGCAGGGCTCGTTCCTGCATTCCAACTAGAGTGTCTGTGAGGGGTTGCAGTGTTGTGGCACCAGCACCAGTGCCTAAGGCCCAATTTTTCTGCCCCTGTCTAACAGGGGCGTGTAATTACAATTTTTGATGCAATACTTTGCAGCAGGGCTCGTTCCTGCGTTCCAACTAGAGTGTCTGTGAGGGGTTGCAGTGTTGTGGCACCAGCACCGGTGCCTAAGGCCCAATTTTTCTGCCCCTGTCTAACAGGGGCGTGTAATTACAATTTTTGATGCAATACTTTGCAGCAGGGCTCGTTCCTGCGTTCCAACTAGAGTGTCTGTGAGGGGTTGCAGTGTTGTGGCACCAGCACCAGTGCCTAAGGCCTAATTTTTCAGCTCCTGTTCAACAGGGGCATGTAATTACAATTCTTGATCTAATATTTCACAGCAGGGCCCTGTGAGGGCTTACAGTGTTGTGGCCACAGCAACACCTAAGGCCCAAATTTCTGCTGAGTATATAGGGCAGGACCCTACTTTCAAACATCTAACTTACAAACGACTCCTACTTGCAAACGGAAGGAGACAACAGGAAGTGAGATGAAATCTACCCCTAGGAAGGGAAATTCTCTCCTGTAATGCCCCGTACACACGGTCGGACTTTGTTCGGACATTCCGACAACAAAATCCTAGGATTTTTTCCGACGGATGTTGGCTCAAACTTGTCTTGCATACACACAGTCACACAAAGTTGTCGGAAAATCCGATCATTCTGAACGCGGTGACGTAAAACACGTACGTCGGAACTATAAACGGGGCAGTGGCCAATAGCTTTCATGTCTTTATTTATTCTGAGCATGCGTGGCACTTTGTCCGTCGGATTTGTGTACACACGATCGGAATTTCCGACAACGGATTTTGTTGTCGGAAAATTTTATCTCCTGCTCTCCAACTTTGTGTGTCGGAAAATCCGATGGAAAATGTCCGATGGAGCCCACACACGGTCGGAATTTCCGATAACACGCTCCGATCGGACATTTTCCATCGGAAAATCCGACCGTGTGTACGGGGCATTAGAGTTAATATGGGAAAACAATTTCTCCTTTCCACTGATGCTTTCCAATCCTTGTTCCACAAAAAAAAACAAATTTTCAAAAAACATTTTTCATTGGGACAAAAAGTGAGGTGAAATCTTCTGAAGAGGAGGAAAGACAGCAAAACAAATGTCACAGGGGTGATAACCCTTCCCTATGTTTTCCAAAAAGCTTAAAAAAGATTTTTTGGCTGGAGCTAAACACGTTAAAAATGTACCCGTTCAAAATTACAAAGAGATTCTACTTAACAACAAACCTACAGTCCCTGTCTTGTTTGCACCGCCTGTATACTGCTGTTCAGAGTATAAAGGGCCTTTCCTTATTTTAATTTGGGTGCGGGGTTCCCCTTAATATCCATACAAGACCCAAAGGGCCTGGTAATGGACTGGGGGGTACCCATGCCGTTTGTCTCACTGATTTTCATCCATATTGCCATGACCCGACATGACATTAAACCCGCAAGCAGTTTTAAATGAGATTTTTTCCTTTAAAAATGACATTTGGTGCAGGGACTGTTCTAAACACGGGAAACACGCGTCACTTTACAGGCATACTATAGACACCCCCCAGGTACGATATTTAAAGGAATATTTCACTTTTTTTTTTTTTACTTTAAGCATCATTAAAATCACTGCTCCCGAAAAAACGGCCGTTTTTAAAAGTTTTTTTTGCATTGATACATGTCCCCTGGGGTAGGACCCGGGTCCCCAAACCCTTTTTAGGACAATACCATGCAAATTAGCTTTTAAAATGAGCACTTTTGATTTTGAACGTTCGAGTCCCATAGACGTCAATGGGGTTCTAACGTTCGTGCGAACTTTCGGTCCGTTCGCAGGTTCTGGTGCGAACCGAACCGGGGGGTGTTCGGCTCATCCCTATTGGGGACCTGGGTCCTGCCCCAGGGGACATGGATCAATGCAAAAAAAAGCTTTAAAAACTGCTGTTTTTTCGGGAGCAGTGATTTTAATGATGCTTAAAGTGAACCAATAAAAGTGTAATATCCCTTTAAATTTTGTAGCTGGGGGTGTCTATAGTATGCCCAGTGGCGTCTCCAGCTTTCATATTTAGGGGGGGGGGCACATGGGGGGACAGGGACCAAAGGTGGGGGGCAACTATAAAATGTATATATATATATATATATATATATATATATATATATATATATATATATATATATATATATATAGATAGATATATAGATAGATATGTAGATAGATAGATATAGATATAGATAGATATATAAATATATACTGGGGCCCTTTACTACGACCCCACAACGGGCTCTTTCACATGTTCTGCGGTGAGCTCCCTTCCTACTGTATTGGGGTCCCCCAGGGTGGCAGAAAACAAGAGATATATGTCACCAGCATACCAAGAAAATATAAGGATCCAAAGCAGTGGGAGAACTATCAGGGTTGCAAAGGTTGTCTTGCCACTGGCCCTGGTGTTCTGCCACTGTGGGGTTTCCCAGTCTCCTCTTGCTGTCCTGCCCCTGATATTGACTGCGCTGGTCTGGCATCTCTTGGAATTTACAGGCTGGTTCTCCTGTCCTAAGGATGGGAGAAATCAGTCTGTTTTTTCAGTAACTGAGAGTCCTGGTGGAGTCCTTACTGCAACTCGCTCTTCTCCCTGCCAATGAGGATGCAGGGGAAGGAGCAGATCGGGCGGCCGTGGTTGTGTAAGCGCCCTACCTACCTCCGAGCAGCATCCCTTGTCTTCGCCCCCTACCTACCTCTGAGCAGCATCCCTTGTCTCCACCCCCTACCTACCTCCGAGCAGCATCCCTTGTCTCCACCCCCTACCTACCCCAGAGTAGCATCCCTGGTCTCCGCCCCCTACCTACCTCCGAGCAGCATCGCTTGTCTCTGCCTCCTACATATCTCTGATCAGCATCCCTTGTCTCCGGCCCCTACCTACCCCCGAGCAGCGTCCCTTGTCTCTGCCTCCTACCTACCTCTGAGCAGCATCCCTTGTCTCTGCCCCCAACCTACCTCCGAGCAGCATCCCTTGTCTCCGCCCCCTACCTACCTCCGAGCAGCATCCCTTGTCTCCGCCCCCTACCTACCTCTGAGCAGCATCCCTTGTCTCCGCCACCTATTCGCCTCCCACTACCGCCCCTTTTTTGGGAGTATACAAAACCAAGTATCATTTTGTAGTGTTTAGCACTCTGTATGGAATTTGTTGATGATAACAAGATTGGCAGTAAAATAGATCCCCTGCAGCCAGCAGCAATAGACCCCCCCCCCAGAAACAATAGATCCTTCCCAGCAACCATAGATCCCCCAGAAACAATAGACCTTTCCCAGCAACAATAAACCCCCAGTAACAATAGTTCCTCCCCAGCAACTATAGACCCTCCTGCAACAATAGATCTTCCCCAGCCGCAGAAAACCCTCCAGCAACAATAGATCCTCCCCAGCAACTATAGACCCTCCAGCAACAATAGTTCATCCCCAGCCACAGTAGACCTCCCCAGCAACAATAGTTCATCCCCAGCCACAGTAGACCCCCCAGCAACAATATCTGCTCCCCAGAAACAATAGATCCTCCCCAGCAACTATAGACCCTCCATCAACAATAGATCATCCCGGGCCACAGCAGACCCCCCAGTAACAATAGATCTTCCCTGTGACGAACGCGGGTGTCAGATCCCTGCCCTCCTCGCTAACTCGCGACAAAGGACCGGCCAACCTCACACCACGCTGTCACTTACGTAACAATGCCACTCTCAGCTGCGCCCAGCACAAAGATTTTCCAGCTTGCAGGACCACAATCTAGGTGCGAGCAGCCTGAGAGTGATTGTCACTGGGCTAATTACACAATTAACCCTTTAACTGCCACCACCCCCGTTTACAAGACCGAGCCGGGGGAGACTCGTAATTTTGCAATACCAATTATAATTTGAGAATAAGCGTCTGCCACACACACACTGCCACTACAGACAGGTCTGCTCAGAGTCTTACTCTATAACAGTAGCGCCCTTCAGGAGGCAGGTTCGTTTATAGCTTGCATTAAGAGCTTTAGAGACAGGGTTAACACTTTTCAACATAAGAGTTTATTATGAAAAGGTCAAAGTTGATGCAAATAAAATATTTACAGAAAAAAGATGTTTCAAAAGATAAAGACAATATACAGCCACAAAGCAATAAGGTAGAATTGGGAAGAGAGACTACTTGCAATTAATGTCCGAGGGTTGATCAGAGTTCAATCGATGAGCTAGGTAATCGGTTCTCGACTTGGCAGATGTTTCTTCTTGGATGGTAAAAGGAGAACTCCCCATTGTCTTGGCATCTCCTCTTTTCTGTCAAATCAGAAGGGGTGTTGACAGCGACCAGTAACCAATCATCTGGTCAGCTGGTGTAGGGGTTGGTTGCTGGGAGGTGTCTACACTCATGACCACGTCCCAGGTACATTTTGTAATACATGTTCATATATCTGCATCTATAGGGTTTACAGACTCCAAATATCCATATTATTATTCAACTTGAGATTTCCTTCAAAACAAGTCTAAACATGCCATATCTATAACGTATAGCCTGCTTTGGAGGAATAAGTGGTCCCAGGGGTTTCCCATATGACCTGACATAGGGGTGTCTGGACTTGAAACGTTCCATATTATCTGAGGAAGCTAAATATATCCAGATTATGTCTGTGCTATTACTAAGTCAGAAGTTATGAAACATGCTGAAATTCCATACTTGTTCTAGGGAGGTGTATTCAGAAGACTTTACGACCGAGGCCTGTTTGTTCTCTGAGTGGGGAGGGTGACAGTTTTACGACAGGCCTGAACACTGCCCTTACAACAAATGTTTTCCTACTGACTTAGCCTGCTCTGTTTTCTCTGTTGAGATAACCTTTTCTGTTGAACTTAAAAAGCTTTGAATTCCTAAGGTGGGGAAGACGGAGTTCAGAGTTCTCTGTGAGGTTACATGGTTAGCAAAACTGTCATGGCTACTTCCACACAAGATGGCAGCTAGCTACAGCTTGTCATGTCCCGTACTTGATATCGTTACACCTCCCCCCTTAGGTGGTTGCATGGGAGGGAACTACAATTTCCCTCCTGACGCAACCGACTCCTGCGGGCTCGGCTTGTCGTGACAGCCCATCAGCATTGCCATGGGCGCTGCCTTTCTTATGCTGGATGGTGAAATCGTATTGCTGAAGAATTAGGCTCCACCGAAGTAGTTTGCCATTCTCCCCAGCAACACGATTTAGCCAGCTCAAGGGATTGTGATCCGTGATCACAGTGAAGTGCCGTCCATAAAGGTACGTTTGTAACTTCTGGAGAGCCCACACGATCGCAAGACACTCCTTTTCGATCGTGGCATATGCTACTTCCCTGGGAAGCAGCTTCCTGCTCAGGTAGAGGATGGGATGCTCCTCTCCGGCCTCGTCCACCTGGCTCAGGACTGCACCCAATCCAAAGGCAGAGGCATCCGTCTGCACAAGGAAACGGCGGGTGAAGTCTGGAGCCTGCAGCACAGGTGCGCTGGCCAGCGCCCCCTTCAAGGCCTGAAATGCCTGCTCACATTCTGGTGTCCAAGACACCACCTTGGGCAGTTTCTTTTTGGTTAGGTCAGTCAGAGGTTTGGCCAGGCCACTATAGTTACATACAAATTTCCTATAGTAGCCAGCGGTCCCCAAGAAAGACATAACCTGCTTTTTGGTTTGAGGGGTAGGCCAGGCCAGGATGGCCTCAACCTTCCCTGTCTCGGGTTTCAGGGTACCTCCTCCTACCTGGTGTCCCAAGTACTGCACATCAGTCATGCCAATCTGACACTTACTGGGTTTGACAGTCAGATTGGCGGCTGTCAGTTGGTCTAGGACCTGTGACAGGTGCACCAGGTGTTCTTCCCAGGTAGGGCTGAACACGGCGATGTCATCCAAGTAGGCTACGGCAAAGGTTTCCAGCCCCTCCAGTAAGTCATTCATGACTCTCTGGAAGGTAGCTGGGGCATTCTTCATCCCAAACGGCATGACAGTAAACTCGAACAATCCGAATGGGGTGATGAAGGCCGACTTTTCCCGAGCCTCAGGGGCCAGAGGAATTTGCCAGTACCCCCTGCTCAGATCCATGATTGTTATATAACGGGCGGCCGCCAGCCTATCTAACAACTCATCAATCCGGGGCATGGGGTAGGCATCTGCAGTAGTGATGGCATTCAGCTTCCGGTAGTCCACACAGAACCTGGTCGTCTGGTCCTTTTTGGGGACCAAGACTACTGGGGACGCCCAGGCACTGTGGGACTTCTGAATCACCCCCAGCTGCAGCATTTCCTCCACCTCCCTTTTCATGTCGGCCAGCACCTCCAGGGAGACGCGATAGGCCGACTGTTTAATGGGGGGATGTGCCCCGGTGTCCACCTGGTGGACAGCGAGGTGTGTCCTCCCAGGTTTTCCCGTAAACCTGCTACCATGTACTGCCAGCACTCGCTTCAGTCCAGGTACCTGGGTGGGGGTAAGATTGGAGTTTATCAGGAGTTCTGAGTCTACCTCCCTGGTGTCTGCTAGCAGGTCCAGAAGTGGATCAGCCTCCTCGGGCTCTGGCCTGCTGCAGACCGGCATGACATAGGCCGTGCGCTCATGATGGGCTTTGATCATGTTAACATGAATGGCCTTCTGCCGTCTACGCCCTTCTCCCAACCTGACCAAGTAGGTGACATCATTCAGACGCTGGGTGATGGTGTACGGGCCTTCCCATGCTGCTTGGAGTTTGTTCTGCCGCAGGGGAAGCAGAACATACACCTTCTGACCAATGTCATAGGTCCGCTCCCTAGCGTTACGGTCATACCACTCTTTCTGCCTAGTCTGGGCCTGGGTCATGTTCTCCCGCACAATTTCCACCAGCGTCTCCATTTTATCTCTGAATTTTAGGACATAATCCACAACAGAGACCTTTGAGTCGGCAATCTTGCCCTCCCAGTTCTCACGGATTAGGTCCAGGGGTCCTCTTACCCTCCGTCCGTACAAAAGTTCAAATGGCGAAAAGCCTGTGGACTCCTGAGGCACCTCTCTGTAAGCAAACAGCAGATGAGGCAGATATCGTTCCCAGTCCTTACCCTGGGAGAGCACAAAGGTGCACAACATTTGTTTCAAAGTTCCATTGAAACACTCGCACAAACCGTTCGTTTGTGGGTGATAAGGACTGGCCATGATATGCGTCATCTGTATTTTCCGACAGAGAGCTTGCATCAAGTCGGACACAAACTGAGGGCCTTGATCGCTAATGAGCTCAGCCGGGAATCCCACTCTTGTGAAGATTCCCAGCAGAGCATCAGCGACCTTGTCTGCCCGGACGCAGGAGAGAGCCACCGCCTCTGGATAACGCGTGGCATAGTCGACAACGGTAAGGATAAAACGTTTGCCTGAACTGCTAGGGATGGCCAAAGGCCCAATGATATCCACTGCCACCCTCTTAAAAGGTTCGTCAATCACAGGCAAAGGTTTTAGCGGAGCCCTGTGTACATCCCCTGCCTTGCCAACTCGCTGGCAGGTAACACAGGACCGACAGTAGTCAGCTATGTCAGCGAGCATCGTAGGCCAATAAAAGTTATGTATCAACCGCCCTCGGGTCTTAGTGATCCCCAAGTGCCCTGCGAGGGGAATCTCATGAGCCACTTTTAGCAGCTGTCCCCTAAATTGACTGGGTACAACCAGCTGCCTGCTACCTAGGTCAGCCTCATTCCCCTCTGCGGGAATATTTTCTCTGTACAGTTTACCTTTGTCCCAATAGACCTTTTGTTTATCATTCTCTGCAGGGGGGCGATCAGCTAGACTCCTGAGCTGTGTTAGTGTTTGATCTGTCTGCAGTGCTGTTTCAAAGGCGGAACAACAGGTCCCAGCCAGCAGTCCTGTGGCAAACATGGACAGCTGCTGAGGCTCAACAGAGGTGGAGTCCACTGGGTCAGAACAGGGAGAGGGCCCAAAGACCTCCTCCTGCTGTTCTGCGTCCAGGGCCTGCACCTCGGCTGCCTTTGCAGCCCTGCGAGTGACCACCAATACTGGCAATGTATCATCATCATTATCATCATCATCATCATCATCATCCTTATCATCATCACATTTAACCTTTATCAGTTCAGCATCATTGGAACATACATCAGTTACCTTCACTAGCAAGGGGGCCTTCTCTCCTGTCTCTGAAGAAGGAGGACCTTGCACTTCCACTCCACCCTCCCCCTCCCTCTGTCCATCTACAGGTTGCTCAGATATTACCCCAACATCTGTAAACAGTACCTTGGTAGGTCCAGAGAGATCCGTGGGAGCATCCTGGGTGCTCTTAGCAGGGGCATAGTATGAAACAAGGGTACCTAAATCAGAACCCAACAACACCGCAGTGGGGATCTCCTCCGAGACACCCACCTCTCTCATCCCACTCCCGGCACCCCAATCAATAAAAACATAGGCACGGGGTACACAGGAACGGGTTCCCCCAACTCCGGTGAGGGTAAGGAACTTCTCTGGGATGATGTCTGTTTCTTCTATAACCTCTGGTCTGACCAATGTGACTTCGGCTCCGGTGTCACGAAAGCCTGTTACAGTCCGGTGGCCTACGATGACTGGCTGCAAGTTGGCATTGGTTCCGGGAGGTTTCCCACTGACGAGCAGCACAGCAGAAGGGTTGCTAGCCAGATGGCCAGGTGATGTCGTCTTCTTCTGCTCAGGGCACTGCATCCGGAGATGTCCGGCTTCCCCACAGTTGTAGCATTTGCGTTTGTCCGTTAGGAAGGCCTTGGCTCCAGGAGTTGCAGGTTCCGGCTGCTGAGGAACTTGTTTGGTAGGCAGAGGAGGGGTTGCCGTGTGCGATTTCCCTCCTTTCCAGCCATTCAGAGGAGCCTTGCGATGGTCAGATACCCGAGAGTGGATATAGGTATCTGCAAGTTCTGCTGCTGCTTTGGCAGAGGCTGGCTTTCGCTCCAGCACAAACTGTCTGACGTCTGTAGGACAGATGTGCAAAAGTTGATCTGCAATCATAAGATCTTCCAGGGATTCAAAAGAATCGGCTTCCAAGCCTTTAGTCCACTGCCGGAATGTGGTGCGTAAGCGACCTACCACATCCATGTATGAGTCCCCAGGCCCCTTTTGCAAGGACCTAAAACGCTTCCGGTACACTTCCGGGGTTAGCTGAAACTTTTGGATGATTGCAGCTTTTAGGGCCGCATAATTGTCGCACTGTTCTTCTGACAGTTCGACATAAGCATCCAGGGCCTTGCCTCGTAGCCCTGGTGTCAGGTACCGGGCCCATTGTGCTGGGGGCAGATGGTACTGACGGCAAGTTTTTTCAAACGACAGTAGATACACGTCAATGTCACTGTCCTTTTCCATAACTGGAAATTTGGCTGCCGGGGTCACTGGCAGAGAGGCATCCCTGTGCTCTAGGGATCCGAGGTTCTGAGCCTGTCGCTGCTGCTGGAGCCTAGCCATCTCCAGTTCGTGCCGACGATCAGCCTCCCTCTCAGCCTGGCGTTCCTCTCGCTCAGCCCTGCGTTCCGCAGCCTCTCTCTCGGCCGCCGCCTGGCGCTCAAGAAACTGCAGGTACACCCCAGGATCCGTCTCCCTGAGGTTTTGTAGAGTTTCTTGCATTTGAAGAGAGTCTATGATGGTTTCAGGCAATCTGATGCTAGCCTGCTCTTGTGATGGCTTATGCCGCGTACACACGGTCGTACTTTTCGTCTACAAAAGTCAGACAGCCTGTCCGACAGACTTCCGGCAGACTTTCGGCGGACTTGCGGCGGACTTGCTGCAGACTCTCTAACGAACGGACTTGCCCACACACGACCACACAAAAGTACGAAAGCTTAGTACGCGGTGACGTACACCAAGTCCGACGAGACTATAAAACGGAAGTTCAATAGCCCGTACGACACCCTTTGGGCTCCTTCTGCTAATCTCGTGTTAGTAGAAGTTTGGTGAGAGACGATTCGCGCTTGTGAGACTCGTATTTTTCAGTTCGTTTTAACTGTTGTTCAGTCTGTGCTTGTGAGGTTTGTATCTGCTTTTCAGTGCGTTTGGTCAGTTGGCATTGAGAAATCTTTGTTTTATTGGCCGCTCGTTCCTGATTTTCAGGTCGTTCTTCACAGGCCTTGCTGTTCTTCAGTGCGTTCTGTTTAGTGCGTTCTGACCAGCCGACCGTTTTGAAGCCATGTTACCTGTACGTACTCGTCGTCGAGCTCGTGCATTGTATGTGTTTGGTGCTGTAGTTTATTCTTCAGACCAAGACCAGTCCATGAACAGGGCGAGGAGGAGTTCATGGACCAAGAATTGGTTGCTTCAGCGTGACCAGTTCTCTCATATGCCTTTGCTCCGTGAGATCCGTGAGAATAATCCTGAGGATTTCAGGAACTTTCTCCGGATGACGGACCCCGTTTTTGATCGTTTGGTGGCTTTGCTGACCCCCTATATCAGCAGGCAGGATACCTGCATGAGGCAAGCCATCACTCCGGAGCAGAGGCTGGTCGCTACCTTGCGGTATTTGGCCACAGGGAGAAGCCTGCAGGACCTTAAGTTCTCGACAGGCATCTCCCCCCAGGCTCTGGGGATCATTATCCCAGAGACCTGTTCTGCCATCATACAGGTCCTGCAGAAGGACTATATTAAGGTAAGATATTTTTCTTTTATTAGCATCACATGTTATTTTATGTAATCTTTGATAATGTAATGTATTTCTTGCTTCAAACACTACTTACCATCATTGCAATATAGTGTGAATGTCCCCTTTTTATCCTCACACATGCTGGAATTTTTTCCTGTTATTTTTTGTCATGCATGTATATTTTCCTTTAATAACCTTCCCAGCATGAAGTGATGGGAACATATCCACCTAGTCTACTCATTTTGAATGTATTTTGTTGGAGTGTATTTAGTGTGCTTATAATTAGCAATTATCTAGATTTCACAAACCCCCCCCCCCCCCACCTAAACTCAATCCAAATAGTGTGCTGCTAATGAGCAATTATCTAGATTTCACAACCCCCCCCCCCCCCCACCTAAACTCAATCCAAATAGTGTGCTGCTAATGAGCAATTATCTAGATTTCACAACCCCCCCCCCCCCACCTAAACTCAATCCAAATAGTGTGCTGCTAATGAGCAATTATCTAGATTTCACAACCCCCCCCCCCACCTAAACTCAATCCAAATAGTGTGCTGCTAATGAGCAATTATCTAGATTTCACAACCCCCCCCCCCCCACCTAAACTCAATCCAAATAGTGTGCTGCTAATGAGCAATTATCTAGATTTCACAACCCCCCCCCCCCCCACCTAAACTCAATCCAAATAGTGTGCTGCTAATGAGCAATTATCTAGATTTCACAACCCCCCCCCCCCCACCTAAACTCAATCCAAATAGTGTGCTGCTAATGAGCAATTATCTAGATTTCACAACCCCCCCCCCCACCTAAACTCAATCCAAATAGTGTGCTGCTAATGAGCAATTATCTAGATTTCACAACCCCCCCCCCCCCACCTAAACTCAATCCAAATAGTGTGCTGCTAATGAGCAATTATCTAGATTTCACAACCCCCCCCCCCCCACCTAAACTCAATCCAAATAGTGTGCTGCTAATGAGCAATTATCTAGATTTCACAACCCCCCCCCCCCCACCTAAACTCAATCCAAATAGTGTGCTGCTAATGAGCAATTATCTAGATTTCACAACCCCCCCCCCCACCTAAACTCAATCCAAATAGTGTGCTGCTAATGAGCAATTATCTAGATTTCACAACCCCCCCCCCCCCACCTAAACTCAATCCAAATAGTGTGCTGCTAATGAGCAATTATCTAGATTTCACAACCCCCCCCCCACCTAAACTCAATCCAAATAGTGTGCTGCTAATGAGCAATTATCTAGATTTCACAACCCCCCCCCCCCCCCACCTAAACTCAATCCAAATAGTGTGCTGCTAATGAGCAATTATCTAGATTTCACAACCCCCCCCCCCCACCTAAACTCAATCCAAATAGTGTGCTGCTAATGAGCAATTATCTAGATTTCACAACCCCCCCACCCCCACCCTCGTTAAAATTTGCTTGAATGTTCTGTGGTGTTGATTTGTCTAAAGCAAATATATGTTGCAGTTTGCAAAATGCATGTGCACTCTACAAGTGCATTTGTTCCAGTGCTTTAGTAAATGAGCAGAAGCTCTGCTGATTTCCATCATCAAATCATATGCAAGCCTCAAAGTGTTTTCATTAATTGCCCTTGCCTGTGATTGTGTACTCCTTGCAACATGAATGCCTTTTTACATTACCTCCTTTACTGTAAGCTGGTTAGCAACTGCACCTGCAGAGTGCGACAACTGCAGTCTTGTAGCCTTTTTAGTCCCTAAATTCCTGCGTGTCATAAAATTAATATTTTTTAGGGATTTCACAACCCCCTAAAATGTAATCAATGTTCCATCAGAGGGGGTGAGCAATCTGATAAGTGTGCCTTTCCATATTAGTTATTCCAGAGGAATTAAATTATTGAATGTTATACTGATGCTGGGGAATAATGTTTTTAATTGTCTAATTTTCTTGCAATGTTAGCTTCCAAATTAATTGATTTTGGTTTTCTTGTTTGATTCCCCAGTTTCCTTCAACGCCACAGGAATGGCAGACTGTGGCATCCCATTTTGCCAGCCGTTGGGACTTTCCCAATTGTGGAGGGGCTATAGATGGGAAACATGTCCACATTGTGCCACCACCCCATTCGGGGTCATATTATTTTAATTATAAGGGGTTCCACAGTATTGTTTTAATGGCGGTGGTGTCGGCACACTATGATTTTTTATATGTGGACGTGGGGAAGAATGGCCGGATGTCGGATGGAGGAGTATTTGCCGAGACGGAGTTCTGCCAGCGTCTCCAGAGTGGTGGCCTGGGATTGCCACCTGATGAGGATAACGTGGAAGGACTCCCCTTTGTCTTCATTGCGGATGAAGCCTTCGCTCTCAGCAACCACCTCATGAGGCCATTCCCCCAAAGAACCCTCACCCCGGAGAGGAGGGTTTTTAATTACCGGCTGGCCAGAGCTAGAAGAGTGGTTGAGAATGCGTTTGGAATTCTGGCCAGCCGGTTCCGCCTGTTTCAAACAGCCATTAATTTGGCCGAATACAAACTTAATTTTATCATTTTAACCTGCTGCATTCTGCACAACTTTTTAAACAAGCATTCTACCAATTATATAGGCACAGTTGGGCCTGAGGCCGGACAAATAGAAGCCAACCTTACAGGCCTGGATACTGTCCGTACTGGCTTGGCCCCCCAAAGTTCCCGTCAAGTTAGACAGCAATATGTTGATTATTTTATGGGTAGGGGGGCCATTGCAATGGGCCAGGATATCTAATTTTTTACAATAAAAAAAATATTGCTGAAATCTGGCATTATATTTATTGCTTGCCTTTCTTTTGGGCTGTCTCCTAGGTTATGGTCGAGCAGTTGTAGTGCCAACTGTATTAGAATTTTAAAAATGTCTAAATAAGCTCCATTGCCACTGTAAACAACTTTTTTACAATTATAACCAAACTGATACTGAGCCTTGAAATAACAAACCACACATTTTTTCAAATACTATAAGGAGATGTTTTTATTAATGGTTGTTATGCATTCAGTTCTGCATTTAGTAGAAAATGTTCATAGACAAAAATATAATGATATCTTAATAATGTAGCAAAATATAATTATATTT